>CM076582.1:530707456-531414218 GCA_034641835.2 Pinus albicaulis | reverse complement strand
TGTGAGCTTCTACTATGGAATTTTGAAAATCTATTGCAGGATCCTTGGGATCTTCATAGTTGGTTTCATCTTGATTCGGAGAGAAGAATGCTTGTTCTTCTTCTATGAGGTACACCTCACTCTCATTATCAGACCCTATGAGGTTCAAATGATTTTCATCAATGGGTTATGTATCCCTATCATCTTCTTCCACATAATTTTCATTAAATGGTGGCCTAATTTGTTGGTCACTTTCCCTTGGTTTGTTTTGAGGTTGTTCCCTCCTAAAATTTTGGTTCTTGTTTCTGTTTGGAGGGTTTGGTTGGTTGTCCCTAAGAGGGGTCTTCTCACTTATCTTTTCCCACATTTTGGCCATGGACCTGACTAAGTCATCTATTCTAGGATCTAAGGAAGGAGATGAAGTGAAGACTTCATCCTGGTAGGTGAATTTCCTTTCTGATCTAGTCCTAGCTCTTTTTTCTGCTAAGTTGGCTTCTTCCCTTATGACTACTTTTTGCATTTCCTCTAAGGTAAGGGGGTCCTTGTCTCTTAGCTGATAAGTCATGTCTGGGTCAAAACCTTCGGGGAACTTTGCCAAGGCTGAACCAAGTGGGGGTTTGAAGTGAGGTGGGAGGGCGTTATACACACTGTTGAACCTAGTGCAGTATCCCTGGACACTTTCCCCATTTTCCCATTTTAGATTTTTATACTCTGATAGGATTTGAATGGGGTTCTTTCGGATTTCCCACTTGTTTATGAAGGTTTGGTAGAGTTCTGGGAGATTGTGGATGATGTTTGGAGTTAAGCTCTTAAACCATTTTTTGGGTTCTTCACCCAGGCTTTGGGCGAACATCCTCATTTTGATGGTCTCGTCTTCTATTTCCATGTATTCAAAGGCATCGCTAATCCTATCTACATGTTGTTGAGATGTGGTAGTCTCATCTCTAGTAAAGTGTGGGATTTTGGCTTGATAGTCATTTTGTAAGGGAGCCAAAGGCTGTGGCAACACCAAGGGTGCATACCAAGCTGCCATGACGGGAGCTAATGGATGATGTACAAAATGAGGGCTTACAGGATGAGCTGAGGTGGTTTGAACAATAGTGGTTTGGATGGGGATGGCAGATGTACTTGGACTAGTGATCTGATTTTGAGCAGATCTGGGATGGTAGGAGCCAAAGTGATGGAGAAGCTAAAATTCGGGAGGTGTGGTAGGTGAGGCTTCTCTACTAGGACTCTGTGGCAGATCTAGGGGCTCAAGATCGTCGAATTCTATCTTACTTTGTGACTTGCTTCTAAAAAGGGTTTTTTTTTAGTTTAAGTCAAAGAGGGAATCCTGCAAGGTAGTGAGATGTTCAGGTACTGATCTTGCTTTACGGATGGACCTATCGGTAGCTAAATTTCCAATTTTGGAAGCTTGCCACAGAATCTTCTCTGGGTCATCTACTATGATAGGGGGATTTGGGTCTGGATGAGATCTGGTGTTGATTCTTCGTGAAGCCAGATTTCGGGTCTAGAGCTTAGAGAGGATGGTATTTGTGATTGTTTTGAATGGATGGCCTCTCTGGGCTTTTTCTAATGTGAAGGATGGTCAAAACAAAAAGGATGGACTAGTGGAGTCGCCAGGTGGATTTCTATGAGAACTATGGTCCACCATCAACACTATCAAAGATGCTTTGGGAAAATTTTTTATAGCAAACTTTGAGATGGAAAATTGCAAAGAAGAGTGATTCACTTGATTTCAACAGTTTTCTAGGCTGTATGGACAAGCTAATGGTTCTCTTGGCAAGAAGGTTTCTGCTTATCTTCTACTGAGGTTTTCTGAATCGCTAAGTTATACTTAGTTTGTCACTAATTGTAGAGTTTCCACCCTAAGTTTAAGTTTTTTGGAAGGATGAGTTAGCAGAAAGGTATGGTTTATGAATTTTTTGGTATTTTTATGGAGTTTTTAGGCCTACTGGAGGCTAGTGGAGTCGCCAGGT
This sequence comes from Pinus albicaulis, assembly GCA_034641835.2. NCBI lineage: Eukaryota > Viridiplantae > Streptophyta > Pinopsida > Pinales > Pinaceae > Pinus > Pinus albicaulis. The sequence continues at coordinate 531,412,260 of CM076582.1, read as the reverse complement.
GGAACTTGGTTGTTTTTGTAAAGATGTAGCTATGGTCCACCATTAGTAACTAGGGAAAAGCCAATCTGGGAATGTTTTTGGGGTTTTCTGAATTTTGATGTGTAGCCTATGGTTTATTAAAGTATTCTAAACCTGTTTCATCACTTTGCTAGGGTGGCAATAACAAAATGAGTTTACTCTAAATGGTTTTCTGGACTGCTGGTCTGAGTTTAATGTTGAAGGACTAGAGAGTCTATAAGAGTTCGCTAGGCTGTCATGTACTCAGAGTCCCACCGTGATCGCCATTATGTTAGTGAGCGGTGGGATAAGTCAATCAGACATTATTCTTAACGCTGCTGGAATGTTTAGGGAAACTAAGTTTGTATATCACTCAGAGTCCCACCGTGATCGCCATTATGTTAGTGTGGTGATGAGGTGGCTCAATCGGATAGTAGCCTAGATTTTTAGTAAAGTAGTAAGGCCTACTAGAGGCTAGTGGAGTCGCCAGGTGGATTTTTTAGTTGTTTTGAGGTATATGTGTATGGTCCACCACCAGTACTGAAAAAAACAAATCTAAGGGAGTTTTTGGGGTTTATTTGAGTTTTTTATGTATTTCTCGGGTTTGTAAGAGTGTCCTACAACTAGGTCATCATTTCGCTAGGATGGTGAGACAACCAGACTTTACTCTTCTAAGTTTGACTGAGATTTTGATAGTTCCTAAGGGATACCTAGGATGTTTTGACTCAAGGTCCCACCGTGATCGCCATTATGTTAGTGAGCGGTGGGGATAAGTCAATCAGATAGTATTTTCAAAGGTCTCTAAAGGTTTAGGGAAACTAAGCTTGTTTATCACTCAGAGTCCCACCGTGATCGCCATTATGTTAGGGTCCCGTGATTTGGCTGATTGGCAAGCCAAATGACAGTGTAACATCAAACCAATCTTTGGAGCCCAAGGACCTAGCCTTCATGGAATCAGAGAGGGCTCTCTCTATTTGTGCAGTGATGATTTCCAGGTTGTTTATTGTTATGTTTTTAGGCTAGTTATGAAGTAGAGGTTTTTTTGGTTTTTGGTTTTTTGGTTGTGAGGGAGGAAACTGATCAAAGATATAAGATAGGTAAAAAGATGTCAGATCAACTGGACTATGGGGTCGAAGAGGTCAAGAAAGCTATCAGATGGTGATACAAGGTTGTTGAAGGGCCGATTTGATTCGAGGTAGAAATGATCTTTGGGCAAAATGGAGTAAAATGGACATCAAGTTTGTGAACAACAAAGGATTTCTAGCATAACTAGTTTAATAGCTGACATAAACATGGTAGGGAAAACCATTAATCATGAGAAATGTAACTCTAAGCTAATCAATAAATAGAAATAAACATTCAAGCCATGCATAGAGATATATAACTCTCTAACTTTAGGAAATGGCTATCAGACTTTGGGGAAATACACTTAAGACAGAAAAACAACTCAAATCACTATGTTGGAATGCCTAAACACAGTACTTCAAGCTATTGGGCACTTTGAAAACAATATTGCATGGTCTTAGGCAAAGGGCAAGATCAGAACAAGACCTCCTTGGTTCAACAAATGACAATCTAATCAGTCAAAGAGAAGTTTCATAGATGGAGCTATGGCTAGCCATGAGTAAGCAGGGCATACCGTAAATCATACTTAGCATGCATACAACCATGAATGAAACAAGCAAACAATATTCTTAAGTTATTAAAGAGTAATCAAGAATTATTTAATGTGATTAAGAATGAAGAAAACATGGAAGCTATGAAGAAACAGGAAATTTGAGGTGCCTCTAAGGGGATGTCTCAAATTTGTTCTCTACTATCCTATAGCAAGGAAGAACATGGATTTATGAATGAAAACTAAGAAACAAAATAGAGATAGAGACACTATACCATTCTACCAAGTCATGGAATCCAACAACAATCCTTCTATCATCCAAGAACATCCAAGAGAGTAACCCAAAAGCATGATACAAGTATTTCTTCCAAAGTTTATATAACCATATATTGTTTCTATTCATCAATTTTACCTTCCACATAATGAAAAAACCTTTGGAATATATAGGCCAAAGTGAGGAAAACCTCTTAGTTCAACTTGTAATCTCATTGGCCTATCCAAAATATCTTATTTTTTCCTTGAGGCTTTGCAAAGCCCAAGGCACAAAATATCTCATAAAATATCTAAAAAATGCTAAAAGAGGGAAATAAATTGACTTTTTATAACTTCTCATGTGCAAAAATTTGTAATCACTAAACGCACAAGGAGGAAAACGGTATTTTTGAAAGGTTCAATTTTTACAAAAATACTCAAAAATACATCAAAGAAAAGGTCCCCAACTTCTTCCTACAACTTTTGGAAACCTTCCCGATGTCAAAATGAGGCTCATGATAACTCGAAGCAAAGTTTCCGAGTGTCTAATTGGTGATCATGTTTAGTTTTCCCCAACACCACCGGAAGTCTCCAAAAATAGGTCCGTGTGTAAAAACCCAAAAAATAAGCCTTTGGTCGATGTATCTACAGAAAGTGTAGAAGGCGAGCGCTTTTCGCTATTTAGGAGAAAATGATATTCAAATGTCCCCGAAAACTGGCCGAGTATGTGCCCCTAAAAATATGGCATCCAATGATACCATTCTCATCCTTTGATGATGCCCCAAACTGAAATGGCGATGCCCATGAATTTTGGCCAAAAACCCAAAAATGACAAAAAACCAAAATATGTCGAATTTCGCCCAAACTTGGCGAGCATGACCCTCAAGGGTTTTCAGCAACATGTTGTGAAGCAGAGGCCAAGATTTGGAGTCTTGAGGTGTCTTTCCTCAATTTTTGTGTCAGGCGCTTCCCTTTGGCCTCCTTGAACTTTTCTTGAGCAGCCTTCAACTTCCGCTGGGCAAACTGATTTAGTTTTTTATAATGCCCCGTCATTCTCCGTTGAAGGTCCAAGTTCCTGTTTTCCTTCTCCAAATTCTTCTCCAAGTGATCCTTAATTCTCTCAAGCCATGCTTCCCTATTGTTCTCTATCTCTTGTTCGAACAATGCAATGAGAGGGGTAGATTGGAGAAGGGCATTTTCTTCTTCTTTTTGTTTCTCAAGGGCCTTCTTTAGCCCCATGGTTCTTGGCTTCTTTCGCCTAGGCTGATCTTCACCTTCACTTTCCTCGAACTCACCCATGAGTTCCTCCAATCTCACCTATGCTTTGGAGGCCTCCTTCTTGTATTTGATTGCTCGTGTCTCATAAACATCCATATGGACACTCATCTGCCTGTTTTGAACTTGCAAAAATTGATTGAAGTTCCTAGCTCTATGAAGATCAGCCCTTAAGGCATCAATTTGGCTTTCTCTACGGATCAAGAGATTTTCTAAGATCCGAGCTTCATTATCACTATCATCGCTTTGGATTTGGATGATGTCGAATTCCTTTTCCTGTTTATGACTGTTTTCTTCCTTGCCCTTCCCTTTGCTTTGGGTGGCCCTTCTAGTACTCTTCCTCTTGGGAAATTCGACCATGGGCTTCTTTGGCAATTTTCCCTTGCTTCGGAGGGCCCTAGTCACATTTGGAGTTACGACTCTAGTCACCCTTTTCTTTATTGTCTGAGGCTTGGCCACTTTCGGAGAAGAGAGCATGGCCCCTTGTCTCGGAGAGGCAGTTAGCACATGCTCCATGGGCTCTTTACCCTTGTCACTTTGCCCTTCATTTTTGCAGATGTCTTGGCTCTCTTCAAGGATGCCTAGGCTGCCTTTTCGCATCTCCTTTTGAGGGCTGTCCTCCTCACTGCTTTGCAACTTTTTATCCTGCTACCCATCTTCTTCTTGAGTCTATTGTTCCTCTTGAAGAGGCTGTTGTTATTTACCCTGAGGTTGCCTCTGCTCATGCTGCTGTAGCTGCTGTGTATCATCTTTTGGCTGCCCCTGTTCATCACTTTCCTGCCCTTGTTCATCATCTTCATGCTGCTGTTGCTCAACATTTTCATGCTGCTCCTGCTCAGTCTCTTTTAGCTGTTGTGTGTCATCATAAGGCTGCTCACCCCCATCATAAGTTTGTTGTGTATCATCAAAATTTTGCTCACCCTCATTGCGATGCTGCTGTTCAACACTTTCTTCTTCATCCCCTTGCTGCTGCTCATCATCACTTTCCTCTTCCTGCTCATGTCCTTCTTCCTCCTCATGGTCACTTTCTTCTCCTTCTTCAGGCTCCTTGGTTTGGTCTGTCGTAAACTTGAGCTTTTTTGGAATAGGTCTGCTAGAAAAAGGTGAGGGATGATGAGTAGGAGGTGTACGGGATGTATGGACTGGAGGGACAGTGGAGAAATCCGGATGAGTGATGAAAGTATCCCAAGAGACCTCTCTCTTTTCAAGCTGATGAAGGATGATGATTTTGATGAGAGAGTGATGGAAGAGACAGGCTATTTGCTGCGAAGGAGGCTTCTTCTGAACAGTGGAGGCCATTTTCTCAATACTCTTGTGTAAGAAGAAAGGAAGATTTAGCAATTTGGACCTAGTGAAATGCATGAGAAGTCGAATGTGATATGCATAAATTCGGGAAAATCTTCCCTCACAAGTGAATTATTTCATGATGATTTTCATGAGGGGGCATAGCTGGCCAGAAGATATGAGAAGGGGAAAATAGAAGGACATGAATCTCTATACTCAGGCTTTAGAAAGGGTTTGTAATCTTTTGAGTCCAAATGGCTTTGTTTAAACCATTTCTCACCAATATAGGGGATTTTAGTGGCCTTGGAGATGGATCTTGGAGAGAATCTGAAGTCAAGGCCTGCCAGCTGGAAATGCTTGTCTTGAAACCTCAAAGCGCAAAGGTGTGTCAAAGGAGAAAATCTCTTCACCTCTTGCACTCTTTGACAAAAATCTAAACATCCCACCTCATGGAAATTGAATAAGACTGATGGGTGGGCATTCACTTATTTAGTGGAAATAGGCTCAAATCTCTTATGCAATCCACTCCTACTATCCTGCCTAGGAGGCATCTTGTTTTGGATGCTCTCTGCAAAACCAAACTGCCTCAAAAACACTGCTCTTCCCCTTTTGTATGCCAATCAATAAACAATTTAAATAACAAGCACACAGTTAAATAAAAGGTATACACAGTCAAGTGATTTCTGTGTTTGGGTAAGGTCACAGGGCTCTTGGTGTTTTGGTGATAACAAGACAACCTTGTATTTAGACAAAGGCAAAAAAAAAAATCCTCCCAATCAAAAACACCTTCCTTGTGCTCACTATTTCTCACACACAATTAGACAGAAACACCTTCAAATTGTTTTAACAGCTTCATTCGCTAAAGTTTGTTTTATGGACAAAGAGGCAGCACTGACTTTGCTCTTCACCATACAAAGAGGACTTCTGAAATGACAGAGCACTCATACAATGATCATTGTTGTTGAAATTAGGCCCCCTGTTTCACTTTTCAAACACTGTGTTTCCCTCCCAAACGCTGCTTTCACCTTCTAACACCGTTTTCACCAATACATTTTGCTGACAGAGATTTAGCTTTGTTTTATCATAGTAAGGTCACCTTCACAATTTAACAAAACCTTCACTACTATGTATATTTTGACTTGTAGGTTTATGTCTTAGCACTGTTCTGAGGGCAGCGTTTAGGCCTTTAGACACCAATACAAACACACCGCTTCTAATATGTCAATCTTGGGCAATCAAAACCACAGCAATTTCGAGTTTTAAACAAAGAAAGTCAACTCTCCTTACCACTGCTTCTCCACTACATAAGGCTGTCAGAGTTTATGGTTTATGCTAAAGCAGTTAGGATATTCTTAATACTTGAAAAAACCACTAAAACAGTGTTTGTTTTGTTTTGCAGGTAGTGTGATGTCTAGCTTGTTTTTAGGGCAGTTTTAGGTTCTTTGAAGCTAATATAAACACTCCACCAGTCTCCCACTGTAACAACCCTTTTTTAAAATATTCACTCAACACTGTGATTTACACCATGAATTTCATTTTTTTCACCACCACTTAACAGCTTGAAATTAGCAAGGGAGGCAAACAAAAAACCTTGAAGATCGATGGTGGGCTTTACTTGAGGAAATGAGCAAATTCATGACTTGTTTGGAGGCGCTTTGATCGTTTGAAACAGGCGCGGCACTTTTAATAGGGAAGGCGTCGCGCAAAGAAAAGTTGTCGGGTAACTAACGGGTAGTCGTGACTGGCGCCTACAGGCGCGCCGCGCAACAATGCAGCCTCCGTGTAAAACTTCGCCTGAACGCACTGCGCGCTTCTATAGGCGCGTCGCGCAGTGTCCAAGCCCAAAAAATTTATGAATTTTCCCGAAAACTTCTTCTTTGGTCTCATGAACAGCAAAAGGGGAGCGTTGCTTGTGTTTTGAGAATGTCAAATGGCTTGCAACGGTCAATCTACCCTTGTATTTGAAAAAATCAAAAACCCTTTGAAGTTCTTAATGAAGGTTTTGAAAAAGTTTGAAAGGCCTTTGGATTAAAACCAAAACATGAAGCTCATATCTTTTGAAAACATAACTAAGACTCCTTTTTGTTCAAACAAAGACATAGTGGCAACGATCATTTCCTTTATAAGCCTGACCCCTTTTGAAGTAAAGCAACCATTTTTTTAAAAATTAAAAACTTTCACTGTTTCTTACTAAGGAATGAAAAATTGTTTTCCTTTTTGATATCTGCACTGTGGAAGGAAATTCTGCTCTGAGCCACATGAAGGACTGTAGATGTGCCTTTTGAGTGATACTGTATTTTTATTGGGGAAGAAGCTTAACTATAATTTCAATATCCCTTTTCCACCTCTTGTCTTTGTATTGCTCATCTGCTGTCTCTTTTGATTAGTTGAAAAAGTTCTTTATGAATAGAAAGAGCAGCACCTCTGAATATAATCATCACTTATTTGTTTTTCTTATTGAAAAAGGACATCTGTAGAAAGACACCTTGTGTTAAGTGAGTTTTTCTTTGACATTTTGTATGGAGGTAACTTCACCCTTTAAAACTTAAACTGACAGTGTCTACTCCTGATGCTTTGGATATGGTCATGCCCATTGTAAAACTAATTGAGTTGGCAGGTGCTGTTTGAGTTTCTCTTTTGACTGTGGGTGGAAAACTTATTTGAAACTGTAAGTGAAAATCCTGTTTCCAAAAGGTCTCCATCACCAAAGCCACTAACTATCCTTAGATTGACAAAATGATCCAGTTTTCAGCTTCAAGGAGATAAAACAGGGGATGATGTACTAGAGTTGAAAGTGAACAAGGGAAAGCTACCCCTTTGCACTTCTGTGAAGGAGGTCTGCAAAAACATGAATTTTCATTCATTTCACCCATTTTGAGAGCAGTCCCTTTTGAAATCCTTTGCCACATACAATAATTGTTTTTCATCTTCAAACAATGGTGAATCCTTTACTCTGTTTATGAAGGAGGCCTATTTTTTGATATATGCCTGGTTTCTTTTCAACCTCTGTCTTAACCAACTGAAGAACGTTTGATGGACATACTGATAGTGGTTTACTTCATACTTGATGGCAGAGGTCAGTTTGAGACCAAGACCTTTTGACTCCTTTGGTCATCAGCTTAATAATATTTCTTCATTGATGATGAACCCATTAGCTTCACATTGTAACCCAATAATAGAGAAACTCCTGTAATCAATTTTTAAAAGCACTACTGCTTTGCCTCTGCCTTTAACATCATTTTTATTTCAGAAACCCTTAGTTGCTGTCTCACTGTACCCAAAAAATTTTCCTTACAGTCATTGTAATTCTAAAAATCCAACTTTATCCTTGGCCCTCTGCTTATAGATGGAGGCGCTCTTCAGTCTTCAATCCCTCTGTTTATAGATGAAGGAAGTTTTTCAGATGCCATTTCATCAGCTTTTAACAGTGTTATTTTTCCTTTTACTGTCCTTTCATGCTTTGACTGTGATCGTAGGAGCTTAATGAAACAACTCTCTACCTTGTAGCTACATTCCAGGCTCAAAATCACATGAGAAGCAGTTGTCTTCTCATGTGGAGCCAAATACTATCTTCTGGGATGCTGGTACACTTCTAGTCTTTGAAAGATCTATTGAAACATTGTAAAACCACCTAATATCAGTTTTGACCTAGGGTATGTGCATTGCTGAGACTTCAGGGTTTGTTAGTGGCGCGACTTAAGGGTCTAACCAACTTTATTTGCAGAATGGGAAGGTCTGTTATGACTGGGCTATAGCAGATAGAGGTTCTTTGGCTTTAGGGTAGTTTTCCAAGGGAGAAATGCCTAAAGTGCGACTACCTAACTTAGGGGAAACTTATTCGGATAGATTTGGATTGTTTCTTTGGAGCTGATGGGCAAGTTAGTATGGCTGAGGCTAGATAGGGCTTGATAATGAGGTTTCATCTTGTTATGGGCGGATTGAAAAGGTAGGAGGGAAAAAAATGTCTATGGGTGTTTTCCAGTTGGCAAATTTGACAAATTTTTAGATCAGCTGTTAGAGAACTTGGCTATTATAACTAGTCATCACCAATAAGTGAAAAAATATTGATTACTAACACTACCGTTATCACTTCCAAGAGCTCATATTAGACTAATGAGCTCTTTTGATTCTCTACCTAATCTAATTATCTATTAAAGTTAAGCAATTTTACAGATTTTAATTCTCTAACCTATCAACACAAAATTAAAAACATGTCAAAATCGAGGTTAAGCTATTTGATTTGTCATGAGCTATGGCATTTTGTACAAGTTGCACACATATTATTTTGTAAAAAAATAAAACGGAAAAGGGAGGATTGTGATTTTGAGTTTTCATTAATTCCTCTCTTTTCTCTTTGGTTCAGATTTGAACTTGGGGAACCAACATCTTTTCCTAACCTAGTCTACTAATGAGCCATGTTTAAATGGTTTGGAAAATCTTCATTTTCTAAATTATCAGTAGAAATTTAAAACATGTTCAATCATGGTTAGGCTGTATGATTGAACAAGACTTTTCTTCCTCAAAATTAGTGGCATTTGGACTTGCAAACTTCCAAACGTATTCTTTTTTGGTATGCGGCTTTACCTTTTCTTTTATCTGCCCTCTTTTTATTCTTTTTCTCTCCTTTTTTTCTAAACAATCTAAAACTAAATAGATGCTCATAGTGCTAAGCTTATTTTCACACCTATCTATCCTAGTCTAAATCGTATATGATATATTCACTAAGTGAACTCCTTCCTCCAATGCGGCCAATCAAGTAATTGACTAGATGATTGATTCTTATTCATCCTTTTAGGGATGCTGAAAGGCCACTCCCATTTTTCCTTCTTCTAAACAGTAGTGGTCCAAATTTTCTTTACACTCTGCAACAAACTGTTCTGGGAATATCTTAACCCCTCTTTAAATGTATCTAAGAAACCAGCAAAAAGGATCTCTGAATAATTCCTGGCTATGAGGATTTAAACCATGGGCTTCATCCAAGACTACTTCTTGTTCCATTTGGTTGTGCTTAGGATTCTTTTCATAAAGACACTCCACCCCTTCTTCAGTTAAAAGAGGATGAATTTTCTGCTTTCTTTGGACAAAAAACCAGTTTCTCTCTTTCTCTTGTGAAGGTTGGCCATAAGGCGGAAGGTATTCTTTAGAAGCATCATCTGGAAATAGGTCTTCTAGAGGAGGAAGCACAACATTAGTATCAATATTTTCTATAGCTTCTGCTTGAAGAAATGTTTCAATGGAAAGGTTAGTAGTAAAACAAACACAATTTTTTTCTTTATACAAAATTTTAGAGGTTGGCTGCATGTTTAGAAGCTGATTTATTTCTTCCTCTGTAAAAGGAGGAGGAATTTTGTGTTTCTTTGGATAGAAAACCAGTTTTCATCCTTCTCTTGTGATGGCTGGTCATAAGGTTGAAGGTCTTCTTGGGCCTCACATAGAAGATATGGTGAATCATCACTTGTCCCTTTAGAGAGATCCTATGGATTTTCTTCCATTTCCTGATTGATTTCATCCTCATCTAACTCCTCTTGGTTGTTATAACAGTTAACTTGAATATGAAATGCATGAATTTCCTCTAATGTATCCTCAAGATGCCAATTTCCCAAATCTTCATCAATGTTTACAAGGTATTTTATGAGATCTTCAAATTGATCACAACAATTTTCAACTAATGATAGAGAAGGATAGTTTTCTTTTAAATTCTTATAAAATACCTTGTGGAAATCCTTTAAAGAAAAAATACTATCAGGGTCTAGGCCCTCATACCATTCCCTTGCTTTACCTTCTAATTTCCCCATGAACATCTTCATGCGGCAGTCCTCATCCCATTCAAATTTTAACCTCCATGTATGTATGTGAAATTTGATGAGATGTAACAAGGGGTCATCAAACTTTTCATCTTGAAACATAGGGAGGTTTTTGCCCCAATTTATTTGAGGCATTTTGTTGGGGAATCCAGGAATGTGATCTTTGTTCATTGGAGCATACCTGCATTGTATCCTTGGATTCATATTTTTTAATGAGTTAGAGGAAAGGGTTACTGCATCTTTATAACCAATATGGATTCTTCTACTAGTGGATTCTTTAGGTCTATTTGAGAATTGTGGAGTCACTAGGTGGAGAATTTCAATTTTTCTATCCACCATTAGCAACCAGGTATTTTGAAAATTGTTTTAAGGTTTTCATGTAGGGATTTTGCTCTGTGGATAGGTTTTCTTACATTTGAGTTTTTAGATCTAGGAGACTTCCTAAGGATGATTTCACGATTTTCAACTGTTGCAGGAGGGTTTGGGTCAGGATGGCATCTGGTGCTGATTTTTCTAGAAGCCAAAATTGGGACCTAATAGATCAGAAAAGGTTGAGAGTGTATAACAGTTTTCAAAAACATACCTAATCTGTAAGAACATTGAATTCACACAATATGTGACTGGACTTTATACTGTTAGGAGTGATTAATACATTCCCATAGGAACCTGTGAGAACTAGTGGAGTCAACAGGGCTACCGAAGACCAATGGAGTCACTAGGCAGATGATGCTAACTATTTTGAGGATTTGTTTGTTGTCCACCATCAAAAATTGAATACCAATTTAGAAATATTTTTGGGTTTTCTGAGTTCTTTATGTAACACTAATATTTTCAATAAGCGTTCCCTAGTGTGTTCTCCATGGTGTTAGTATGGAAAATCAACCAGATAGAATTCTTGGCTAACACTTGATTTATCTAAGTTTGACCGGGGATTTTTGAGTTTTGAAGGAATATTCAAGCTATTACTTACTTAGATTCCCAGTGGAGTCGTCATTATGTTAGGTCCCTGTAATTTGTTAGACTCGAAAGACCAAATTAAACAAGGGTAACATCAAATAAATCTTTGGAGCCATAGGACCTAGCCTTCCTAGAGTCAGAGAGGGCTCTCTATATTTTTATAAAATATGTAAACTTGATTGATTTCAGGGTTTTAATTTTAGGCTAGTTCTAATTATAGGGTTTGATTGTTTGTTTTGTATGGTTGGGTTAGATTTTCAAGTAGAACATATAGAGTGAGAGATATCCAGGCCATTGGGCTATGGAGTCTGCAAATGGTCTTGAAAAGTACAACAATAGGTCATGGGCGTTTTATAGGGCAAGTTAACAAAGCCAAATGGATCTAAGTAGCTTATGTGAGTGAAATGAACATTAAATTGTGAACATAGTAGGTGTAAAGGGTAGTTAAGAATCCTTTAACAAATACTTTAACAAGAAGGGCATTTAAAATCACTATGAATAAATAAATAACCAAAGACATGGCATACCATAAACTCCTTTGATCAAATTTCACCAAGTTATCCCTAAGACAACAATCCAACAAACCCTAGAGAGTAAGGAACTTGTAAAATCTCTAGTGATTTCACCTTCAGGCAAAGAAAAAATTCAATATAACATATAGTTATGATCAAAGAGTAGCGAACTCCTAAATTCCTTAATCAAACTATGAAAAACATTCAAATAAATTATTCAAGATAGACAAAAGGGTAGGGAAAACCATACTTAGGGTAGGGAAAACCATATTCATCCAAACCCTAATTAGCAATACTTCAAATAAAATACCTCAAAAACAATGTTTCAAGTTATACCAAAGGACAATGCCAACCATAAACTTATTTGGCATTGGCTCCATTAAATAATTCTTAATACAAACAAGCTGAGTGGGACTAGAGAGCAACTAAGAATTCTCTAATCTAACCTAGCAGAGGAAAACATTTGAGCAATTGAAGCAGACAGACCTAAGGTGCTTCTAACAGCATATCTTAAGCTAAAATTTATATTCTATTGCAAGAGAAAGATGAAACAATATGTGAAACATAAGATGACAACTACTAAATTAGAAAGACATCACCATTATCCATGTTCATGAATCTTGCAAATTTTCTTGTATCATTGGTATTCGGTCCCAAACCTTCATAATGCTCCAAAGCCAAAAACTCCTCACAACTCAAAGTCTATGAAGTTTATCTCAACAATTAACCAACAACCAACATGAAGCCTCCATTCAGTATTTAGATTGAAAATGAGGAGGTGGAAACCCTAGATAGGGTTTTAGAAGTCATTTATTACATATTTAAGGCATTTTTACCTCTAAGACCATGCAAGGCCCAAGGCAAAATATCAGAGCCTCATTCATTACAAAAATAACTTCTAACATAAATTCTAAGCTAACTTTGTAGATATTTCTCCTTCAAGCCTTAAAAAATATATTTCTAATAACTTCTTATGTCCTTTTTTGACTCTCAGGCAAGGGCACAGTGCCAAGGTGCAAGGGTGCAGTGCCAAGCCCAGGGCGCAATGCCAAATCTGGAAAAATTGCCTCTCTTGCAGCTCAGAGTTGGAGGCCTTCCTGGTGTCCAAATGAACTCCATGATAGCTCATTAGAAATCCCGTCTTGTCTAGTTTCCAAATATGTCTTTATTTTCCAATTTGGTGCCAATTTTCCTAGACAAAAATCCATTCTTCCAAGACTGATCTAGGCGCAGTGCCAACACTAAAAATAGGGTAAAAAGGTGATTTTTAAGTGGTTTTTCGCACTTTTGGAGGACCAGTTTTGCTCCAAATGAGCTGAAATGTTCTGTGGGTGATGCCCTTGCCATGAGGATTATGAAAATTTAAACCTTTCCTCAATTGATTTCCCCAAAAAAGATCGCAAGGCCAGTGGCAGTGCACGTTTGGCCCTTTTTTCTTCTGGCCAAACAGTCAAAAAATCAAAAATGAGAAAAAGATGCCAAAAATGAATTTTGTTACTGATCATGTTTGGGAGGCTTATAGTGATACATCAACGAGGATGTTAAGCTTTTCCTCCTCCTTTTTCTTGGCTAGGGCTTCAAGTCTTGAGGAAAATTGTTTGTTCAATTGAGGAAATACGAAGCTGAGACTACTGAATTTGTGCATCAAATCCACCAATGATCCCACTACGTAGTTGGGCACAATGTTGCTGGCATGCAAGTTGATCTGAAAATGCCAAGTTGCCACCATCCCCACCTATGTGATCCAGCTAGCAGGCCAATGTGGGAATGGGGTCTATTTCAATTGGGCTCAGTACTTATGTGAGGAATTTTTGGCCAACATCCGAGAATCCCAGGAATTAGGGCGTGCCTTTTGTTACTCATGGTTGATGTTACTCATAGAATTGGTCACCTAGGAAGCTCCTGCGGAGTCTTTCCTCCATGAGCTTACCCCGGATATGTGTGAACGAGCCCGTTATGCGCGCTTGTGGGACTCCAAGGATGCGCAATGCATAGAGGACAATCAAGTCTTCTGGGTCCTCTTCCAAAGCAGTGTGGCAAATTCCATTAACTCTCAACCATGCTTATCACCCAAAGTATACAACAGGTACAAGTGCATCGCAACCTTTCAGGTGACCATGCACAGCATACAAGTTCGGAGCCGAAAGGAGAGAGCTTGGACTTCGCTCCCCTATATGGTCGCAGACGAATAAATTGAAAATGTTATTGCACTCTAGCCCCCACACTGGAAGATTTGCTTCAAGACTAGGGCACAGGGCCCTAAATATGCCAGCACAAAAAAAGTAATTCCCCCTATCACTATTAAGGATATTGGAGGCTCCAACAAAAGTATCGGGAAGGACATAGAACCGGATGCAAAGAAAGATGTGCTGCAGAAGCGGACTAATGAGAAGGATGCCAAAGTAGCAACACAGAAAGATTCGCAGCCTGACTTAGGGACAAAAGGAGGGGATGCAGGAAGAACTGCATCACCTTGCGGGACGAAGTGCACAGGCGAGCCTGCCAAAGGACCCCGGAAGAAGCAGTGCACTTAGCAGACAGAACACGATGAAACTATCACCTTGACCAACAATGACCTTGAACATGTTACCGATGTAGTCTCTCTAGCCATGCAGGATCGATGGGAAGCCCTCGAAGGACAGTATAAGGCTACGCTCGCCAAATTACCGGGCGAGCTCCGTGATCTACAGCTAAAGACAGACACACTACACACTAGTGTGACTTTGGTATGGACACCGCAAACCATCAGTAGTGCTACGCTCACAATGATAGAAAGTCGCCTTTGCCTTTTTCCTAGCACTGCCCTTATGATCAGCTCGGCTGACCTGAGCACGCAAGTCCATAGTTGCCGGGAGGTACATCTAGACTTAGCCAGAATACCCCAAGATTATTTGCAGGGACTCCACACAAATGTATTTCAGGAGATTCAACACCGGGACCTATAGATTCACCAACAACTAGGCTTGGCTAAGGAAACGATCATTGAAAGAAACGCCGCAATTGTGCTTTCCACTATGCAGTAGAAGGATCTCAAAATCTTCATTCAAAATCTCTGTGCAGAAGTTCCATTAGAGGTTCTGGCTACCGCTATGCCCCGGGCAAAGGTTGAGGGATTGTTCACCACATGAAGGCATCTCGAATAGAGGTTGTGGAAGTTAAGTCACGAATGGAGCGGCAGATTGCTGATATGCAAACTAAATTGCAACCTGAAACACCTTCAGAGGTGCGGGTCTAGTAGCATTAGGGGAATTTTGAGGTCTAAAATGGGCCTCCTAAGAAAATTATAAAATAATAGTGGAAAAAATCAAATAAGATTTGATGACATCATAAAATTTTAGAGGGAAAAATGAAAAAACTACTTTTTCAACTCATATTTTCAACTTATCTCCCAAAGTTTTTACTCAAATTTCGAGCGGGAGTACTCGTTGGATGTGAAATTTAATTCCCCATCCAAGGAGTACCCATGTTGCATACTTTCGATGGGTCCTACTACACGAAAAATGAGAAATACATAAAAAAAACGTGATTACAATCACATTTTTTATGTATTTCTCATTTTTCGTGTAGTAGAGTTCATCGAAAGTATGCAACATGGGCACTCCTTGGATGAGGAATTAAATTTCGCATCCAACGAGTACTCCCGCTCGAAGGCTGAGCTTAATGCAGTGAAAAAGTAGTTTTATTATTTTATTATTTTTAAATATTTTTACTTTTTTATTTAAAAAATGGTGAATCATCCCCCATGGTTGACATCATCATCTTGAATCCTATTGGTTGTTATAAAGTTTATTTTTGTTGTACATTTTTCTTAGGAGGCCCATTTTAGACCTCAAAATTCCCCTAATGTCTATGCAGGTCACCGCAACTATGAACGTCATCATAGGGCAGATCGTGTAGGGTGCTCAACTACTGGAAACTGCCATGTAGCTATGGGCCAAGGTCCAACACGATCCACTCCTACATGAAATAACCCAGGCCCTGTGGCAGAAAGTGGAGATGTTTGAAACAATGGAAGCCACCCTTCCCACATCGGTTCCTGATCAGCGCTTGGCACGACTACGAACCAGCCAAAACCTCCAAGCTGAGATAGAAGAGATTCGACAAAAGAAAAAGGACCTCAATGAATGCCTGAAGCCTTGGCCTTCTGACGCCATTAAACTGTCGTAGGACACTGATGTAGCTCTGAAGCAGCTCAACCACACTCTGGAAAGTGTCACCGTTGCAACGGAAGGCTCGATTTCATATAAATTGGTCGACATCGCCCAAAATGCTTCTGCCCAAAGAAAAGTCATGCTGCCCCCATTGGCTGAAGCGATAAAACTGTTGTAGGTGCAGGTGGAGACCGCACCATCTCAGTGACTTGGGACGAGTCACAAGATTGTGTTGGGGGACTGTTGGAACAGGTTCTCCTACAAAGCTGCAAGTTTGGTCCATTTTGTATATTTTTTATTATATTTAGTCTAACGCAGTTGTTTTGGGTGGGTCAAAGCCCCTAATGCATTGTAAGCGGGTCAAGGGTATACAAAGAATCCGCAAACCATGGTTTGCAGACCATTGGATGCATAGGCTAAATTAGTACAAATAGTTAAGCCTTTTTGAGTCAATAGATAGAGGAGGAATAGAGATTGATGTGAAGTACGAATTACCAGATCTTAGGTCAGGTAGTTTCGGTTAGGACTCCTGCTGGCTATGTTCGTGGAGATCCTCTTCCCTGTTATGTGCACGAAGATCCTCTGTCCTGTTGTGTGCGTGGAGATCCTCTGTCTTGCTGTGTGCGGACCCTGCTGGTTGTGTGCACAGGTGGTATTCGGGGAATGTAAGAGGGTTTTGATAAGTAATATATGTGAAGTATTGCTGAAACATATGATCTTGTCTGGGTCTGTTATGTTATGATTGATGTGAACTATGATTGTATTACTAGGCTGCGAACTCGTCTATTTTATCTCTATGGTATGAAAATATCTTCATTTAGTATATTACTGTGATGTGACTATTGTTGCACTTACTGCTTACATCTTTGTTAATAAGCGTGAACTATTTGTGCTGACAATATTGGTTGCGTTTATGTTTTTTTGTGGTTGTAATTGATGATACGCACATGGATAGGAACCTGCTAGATCAGATCTGATAAGAACTATTGTCTGGTTACGTTCTAGAACCTTGCGAAACCCTTCTGTGTAGATCTGATAATTGCTGGCCTGCGTTATTACCTACTTTCTCTCAGCGTGCGGAAACCTAGTTCCAACACCCTCCCATACTGCTTCAAGTGAGACTTTGACCTACGCAAGCGGGTCACTGCCGAAAGGGCCAGTAGTATAGGTGTTTGTTGGAAAACCTTCACCTTCGAACCTGGGTCAGGACCCCTCGAGCCAACAAGGTGTCAAGAACCTCAGATCTCAGATCTATGATTTTGCAAATGAGGTGCCTTACATGCTCACTGATTTTCTTCATTTTGGAATGTTGATCTTATTGTTGCTTCTTCCAAGCTATGATTTTTTAACATCTAAAAAACCATGTTTGCTTCCATATCAATTCTACCTACCCATCATATTTTTCGTAACATTTTTTCTTCATTTGGGTGCCCTTGGACCGGCAAACCCTTGACATCATTTTCTCTTTTGAAAGCATGAAAACTATCTACTTCTACCCTTATCATTTCCAAGAGCTCAGATTAGACTAATGAGCTCTTTTTATTTTCTACCTAATCTACTTATCTGTCAAGGTTAAGTAGTTTGACAGATTTTCATTCTATAACCTATCAACACAAAATTCAAAACATGACCAAATCAATGTTAAGCTATTTGATTTTTCATGAGCTATGGAATTTTAGACAAGCTACACACATATTATTTTGCAAAAAAGTAAAACTGAAAACTTAGGGCTATGATTTGGAGTTTGTCATTCATCCCTCTCTTTTCTCTTTGGTTCAGATTTGAACTTTGGGAATGAGCATATTTTCCTAACCTAGTCTACTGATGAGCCAAGTTTAAATGGTTTGGAAAATCTTCATTTTCTAACTTATCTGCAGAAATTTAAAACATGTTCAATCATGGTTAGGATGTACGACTGAACAAGAATTTTATTCCTCAAAATTAGTGGCATTTGGACTTGCACATTTTTAGACATATTCTTTTTTGGAATGGGGCTTTACCTTTTCTTTTATCTTCCCTCTTTTCTTTTCTTTTCTTTCCTTTTGTTCTAAAAAATCTAAACCTAAATAGATTCTCATAGTGCTAAGCTAATTTCAACACCTATCTATCCTAATGTAACTTGTATATGACATATTTACTAAGTGAAATCCTTTCTCCAATGCAACCAATCAAGTATGTGACTAGATGATTGATTCTTAATTAAAATTTTAGGTATGCTGAAAGTCCACTCCCATTTTTCCTTTTTTCTCAACAGTAGTGCTCCGAATTTTCTTTACACTCTGCAACATATTGTTTCGGGCATATCTTACTCCCTCTTTAAATGTCTCTGAGAACCCAGCGAAAGGATCCCTGAATAATACCTGGCTATGAGTATTTAAACCATAGGCTTCATCTAGGACTACTTCTTCTTCCATTTGGTTGTGCTTAGGATGCTTTTTAGAAAGACACTCCACCTCTTCTTTAGTTAAAAGAGGAGGCATTTTCCACTTTCTTTCAATAGAAACCTAGTTTCTCTCTTTATCTTGTCAAGGCCGGTCATAAGGCTGAAGATATTATTTAGGAGCATCATCTAGAAATAGGTCTTCCAGAGGAGGAAGCACAACATTATTATCAATATGTTCTATAGCTTCTTCTTGAAGAAATGTTCCAATGGATAGGACAGTAGTAGAACAAACAAAAATATTTTCTTTACAAAAAATTTTAGAGGTTGGTTGCATTTTTAGAAACTGATTTATTTCTTCCTCTGTTAAAGGAGGAGGAATTTTGTGTTTCCTTTGGAAAAAAAAACTAGTTTTCCTCTTTGTCTTGTGAAGACTGGTCATAAGGTTGAAGGTCTTCTCGAGCCTCACATAGAAGAGATGGTGAATCATCACTTGTCCCTTTATCAAGATCCTGTGGATTTTCTTCCATTTCTTGATTGATTTCCTCCTCAACTAAATCCCCTTGCTTGTTATGACAATTAAGTATGAAAGGCATGAAATTCATCTAATAGATCCTCAAGATGCCAATTTCCCAAATCTTCATCAATGTTTACAAGGTATTGTATGAGATCTTCAGATTGATCACAACAATTTTCAGCTAATGATAGAGATGGATAGTTTTCTTTATAATGCTCGTAAAATACCTTGTGGAAATCCTTTAAAGAAAACTGACTACCAAGGTCTAGGCCTTCATACCATTCCCTTGCTTTAGCTTCTAATGTCCCCATGAACATCTTTATGAGGCAGTCCTCATGCCATTCAACTTTTAACCTCGATGCATGTATGTGAAATTTTATGAGATGCAACAAGGGGTCATCAAACTTTTCATCTTGAAACATAGGCAGTTTTGTGCCCCAATTTATTTGAGGCATTCTATGGGGGAATCCAGGAATGTGATCTCTGTTCATTAGAGCATACCTGCGTTGTACCCTTGGATTCATCTTTTTCAATCAATCAGAGGAAAGGGTTACTGCATCTTTATAACCAATCTAGATTCTTCTACCAGTGTATTCTTTAGGTTTATTTAAGATTTGTGGAGTCGACAGGTGGAGAATTTCAATTTTGTTGTCCAACATCAGCAACTAGGTATTTTGCATATTTTTTAAGGTTTTCATGTAGGTATCTTGCTTTGTGGATAGGTTTGATAACAATTGATTTTTTAGATCTAGGAGACTTCCTAAGGATGCTTTCAGGATTTTCAACTGCTACAGGAGTGTCTGGGTTTGGATGGGATTTGGTGTAGATTTTTCTAGAAGCCAGAATTGGGACCCAATAGAGCAGAAAAGGTTGAGAGTGTATAACATTTTTGAAAAAGAGACCTAATATGTAAGAAAATTGAATTCACATAGTATGTGACTAGGCTTTATACTGTTAGGACTGATTAATACATTTCCAGAGGAGCCTATGAGAACCAATGGAGTCAATAGGGCTACTGAAGACCAGTGGAGTCACCAGGTGGATGATGTTAACTCTTTTGAGGATTTTTTTTTTGTCCACCATCAACAATTGAATACCAATCTAGAGATATTTTTGGGTTTTCTGAGTTCTTTATGTAACACTAAGCTTTTCAATAAGTGTTCCCTAGTGTGTTCACCATGGTGCTAGTATGGAAAATCAACTAAATATCATTCTTGGCTAACACTTGATTTATCTAAGTTTAACAGGGGATTTTTGAGTTTTGAAGGAATATTCAAGCTGTTACTTACTTTGTTCCCCAGCGAAGTCACCACTATGTTAGGTCCCTGTAATTTGTTAGACTGGAAAGACCAAATTGAACAAGGGTAACATCAAACAAATCTTTGGAGCCCTAGGACCTAGCCTTCCTAGACTCAGAGGGGGTTCTCTCTATATTTGTATAAAATATTTAAACTTGATTGATTTTAGGTTTTTGATTTTAGGCTAGTTCTAATGATAGGGTTTGATTGTTTGTTTTGTTTGGTTGAGTTAGGTTGTCAAGTAGAACAGATAGAGTGAGAGAGATCAAAAACATTGGGCTATGGAGTGTGCAAAAGGTTTTGAAAAGTACAACAATAGGTCAAGGGTGTTTTATAGGGCAATTTAACAAAGCCAAATGGATCTATGTAGCTTATGTGAGTGAAATGAACATTAAATTGTGAGCATAGTAGGCGTAAAGTGCAGTTAAGAATCCTTTAACAAAAAGGGCCTTTAAGATCACTATGCATAAAGAAATAACTAGAAACAGGGCATGCCATAAACTCCTTTGATCAAATTTCACCAAGTAAACTCTAAGACAACAATCCAACAAACCCTAGAGAGCAAGGAACTTCTAAATTCTCTAGTGATTTCACCTTCAGGCGAAGAAAACATTCAAGATAACATATAGTAATGATCAAGAGCAGGGAACTCCTAAATTCCTTAATAAAACTATGAAATACCTTCAAAGAAATTATTCAAGATAGACAAAAGGGTAGGGCAAACCATAAACCTCTTCAGCCAAACCCTAATTAGAAATACTTCAAAGAAAATACATCAAAAAAAATGTTTCAAGTTATACGAAAGGACAGGGCTAACCATAAACTTATTTGGCATTGGCTCCATTAAATCATTCTTAAGACAAAAAATCTGGGTGGGACTAGAGAGAAACTAATAATTCGCTAATCAGACCTAGCAGAGGAAAACATTTGAGCAATAGAAGAAAAGAGACTTAAGGTGCTTCTAATAGCATATCTTAAGCTAAAATTTTTATTCTATTGCAAGAGAAATATGAAACAATATGTAAAACATAAGATGAAAAGTAATAAATTAGAAATACATCAGCATTAGCCATTTTCATGAATCCTGCAAATGTGCTTGTCTCATTGGTATTCAGTCCAAATCCTTCACAATGCTCCAAAGCCAAAAACTCCTCACAACTCAAAGTCTATGAAGATTATCTCAACAATCAACCAACAACCAACATGAAGCCTACATCCAATATTTAACTTTCAAATGAGGAGGTGGAAACCCTAGCTATAGTTTTAGAAGTCATTTATTACATATTTAAGGCATTTTGATCTTTGAGACCATGCAAGGCCCAAGGCAAAATATCAAAGCCTCATTCATTACAAAAATAAATTCTAACATAAATTCTAAGCTAAATTTGTATATATTTGTCCTTAAAGCCGTTAAAAATATTTCCTTAATAACTTCTTGTGTCTTTTGTTGACTTTCAGGCAGGGTATAGTTCCAAGGTGCAAGGACGAAGTGCCAAGCCCAGGGCACAGTGCCAAATATGGAAAAATTGCTTGTTTATAGCTAAGATTTGGAGACCTTACTGGTCTCCAAATGAGCTCCATGATAGCTCATTGGAAAGCATTTCCTGTCTAGTTTCCAAATATGCATTTAGTTTCCAATTTGGTTCCAATTTTCCTATTCAAAATCCCATTCTCCCAAGACTACCTAGGGCATAGCGCCAGTGCCGAAAATAGGGCAGAAAGGTGATTTTTAGGTGGTGTTTGGAACTTTTGGAGAACCAGGTTTTCTCCAAATGAATTGAATTTTTTTTTGGGTAGTTTCCTTGCCATGAGGATCATAAAAATGTAAAACTTTACTCAATTTAGTTCCCCAAAGAAGAGCACAGCACCAGTGGCACTGCGCATTTAGCCCTTTTTTCTGCTGGCCAAACAGTCGAAAATGGAAAAGCATGCCAAAAATGGATTTTGTCTTGCTGATCATTTTTGGGAGGCTTGGATAGATACATCAGTAATGAGGTTAAGCTTTTCCTCCTCCTTTTTCTTGGCTAGGGCTTCAAGTCTTGAGGAAAATGGTTCATTCAATGTAAGCATATTAGCAAGCACAACCTCCTTTTTCCTCTCTACTTCTAGACCACTTTTTCTTTGCACTTTTTCTTTGACCTGATTGGTTTCACCATACCTTTCATATGCCTCATCAAGAAATTCATTTTCCTTGTTTTATTCTCTTTTTTCGTTGAGAATTTGAATCTCCATGATGGCCTGCTTGGTCTTGAGTTGTTCATTTTCCTGCTCATAGTATGCAATGATAAAATTATATCTCTCTAAGTTGGTATAAAGCTCACTGATTTGCTGATCCTTCTGCTTGAAAATCATTTTTAAGGCCTAATCATCATTCTCATCATCTAAATTAACAAATTCAAAATCAATCTATGTCTCATGGAGGTCATCCTCATCAAGAATGGCTGCCTCATGTACATCTTCTTCTGCCATATTTTGTTTTCCCTTATGATCATGCCTCTTTGGAATTTTTGCCTCCATACCATTGTCTTCACCCTAAAACATTGTAAACTCTGTTTTTGAAACCCTAGGCATAGTGTGAAATGAGATGAAGAAACGGTAGGAAATGGAAATTTTGGCAAATGAATGGAATGAGTGAGAATGAAGGTAATGGATGTTGTGACAAGCAAGATGAATGGTAGCGCTCAAGAAATGTAACTTCCCCTATTATGAATGATTTTTCATCAAGGAGGATGAAGTAAGCAGGAAACAATGATCTCTATCCAACGCTTAGGGTTTCTCTTAGCGTTTCATTTATATTGACTTACAAGTGATCAAATGGCATCAAAATAGGGTTCATGTGATGTACTTACCCCCATCAGTGTTTGGAGGACCTTTGGCAAAGAATTAGAATAAATTTGGAGTGTTTTCAGTGGTTGGAGGACTTAGAAACCTTTCCTATCTAAGGGTGCAGCGCCAATGCTGAGGGCATGGCGCCAAGGGTTGAGGGTGCATTGCTAGTTTCTAAGCACGTAGTGCTAGTTTTTTAGGGTGCATCACCTTTTTGTAGAGGGAATTTGGAGGCCTTCCCGGTGTCCAAATTGGGCCCATGATAGCTCGTTGGAAATGCTATCCTGTCTACTTTCAAAATAAACCTTTTTTTTGCTGATTATATTTGATTGGACCTATTAAAAGTTGATTTTCCCAAGACTGGTCAAAAAGTGTTGAATGATGGTGCAGAAATACAGAGTGTTGGTGCATGCAACTTTTGGAGGCCTTCCTTAACTCAAAATTGAGCTAATGATAGCTCATTGGAAATCTCTTCCATTATAGGTGTCATTTGACTCATCAAGAAAGTCATTTGGACACTATAGCTATGAGAAAACGTGATTTTCCCAAGGTCACTCCAGAAGTGCAGCAAACGTCTTGTAGCACCTATAAATTTAACATTTCTCCCCAACCATGATACCTGTGTAAAATTCAAAGGATGTTTTTCTTCCTTATCCTATGATTGGGAAAAATGTCTCTCACTTTTGTCAAATTCATCTTTATTTGTGTAGAAACACAATTTGAAGCGAAACTGGCCTTGTGTGCTTCCTCCATGTCATTTATGCAAGTGATCATTTTTTTGGCACTCAACTGGACCATCAAGTTCAAAACCCTAGTTCTCTACAAGATCAATGTGTTTCCCTTTCCTTGGTTGTAAGTGGTTTTCATTGAGGAGTAGACATTCCACCTTATCAGTACCTTCTGCTGACACAACTTTCAACACTCCTGCAGAAGTGCCAAAATTTGTCCATTTTTCTCATTTACAGACTTTGAACTGATGAGGTAATATTATTTGGAAATATTTTAGGTCCTTCCTGAATAAACATGCCTTGACATTCTATTACATCTTAGCCAGATCCTACCAAAGGAAAATCAGTGCCTGAAACATCCGATGATGACCTCAAAACATGTAAAAACCCTAATGACCTAGTGGGAGGGTCGTTTGAACTGATCTTGAATGAAAATTAACTTGGAAATCTTCAGGTGAAAATATATTATTTTTACAGCTTATTATGCCCAAAGGGACATTGAAATGAGTCATCACTAGGAAACCCTAGATGGAGGATGGAGTCTATTAATAGGGAAAAAATGGAGCAATGAGGTCATAGGTAGGGAAGGAGGATGAAAATGAGAGGTATAAGCCTATGATGAGTATTTTATGAGAAACAAGGTGGATTTGGGAAGACCAACTAAGGAAAAGTGAAAAATGTTTTATAAGGATAATGAAGGCAGTGATATTTCTGAAACTCACAGTGTTCAAGGAATTTTGCTTTCAGAAAACTTAGAACCATCCTATAGTTATCTACAAATAGTGAACAATATTGATGACTAACACCTTTGGGGAGTTTCATTTTTGTAGGAACTAGAAGGCCAAAGGGAGAAACTTGACCAAATTCAGTTGGAAAAATATCCATGATTCTGCCCACGAAGCTGTTAGATCTTAGAAGCTTTGTTTCCTTATTAAAAAACCTTCCAAAAGTAGCTTAGCATGGGATCTCTTCAAAGACAGGGCGACCATTGCCATGGGCCCGAGAACATAACCACACCACAACGTTGACCCAAAATTACATGTTTTTAAGGGTCTACTTCAGGAATGCTCCACAGATATTTTGTTCCTTGCATGTTAAGGGATGCAATGACATTCATTATGATGTGTGACAATACACAGGGTTCATTATGATAGTCCTCTAGTATTCGGAATAAGGAATGCAGGGACGGTAACAAAATGTTGTGTAACACATATAATTGTGGAGTTTCAAGAACAACAAGGGACACTAGTGAATGGAAGGGAAGATCAGGTAGGAACAATGGTCCAAAGCTAGGGGAATTCTGAAAGAGTAGAGATTACGGTGAGAAAGGAGGAAAACCCCCCTCAATTGAAGGTGGGAGGTGTAAAAATATCTCGAGTCTCTAAGAGTGTGGACTTAGAAAAATAAGCCTCTTTGAAGGTGGATGAAAATCATTTATCAATTGTAGATTTTTCTCCCATATAATGACTTCTACGAAAAGTGGAGAAAATTAAATGTAGAAAAGAGTAGGTAATTGCACTATTTTATACTTAGACCTAAAATTTTTAGTTTTATTTTCTAATTGGGCTCTAGACTTAAGTTGGCATTATCAAATTCTTTTAGCATTTACAAAAATGTAGTTTTGTTCCTTGAATAAAATTCTTATTTTTCCTTGGGAAAAATAATATTTAATTACTAAGGAGTTATAATATACTATGTTGTATAATATATAATATAACTTTCATGTTATAAGAAACTGGTTATATATAATATGTTATAATTGATTAGAAGTAATTTGTTGTAATTAATGAGTTACAATGACTTTAATTATTAGATAATTTATTACTTCTAATTACTGGACTACAATTTATAATATTTATTAAATTTAATGAATTATATAATTAATAAATTATATATTATTGTATTATCTTATATATAAATAATGTTATAATATTTCATTTGGTATGTGTGTGTGTGTCAATTTCAAAAAAGATTGTAATTTTGTGTTATTTAAAATACATTTTTTATTGCATAAATGAATTCAACATTCTTGGTGCATTGGAGTTGTAAAGATTTAAAAAATGAAACTAAATCTCTTAAAAATATCTATCTCATTTTGGCTAAAATTAACAAAAAAGATGCATTAGAAAAGGCCATATTTTGTTATGTGTGTGTGTGTGTAAATTTGAAGAAATATTGTATTTTGTGTTAATTAAAATACATTTTTGAATGCATAGATTAATTCACACATTGGTGTTGTAAAAAATAAACAAGTGAAACTCAAACTCTTAAAAATATTTTCCTCATTTTGGGTAAAATTAACAAAATAAATACATTAAAAAAGACCACACACATAGTGCAAAATGTTTATTGCATATGTGGTTTTAATGGTGATTAATTCTTTTGGAATAATATTGTGTATTGAAAATTTTCGAGTTGTCCAAAGTTTCTAGTGGACAAACCATCCATCATCATTGACTACAACAAATAAATTTAATTAGAAAATAATTCCAAGACTTATTAAAGTAGATGAGAGTACCTTCTAAGGGTAAATTGAGGGCTTGCAAGGATAAACTAATAATTATTATTTTTTCAAGGTTCAAAAGAGATTGACGAAAATATTAAATTATTAAATATATTGCTAATGCTATTATATTATTACCATTATTGTGTTTTGGATTCCATAACATAGTAATGGTAAATTTTTGACAACTCAACAATTTTGAATACATAATATTATTCCAAAAATATTAATTACCAAGAGTTTATTTCATTTGAGAGTGTTTTATTAATGATTTCAAATAATGTGAGATTTATTTTCAGAAAAATAAAAATTAATGATAACATAAAATATTTTATATTTGGTATTTCACATTATTTATCATATTTCAAGGTGATCTTACCAAGATCATAACAAGTGGATTTTATATTCTTTTTACCATTAAAAAACAAAATATGACAATTGAGGTGCTACCCTCATCATCCTTCACCTTGTCTCACTTGGTGTTGGTGTTATTTATGTTAATTTTACATGTAGGTGCAACTATATTTCATAAGGAGCGAACATTCATCCCTTACATTTTGTTAGGTTCGGAGACACTACTTAGGGGTAGTGAAGTATTTTGTCTCCTGCTTCAGCTATCGCTCCTAATTACTGATACTTTGGTTTTGATAAAATATGTCTTTCTATTTAGTAATATTAGTGTTTCTTTTGCTACTATATGTTAATTTTTCAAGGGTTATATTATTATGTTCTTTGATAATTGTATTTCTCCATTGATACATTAAGTTCAACCCATAACATCGTAAAATTATTCATAATGACACCATTATTTAGTAGCATATGCAACTATGTACAAATAAAAATATCATCATCACAAACAATGCAATGGAATGTAAAGGAACAATAGATGAAAATTGCACATACATAGAGACACCAAGATTGGTCAGAGACCAAGGAAAACCCCACTATGGGAAAACTAGCGAAAATTATTTTTCTTAGATTTCCATCAAATGATTCATAAAAAGAGTGTATAATTATCCAAATATTCATCTATGCAACTAACCAACAAAAAAACTACAACATCCATGAAATGAATCCAATAATGTATAAAATCATAAATTTGATTCTGAATTCTGTAATGAACTATCATTGTTTGAAGTCAATTTTCCAACCCTACGATCACTGAGCGAAATCTAAGTAAGACTAAGATTTCATCTTTAAGGTCCTGGTCGCACGAAGGTGGATTTGTGCAAGCAACCATGGCATCTTGGTTGCTCTCTAAAGCACTGGAAGAGAGCGACTATGACCTACAACTAAGATTCAGAAACCCTAGATATTGGTCGCATAGAGGAGGAGCCATCCATGTGACTACAGCTTCTCAGACACTCCCTTAAGCCTACCAAGCATGTGACTAGGGTCAAAACTAGACTATGGAAACCTTAATATCTTGATTGGATGCACAAAGTGTTATTCATGTGATTAGAAGGCTCTGGTCACACTTATGAGCCTGTGTGGGAGTGACTATCATCGAAGTATTATTGTTTTTTGCCGACGTCTGGGGCCCAAAACCCTAAATCAGAGATGAAAGTGTCAGACCTTGCAATTTCACCTCAGAGTGAACCTAGTCTTTCACGGATGAGCCTCAGACTTGTGTGAGCCAAAAACAAAGATATAAGAGTGTCTCATGATTTTGTCTGAATGAGGTAGATGTCACTTGTATTTATAACCTTCCAATGGGTCCACTTTGCTTTAGGGTGGACTTGATCCAATATGCACATGTGTGAAGGGCCAACCTAATCCAATGTGCATGAGTGGGTTCATAAATTCAAAAACCTAATTTTTTTTCTCAAAATGAGGTGATATTAAGGTCAATTTTGGTCCTCTTGAAAATATTAATTCAATGCAATAATTATCTCTATCATCTAAGTTTTCCAAGGTGGAATTTGACCCTGGTTAAAAAAATTAACACTCCCTATCAACAAGGAAGATTTATACTTGCCAATATTTGTTTGTTGATCTTCGCATCATCCTTTCATCTTGTCTTCATGCCATGACCATCTCAGGTATCTCATCATATAAAATCATCATTGCTCATCTTGATCCATCCCTCGCTTATTCTTGTTTATCTCTTGATTTTCCCTACTCATATGTTGAACATTCTCGAATCTAAAAGAAGAATACTTTGTTACCAGATGGGAGCTTAAGCTACCACCCTATATTCATCATGTTACTACCCAGAATCTATGTCAAAAAGATATTACCTAAAGTCACATCGATGGAGATTTAATCATCATATTTGAAGAGAATATCATGAGGGAGTAAATCTCAACCTAGAACCACATCAGGGAGCTACTACTAAAATCCAATATCAAGAAATAGTATATCCAAACACCCAAGGGAGCATGTCTCAAACCTTGAACCACATCAGGGAGCTCATTCTCAACCTAGAATCATATAGGGGATAAAATATCAACCCAATCCTATTACTTATTGATATTCACATCAATGAATCTAGGAAGTCATGTGTTAGAACACCTGCATCGTAATCTACTTGGGTTGTACACCCCAAGTAAACTATCAACCTGTTGGAAAAATAGGGAGCGATATTCCCAACAAGCCCTACTTATGGTTATGATGCCAACTGGGGTATACTCTGCATAAACCAAATAAGGGAGGAGCATCTCCAACACTACGAAGATAGGGGATCAAAATATCCAACCCTATGGGTAACATATATGGGTGATACCCTATTTTCCAAGGTTCCCTCAACCCCAAGAGCCATCCATCTCAATTCCACACCCTGGGAGCTCAAACAGAGGAGGAAGAGTTGGCTGAGTCTCCTCGATCAATGATGTTATATGTAAATCATCATCATATCATCATACTCGAATCATCATGTATTAACATAATTCTTCCCTTGTTCATATATGGAATTAAATAAAATATCATATTAGAACATAAATAATCATATATATATCACAAAAAGGATACCATATCCATCCTCCTTCTAAGGGAGGTTCCAACCACAAGCCTAAGCTTGTCTCATACATTTGCACTATCTCAATATATGAAAGTATCTCTATCAAAACTATATATGTGATTCTCTACCAATCGGATCGCAATATTTGTCATTGCAATGTATCCATTTCATATATAGATCATGCTCAGACAATTCTCTCAAGAGCCTCCTCATCTTCCCTCGTAGCTAGCCATGCTAGCAACATCATACTCAACCTTGGTCATGATATGGACCTCTCATCCAATATATCATGGAAGATCTCATATTAAGGAAACATCCAAATTTTCTCATCAATAATAATCCAAAACATCATTAGTACATTAATTCATCCACATATGGTAGGATGGATATCCTAGATCGAAATTGATTGTCTCATGCAAGTATATTGAAGGATGATCGGTGGAAATTCTATGTCAGTGAAGCAGATCAATCATTAACTCATTTAATTTCTATGTACATGATATATGTATACATACATATGTTCAAAATGGAACATCAATCTTTCAATCAACTGCCGGTTGCCATGTCAAGCTCAACAATATCTCTTCACAACATCTTGAAATTTAGTCAGAGTTTCCAAGGGTTTGGATTTCCACTTTCCAATATTGATTCAAAATAGAGATTATATTTTCCTTACTTCATAAATTGATTCATCGTTACATGATTAATCATTTAGAGCTTCAGAATCCATCTCCCTCTTACTTAGATCATCATAGGCTCATTATCTGAAAATAGTAGATCATCAGTATATAAAACCAAAACATAAATCAAAATAATACCTTGGAACACTTCTAAAGTATAGGTTTGGATTAACACATCTTCATGGCTTCACAAGATAACTATTAGTGTGAACATATCTGGATCGGGGAGCTTGCTTCATGCAATGCTCACTGCAACCATAACACTTTACCAAACCAATATGCCCAACCTTTCATAAATAAATATTTTGTAATAAAATCAACTAAATAACTTCATCAAAACCTAGGATTCATATCAATACTAATATCAAAGTCATCAATATCACAGTCTAAATTCTTTCGACCAGGTGATAGGTAAGTCATGACATCATCTATTGTCATGCCAATAAGTTTCCATCTATCGTGTAATATCAATCCAAACTTCATCAAGTCATCCTTATGATCATAATACAAGTCATTTCTATCACTACATGAAAATTTATATGCCAAGGATAATTCATGCAGGTTCCATCTTCATATTGAATCACAATTGTTAACCATTGTGCTAGGAACAAGGAGTTCAATACAGAATAATGTTCCTGAATACCCATATAAGTCATCAGAAGTCACTATTCTCATATATCATTGTCATCAAGGAAGCTCATTAGTCATTAAATCAAATCATTAGACATCATGCCAAATATAAATTTTCTATCATAGTGAGATACACAGTCTAAGACATATCTCAATCATTGAGTCAAACTTATAAGTCAATATCAAGTGTCATACAAATCATTTATATCAATCATCCAAATCATGTAAAATTATTGCAGCACAAACTTCAAACATAATGACACATCTCTATGCATATCTCAGTCACCTGCAAGCACAAGTTCAATCTACATATTATAGTAATCATTCACACTTTCCTTTTCACTTGTATTACTGTTATATACACCACATCTGTAGAATTGACATATTTCAACAGAATATCTAATTTCATGCAAAAATGAGTCATTTTTGTTTCTTGTAGTCATAGTCGCACCCTTGGGCATTCCTCTATGTGGTTGGGAGATTACAGTCGCACCCTTCAAGATGCTATGCGAGAAACTATGGCTTCCAAACTACAAAACCCTAGCTCAAAACTGACTTAGTGCCTTGGTCACACCCATGATATTTCATCTGTGCAACTTGGAGGCTACAATTGCACCTGTAATCCTTCTTCTGTGTGACTAAGGCTTAGAGCAAGGGAAAACTCACTTTCCTCAGATCAGAACTTTGTTGTAGATCATCAATGTTAGATATTTGAATATTCATGTCCATAAATAATATATCAAATAAAGAGTATAGAAATGAAAATAGGAGAGGGGATCTTATGGAGATATTATCCCTCTGAATGGGAGTTCATTTCAGTCATCTTCATTCATGCCACCAACCTTTCTAAAATTTATCAGTAGATCTGTTAGACGTAAAGTCAAACATATACCCATCATGGTCATAACATGCTAACATCATTTACCACATCATCATATCATCACATCAATCTTTAATCAAGGGTTAGAGTCACATGATAGTGTCAGTTGACAGGTGTGACATCATACTTCAAATATTATCAACAAAATATCACTTCTATTAAGTCAATATAGCAAGTTAGGGCATTCAATTTTACCATATTCCATAGTTATTAATCACATCAAATCATGGTCATGGTTTAATAAAGGATCTATAATGTCAATCTCATATTTATACTTCTATCATCATGCTTACCATTCTCATCATGACCAATAGGATCAATTCAGGTCATTCGATAAAACTTTACCAAAACAACAAGAGTTTCAACCCTTTTTCCATACTTTGATCATGCTCATCACAAGCATTATCAGTACCATTGTATATAGAAATAAATGAGGTAACGTTCTATATGAGATACATCATTTATTATTCATGCCAAGTGTCAAGAGTCTCATTTACTAGAGTGAAGGTGCTAGCCTTCTTCACAGGATCGGATATCCAAAAACAATAGATGTTACCCAAACATCAAGTTATACCACTATGTCGAAGATCAACATTAAGTAACCTTATAGAATTTAAGTTCATCCTGATCAAAATGTTTAGTACCAAGTGCACCATTTCATTATAAGAATCATGAATCCAAATCAAATTCATATGAATTAATGAGCCATTTGAGAAGGAGACATTATTATCATACCTTAGGACTTACCTTGCCATAAAATTGAAATAATATACCATGCATACTTTGTAGTATTCAAATACATGTACATATTTTTATTTGACATAGGCAAATTGTAGCACTTAGTCATATTTTCATCAAGTTCCTCTTTACCTTTTCCATATCTAGCTTTTTCTTTCCTACATCTCAAATGATCCTAAAGAATAATACACTTATCACATATCATCAAGGAGGTTAGAATCATCCAAATACTCAAATATACATGTAGGAAGTATAATAATTGATCGAAAGAATAACTATATCTATAATTATAAACAACAGAAAAGACATAAAGGACTATCATAATTCAATAAATACATATCTTCAATGAAAGGTGATCCTCTCCCTCTTGAACCAACCTTCTAGAGCCATCACGGTCCATTTTCCATATAATAATGTTGCCTTCAATCAAATTTATCAACAATGAAACCTACTAGAGACTATCCCATCTAGGGACTGATCAAACCTTTCACAATTTCTTGAGCATATTTACTTTATCATGTTAGGGTTTCTAGATTTTATATCACATTTTTTTATCGTAAACTAGGCTTTATCCATCAAACCCTAACTTCATAATATCCATCAAACCGTAATGCACAAATTTCCTAATATTTTATTCAAACCATAGAATTCTTTTAGGTCACCTCCATCCTCTTCTTAATTCCATATAATGTCATCATAGGGGTGATCTCCATGACTTTTCTTCAGCCCAACTCTGATACCATGTTAATTTTTCAAGGAATATATTGTTCTTTGCTTTGATAATTGAATTTCTTCATTAATACATCAATTTTTCCCCATAACATCATCACATTATTTAGATTTACACCATTATTCAACAGCATATGAAAATATGTAGAAATAATGATATCATCATCAACAACAATGCACCAGAACGTAAAGGAACAATAGAATAAAATCATGCACACATACAAACACCGAGATTGGTTAGAGACAAGGGGAAAAACCACTATGGGGTATACCCTTGCAAATTTTTCTTCTTAGATTGTCATCAAATGATTCAAAAAAATAGATTACAATGATCTATATCTTCATATATGAAATTAACCAAAAAAACAACCACAACATCCATGAAATTAACCCAACATTGTATACATGTAGAAATCTAATTTTGAAGTCTCTACTAAACTATCACTATCTGAAGTCAACTGTCGAACTCTGTGGTCACTAAGAGAAATTTGCGGAAGATTGAGATTTCATCTTTAAGGTCATGGTCGCATGGAGGAGGAGTTGTGTGAATGAATATGGCTTCCAAGTTGCTCTTTGAAGCACCTGAAGAAAGCGACTGTGGTCTACAAATGAGAATGATAAACCATAGATTCCAGTCATATGGAGGATGATTCATCTATGCGACTATAGATTCCCAGTCCCTCCCTTAATCTTAGAAAGTATGGGGCTTGGGTAGAAACTAGAATGTGGAACCCCTAATCTCCCAGTTGCATGCACAAAGTGTTATTTGTGCAACTTGATGGTTCCACTGGCACTCATGAGCTTGTGTGGGAGAAACTATGGTCGAAATCTTCATGTTTTGTGCCTATGACTGTCTTCATGGCATAAATGGATTCCCTGGCCTCTATAGTAGTTATGCCTTTAAATAAATCTTTAATATGACATTCAATTCTTATTCTAATTACTAACTTCATTACCACATCCTTGATTAACTACTGACTGATTTCCACTACTACCACTATTCTGAGCACTACCTCCTCCTGACACTAGTGGAGTAATAAATGAAATCCAACTAGGGTTAAGAGAATTAGTTATATGTACATAATCCACCTCCTTGATTAACTACTGACTAATTTCCATTACTACCACTATTCCAAGCACTACTTTCTCCCGACACTAGTAGAGTACTAAATGAAATAAAACTAGGGTTAATATAATTCACTATATGTACCTATTTATTTGACGGTGCCTTGGGAGTGGGAGGGTGTTAGGGCCCTATATTAATATTGTAGTCCCTTGTTGTAGTTAGCGTAGCCCCCTTATTGTTATTGTTGTGCCCATGTAGTCCCCATATTGTTATTATTCTGTCGTTACATTATTATCTTTAGGATGGCTAGGATTATATTGTGACCCCATGTACTCCTATATATAGAAAGGATTTTTTTTTCATTTATGTCATCCAATAATTGTTCATTTACGTAATGTAAAGGAGGTTTCCCCCTAGAAGAGGCTAATTTCTAAGGCATTGATCTATATTTTCTTATATTTTGTGAGTTGGTTTCATAACATTTGGTATCAGAGATTTGGATTCTAGGGTTTTGTTGCTTCAAACATGTCATCAAGGAATTTTTTCTATAATTTTTTTTCTACAGAGGTTCAGAAGCTAAAAAAAAACCCATTCGTGTCAAAATGCAAAGGAACTTAATGGAAAAAATTATGATCTTGGTTCACAATATTTTCAGAGATATGATCTGTGGAAGTTAGGGTTTTTGCAGGATCCCAAATTTCATCTCAAAGAGGTGACCTTGGGAAAATTATCGTAACCCTTACTTTGAGCATCAGATTGGAATTATGTAAGAAGTGCCTTTAGTTACACGTACTATAGTTTCTTTTGCTTCAATTTCATAGTCAAAGGAGGAAACAGTGATATGTGGCATGTCGTATAATTTCGCTCTATTGAACCAGTCCATAATTAGGTCATTGTGGGAGATTGGGCTTAACATTTCCGTGAATAATCCAAATCAGGTCTGACGTCTGTCATTAGAAATAATATTCATATGGATACTAGAGAATTGAATATAAAATCTTGGGGATCTGAAATTACATAGATACATCAGTTTCAATATCAAGCTCCTCAAAAGCAAGAAAAAGGTATGTATTTTTTTTTTAATTGCGTAAGTCTTGTTTCAAAATATAGTTTGAAGTGATTCCAAGGGAATATTAAAGCATATATATATCAGTATTGGTTCTAAAATTCCCCCTAAAAATAATTCAACACCCATTAAGACCTCATAAAACTCTACTATGACTCATGAAGAGGAAGAAGTGCAACATGATATATCAAAATTACAAGAACAAGTGCAACAAATTTTACTCTCGCAGAGAGTAACAAAAAATGAAATGGAAGCTAAGATGGATGGTTTGAAGAATGGTGTGGAAGCTAAGATGGATGGTTTGAAGAAAGACATGGAAGCTGAGATGGATGTTTTGAAGAATGGAATGGAAGCTAAGATTGATGGCGTGGAAGCTAAGATGGATGGTATAGAAGGCAACATGGAATATTTGAAGAAAGACATGGAAGGTTTGAAGGACGGTTTGGCAAATTTGCTACAAAAAATCTTCCTAATGGTGAAAAGGTAGTAGAGGAAACTCATGATGAGAACCAAATACATTTTAATCATGATTTCATAGACTCTAATGTTGGATTTAAGACCCACAATATTCCAAAGATAGATATGACAAATTTTGATGGCAAGGATCCAATAACTTGGATATTACAAATGGAGCAATACTTTGAGCTCCATAATATGCAAAACACACAAAATGTACACATTGCAACTTTATATTTATAACAAAATTAGTTTGAATGGTATCGATGGATCTATTCTCATAAACCACTAGTCAGTTGGTCAAGTTTTACGGAGGAAATTATAGCACATTATGAGGATACAAAGAGAAACACCTTCTTTAGCCAATTGATAAATCTCAAAATAAGGGTTCAATGATGGAGCACATTGAGGACTTCCAAAATTTGAATATAAGGGCAAATAAGATTCCAGAGAAACATAGGATTGATGTCTTCATAGGGACACTAAAGGATAACGTCCAACATGAGGTTCGCCTTTGGGAACCTGATACGTTGGAGAAGGCATTGAGGTTGGAAAAACAAATTGAAATAAAAATTATGGTGACAAGGAAGCCTACCACTCACAAATATAAATATGGAAGTGTTGCTACTCCTAGAATTCCACAACCTACAAGGTTGACACCACAAAAATTGGAATAAAAAAGAGCAAAAGGGATTTTCTATAGTAGTGATAGAAAATACACTAAAGTTCATAAGTGTGCTGAGAAGAAATTATTTTACATAGATTGCGAAGAGGAGGAATAAAAGGAACAAGAAACTTCAAAAGAAGAGGATATACACCAAGAACCAACCCTAACAGAAGAATAAATGAATCTTACCATATCTTGTAATGCATTGGAAATAATTACCACTCCTCAAACTCTCAAGATAGAAGGACATATCAAGAATAAAAATGTAATAGTGCTTATTGATTCCGGTAGTACCGATAATTGTATTCATTGTAAGGTAGCCAAGGAATTGAATTTCTTCCTATACCCAGCACTAGAGTGCCAAGTAATGGTGGAAAATGAAGGAACTATAAATTGCTATAGAAAGTGCCATAATATCAAGCTAACCATGGAGGAATATCTATTGAATAGTCCAATGCTTCCCCTTCCAATGGGTGGTGTTGATGTTGTACTAGGAGTACAATGGTTACGATCTTTGGGGACGATAGCTTTTAATTTTCAAGAAATTTTCTTGAATTTTTTTTCGTAATGAAAGGAAGCTGAATTATAGGGTATTGCAGGAAATATGGGAAAGACAATAATCTCGAATGTCATGGCAAAGTGTCTGAAGAAATAACAACGAGGCTTCATTTCACAATTATGCTCACTAGAAGTTCCAACATAAAAATCATATATTTCTACAGATGATTCCAAAAAGTCTTGGAGAATAATTCCCAGGTGTTTGAAACTCCTAAAGGACTCCCACCTATTTATGATCATGATCATGCCATTCATTTGATTCCAAGAAGTGTTGCTCGAAACATCAGGCCTTGCATATATCCTTATGTCCAAAACAGCGAAATTGAACATATGATTCTAGAAATGCTAGGGGTTAGTATTGTAGAAATTATACAACAAGCATGTATATCTTGGATTCACCCAATCTAACAACGTACTAAAGTTAAATACTGAATCTCTTCTACAAATATTTTGTTGAATTAAAAACACAATCGCTAATCACATGAACATAAAGAAAGATCAACCACACAAAACACATATAATTTCCCAAGGAAAGCTTACAGCTAAAAACCCCACTATATTCTATTGTATATTATATCAGGGATCATGAAATAATTACATACAAATCTCTTCTCACAAGAGCCCTCAGTACATCAGCTAATTGTCTCACATTGTCATACAAAAATTGGCAAATCCCTTTTCCAATTTACTGCCTCTAGACAACTTGCCTTCACTATGAAATCCCTGTTGAATGCAATCCCTGAATTGATGCAATCCTACCTACCTTGACTGTGCAAGTGTCATGGGCACTCCAATGTGTGTTTTCCTACATGTGTGCAAGCGGATAATGTCACAACTAATGGTCAGCTTCCCTTTCACCTAGAACTCAACTAGTTCTCCACTGGATCTGACATGCATGCAACAAATAATAGTAAATCCTCAGTTGCATGAGAGATCACTAATTGTGAATTAATTAATATTTAATTCACTAGATCTCTCACTAGTGTATCTTCAGTTACAACTAACACAGCTAAGTTTAAATCACTTAACTAAATTAAACTGATTTACAACTTGCACCAACTCATGCACCACTGCACTACAAACTCTGTTACAACGATAATTACTCTACATGTCCCACCAACCAAACTCTAACTTGAAATTCACTAGCTAACTGAAATTTCCACTTTAGTTAACTATTTCAAGTCCACATTGAGAATATATTACAATTTAATGTCCATCTAAATTAAGGGATAATAAAAATAGACATGCACCCAAAAATAGCCCTGTGGGCCCCACCCTAGTGTAGGTTCTTAATGCAACTAGGTGCTTAACACACTATTTTGGGTGTTGAATCTTCTTTTTTAATCTCAGCATTCCCTCTCCACAAGAAAATGATTATCCTTCACCGTGATCCCATCTCTATGGTATTCGAATATTCTCCTGGTAAGCACCTTCGTCAGAATATCTACATCCTGATCTTATGTGGGAATGTATTGAAGCAACATGATCCTCCTCTACACACAATCTATGAGATGATGGTACCAGATATCTATATGCTTGGACCTATCATGAAATAAAAGATTAATCGAGAGTTTAATGTAACTCTGATTATCACAATGAATCACTATTGGATCCATCTAAGAACCAAACAAACCAACCAAGATATTTCTCATCCAGATAGCCTCACATGTAGCTTGGCTTGCTTGCATGTATTTCACCTCCACTAAATTGAGTGCAACAGATCTATGATACCTGTTGTACCAAGAAATAGTTATAGACCCGATACTAAAGATCCCTCCTGATGTTCTCTTTCTATCTCATACACTTCTAGCCCATTCTGCATCCGTGAAGCCATGCAAGTTCACTCCATCTGTTCTTTTATACCATACACCATACTCTGAAGTGCCCCTCAAGTATATCAGGACATGCTTCCCTACCTTCCAAAAGAGCTTGGTAGGCTTAACCATAGCTTAAATCAGTTGGTTAACCTTATAGAAAATGGCTGGTCTCGTGTTAACTAGATACATTAGTGAACCCACTAACTGTCGATAGATGGTAGCATCCACTACCTCTCCAAAAGTAGCATCCTCTTTCCTCTAGTTTCCTCTTTTGCATACATTCCTTGAGACACAAAAATTTCACCATCCCGCTGCCATATTTCCAATCCAAGGAACTAATGAAGGAGGCCCATATCCTTCATTTCGAACTCCCTTCCAAGATACTCCTTGCATGAGTGTATCAGCTACTCATCACCATTCAAAATTAGATCATCAACATAAATAAAAATGATAAATAGCTTACCCTCAACCACAATCTAGTACAGGTTTTCATCTGCTTCACTTTTGGTGAATCCGAGTCTGGTGAAATAGTTGTCTATTTGAGTGTACCAAGCACAGGGTGCTTGCTTCAGCCCATACAACGCTCTTTTGAGCCTGCACACATGTGTCTCATTGTTAAATATCTCGAAACTTTCAAGTTTCTCTATGTACACCTCTTCCTCAATGATCCCATTGAGAAACATAGTTTTCACATCCATCTGATGCATGCACCAGCCCATCTACGTTGAGAGTGCAAGAATGGATCTTATGGAAGAGTACCTTGCGACAGGTGCAAAAGTCTCATCATAATCTATCCCTTCAATCTATGAGAAGACCCAAGCCAAAAATCTAGCCTTGTATTTCTCCACACTCCCATCAGTAGCTTGCTTTACTTTGTAGATCCATCTTGAACTTACCACTGATTTGTCAACCAGTCTTGGGAAAATATCTCATGCATTTTTTTTGACAATGGAGTCATACTCCTCCACCATTGCATCAACCTAAGTAGGTTGTTTCACTACTTCCGGAAAGGAATATGGTTTAGTCACAATAAATTTTCTCCTAAGATCCATGTATCCAATAAATCGGTCAACAGACTGTCTTTGTTTGTGCTGTGTAGTAGGGGCTCCTACATTTTGTGCAACATCAAGTCTCAACCTATCAGCTTCCATGGTGTGCCTTCTTCCATTCCTGATGGATGGCTCTTCATGAGTTATTTACTCCACTCCATGAACCTCCTCATGTGGTTGATCCACATCTTGGGACTCATCCTTGGGAACCAGGAGTTCATCCTCTGCATGCAAGTCTAGGTCCCTCTCAAGGGACAACCGCATGGATTTCCACTCATCAAATTTTATATCTTGTCACACAACAGTCATTTTGTTGTTTGGAAAATACACTCAATAATTATGGGGTGTTTCTATGTACCTCACAAAAATCCCAACTTCAGCAGTTGGTTTTAGCTTCTTCCCAGCCTCCTTGGTCACATGCACATAAACATATGAGCCAAAAATATTAAAGTGTGAAACATCAGGTTTCTTACCAGTGAAAGCCTCTTCAGGTGTACTCATGCCAAGTACTCTATGAGGACAACGGTTTTTCATATAAAATGTAGTGTTGAATGATTCTGCCCACAAATGCATTGGTAGGCCCTAATCATGCATCATCACTCATGCTTCACCCACGATTGTTATGTTCTTCCTCTCCATGACCGCATTCTGTTGTGTGTTATGAGGCACTATTACTTCTCTTTGAATGACTTCTTTGCTATATAATTTCTTGAATTTGTTATTGATGTATTCTCCACCATTATCGCTCCTAAGAGCCTTCACTTGCTTCCCCAACTCTTTCTCCACCAATTCCTTAAACTCACAGAACTTATAGAATGTTTGATCTTTCTTCTGCATGAAGAAAATCCAACATTTATGAGAAAAGTAATCAAAAAATATTATATAGTACTTATGTTTTTTTGTTGAAGCAACCAAGAATGGTCCACACACCTCTCTGTGAACTCTCTCAAGGATCCTCGAAGCATGGTTCTCCTTCTCATGAAAGGTGGAGTTTACATAATTCCCCATGGTGAAACCCTTGCACTTATCTAACTAATTATCTAACTAAGAAGTCTTCCCATTAGAATTCCAATAGAAATTTGTTGCATGACTTTCAACACCCCATGATGAAGATGGCCCAATCATCTGTGCCATAATTTTCCCTCATCCCGGCTCACCACTTTCTATGCCTTTACCACCATGGCAACGTAGCCATCTACCCACATATTGTAGAGATTCTTAAATCAAATTCCTATCCTCTTGGTTTGAACCATTTTTTTATGTCGTAGGAAAGCTTTTCCATCACTAAAAACAACGTCATAGCCTCTGTCCTTCAACATTGCGACTGAGACCAAATTTCTTCAAACCTGGTACATGCATTACATATTTTAATTGAAATGGTTTACCTGACTCCCTCTTAAAGGTAATGCTACTAATCTTGGTCGCACTGTACCATTCGTCATCACCCATCTCAATATGCATCTAGAGATCTTTCTCCTCCAAGTCACTGGAAGTTCCTTATCTCTTGTCATGTGAAAGGAAGTGCCACTATCTAAATACCACACTGATCCCAATGCACTTGACACCATGCATGCAATCAAAGAGAATTCATGCTCAAATTGAGAGGTAAGGACCTCACCAGTTGCAGCTCCATCATCCTTCTTGTTCTTCTTCTTTTGTGGACAGTTAGTAGAAAAATTCTCATGTTCGTGATAGTGAAAACACTTCACCTTGGAAATGTCCTGCTTCTTGCTTTTGGACTCGGATTTTGAAGGAAATTTCTTCCCTTTCCCCTTCCTTTCCTTGGCAGCCAAAAGCAAAATCCTCTTCATCCTCTTTCTTAGATGAAGATACATCTCTGGTGTTCTACCTGAACTCATCCTGCACCAAATTCGACCATAGTCATTCCCAATCCAACAATTTTTCCTGTCCATTGACAGAGTCTTGATAATTGTGCCAACTCTTAGGAATTCCTAGGAGACCCAAGCTCACCAAATCATCATCAACTATTTGTATTCCCACACTCACCAGTTCATCCCAAAATTGGACAAAATTTTTGAGATATTTTGGAATGGTGTTGCCCTTTTCCATCTTGATCTTCCTAAGTTTATCTTTGAGCGCCAATTTCCTATGGTCGCTACTACTTTGGAATAGATCTATCAAAGCCTTCCACATAGAATATGGTGTGGCTTTCCCATGGAGGCTTGAGAAAATGTGGTCTCGTACTCCCTCCAACAAGATCCTCCTCGCCTTTGCCACTTTCTTTTGCCATGCATCAACATTGGTAGCATCTGCAGCATCTAGCTTAGGAACATCTTTGTCAATGAATTCCTTCAATCCATTGTATTCGAGTATTGCCTCTATACTATCCTTCCAAGAAATGTATTTATCTGCCCTTGAGTGCATACTCTAACCTCAATCCATTGAAATCCATTTC
This sequence comes from Pinus albicaulis, assembly GCA_034641835.2. Lineage (NCBI taxonomy): Eukaryota > Viridiplantae > Streptophyta > Pinopsida > Pinales > Pinaceae > Pinus > Pinus albicaulis. The sequence goes on along the minus strand of CM076582.1, from coordinate 531,370,450 downwards.
AATCTTCAATCAATTATAGCACCAAGAAAGTATTACTGCAAATTCAAATTCTATCTAGTCACAAACTCAACTCCTACTTCACTTTTGCGATTTCTTATGCTCTGATACCATGTAGAAATTATACAATAAGCATGTATATATTGGATTCACTCGATATAAAAATGTTGTAAAGTTAAATACTAAATCACTTCTACAAATATTTTGCGGAATTAAAAACACAATCGCTAATCACATGAACATGAAAAAAGATCAACCACACACAACATAGATAATTTCGTGGGGAAATATTACAGCTAAAAACCCCACTATCTTCTATTGTATATTATATCATGGATCATGAAACAATTACATATAAAAATCTTCTCACAGAGCCCTCAATACATCAGCTAATTTTCTCACACTGTCATACAAAAATTGGCAAATCCCTTAGCTAATTTACTGCCTCTAGATAGTCTGCCTTCACTGTGGAATCCCTGCTGAATGAAATCCCTAAATTGATTAAATCATGCCTTCCTTGACCGCGTAAGTATCATGGGAACTCCAATGTGTGTTTTCCTGCATGTGGGCAAGAGGATAATGTTACAAATGATAGTCAACTTCCCTTTCACCTGGAACTCAACTGGGTCTCCACTGGATCTAGCATGCATGCAGCTAATAATATTAAATCCTCAGTTGCATGTGAGATCACTGATTGTGAATTAATTAATATTTAATTCACTAGATCTCTCAATAGTGTATCTTCAGTTACAACTAGCATAACTAAGTTTAACTCACTTAACTGAGTTAAATTGATTTACAACTTTCACCAACTCATGCACCACTGCACTTCGAACTCTGTTACAACTAGAATTACTCTGCATGTCCCACCAACCAACCTCTAACTCAAATTTCACTAGCTAACTAAATTCGCCACTTCAATTAACTATTTCAAGTCCACATTGAGAATAGATTATAGTTTAAAGTCCATCTGAATTAAGGAATAATAAAAATAGACATGCACCCAAAAATATCCTTGTGGGCCCCACCCTAGCCCAGGTGCTTAATGTACTAGTGTGGGTGCTTAATCTTCTTGTTGAATCCCAATAGGTATAATTCAACCTAGACAAAGTTCTTTCTCTGCTCCAGTAGTATAGGTGCACAAGAAGGATGCATCATGGTGCCTGTGTACGAATTATAGGGATTTCAAGAAGCTCACTATTAAAGATAAATTTCTCATTCTTGTGATTGATGAATTATTGGATGAATTACATGGAGCAATTTATTTCACCAAGTTGGATCTTTCTTTGGGATATCATCAAACTAGAATAAAGACCGAATACATTACGCAAACATCATTTCTAACTCATGAGGGTCATTATGAATTTTTGGTCATGCCTTTTGGCCTTACCAATGCACCTTCTATATTTCAAGGGTTGATGAATTCCATTTTCAAACCCTTCCTTAGAAAATTTGTGTTAGTATTTTTTGATGATATACTAATATACAGTAGGTCTTCAAAGGATCATGTTCAACATGTTGACAGGGTACTCAAACTATTGGAGGAGAAACAATTATATGCAAAAACCTCCAAATGTTTCTTTGGAGTATAAGAGGTGGAATTTCTAGGTCATATTGTATCTCAGGAGGGTGTTAAGGTAGACCCTAACAAAATTAAAGCCATTAAGGAATGGAAAGTCTCCACAACCATAAAGAAATTGCGAGAATTTATCAGGTTAACAGGTTATTATTGTGAGTTTGTTATGAATTATGGGAAAATAAGAGCACCTTTAACAACATTATTGAAGAAAGATGCATTTTCATGGACTCTTGAAGCAACTAAGGCCTTTGAACATATTAAAGAGGAAATGTGCCAAGCACCGATCTTAGCTACGTCAGACTTCACAAAAACATTTATTATGGAATGTGATGCTTCAAGAAATGGAATTGGTGTTGTTTTAATGCAAGAAGGAAGACACATTTCTTTTGAAAGTCGTCCAATCATAGGAAAGTATTTATAGAAAGCTATTTATGAGAAGGAAATGTCGGCAATACTACATGCACTAAAGAAATGGTGACCTTACCTAATGGGAATACACTTCAAGGTAAAAATTGATCATGATAGTCTTAAATACTTTTTGTGACAAAGAATATCATCAAAAGAGTAGCAAAAATGGGTCACAAAGATGTTGGGTTATGACTTTGAAATCATATACAAAAAATGGAAGCTAAATGTTGTTGTAGATGCACTCTCAAGAAAAAATGAGGATGTGGAAGAATTGCTTTGCACCATTTCTATTATCCAACCAGATTGGATAACCGAAGCAAGGAAGGAATGGAAGAATGACGAAGAAGTATGGAAAATCATTCAAAATTTACAGCAAGATCCTAGTACATCTGATACATTTATTTAGAAAAATGATTCCTTATGGTAAAAATATCACTTATATATTTGTAAGAATTCCCAGCTAAAAAAAAATATTCTTTTGGAATTGCATACCTCTCCCTTAGGAGGAAACTCGGGATTTTTAAAAACTTACCACAGGATGAAGAAAGAATTTTTTTGGGATGGCCTTAAATCTCATATTCAAAAGTTTGTGGCAGAATGTTTAGTTTGCCAACAAAATAAAGTTGAGACAATTAAGACTTTGGGTCTGTTACAACCTTTATCCATTCCAAATTTACGTTGGGAGGGAGTTTCAATGGATTTTATCATAGGTTTACCTAAGTCCAAAGGAAAGAGTCTCATCATGGTGGTAGTCGATAGGCTTACCAAGTATGCACACTTTTTTGCATTATCCCATCCATTTAAAGTGAGTATAGTTTCTACCGCATTTATGGAAACAATTCAAAAACTACATGGAAACCCAAAGATTATTATAAGTGATAAAGATCCCATTTTGACTGGAAATTTTTAGATGGAATTATTTTCTTGTTTGGGTACTCAACTACCTTACAGCTCATCTTATCATCCTCAATCCGATGGGAAAACTTAAATAGTGAACAAATGTTTGGAAGGATATATTCATTGCTTTGTATCTGATAAACAAACATAAAGGGTCAGTTGGTTATCTCTAGCTGAATGGTGGTATAACACTTCCTTCCACATTGCAGCAAAAATGACCCCATTTATGGCACTTTATGGATATCATTTGACGTCCATCACATCATCTTTAAGAGAAAATTCTAAGGTTCAAGTACTGTAAGATCACATCAAGGATCAAAAAGTTCTCCAACTCTTAAAGGATAACCTAAATTTAGCATAGAATCAAATGAAACAACACACAGATCAACATTACAGTGAGAGAAGTTTTGATGTAGGTGACAGGGTATTTTTATGGCTATAAGCATAGAAACAAATTTCCATCAAGCAAGCTAAGAACGATAATAAATTATTGCCAAAATATTATGTTCCTTACGAGGTGTTGCAAAATATTCGTATTATGGCATACAAATTGGAACTTTCTGCATCTTCTCAAGTGCACCTAGTTTTCCATGCTTCATGCTTAAAGAAGGTTATAGGTGACAAATATCTGGTTCAAACAATATTTCCAGAACTTGATGAGGAAGGGAAAATCATATTGGAACTTGAAGCAGTCATGGAAACGAGAACTCGACGGCTACGAAATCGATCAATTTTAGAGTATCTCATCAAGTGGAAGAACTTACCCACTGAAGATTCCACATGGGAGGATGAGAATTTATACAGAAGCATCTAGAACTACTCAAGCATTGAGGATGACACTTTTTTGAAGGAGAGGGGCATGTTAGGACCCTATAATACTAGTGTAGTGCCCTATTGTTGTTAGTGTAGCCCATTTATTGTTATTGTTGTACCTCTGTAGTCTCCATATTATTATTATTGTGCCCTTATATTATTATTGTTAGGTCGGCTAGGATTATATTGTGACCCCATGGACTCCTATATATAAAAAGGAGATTTTTTCATTTGTGTCATCCAAGAATTTTCCATTTATGTAATGTAAAGGAGATTTCCCCCTCGAAGAGGCTGATTTCTAAAGAGTTGTTCTATCTTTTCTTCTATTTTTTGAACTAGTTTCATAATAGAGGGTTTCCACAGGCTTCGCTAATTACAAGAAGTTCACTTGGGGGATTCTTCACCTTCAAACAATCAAAACACATATGAAATTGCATCATCTTACTCTGCATCAACTTCGGTTCCTTTATTCTCTAGTTATTAAAAAACACAGGGGGGCTTCATCACCTTTAAACAACCAAAACACTTCTGCAATTTCATCACTTAATCTGCATCAACTTCGATTCCTTTATTCTCTAGTTATTAAAAACTAGTTTTTTGTGCAACTTCTCCAATAGGTAGATCTCCCCCATCAGTTTGGAGACTTCCTTCTAGCATCATTCCTATTTCCTTAGTCTATGTATGCGTTTATATCTTTTTTTCTAGCATCAATCATGTTTCCTTAGTGCACGCATGCCCTCCTATCTTCGTTTCTCTCTCTCTTACTTACTTCTTTCATATCCCCCTATTTAGAGAAACAAGCTTAAAAGAAACCTATGTAATTATTGTCATTACATGCATGTTGCCCTTATCACATTATGGACAAGTGGCCAATAAAAGGATTTTCATAGTTAGTTGTCAATGTATTTTCCTGTCATTGATATTTAACTAAAGAAATTAAAATATCATAATTTGTTGCTTAGAAGTTATAATTTATGTTTAATTCAATTTTAAATTAATGATTAAGACATTTTGTATATGATGAGTTTGCATGAATGGTAGGCATCTTTAAATTTTCATAACTTATCGCATTTGCGCACACCATGTTTTCCACACATAATGTCATAAATTCCCACAGGGCTTCACTGTGGTTGAAATAACATAGCACGTGGGTTCATATTTGGGGATATATAATGAAGAAAAAATGACATAATATATTGGGAGATATATAGGAGATAAAGAGTTCTTATATTGGTAGTTATAAAAAATGGAGATCAAAGTTAACGAAAAAATATAAAGGGGTATAAAAAATGTTAATAAAAAAATAGATACCCACAATATATAGTGAAGTAGGGGATTTTTAAATTGGGAAGGTGTATTGGTTTTACATTGGTAGGGGGTTAAATAATGTGATTTTTAGCAATATTTCCCTCTATGTACTCAAATTAAGAGTATTGTTTAATATTCTATGAATGTTAGAGGTTTATTGAATGAAGCCTAGGGTAAATTCCATGTCGATAATTGATAAAATATGTTGGCAATGACAATGTAGGATCATATGGCCTTTGGGGGTTAAATTTGTCCATTGTCCCCATTTAAATGGCAATGTAGGATCATATGGCCTTTGGGAGTTAAACTTGTCCATTGTCCCCATTTAACCAAATTGAGAGAGAAGCATACTGAAACATAAGTCAAGAGGTGATATGCTTTTGTTTGTATCTCAATTGTGTAATTTATTTATCATGTGTTTGATTTCTTGTTCTACAAGGTCTGTAACTATGGTATTTATCAATTGGCATTACCCAAAGTATAGGATCAGTGTGGACTAATGGTTATGAGTTCCTTCGACAGAAGATGTTTTTTCCATTGGGGATTGTGTAGGTTTTGTTGAAAGCCCTTCACCCACCAAACCATTTTCCAACAGAGGCAGCCCTTGGGGTCACATGGTGGAGGTTTGTTCCCGGTCTCCTACTAACATCTAGTGTCAGTGTCGTGATTGTGGTATTTTTCCCTCCTGCCTCGGTTCCCTTTGTGATGCTTCAGTGCATTATTGCAATCTTGAATAAAACAGTGGTTGTAGCCTTGACAATTGGGTGGTTCATTAAGCCCTTCACCCACCAAACCATTTGCCAATGGAGGCAGCCCTTGGGGTCACATGGTGGAGGTCTTGTCCTGGTCTCCTACTAACATCTGATGTTGGTGTCGTGATTGTGGTGTTTGTCATGCGTGCCTCGGTTTCCTTTGTGATGCTTCAGTCCATTACTACATTCTTGAATAAAACAGTCACATATTCCCGTTTGTGTGGTTCCACATTAATACTTCCCTCTCCATCATATGTGTGTGTAATAATAATCCCACATTAGTTGCAGCCTTGAGAATTGGGTGGTTCATTAAGCCCTTCACCCACCAAACAATTTGCCAACGGAGGAAGCCCTTGGGGTCACATGGTGGAGATTGGTGTACAAAACATCTAGTGTTGGTGTTGTGATTGGTGTACAAACTTGAAATATTAAAATCTTCAAAATTACACATTTATCATTGATCGATACAAAATAATTCGTAGTCTTGATTATTTTGTTAAAAATTTAAGTTAATTTGATATAAAGAAATAGATTAATGTTTTAAAATTATGAGTTTCAGTTTTTTTAATGTAAAAATAGACCAACCTTTCAATATTCAAAGTTAATCTAGCAAAATATTGGCAGTTTTGGTAAAATTGTGGCAAGATTCAAAGGTAATCTCGCAAAATATTGGCGGTTTTGGTAAAATTGTAGTGTTTTTATATAACGCTCTCAAAATTCAGATAAAGCTGGTTGTCTTAACGATCATCAGTGACCATTAGTGGTGGATAATTTCAGAGGTATATTTGGGAAGAGTGTGAGTTGGTTTGTTTTGGTAAAATTGTGGTTTCTTAATTAGACAGACAACGCATTTAAGATTTAGAGAATTTGGTGGGAATGAAAGTTTGTTGCCTTAATGATTTTCAAGGATTATTAGTGAATAATTTTATGGAGGAATTTGGGAAGAGTGTAAGCTAGACTTGGATTATCAGTGAATAGTTTCAAAAAAATGATTTTATAGGAGTTTTTTAAATAACAGTGATGAATAAATTTATATTTGTAAATATCAATTAGTAGTACTACTTTTATTATTACTACTTGAGTAATTTCAAGAAATATGATTTTCTTTAAATCGGCCTAGATCCATCTTAACTACGGATCTATCAAGGGCCGAGAGGGATCAAATCTCTAGAGGTGCAAACATATTTTTTGAGTGCAAAACTTGAGGAAATGTTTGCACCTCGAGAGATTAGATACCTCTCAGCACTTGATAGATCCGTAGTTAAGATGGATCTAGGCTGGTTTCAGTCGTGTGCTACCAAGGAAAATCTATAGATAATATGAGGAACATATGATTAATTTTATCAATAATATGTAAATACATCTAATATTAATATAACCATTTTAAATATGCTAAATATGTTTGAGATTTACCGAGTCATTTTGATTTTAAATTTTTTTAGTTACCTCAGTTTGTTGAGATGATAAATATTGTAAAATATCTTTAATGAGAAAAAATGTTGAAATAAATTTTTTGAATGCAAAGTGACAATGTAATAATATGTAATAATATTGAATGATAGAAAATGTGAATAATAAGAATATAGTCAATTAAAAATAGCCTTCATTGTGATCAATCTCAAACTATTTTCTTCTACTATTCTTATTGTCACCCTTGTTAGTTTTGTGATCTTTCCATATCGATTATATGAAAAATACAGTAGAAATCATAAATCATAAACCATTTAAATATTTAGCTCGAATTGTTATAGTAAACCTCATACCTTGTCTCACTTGCTCTCCAATATTATTACGTTTAATTGCTATAACACAAAAATTGTTCTACATTGTCAATAATTTTATGTGCTTACACTGAAATCAATGCAAAATATTAATCCAATGACTTTAAAACTAATGTACCATCATACATCCAATTACATCAAATAATAAATCAACATATACACTAAAATCACTGCATCTAATGCAAGAAATCAAATAAGATTAGAAAACAAAATCTACACAAAAATCAATGCATCTAATGCAAGTAATCAAATAGGATTTGAAATCAACATCTAAACTCAAATCAATGCATCTAGTGAAAGTAAGAAAATAGGATTAGAAACCAACATATACACTAAAATCAATGCATCTAGTGCAAGCAATCAAATATGATTAGAAATCACCATCTACACTGAAACCAATGCATTTAGTGCAAGAAATAAAATAGGATTAGAAATCATTTATATTGAAATAAATGCCTATAGTGTAAGCAACCAAATATAATTATAAATCAACATCTACATTGAAATTAATGCATCTAGTGCAAGTCTTAAAATAGGATTAGAAATCGCCATCTACACTAAAATCAATGCATTTAGTGCAAGGAATAAAATATAATTATATATCATCTACATTGAAATCAATGTATCTAGTGGAAGTAATAAAATATCATTAGAAATTAAAATCTACACTAAAATCAATGCATCTAGTGCAAGCAATCAAATAGGATTATAAATCACCATCTACACTGAAATTAATGCATCTATTGTAAGAAATATTCTTCCCTCTCTCCCCCGTCCATATATATATCTATATGTCCCTCCATCTTTCCTTCTTTGTCTCTTTATCTCACCCCCAAAAACACACATACACTCACTCCATATTTAACAATCTCCTTGTCCCTCCCTCCTTGTCTCCATTTATCTCTTCTTTCTCTTCACCTTCTATCTATATATCTATCTGCCTTTGTCCCTCTATAACAACCCCAAAAAATACACTCTCTTTCTCCAATCTATCTATCTATCACTCCTTCCTCCTCTCACTCCCTCTCTCTCACTTCCCTTTCCCTCCCTCTCTACCGCTTCTATCTCTTTTCCCTCCCACTATCCTCTCTCGTTCTCCCTCCATATTCCTTATCACTCATTTTCTCTCTCTCTCTCTCTCTATCTCTCTCTCTCTCCAACTTTTACTCTCTATGTATTTCTTCTTACCTCCCTCTCTCTCCCCCTGCATCTCCATCTCTCTTTCCCTACCTCTCTCCACTCTTTCTCTTCCTTTCTCTCCCACCTCTCTCTCTCTCTCTCTATCTTCACCTTCTAACTTTGTCAGTATACGACTTTCTCTCTCATTCTCTCCCCCATTCTCTCAATCTCTTCTTCTTTGTCTCTTTATCTCACCCCAAACATACACACTCTCTCTCCATCTCTCCCTTGTCACTCCCTCACTCTCTCCACTTGTTACTCTATATGTATTTCTTCTTCCCTCCCTCTTTCCCCATCCAACTCCATCTCTCTATCCATCCCTCTCCCCCCTCCAACTCCATCTCTCTATCCCTTTGTCTCTCCCCATTCAGCTCCATCTCTCTATACTCCTTCTCCCCCCCTATAAATCCATCTCTCTATCCCTCCCTCTCTCCTCCTTCCTTTCTCTCCTACCTCCCTCTCTCTTCCACCATTCTCTCTCTCTCTCCCCCCTACAATACTCTATATTTCCCCATTGCTCTCTTTCTCTCTCTCCCTTTATCACCCCCTCCCCCTTCCCCCCTTCTATCTCTGCCCTCAAATCCTCTCTCTTCCCCCATCACTCTATCTATCTCTCCAACTATGTTACTATATCTCTCCCTTTATTCTTCTCTCTCTTTCTCTCCCATCTTGTCTGCATCACTCCTTCTATGTATCTTTATCTCAACCCTAAAAATACACACACTCTCTCCATCTCTCCCTTGTCACTCCCTCTCTCTCTCCACTTCTCACTCTCTATGCATTTCTTCTTCTCTCCCCCTCCAACTTAGTCTCTCTATCCCTCCCTGTATCCTCCTCTCATCCTTCCTCTCTCTCCCTTTCTCTCCTACCTCCCTCTCTCTTCCCCTATCTCTCTCCCTCCCTCTCTCTCTCTATCCCCTCCAATCCTTTCTCCTTCTCCCTCCCTCTCTCCTTCTCTCTCTATCCCACCTCCATATTTATGTCTCCCTCTCCCTCTCTTACCCTTCTCTACCTCTCTCACTCCTCTCCCCTCTCCTTCAGTTTATCTCAATCTCTCCCTTCTCACTCCCTCTATTTCTCCACCTCTGTCATATGTCTTTGTTCTTTCCTCCCATATATATATATATATATATGTATATAACAATTTTAATACATATTAATATAAAGTTATTACATTTAATAATTTTTATATTATAATATATTAATATCAATATTAGATTTAGTAATAATAATAACAATAATAAAATTAATATTTTAATATTAATGTTAGGGTTAATAATGTTTCTTTGCATGGTATTATTATTAATTTGGTCCATGGTATTTGGTCCATAGGCTTCAAATATAATTAGATGTAGATTTCTACTCATATTTGATATATTTTTATTTATTTACCTTACTACTTTTTTATACCTCTTTTATAAATATGGTATTTGGCCCATGGTATTAATAATAATTTTTCCCATGGTATTTGGCCATAGGTTTCACCTAAATAAAACTTCCTTTTAATTTTTTGCAAATATAAAGAGCTTTATGGAGTAAATATAAAATAGGTTTTATTTATTTACCATACCTCTAATTTATTTATATTTACAATTATTTACCATACCTCTAGTTTATTTATATTTTTATTTATTTACAATATCTCTTTAAACTCTTTATATTTTAAATTTATTTTTAATTGTTTATTTATATGGTTTTATAAGTTATTTTTAATGCCGACATTATTCATGTTTTATTTCAATAAATATATATATATATATATATATATATATATATATATATATTGGCTTCCGACATACTTACACATCGGGGTCATACTGGGTTGTAGAATGAGTCTCTCAGCTCAATAACTTTATTGATATTTTTTTAAATAAAAAGAATAAATTTATATTTGTAAATATCAATTAATAATACTACTTTTACTATTAATTGAGTTATTTCAAGAAATAATTTTTTTTTTGAATAACTTTTACGAATAAATTTATATTTGCAAATATCAACTAATAATACTATCTTTACTACTAATTTTTTTGACAATTGAATTATGATTAATTTTCTTGCTATTATAAAGAATTCTCCCTTGATTTCTAAGTCAATCCAAATTGTGATTGAGATTTTTCTGTAAAAATCACATCAAAAAGGATTTGGTCGATTCGCTGGCTGGTTCGAAGTGAAACACACTGGCTGGTTCGAAAGACATCGACCAAATCTTTTTTAATGTGATTTTCACCGAAACATCTCAATCACAATTTAGGGATCACAAAAGCAAAATTCCTAACATCAATCCAAATTATTAGCGTCAGGAGTTTAAATAACAAATTGACTAGATTCTAAGATTTCCCATTGAAAGAATGAGAAATTGAACGGCTAAATTAATCGATGATCAAAAGTAGTAACAGAGCTCTGCTACTGAAGAAATTCGTGCGCGATTTGGTGGAGAAAGTACAGGAAGGCAAAGTGTGCGCGTGTTAATGAGTCTGAGCTTGGATAACATAGGAGAGGAAATGGATTCGTGTCTAGCTGAACTGCCCGATTTTCATCCTCCTGAAACCCCAAAAGAGCCCATGGAATTCTTTGGCTCCTTCATGGAGTATTTCTGCTCTAGAAATTTGTGAAGCTTTGGCACCATTGAAGTCACAGTGCGAAGAAGAAGACGAAGTTGTTGAAAACTTGAAACAGGGGAATTAACGAATTCCAAGGTTGAAGAGTGGCGTCCTTTTACTGTGGGCTCGTCACATACATCGCAGCTGGTTATGGACAATATTCTTTCACAGTCTATAAGTGTTTATGCGCTCATTAATTTGTTTAAGAAGAAGTCAATAAACTTATTTTATCTGATTCAGATTCTCACAGGTGAGCAAAAAAGCTAAGCCAGAGAAATCATGGCGGGTTAAAATTGAAAAGAAGGGTAAGAAAACTGTGCTCAAAATGCTGTGGTACAGGCCGCTATGTCAGTGGGAGAAGTGGCAGTGGCATCAGCTGATACTCCTGTTGCAGCACAGTGCGTTGAGAAGGCAGTGTCCATGGGAGTTGATTGCCAGCAACTGGTTTTTCTTCTTACAAAATTTCAACTTTGACAGCCGGAGCAGCCACAGGTACTGCAACTGGCCCATGGTTCCAAAAAAAATTTGTTCAATTCAAAAGTTATGAAAAATTCATGGAGTTCTTATCATTATGAACAGGCACAAGGAAATGATATTTTCAACTAATATCTACCATCATCATTGATGGGTCGCTGGATGGTTATTTCCATGAGTACTCACAAACCTCTAACATCAATATGCTGCAATAATTCACACTACTGATCTAGTTTTGGGAATTTCTTCAAGAGTCTCATTGATTACATTATTTTTAAATGTATATGCTGTCTCTAACTCTATTTCAGCGCTGTAGATCCTTGTAAGATACGTACTTGAGCCTAAGATAGCTACTGAAAGGTCTCTGGTTTTGTGGAACTAGAATTAGATCTCTTATTCTATTTTGAGATAGCCATATGAATTAGGTGAGGCTTAGAGTATCTGTGTGGCATATACAATGTATCTAGTAACTGTTTTCTTCCTCTTAATGCTCCATTTACTTTCTAAATGGTATTAAGTTGTTTATGTTGTTCTCTTTTTCCTTGTTAAGTTATTTCTGTCTCTAGCTTTAGTTTATGTGTGCATGTGTTAAGTTATTTTTGCCTCTAGCCTTAGTTTATGTGTGCATGTGACTACATCAGATTTTTTTTAACAATAAGTGTGAAGTTGAAGAAGTGAGATGTGCCAATATAAAAGTTGACAAAAATACTTGAATTCATGTATTTTGCAGTGAGTTTTAGGTGCCATTTTCCCAAGGGGTTAAAGAACTTTTACGTAGCACTATTTGCTGAGGTGGACCGCTGCTGCTATATGAATTGATCGATGTTCATATAGCTTCTGGAAAATTCAGATCTTTGTATATCTCTGAGGTAAATGGTATTTTTTCTGTAGATCTGTTTGGTACATTCTCATTAATAAAAAGATGTATAATTTATGTTTCGATATCTCTGAGGTAAATGGTATGTTTTCTGTAGATTTGTTTTGTACATTCCCATTAATAAAAAGATTTTATGTAATTTATGTTTAATTCAATTATCAATTGATGATTACGAAGTTTTGTATATGACCATGCCCATGCTTTCTTGCTACTCAACCTCTACCTTCATCTGTACATTGAAGTTGACTAGATGCTATATAAGGAACTGCGGATCCTGCCCTCTAGATGCTCCTCCACTGCATGGATATGAATTTGCAACTTCTGTTCTTTTTTTCCAGGTAGGTTATTCTTTATCCTTTCTCTCTTGGTATTTGTTTTCTTTGTCTATCCACTATTTCCAACTATATAATGCTTCTGGTGAAATATCAACAAATAATTTGAAAATATGTGTATAATTCTTGGTTAAATTGATTGATCTTGTCAGAATCAATATAGACTCTACTGGAGGTCTTTCAGATTTTTATCCTTTTTGCTCTGGAATTTATCCTTGTCTTCTGGCTTTGCTGATTCTGACTAATCATTGTTGTTGTGGTGTTGAGGATTGTTTATCTTTTTGTTCTAGTTGTATGGTTGGTTGTGGTACAGGGGTTCTCTGCTGCGCTTGTGTTGGTTTAGTCCCCTACTACTCTGGTTATGGTTATGTAGTAGTATTATCTTATGACATTTTAGTAGCAATGTGTGATTGAGTCCTCTCAGAGGAGATTTCTTCATCTTGTTCTTGTGCTTCCATATTTATGTGTTAGCTCTACGTGTGCGGTTGGGCGAGGAGAAGACCCTCTAGTAAGATCAATTTGGACCGATTCTGGTTACTTTGTCCTTAAATTTTTAATTTTTTGAGACTTATTGGGACCGGCTACTCAAGTGGTTCTACCAATACTGATCTCTTGCTGTTAAGTTTCTCTTTATTCTCTCTTTCACTTGCATCACCCTTAACTTATTGTGTCTACGAAAAAGGTTTTATCATGCCTAAGTGCTTCAAAAATATACGTTTATTTGAAGATTCCATCATCTGGTTTTCTTGTAGTCAGCTTCCCCTTTTTAACTAACTCTAGCAACACTTACTGCGATATTTTATAAAAGAAAAACGTTATTTAAAAAAAACAAAAAACAAAAACAACTTTTGTTTTGGGTCATTAACGGAGATATATTAAAGTACTTCCTCACAATTAATTCCAAAATCATGTTGCTACCTACCATGGGGCCATATTGACTGCCTTTTTCTATGATTTCCCGATGTTGCAACTGGAACTAATAGGTTGAACCTTGATGGTTGAGTGTATAACTCTATTGTGCGTATTATGTTGTAAAGTTATATTTAAAAATATGTGTTTAGATCTTTGATGTCCAATAGTGCTTTCATGGTGCATGGAGAAGGCCCCTCTTGGTCCATCACGACATAAATTGCGTAGGTTCCAACATTTTTCCATGGAGGGGTTGACATACCAATGAAATACCTCCATTTCTAATAAATCTAGCAGCATGTTAAATACGACCATTTCTATTAAATATTGTAGCATGAGAAACAACTTGGTTTCATTTTTCCTGCTTTCATACATCAAGCTTTGTACTTCTACTCCTAGTGAATAAGTGCCCAACTAAGTACCAATCTTAAATACGTAGCTCATACCCAATAATTTTCTACACAGTTTAAAGCAAGGGCTACACGGTTTAAAGAAGGGACTTGCTACCAGGCAGCCCTCTTGTTGGGTCAAGTAATTAGTCACATTTATTTCCAAATTTCTATTTTCAACCCTCATGTGGTAATTTTTTAGTGTAGCTACTCAAATGAGAGGATAATTCCTATCCCGCAATTCTTCATACCTTTGTAAACCTCATTTTTCCACTAATATCTGGAGAAAACATCTTATTCTCATATTATATTAAATAGGATAGTTTTTAAAGATTTAATATTTTTATAATATTTAGTATGGTAGGCTAATCATATGTATAGAATGTAAGTGAATATTTAAGTGAAAAACATGTAATTTACTATTAAAATTAGTTAATTTTTGGGGAATATCATCTATTTAATCATATATATGTAAAAAATAAGTGAATTTTTAATCAAATTGGATAATTTACTAAATTAGTGAATAGTTTTTTTTTCCAGAAAATATCCAAAAATAGCCCATTTGTAAAATTTGGCCCCTAAAATTTTTCCTATCAAATCATCATTGTAAATTCCCCATAGCTACACTATATAAAAAATAAAACATGTAATCCACAACTTCTAACTAGAAATTTCGGTAAACTAATAGAAAGCTTATCCACCACCTATGTATGCTCTCATGACTCGAATTTGGCCCTTTGTGGCTAAATTTCACTCAAAAACCACCAAATTGTAGCTTGTAATTATCTTTAAACTCCGATAGGTAGCCTTCCTTTAGTACCTACTCTCAATTTTGTTTAACGGAAATTTTTGCCATTCCACCATTGTGACTTTCATCCAAAAAAATTTGATGAGTAACCTATACCCCATGGAAATTTTCCTTAAAACTTAGCCAAACCAAACCTAATGTTGTAAACTAAGCTTTGATACCACCTTGTAATGCCTCGAGTCACCTTCTGGGGAAGACTACGTAACCACAACTAAATTCCATCAATTAATTTACCAATAATTCTAATAAATTCGTGAACATTCTCGCATTGGAAGCTTGTGCTCTACCATTTCCATTAATGAGCCCTAGCTCACAATTTCCATTAATGAGCCCTAGCTCACGACAAATGTTGGGTGTGTTTTATATTCTTTCCACGACTAGCCTCACGGATGAAGCGGGGTGGGAACCCCCCTTTGTTGCGACGGGCATAGTGTAGAAATTTGAATAATGGATGAGTTATTCACCGAGATTCTCCTGATCACACACTATTTTAGCTTCATGCATAATACAAAATCTCTTCTACCATTGATCATCACATGCAGAAATAAAGTCAATTGCATGCACACATTAAAGCCATAAAAATTCACACATATGAACACAGTATTTCATGGGAAAGCTTAAAGCTGAAAACCCCCAACTATCTGTATATTATACATGCCATGGAGATCATGTAACAATCATAATACAAAGCTCTTTGCAAGCTCTCATGCGCTACCTCCCATGCTACACACTATCAAGCTAGATCTAGCAAAACTCATGCTCCAACCTTTAGCCACTTGATAGCCAACCTCAATTGCTTGTTTCAATGCTATGGGATGGTCTCTTTATATAGATAAACCACCTGGATTGAACTGCACAATCCTCATTGATTACTCCACCTATCTGTGTGTTGCAAATAGCAATAGTATAGTCACAACCGATAGTTAACCTGCTCTTTCACCTATTTCTGCACTGGTCTCCACTGAAACTGTCCATGCACTGAAGTTAACTGGTGTATTCTTTAGTTGATTTATGAGTTTATAATTAGTGAATTAATTAATAATTAATTCACACCACTCTCACTAATTGTATCTATTAGTTAACTTGGATACAAAAAGCTCAACTATGTTTAGATTAGTTAAACTGAATACAACTCTACTAACTTCCTCAATCAACTCCACCAAACTCTCTCACATGAGTTCTAACTAAAGTATCCATGCAATAGCTCCATTTAACCCTTAGGAATAGCGTAATTCCTTCTGTCAACTCCTGTGCCACATCTGTGCACTTAACTGAAGTGCTCCAAGAGAATAAGATAATGTTTATAGTCTAAATATTATTAAGAGTAAATAATATTTGACTTCCCTATTTTTAGGATAGGCAGTCTAAAAATAGACTTCGACCTCTTCGACCTATAGGTCACAAAAATAAATGTCCATCTATTTTTACCAACATGACCAATACTCCAAGAATAACATACTGCAATCCCTTGACCATGCTCCATATGTCTAAAAATAGACATAGTCTAAAAATAGACTTTTCGACAAAAATCACATGTGTGGTCCCCACCTAGTTTAGGTGATCACTTTCCAACTAGGATCAGGAAAGATGTTTCAGGAGGCCTCCTTCACTGTTTCTTGTTGCCATTTTCAACAATCCCTCTCAACAAGAAAGTACTTTCATTGCATGCGACATGCAACTCCATGCATTCGCCCTGCAACCTCCACAAGCGCCATGCAACTCCATGCATGCGACATGCAACTCCATGCATTCGCCATGCACCCTTTGCATGTGCCATGCAAACTCATGCATGCACCATGCAACTCCATGCATCTGCTCTGCAACTTCTCTGAAACTGAATAGGCTCCAAACAACTCAATCAGTCTGATGCATCTAGCATCTATCATCAAAGTCTTCGACCTCTGCTTAGCTACTACACATGTCATCAGGAACCACTGCGCTGTTGAACTCTTGCACCCATGCACTCTTGCACTCGCTGTCAACTCTGATCCGCGCTCTAGTATCCAACACTGTCACTTTGATCTGCCTGCATCATCTCCAACTGATCATGCTACTGCTGTGCTGTGGGCACCTCGTAGCCAAGTTCAATCCATGAGATCCACACCATCTCATGAATCTGCCCAGAAATCTCCTCATGGGATTAATCATGCATGTCGCCCCACCTTACACCTGGTGGTATAGCTGCATGCACTCCCTCTGCCCGTCTGGCACGAAATTTCTTTGCATGAGTGGTCTCTTCCACTCCATGATCCTCTTGTGGCTGCTCCACATCCCGAGGTTCACTATCACCTGCATGCAAATCCTGCTCCCTCTCAAGCTTCAATTGCATGTCTTTCTTGCACTTCCCAATAGTAGGAAGCTCCATAGAAATCCCATCTACTTCAAATCTATAAAGATTCTTCTGCATCTCCAGTTGTGGCTGCTCCACAACCTTCTGAGACTGCTTCTCACGCTGCATGTTGAGAGGATCCCTCTCAACCACCAAGTCACTAACCTCTGCTTTGCACCTCAAAGCTTTGCATGCATCTTGTACCTTAGTGCATGTAGATTCTTGGCTCGCGCACATTGCAATTGTCCCGCAGTCGCAAAATTTTCTAACAAAAGAGCTGATTTTAAATCGATGATATCTCCCTCATCCGAGCTCCGATTCGACCGATTTGTTTTTTCAATTTGGGTATTTTTTCACAAGGAATCCAAATATGCTTTTTGTTTCTGAAAATATTTCACCAAAATTTTTCAGATATTCCCTACAAACTCGCGCACCCAAAAATTCTCGCTCTCATTCCATGTAGAAAATTATATACAATATGCATGTATATTTCCGGCTTTCTCCATCTTTATGTTTCTTGAGTTTATCCTCAAGCTCAACCGCTTCAATGCTTTGCAATTGCTCCAATGATCAATATCGCTCCGATACCATGTAGAAATTTGAATAATGGATGAGTTATTCACCGAGATTCTCCTGATCACACACTATTTTAGCTTCATGCATAATACAGAATCTCTTCTACCATTGATCATCACATGAGGAAATAAAATCAATTGCATGCACACATTAAAGCCATAAAAATTCACACATATGAACACAGTATTTCATGGGAAAGCTTAAAGCTGAAAACCCCCAACTATCTGTATATTATACATGTCATGGAGATCATGTAACAATCATAGTACAAAGCTCTTTACAAGCTCTCATGCACTACCTTCCATGCTACACACTATCAAGCTAGATCTAGCAAAACTCATGCTCCAACCTTTAGCCACTTGATAGCCAACCTCAATTGCGTGTTTCAATGCTATGGGATGGTCTCTTTATATAGATAAACCACCTGGCTTGAACTGTGCAATCCTCATGGGTTACTCCACCTATCTGTGTGTTGCAAATAGCAATAGTATAGTCACAACCGATAGTTAACCTGCTCTTTCACCTATTTCTGCACTGGTCTCCACTGAAACTGTCCATGCACTGAAGTTAACCGATGTATTCTTTAGTTGATTTATGAGTTTATAATTAGTGAATTAATTAATAATTAATTCACACCACTCTCACTAATTGTATCTATTAGTTAACTTGGATACAAAAAGCTCAACTATGTTTAGATTAGTTAAACTGAATACAACTCTACTAACTTCCTCAATCAACTCCACCAAACTCTCTCACATGAGTTCTAACTAAAGTATCCATGCAATAGCTCCATTTAACCCTTAGGAATAGCGTAATTCCTTCTGTCAACTCCTGTGCCACATCTGTGCACTTAACTGAAGTGCTCCAAGAGAATAAGATAATGTTTATAGTCTAAATATTATTAAGAGTAAATAATATTTGACTTCCCTATTTTTAGGATAGACAGTCTAAAAATAGACTTCGACCTCTTCGACCTATAGGTCACAAAAATAGATGTCCATATATTTTTACCAACATGACCAATACTCCAAGAATAACATACTGCAATCCCTGGACCACGCTCCATATGTCTAAAAATAGACATAGTCTAAAAATAGACTTTTCGACAAAAATCACATGTGTGGTCCCCACCTAGTTTAGGTGATCACTTTCCAACTAGGATCAGGAAAGATGTTTCAGGAGGCCTCCTTCACTGTTTCTTGTTTCCATTTTCAACACTCCCTCTCAACAAGAAAGGACTGTCTTTGCATGCGACATGCAACTCCATGCATTCGCCCTACAACCTTCACAAGCGCCATGCAACTCCATGCATGCGACATGCAACTCCATGCATTCGCCATGCACCCTTTGCATGTGCCATGCAAACTCATGCATGCACCATGCAACTGAATAGGCTCCAAACAACTCAATCGTGGCCTTGATGCATTCATCTATCATCAAAGTCTTTCGACTTACTGGCTAATCGACATGTCATCGTGAACCACCGCGTTGTTGAACCTCGCACCATGCGCACTTTGCACTTGTCGTCAACTCGATCCGCGCTCCAAGATCCGCACCGTCTTGTGATCACCCGATCACTCTAACTGATCGGGTTATCGGCCATACTGGTGGCACTCAGAAGCTGTGTTCAATCCATGAGATCCACAACATCTCATGAATCTGCTTGTAAATCTCCCTTCATGGGATTAATCATGCATGTCGCCCACCTTACACCTCTGGTATAGCTGTGATGCACTCCTCTCGCCTATCCGCACGAAATTTCTCTGCATGAGTGGTTTCTCCCACTCCATGATCCTCTTGTGGCTGCTCCACATCCCGAGGTTCACTATCACCTGCATGCAAATCCTGCTCCCTCTCAAGCTTCAATTGCATGTCTTTATTGCACTTCCCAACAGTAGGAAGCTCCATAGAAATCCCATCTACTTCAAATATATAAAGATTCTTCTGCATCTCCAGTTGTGGCTGCTCCACAACCTTCTGAGACTGCTTCTCATGCTACATGTTGAGAGGATCCCTCTCAACCACCAAGTCAGTAACCTCTGCTTTGCACCTCAAAGCTTTTCATGCATCTTGTACCTTAGTGCATGTAGATTCTTGGCTCGTGCACATTGCAATTGTCTCGCCGTCGCAAAATTTTCTAACAAAAGAGTTGATTTTAAATCGATGATATCTCCGTCATCCGAGCTCCGATTCGACCGATTTGTTTTTTCAATTTGGGTATTTTTTCGCAAGGAATCCAAATATGCTATTTGTTTCTGAAAATATTTCACCAAAATTTTTCAGATATTCCCTACAAACTCGCGCACCCAAAAATTCTCGCTCTCATTCCATGTAGAAAATTATATACAATATGCATGTATATTTCCGGCATTCTCCATCTTTATGTTTCTTGAGTTTATCCTAAAACTCAACCACTTCAATGCTTTGCAATTGCTCCAATGATCAATATCGCTCCGATACCATGTAGAAATTTGAATAATGGATGAGTTATTCACCGAGATTCTCCTGATCACACACTATTTTAGCTTCATGCATAATACAGAATCTGTTCTACCATTGATCATCACATGCGGAAATAAAATCAATTGCACGCATACATTAAAGCCATAAAAATTCACACATATGAACACAGTATTTCATGGGAAAGCTTAAAGCTGAAAACCCCCAACTATCTGTATATTATACATGTCATGGAGATCATGTAACAATCATAGTACAAAGCTCTTTGCAAGCTCTCATGCACTACCTCCCTTGCTACACACTATCAAGCTAGATCTAGTAAAACTCATGCTCCAACCTTTAGCCACTTGATAGCCAACCTGAATTGCGTTTTCAAGCTATGGGATGGCCTCTTTATATAGATAAACCACCCAGCCTGAACTGCATAATCCTCATGGGTTACTCCACCCATCTGTGTGTTGCAAATAGCAATAGTATAGTCACAACCGATAGTTAACCCGCTCTTTCACCTATTTCTGCACTGGTCTCCACTGAAACTGTCCATGCACTGAAGTTAACTGATGTATTCTTTAGTTGATTTATGAGTTTATAATTAGTGAATTATTTAATAATTAATTCACACCACTCTCACTAATTGTATCTATTAGTTAACTTGGATACAAAAAGCTCAACTATGTTTAGATTAGTTAAACTGAATACAACTCCACTAACTTTCTCAATCAACTCCACCAAACTCTGTCACATGAGTTCTAACTGAAGTCTTCATGCAATAGCTCCACATAACCCTCAGGAATAGCGTAATTCCTTCTGTCAGCTCCTGTGCCACATCTGTGCACTTAACTGAAGTGCTCCAAGAGAATAAGATAATATTTAGAGTCCAAATATTATTAAGAGCTAATAATACTATCTCCCTATTTTTAGATAAAGTAGTTTAAAAATAGACTTCGAATTCTTTCTGACCTATAGGTCACAAAATAGAGGTCCATCTATTTTTACTAACATGACCAATCCTCCAAGAATAGCATACTGCAGCTCCCGGTACATGATCCATATGTCTAAAAATAGACATAGTCTAAAAATAGACTTTTTGACAAAAATCACATGTGTGGTCCCCACCTAGTTTAGGTGATCACTTTCCAACTAGGATCAGGAAAGATGTTTCAGGAGGCCTCCTTCACTGTTTCTTGTTTCCATTTTCAACACATAGTAGGGGGGTCACAGGGGGGGTACAGCCCCAGCTGTCGAGGGTTTATAGGGGGGCGATAGCCCCCCTACACAGAGTCTAGGGCAGTGCCCCAGTAAATTTTTTTGGATCCTATATTAGGTGGGCGAACCCACCTATGGTTTTGTGCATTGGTTTTTCACATGGTTTTGGGCATGATGGTTTTATGTCCATGGTATTTTGTAGATCCGGTCAAAGGAACTACGATTATGTTCTAATCTAGGGTTAATGGATTGGGGTTTATGAATGCTTCGGCATGAAATATATATATATATATATATATATATATATATATATATATATATATATATATATATATATTGTAACATTGAAAATAATATAATGAAAAATCAATCTGGTAGTCTCATTTTTGGGATCGAGGGGAAAATCTTTGTGTATATGTCTTTCATGTTTATGTTCTCGCCATTGTTTACTTTTTGTTTTTAAGAATTCATTTGCAGGTAGTTTCTGTACAAGGTTAAAACCTACATTTGGTATCAAAGTTGTTTCGGATTCAAGGGGGCGCCTTTGCTGCTGAGGGGTTTTGCTTGGGCCCGTGGTAGACTCTGTTCAGTGGGAGATATGCGGAATTGATTCTTGCGGTGAAAAAGAATAGCAAGCAGTGGAAAGATACAAATCTAGAAATTTAATGGTCAGAGTTTTGAGTTGTGGAAGCTCAAGATGGAGGATCTACTGGTGGATAAATATCATTGGATCATGGTAGATCTAGGTATTAAACCGATGACGATGTCTGATGGAGACAAGGTGAACTTGGATCGAAAATCAAATAGCACAATACGATTGTGTATCTTAGATTCCATATTGTTGAATGTATTTGGGGAAGCTATGACAAAGGCTTTGTGGGAAAATTTAGGGACTTTGCATGAAGGATGAAGGATGGAGACTCAGTGACAGAGCATCTAAACACCTTCAATAATTTGGTAAGTAAGTTGTTATCTATTGATATTAAAATCTCATATGAAGATAAGTGCATCAGTTTGTTGTGTTCTCTACCAGATTTGTGGGATAGTCTGGCTGTTGCAATAGGTAGCAATATAATTACCTTGAATTTTGATGAAATTGTCTCATCCTTGCTGTCACAGGAAATGAGACAGAAAAATATCGAGGGCCAAAATTGAGATGCCTTTTCTGTACAAGGATGGTCCCATAATAGAAAAAAAAAAAATTCATCGAGTGGGAGATCTAAATCTAGAGGGAGATCAAAATATCCAGGAAAAACTATAAAGGTGTGTTGGAAATGTGGAAAGGAAGGGAACTTCAAAAATGATTATAGATCTAAAGCTCCTTAGAAAGGAAATCAATCTGATGATGCTCCTTCTCTAGAGGCAAAATCCACCTCACATGAAGGTGGGGATGTTTGCTTGGATTCTTCTTCAAATATACATATAGATCATGAGGCATGGTTAATTGACTCAGGTGCATCCTTTCTCTTCAGTCCCCACAGGGAGTGGCTATGCGAGTATTAGAAATATGATGGTGGTGATGTCTTCTTAGGGGATGAAAGGAAGGCCAAAGTCGTTGGACTCAGAAAATTCAAGATGAAGTTATAAGGTGGAAGGATTAGATCACTTTCTGGTGTTTTTCATATTCCTGCATTGGCCAAAAATTTGATTTCTATAAGCAAGATAGATGATGCAGGTGTAAAAATAGTGTTCGAGAAGGGCACTTGCAAAACGGTTCATGGAGCACTATTATCGAAGCAAAGAGTTCAGATTGGAACTTTGTACAAGATTTTGGGTAGCATTTTTATTGATGGGTGCAATAGTTTTGTGGTTCCTGAAAGTGGAGCAGAAATCCTAGTGGTCTCTGGAGAAAATACCATGTTATGGCATCAAAGACTTAGATATATTGGAGAGAAGGGCCTTCGAATACTAGATGGTAATGGTATTGTATAGGTATGTCTAATTTCTCTCTAGATTTCGAATTTTGTGAACATTGTGTATATGGGAACGAGAATCAAGTGAGTTTCCCCTCTGGTGCTAAGAGGGCAAAAGGGATATTAGAGCTTGTGCACAATGATGTGTTTGTACATGTGTCGGCTCCATTACAGGGAAATTATATGTACTATGTGTCATTTATAGATGACTTCTCAAGGAATACATGGATATATTTACTCAGGAATAAATCATAATTCTTTGACAGATTTAAATAATTTAAGGCTATAGTGGAAAACAAGACAGAGAAGAAGATAAAAGTGTTGAGCACAGATAATGGTGGAGAGTTCTGCAAGAAGAAATTTGAAGAGTTCTATAAGAAGTGTGGTATTGCATGGAAAAATAATACTCCATACACACCTCAAAAAAATGGAGTCGCAGAACGAATGAACAGGGTGTTGATGGAAAAGGAAAGAAGCATGCTCAATGGTGTCGGGTTAGGACAAGAATTCTGGGTAGAGGCATTGGAGGCTGCATGTTACCTGGTTAACAGACCACCTTCATCAGCGTTGGAGGATAAGACTCCACATGAGGTATGGACTCGTAAGAAACCCTCTCTTTCACATCTGAGGGTATTTGGTTGTGGTGCATATGTGCATGTTCGAAAGGAGAAAGGAACCATGTTGGATAGTAAATCTGAAAGGTGCATCTTTATTGGGTATAAGGATGGTTTAAAAGGTTATAAGCTTTGGAACCCAGAAACAAGGAAGGTTGTATATAGCCAAGATGTGGTGTTTAGAGAAGTGAAAGATTTTGTTAAACATAAAATCATACCAAAGGAACCTGAGAAGATATAGTTTGAGGTAAAGGAGGAAGAATCGGACTCTACAACAAAACAATATTGAGAAGAGGAAGAGTCACGAACTCTAGCTTTGAGAAGATCAGTTCGAGAAATAAGTTAGCCAAAAAGGTATTGTCCATCTGCTTTCTGTTCATTTTTTTCTTAATCTATCACTGATGATGATCCCATAAATGTCAGGGAGGAAGTGGATTCAGAGGATGGAAAACTATGGAAGTTGGCCATGGTTGATAAAATGGCATCCTTGGAAAAAAAATGAGGCATGGGACCTTGTGGAGATTTTTACTAGAAGGAAACCCATTGGCAACAAATGGGTGTTTAAGAAGAAGATGAATGCAAAAGGCAATGTGGAGAAATAAAAATCTTGGTCGGTAGCAAAAGGTTATTTGTAGGTGTCGGGAATTGATTTTGGTGATATTTTTTCTCTTGTTTCCAAGTTAAATTATATTATATTACTTTTATGTGTTGTTTCTGCTTTTTATTTTAAGGTCGAATAGATGGATATGAAGACAACATTTCTTCACGGGGATCTAGAAGAAGTTATCTACATGAAGCAACCTAAAGGTTTTGCGGTGAAGGGTAATAAAGAGCTAGTATGCAGGTTAAAAAGTCTCGGTATGGTTTAAAACAATCACCAAGGGTGTGGTATTAGATATTTGATACAGTTATATGGGGACTTGGCTTCACTAGAATCAAAGCGGATCATTTTGTGTATTTTAAATTAATTAATGACCATATTATTTATTTTGTCTTGTATGTGGATGATATGTTGCTGATTGGAAATGAGAAAGAAATTATTGAGATTTGAAGACCCAATTGTCCTTTAAATTCGACATGAAGAATCTTGGTATTGCAAACTATATTTTGGGCTTGGAAATTAAATGAGATTGGGAAAAGAGGAAGCTTTGGTTAAACCATAGGAAGTATGTTGAGACAATACTATAGAGGTTTAAAATGCAAGATAGTAAACCAGTGAAGCTTCCTATTCCTGTAGGTGTAAATTCATCTGTTGAACAATGTCCCAAGATGCAATAAGAGGAAGAGGGCATGTCTCTTGTTCTATATGCAAGTGCAGTGTGTAGCTTGATGTATGAAATGGTATGTACTAGACCAGACATTGCATATGTAGTGGGATTATTGAGCAGGTTTATGTCAAAACCAGGAAAGGAGCGTTGGACAACAGTGAAGCGGGTTTTCAATTATTTGCATGGCACTAGTGATTATGGTGTGTGCTACCAAGGAAGACCAGGATTGGATAGAGTTTTGCACACCCATGGATTTTTTTATGCAGACTGGGCTAGAGATCTAGATCAGAGAAGATCTACAAGTGGGTATGTGTTTAGCTTATTTGGAGGAGCAGTCAACTGAATGAGAAAAAGAGAGTCTATAGTGGCTCTTTCAACTATAGAGGAAAAATACATGGCAACAACTCGTGCAAGCAAGGAAGCAGTTTGGTTGCAGAGATTGTGTTTTGGTATGGGGTTGGTGCAATGAGCTATAAGGATAAAATCTGATAGCCAAACTGCAATTTTATTGGCTAAGAACCTTGCTTATCATTCAAAGATGAAGCACACTAATGTTCAGTATCACTTTGTGAGATATATGATTGAGGACAAAAAGGTGTTGTTGGTAAAGGTGGACACTTTGAAGAATGTTGCAGATGCATTGACAAACTTTGTGAGCACTGAGAGGTTCTCTTGGTGTAGATAAACAATGGGAATTGTAGGGCTGGACCAATGACTAAGCTCTCCTGTGGCCCCCTATGGAAATAAAACAAAAAGTGGGTGAATGTTGGGTGTGTGGTATATTCTTCCCACGAATAGCCTCATGCACAAAGTGAGGGTAAGAGGGGAGAGAAAACCCCCCCTTCATTGCGTCGGGCGTAGCAGGGCGGAGTAGCCCCCCCTATCGTGGGGTTTGTATGGGGGTGGTAGCTCCCTTACACAGGGTCTGAGGTAGTGCGTCGACAATTTTTTTTTTGGATCCTATATTAGGTGGGAAAACCTACCTATGGTTTTGTGCATGGGTTTTGCACATGGTTTTGGGCATGACAGTTTTCTGTCCATGGTATTTCTTAGATCTGGTCAAGGGAACTATGATTATATTCTAATCTAGGGTTAATAGATTTAGATTTAAGAATGCTTCAGCATGTATATATATGTATTGTAACAATGAAATGAATATAATGAAAAATCAATTTGGTATTCCTGGTTTAGAGATCCAGGGGAAAATCTCTATGTATATGTGTTTCATGTTTATTTTCTCGCCATTGTTTATTTTCAGTTTTTACGAATTCGTTTGTAGGTAATTTCTGTACAAGGTTGAAACCTAAACCAAAGCCTATCAGTAGCTCTATAAATGCTCACCATAATTTTCACCTGGGCTTCAACCCTAAATTTTCATTTAATAGCAGTTGTATAATTAAAATAAAATACATGCAACACTTCACCCATTATTATTTAGACAGATTTGGATGCAACATAATAAACTTATGCAAAGCAAAATAATACATAGATAATTTCAAACTTTGACTTAGGGTTGATATAAAGCCACATATCATTTATTTGCAAGGAATAACAAATTAAAAATTTACATAAATGGATGCACTAATCATATTAACCAATTTACCGCATTCACCAAGTTTATAGTTTTATCAACGTAAGCACATAAACATATAGAAAAATATACATAAACTCATAAATGAAGGAAAATGCTCAGAATCTAAAAAATATGGTTTCTACATAAACCATCAATCCATGCGACACATAAAATAGAATAATTATCTATATAAAATACCAACTAGTTATAGGCTCTCCACATTCCACCTTGCCATAGACTACACAGTTCATGGATTTCAACCATGGATCACCAACGAGTCAGGGTTGCAAATCCACATGGAATGGTAAACCAATAATAACCATAATCCCATGTCCAATTTTCCAACCCAACAATCATTTTTCTATAGGGACGCACCCTCTAGGCCATAAGTGCCAAGGTGCCAACCCAACAGCCATGCGACTCTATGGCTCTAGGCGCCCTCCTGGAAAAAAACTAATACATCTCTAGCCAAGTTTCTAATCCAACAACCCGGCTTCTCCAAAGCTCCAGAAAACCTCTAGCCCATAAAATGATACAACTCCTAGTTTTTCTAAAGCCCAAGCTCAGGGTTCAACAACTAGTTGGTTATGACCAAAGTCCATAACCGTCATCCTCGTCGGAGCAATGGTCATCCAAATGGTAGTCCCCATAGTGATTATAAATAATGAATGAATCATAATGATGCATTAGGAAAATATATATATATATATATATATATATATATATATATATATATATATATATATATATATATATATATATATATATATATACCATAGCCACATGGCCTTTCTTAGTCAGTGGCTCACACTTAAGCCATGTGGTCCCTAGGTGCACTCACAATTAATACCCATCATCCAAAATCATTGACACTTGTCACCGTGGAGTTGCATTCCCACCATACTCTTACCATGGAGTTGGCTTCGTAGGCAGTCTATTTTGTTACTATTAAAATATTTAAAAATCACAATTTATATACAATCTCGACCCTTTATCCACTTAACCAAAACTGGCCTATATGCCTACGCACATTGACCCCAAAATTTATAACATATTTATGGGAACATAGAGCGCATAACATAACTCATATCACCAACTTAATACCTTACATATATAATTTCAACATTATAAGCATGTGGGTTTATTACATGAAGGGAACTTCTATACAATAGTAATACAATATTTAAATATCAATGGCAAAAAATACCTAACGTGCAAGATTTTGTAGGTAGTGGCATGCCCAAACAAGTGGTAGCTAGAAGCTTCGGTGTGATAATAATTTAAAACTTGTTAAACCTAATCATCAGTGAGACATTAACGTAATACCACATCAACTCCACAGAAATAAAGGGTATCAATGAGAATAAAATAATGCCTAGACTAGTGGCATACACATCAACACTCATTGCAAGACAGTTCAAACCAAAATTGTTGAGTTTGGAGACATAGGAGAAAATCTCCTTACCAAGGATTTGAGGGCCTAATGAGGAATAATGAGACATCAAGAAGTGGGAAATAAGCCATAACTTTTTCTAGGGTATTAAATAGGGTGTTCATGGCATATATCGTCCTCTTCGACAAGAACCATACTAATGGTGGATTCAAAGGCCACCATATATAGAAAAACTTCATAGTTAAAACCAATGTGTTATTTAGGAAGGTAAGTGGGAAACATGTCATATCCACACAATATTTGTCTTTTACTCCATTTTCCTTAATGCTCCATTTCCTTCATCACCCAATGTATACCTACAATATTGAGAGGGATCAATGAGTTGACTTGGATAGAAAATATTAAGTAGAAATAGCCAAAGAAAAATTGATTATGACATATTTGTTCATATAGTGACATGTATGAGAATGAGAGTAGCCATACTACTTATTTTAATTCTTCATATTAGTTTAGTGATTTATCTTCTAAGCCTTTACAAAATGTTTGTTTCGTAGCAACATTGGGAGAACATTTTGTAGTAGACAAAAAATCCCTTGAATAGGAATCTAGATAAGAAAACTAAGTATAATATGCTTTGAATCACTAACTTTGCTTAACATGCTACCCCATATGGCACTTCATTTCATTTAGGTAACTGATAGTCCCCCCTACTAAATAAATAATTTAAGAAGTGAATACTATTGATCGAAGCCTATAAAGACAAGAGGGAAGATATAACTCAATCTCCCCTTTCCTTCATGAAATGTCTACTATAATGTGCTTCAATAAATAAAAATTTGGTGGATTGGATCAGAGGTATGGGATCACCATGTCAATGCTGGGATAGGAGATGTTCAATATTTATTTTATGAAATGTTACAAAGTTGTAGAGTGTGAGGCATGGCCTCAAAATGGGTTTTAACTGCCAAGTTTTAGTTATGGCTTGAGGGTATTGAAGGTCCTTAAGAAAAATTTCTGGAATGAGAGTAGATGTGATGGATAGTTTTACATTTTAGGTTTGTGATATGGGTTTGTCTCATGGATGCTTGCAGGTCATTTTTCATTTTTGTCTAAATTTCTCTGGCATTTCATCTCAGTGTTGCCTCTCAATCTCATATTCGTACGTTGAGTAATGAAGGATATGAAGGACTGAGTAGAAAGGTCTAGATATAAACTGAATCAGAAAAAGTGAGTGTGGAGGTGACATATTACCCACTTGCCTTGTTGAAAATTTTTCTTGGTTAGAGGTTGGGATAGTTCAAACTTCAAGGTGGAAAAAATGTATCCTTATTATAATATGTCAATTTTATGTTGTCCCATTTGTAATTATATCTTGATATTTTGACTGTTGAAATTTACAAGTAGGTACATAATGTACCCCCTTTGGACTTGAACTTGTGACCTCTTATGGGGAAGAACATATTACCGTTGGTCCCACTCAAATTGATTTTGTGAATGAAATTGTTGAACATGATAATTATTCCTAAAGAAGTGTGGGTTAGATGAAATAATTATCTTTATTCACTATGGGTAAAATGTAATAGAAATTAAACTAGAATGGATTCATTAATTCAATTTAGTAAAGAAATGGGGAATAAATCATGTGAGTTAGTCCCCGTGGTTGAAATTTATGTTTCCATTTCACTTTATGCGAACTTATGACTATAATATTGAGTATGAATTGGCGTTTGAGCTACACAAACAATCATTAAATGATATGATAGGAAAAAAATAATAAATCAAAAAATAAATAAGCAAAAAAATAACAAGATGGCTCACCACACAACTAAAGTTATGCATGGTCATTGCAATTGAACCCCTACACCACCAATCTAAAATCAAACCTATACATATGGGAATAAGTAAACCCAAACAATAGAAAAGTAAATAATTGAGAGGTTATATGAGTGATGTGCTCTATGAAATGCTTACATGGTTTGTCCAACCTATTTTCCTCCTATTTCTTGGCATAATAAATTGAGCCTAAATCCAAGCTATACATTGGAACATATACATTATACCAATTACTTGGAAATTCATGTTATTTCGATCCATCAATAGATCAAGTGATTTTGCAACTATGTGAATTACTCTAAGGGATATTTTATAAGAGGTATCACGCCAAAATCAATGTACTAATAGTGACAACCTAGTCAAATAATTAAAATGTGGATTTATAATAATGAAAATATTAGCAAGTGCATCACATGAAAATAATCATGAAAAGAATAAAATTTTCGTATGTTCTCTTTAGTTAGATGATATGTCCACTATTCTTCTTATGTACGTTCTAAGGTACAATTTGTGGCTCTCCTTTGTATGGTTTACTTTCTAAGATACATGTTCTATGATGATTATATTCAAACATATGGTAACCTCACTAATACTCACAAACATCCTACTCCATGTAATAGATAATAACATGGAATTCTCACACTATGGAGTATGTGTTCAAAGCTACCATAGGCAATCTGATCCTACCATAATGGAAACGTAAAGACCCTAAAATTTAGCACACTTTTTTTATAAGCTATGCATGAGTTGTATCATGTCATTTAAAAATAATATTATACATAATATGTCTTCTACGTGTATTGGTCTACCACTAGGGAAACCCCACTAGTCACATAACAAAATTAATTTTTTCTATTTTAATATTTTAAATTGAAATAAAACCTATAGAAAACCTCAATATTGAATCTACCTTAACTAACATTTCCTACTATTGGACATATCCTATCATTTGATAATATAGAAATTAAAAAAAACATTATTATAGTGTTTGAAAGCATGAAAAATCATTCAAAGGATATTTCCACATGGATGGTTGTTGGTGAACTAGTATCTTCCTCTGAATTAGTGAATTTTATATTCGTCAAAGCTTGAGCCATTTCTTTTACCTTTTTTCCTATTTTCCTTTTTCCTCATTTGTTTCTAAATTTCTTTGTTGGCTTGACCCATATGGGATTTGAACCTTGAATCTCACGATTTACATAATACGTCATAACATGGCCATCAACATAACTTCCCCCATGAGCCAATTTGTTTCTAAATTTCATCTATCAAGAAAAAAGGATTTCTTCCCGCTCCTTTGAGTGCTCCACCAAATAAATTCCCATAATGGTTTTGAACTACCAATAAATCTCTAATATCTACATATATTTTATATTACTATTTCTTATTGTTCTAATGATTGATATACAATTTACCACCTATGCAATCACTTCCTGATTTTACGTAAGAATTCACTCTATTCAAGCTTCTCTCCTAGCTTTCTCGATTTCTTGTTGGATAGATGGAGGAACAATTTTTCTTATATCCTGGAAAAGCTTTATACAATAGTTTTTTCTCTATAGGTGGAGGGCCCAAATCCATGACAATTTCCTCTACTTCATTGGGTTCCCCTACCTCTATGCATGATTCTCAACAAGTAGTTTCTATAGAGAAGGGATAGAGGGGGTCTAGGATTCTAGAGATTAGAGATAGAAGGGAGAGGAAGATAAAGTGATATTGTAAATATAAATAGAGAGGAAACCATTCAGATAGGTGTTTCAAAGAAATGTCAGAGGTTGATATCAAAAGAGAAGAACAATGAAAATTTGAGTATCATATGGGATTAGGTCGATTTCATAAAAATAAAATAGGTGTTATCCTTCCATTTTGAGCCCCTCCAAAGGCATAATAAGTAAAATATTCTAGAAGTAAAAACCAAGGAGTTATTAAGGGTAATAATCCTTAGAGATAAGTTTAATTTACAAAAAAAATATCTGAAACATCTAAGAGAAAGAGGTATGGCCCTGATAATTTAGAAAAATTTAGCCAAAGACTCAAAGTTCCATCAAATATATAATTTATAAATAAGATACAAAGAAGAAACAATAATAGACTCTTAGCATGCACGTGATATATGAATTTGGTAGCCTCTAAAATCCTATAAGGATGAGGGATTCATTTCTCTTCATTCTCTTGAGTAGCCTCTAGAGGTGGCATAAATCCTATAAAATAATCATCATGCTTAGAAACAATACCTACTTTCGATATGATGAACCAGATCCCATATATATCATGAATCCACTTGGATATCCAATCAATGAACCTTACTTTTCCAAAATTGTGTATACAGTAGCTTTCGATGTAGGTGTTAATGGTTATGCCACAATGGTTGTCTACTTATAGTTTCCCAACAAGAACTAATTCCATGTGGAATGTGTTGTCACCTCAAAAATCCCCCTTATCTAGCATTCCTTCTACATAATTCTTTCCATCATTGTAAACCCGCCATGGGGGGTTGGATATATTGTTAAACCCTCTTCAAACAATAGGATTTGAGTGGATCTTTATGAAAATTTGACCATGTTAAATCCATGTGTCGGTCTCCAATGAATCCTCCATCATTTTCATGTCTATCAACTATCTTTTTTCCTTTCCTTCTCACATGTGAGGTGGTAACCATTAGAGTTTTACAAAAAATATCTTGTATTCACCCCATAACTCCTTCTAGACACCAGTTGTGAGTGACATTGGAAGGAAAGGTCCCATTAAGAATTTAATTTATTCTACTTAACCAAAAATAATTAGAAATATAAATTTCATTTCTATATTTAATGGTTAAGAGCCTTCACAATCTCCTAAGATGTCATAGGTTCAAATCCAAAGGGGGGTAGAGTATGTACACCTTCGTAGACTTTAGCAATAAAATCATTATGTGGGGGAGAGTCCTTTGTCCCATAGAGGGGGTCTCATACACTAATTTTGTGTTTTTTTCCTGAAAAATAGATTCTTACTATAGGTTTTAAACTTATATAGAAATTACCTACAAATGAACTCTTAAAAAATAGAAAGATATACAATGCAAGAACATACAAAAATATACATAGATACTTTCTTCTAGAACCCAAAACCAGGAAAACCATAGTTTTTTTTCACGATATTCCTTTCAATATTGAAATACATTATATACATGTTGAGACATTCATAAACCCCGATACATTAACCTTGGATTAAAACATAACCATAGCTCCCTTGACCAGATCTACAAAATACCATGGGAAAAACACCATGTACAAAACTGTGGGTAGGTATACCCACCATCATTGGGTTGACCCCCATCCTTGGGTCTACCCCCCATAATTCGGTCTTCCCAACCATTATTGGCTTTTCATAAAAAAAATCTTGGGGCGCTACCCTGAACCCCATGCAAGAAGGATAGTTCCCCCCTACAAGCCCCCTGACAAGGGGGCCTTCCAATCCTGCTACACCCGACACAATGTAGCAGTGTGTTGGGCTAGTTGTATAAATAATATAACACATAAGAAACATTCTCCCACTTTTTTTTTAATTTCCAAACAAGGGGTCACAGGAGTTCACAATCATTGTTCCTAGGGTGAAATGCCCATTTTTTCTCTACACCAAGAAAGCTTCTTAGTGCTCACAAGATTTGTTACTGCATTTGGAACATAATTTTTCAAAGTGTCCACCTTTACCAGCAACTATTTTTTCTTTTCAACCATATCTCTCAAAAAGTGATATTGAACATAAATATGCATTATCTTCAAATGATAAGAAAGGTTCTTTCCAAAGAAAATTTCACTTTTGCTGTCACAATCTATCCTTTAACTCGTTGTTCCAACCATATACTTGAACACAACCTCTGAAACAAAACTTCTTCCTTTCTTGCATGAGTGTCTACCATATATTAAGCCTTTATAGTTGAAAATTCCATTAAATAATGTCTCTTACTCATCCAACTGACTACTCCTCCAAAAAGGTTAAGCACATACTCACTTGTGGATCTTCTCTAATCCATATCTCTACCACAATTTGCATCAACAAAGCCGCATATGTCCAAAACTCTATCGAATCCTAGTCTTAATTGTTGGCACACACCATAATCATTAGTGCCACAGAAATACCTGAAAACTCGCTTCAATGTTTTCCAACAATCCTTCTTAGTTTCAACATAAACCTACTCACTGCTCCCACTACATGTGCAATGTATAGTATAGCACATACCATTGTGATGCAAAACCGTCTTCTACAACATGACCTTCATGATCCTCTTACTCTGCTCAGGATCAGGCCTACATGGCACTGTCCCTATAATATTACAGATCATTAGATACATGATTTTATACCTTCGGTGGTGACTTCACCTTAATCGACAAATATTTGACACCTCACAAAACCAAATGTTGTTGTGTCGCTACCGTGTAAGCCTACTTATAATCTTTGGAACCACATTTATTACTCCGGGAAGAAACCTTCAGGATAAGAGTTTGGGCCAACCCACCTTCTATCTAGCCTATAGTCAATGTAACATGAGCCCATTAAAGGGAGCATATCACGATGAAAATATAAGGTTACAATTGAAGTCGAGAAGGAGACTCTAGGTGGGGCCCACTTCAAATATTCACTTAATATTGACGACCTAGCCTTGGTAGCATAATTCTATGGGAGTGTTGATGGTGTTGGACCTACCAAATTGTAGGAGACCTTCCCGATATGAAGTCTCAATCAAACCTCACATAATTTGGTGTAAGAGTCCCATCCGAAAAAAAGGCTCGATTTCCTTATTCTTAAATATATGCCTTGGCTCTTGTTGTTACCAAAAGAGAGTGATGTCAATGTATTTTCACAATGCAAGTGGGATGTGCCTAGTGAATGTCCAATTTCAAGTGTGTCAAGGTTATTCTACTACAAGGGGGAGAAATATGAAAGTTAGCCTCTAAGAGAGAGGTAATAGTACCACTCAGGAAGAGACACACATGAACCGAAGGATTCCATCTAACACCCAATAGAATAGTCCACAATGGATCTGACGGTCATTACACACAACAAATTAGGAAATATATGCATAATATCTTGCAGGATAATTGACAAGGATGGGACAAAAATTACACACATAGTAATATGAGAAATATCTGACTAATATCTTGTGGAATAGTCCAAAAGGATGGGATAGAAATTACAACCATTACAACACATTCTCAACAAGATAGGCACTCAAATAACTGAAATAGTTCAACTATCTTAGTACATGTGTAATGGTCGAAGTGTCCTGAGACACGTAATTTTATTAATCAGAAAAACAATTACATTTGGAATTATGCAAGAGTTTACACCCGAACCACAAAAACACTCTTGCAATGAGCTATTTATATGCTCAATGTCCTAACTTCCACTAATTATGGATCACTTATTAAATAACAAGTGTCCTCTTACATTAAATGACCTTCTAACTATTCTACTAACTTTATTCCTAACTTAGAGCTTAGGAAACGACTCTATTCTAGAGTCCTATTTTTAATAACAAAATTCTATTTCTAAGTACCTCAAATATTTATTAAATATTTCAATTTAATAAATATTTTTATTCTCTAATATTTATTAAATATCTAATTTAATAAATATTTTATCCTAAGTTTATATTAGCATATTTGGATCATCTAACATTCCCCCC
Organism: Pinus albicaulis; assembly: GCA_034641835.2. Lineage (NCBI taxonomy): Eukaryota > Viridiplantae > Streptophyta > Pinopsida > Pinales > Pinaceae > Pinus > Pinus albicaulis. The sequence goes on along the minus strand of CM076582.1, from coordinate 531,334,514 downwards.
TATGATCCAAAGATACATTACAACAGATACCAAGTTCATCCCTGAACTTAGTAAATTTTATTGTTCCAAAAGGTTTCGTAAAAATGTCGGAGGTTTGATCTTCTGAAGGACAATACACTGGCTTGATGACATCCTTTGCAATGAGAGATCTGATATGATGATACTTGGTGTCCACATGTTTTGTCTTTGAATGAAAAACTAGATTCTTGGCAATCTTTATTGATGACTGATTGTCGATGAATAACGAAGTAGCTTCTACTGGAGGAATTCCCAAGTCCTGTAAAACTAGACGTAACCAAAAAATCTCACATGCTTCTTCCCATGCTAAAATTTACTCTTCTTCTACTGAAGAAGTGACCACTATAGCTTGCTTCTTGCAACTCCAGGAAATTGCAGCTGACCCCATGTTCATTAATTAACCTGAGGTTGATGCCTTGTCATCAATACTACCAGCAAAATCGGCATCTGAAAATCCACCAAGTACAAAATTTTTAGTCTTTTTGTAAAGAATACCAAAATCTTTTGTTCCTTGGATATATCGAAGAACTCTTTTGGTTGCATTCCAGTGGTTGTCTAGAGGTTCCAGCATAAAACGTGAAAGAATACTGACTGCATAAGATAGATCAGGATGAGTGGTTGTAAAATAAATCAAGTTTCCAATCAACTATCTGTAAGTATTACTGTCCACCTTTCCCCCCCCTTCAAATTTTGAAAGTTTCAAGTTTTGTTCCATAGGGGTAAGGACAGGCTTACAATCCTGCATTCCAAATCGCTGAAGAATTTCTGTTGCATATTTACTCTGTGAGATGAAGATCTGATGTGGACATTGGAATACTTCAACTCCAAGATAGTAGTGAAGTAGTCCCAAATCTGTCATCTTAAAACCTGCATGTAACTCCTTTTTCACCTATTCAATGTGGTCATCATTGTTGCCTGTGATGATCAAATCATCGACATACATAATCAAAATCACCAGATTTTTACCTTGTTGGCGTACATACAAGGTATCATCAGGTTCACTGCGATGAAAACCAACTTTGCGAAGGTATTCATCCATTTTGGCATACCAAGCTTTGGGAGCTTGTTTTAACCCATATAAAGCCTTTATCAGTTTGCAGACTTTATGTTCTTGTCCTTCAATTTCAAAACCTGGTGGTTGTGTCATGTACACTTCTTCCCGTAAATCTCCATTGAGAAAAGTACTTTTTACATCCATTTGATGAACTTTCAATCCTTGTTGAGCTGCTAAGGCAAGTGTGAGGGGGATGGTGTTCCATATACTGGTAGGAGCAAACATTTCCTCATAATCTATCCCTTCCTGCTGCGCAAAACCTTTAGCAACAAGTCTTGCTTTATACTTTTCAATATCACCATTTTGCTTGTACTTAATTCGATAAACCCATTTGCATCCAATAGGTTTAATATGCTAGGGATAATCAACAAGTTGCCAAGTGTTGTTGTCTTGAACGACCTGATATTCATCAACCATTTCTTGTTGCCATGCTTTACGTTTTACTGCCTCTTGATAAGAAGAAGGTTTAGTAAAATCATTTGCTATCAAAGCAAAATTTCCTTCATTTTTTTTTATCCCCTTATTCTTGTTTTGTTTTGTTCATTAGGCCTTACATCTTTCAAAAGTTGAACCGCCCATTTCGACAATGGATGTTCACTGGTTTGTGCTTGAGAAACCACAGGTTCTGGGGGTGGAGATTCATTGCCAGAAGAACTGTTGTTGCTAGAAGAGTTGGATGAACTGGTAGAAGACCTGGATGGTGCTGATGAAGAAGACGGACTAGATGAATCATCGTCAGATGAAGAAAATTCAAGTTCATACCAACTTTGTGACTTTGGTTGACTTTGTAAATTTCCATGTCTTTTATCAGTTTTTGTTTCTAACTTTTGAAGAAGACTTTCAACTTCTTCAACACTCTTACTCTCATTTTCATCAAAGATCACATCTCTCCTTAAAATAAATTTCCCATTCGACAAAATTCGGTACACTTTCTTCTCATCAGAATACCCGATCATTGTGCACTTTAATCTTCGTGCATCAAGCTTAGTTCATTTTTCCTTGGGAACTAAGGCATAACAGATAGATCCGAAAAATTGGAGATGATTAACTCATGGTTTGAATCCAAACCATGCTTCATAAGGTTTGATTCCATCTAAAGAAGCTGTGGGAGATCTATTTCTCAAGTAGACAGCGGTATGAACTGCTTCAGCCCAAAATGAAGGACTTAACTTTTTGAAAGTTAACATAGATCACGCCATTCCTAACAAGGTACGATTCATTCTTTCTACTACCTCATTTTGTTGTGGAGTGTAGGCATTGGTAAGATGTCATTTTATGCCATTTTCCATGCAATACTTTTTGAATTCATTTGAAGTGAATTCTCCGCCATTTTCAGTTCGAAGAGTTCCAATCTTCTCCTTTACTTCATTTTCAATAAGCTTATGAAAAGTTTTGAACTTTTCAAATGCTTCTGAATTTTTCTTTAAGAAATATACCCATGTCATCCTGCTAAACTCGTCAATAAAAAGTAAAAAATATCTACAACTTCCAAGTGAAGTTGGGAAGGGTCCACAAATATCACTGTCAACCAACTGCAAATGCCTGTCTGCTCACCAAGAACTGGTGGGAAAATTCTCTCGATGTTGCTTTCCAAAAATGCAAGATTCACACTTTGCATTTTCCATTTTGAAGGTTGTAAGTCCTTTAACCATGCCCTGTTTTTGTAACTGAAAGAGAATGTCAAAGTTGAGATGGCCATATCTAACATGCCATAATCTGATTGGTGAAATATTTGAACTTGCTGCGCCTGCAAAGTCAGAATGTCTTGGAATAACTTTCCCTTTCATCCTTAACAGTTTTCCATCTTCATAACCTGCCATTACTGTTTGCATGTTTTGTTTGACTGAGTTGATTTTAACTGAGCCATCTTGCATAATCACTGTATGCCCTGCTTGTCAAATTATGACTAAGGACAACAAATTTTGCTTGACTGTTGGGACATACCATACATTAGAAATCATTCTTTCTCCGATGCCTAGAAAAAAAAACTTTAACTACACCTTTGCCTAAAGGAGCATGTTTGGTTTTGTCAGCAAGATAGATAGAATTCAGATGACATTCTTTGAAACTCTAGAAGAAGTCACGTCGAAATTTCATGTGTTGAGTTGCGCATGTATCAAGAATCCATGCATCTTCATAATCACTGCGGAGAAATCTTGAAACCTGTAAAGTTGTTGCTTATGTGTTTGTGAAAACATATTCGGAACTATCAGGATCATCTTCATCATTTGCAAACTGTGCTGAGTTTGGATGAAACTTAGAAATTTTATCAATAGAAGTTCTACAATCTATTGCATAATGACCAACTCTATTACATCACCTGCAAACAATTTGACTCAAATCGGTGCCTCTTCCTTGAGACTGTCCTCTGCCTTGAGACTGTCCTCGACCTCTGCTTTGTCCTCTGTTTTGAATTTGTCCTCTTCCTGGACTCTGTCTCGTGCCTTGATGATATCCTCTATTTTGATTGTTGCCTTTGCCTTGAAATTTTTTTTTGCAAGAATTGGAGCCTCTGTTGGATTTTTTTCCTCTGTGTTGACTGCGACCACGACCTTGCGTTGCTTGATTTTGATTAAAATTACCTTTTCCTTTGTTTCTGGAACTATCAACTGAGGAGTTTCTTGAATTGGCTTCGGTGAGGAAGACATTTTCCCCAATTTGCTTCTTCTTCCAGAAATTTTTATCATGTTGTGCTAACATGTCACTCATTTCATCAAATTTAATCTTCTCTAACTTACCAGTGACTTGCAAATTTTCCAAAAAATGAGTATATGATGATGGAAATCCAACAATTAAAATTGTAGTTAAGAAGCTTTCATCAACAGCTTGAAAACCAGCATTGATGATTTCTTGCTTAATGTTTTTAAGTCGTGACATGTACACAAGGACATCACCACGTTCATTTAATTTCTGTTGAAGCAATTTTAATTAAATATCAACCTTCTTTGATTCAGGTTGTGTATCAAAGAGATCCTTGAATGTATCTAAAGCAGCCCATGCATCTGAAGAATTCTCAATGTGTATGTACATTTCATTACTAACTGAAGCTTTTATAAGAGCTAATGCCTTGGCATATTTTATTTCCCATTTTGCAAGTGAATCTGGATCTGTTGGTTTATTTGGCTTAATTTTTCCATCACAAATGCCATGCCACAATTCATTAAAAACAAGAGTGCTTTCAATTAGATGTCGCCATGTCTTATAGGATTTCACTCCTTCTAGCTTATCAGTTTCAGAGAACAGATTAATTAACTTCGACATTGGAGTGTTGAAGCGGTGCACCAAAATAATCAAGCACAAAAAAATGAGCAACTCGTCACACGAAACACACCATGCAAAAACGAGATATCGGGGCTTGGCCTTGACCCTCGTATAGTCATTGAAACAGGAGAAAAATGACTGAGCTTTGCACTTGGCTCTAGTCAATTTCTCAAATATTTACAAGGTAACTCTCAAAATTTGACTTTTACAGTGATGCTCTTGCACAATCTGGAAAAAAAAAAAAAGTTACCCCCCCTCAAACTAAAATTACTTTGAGTCACACTTTTCTCTCCAAAAAAAAATTACAAAAAAATCACCTTATTACTCCAAAAGTATTACAAATAACTTTATTACTCCAACAAATTACAAAATCCTTATTACTCCAAAACAAAAAAATATTACAATGTTCTTCAGAAAAAAAATTCTACTTATTCCTCCAAATACAAAGTGTTATTTCACCTTATTTCTCCAAAGTTCTATGCCACCTTATGATCCCAATTACAATTTTAATTACAAAAGAAATATAATCACTTGAGTATTTGACTTCTTCTACCACTGGTCCCTCTTCCTCAGTGCTCTTCAGATTTGTATTAGGCCAACAATATTCTGCCAATTAATATTTTCAATTAGGCCAGCAATATTCTGGATAGTGACAACGTTAAAATTCTGGTTTCTTCTTCCACGTCAAGCTCATTGAGCGGTGATTCGGCTTCTTCACTAGGATCGAAATTATGTACACAGCTCCGGTGGGTATTCTACGGGAAAGGAAAACTTGTTGCACGCTCGATCTCAACAATTTCAGAACAACACCATGAAACTGCATTTACTACCATCTAAAATTAATATACATATCTTTTTTCAGAAATTTTGAACAATATTTGCAATGAAAAAGCAGAGAATCTCCAAAAGGACAATTCGTCATGCGCACCAGATGGAATCCAACGTTTAAACTTATTGGAAGTCGTGTACAGTCAAGGGATTCACATTCCCAACACTGATCAAATAGGAAACAGTCACTAAACTTGAACACATGTCACTAACATCCCCTCTCAAATCCGGGTGCATTTCACAGTCAACAAGACTGTGAAGCATATAAGAGTACAGCCATGACAGTGTCCGAGCACCTGACAGAGTGACTCTTCAGCTCTAGCATCATCCGGACTTCTTAAAGACTTTTCGAAAGAGTTCAAACTCGTTATAATTGGTGGAATATTAAAGCTTCTCATAAGGAAGCTTTTAGATTACTACAGTTCAATTTGAAGGACTTTACCAGAACACTAATCTAACTTTGCAGTTTAAATGGGAACTTCGTTGTGCCATCGAGCGCTACTGGGCAGATAGTCCAGGGAGTAAACTGTTTATGAATGGCCAATAAACGCATATAGTCCAGGGAGTAATATACTCAACAAACTGTTTATGAATGGCTCTACAGTGAATATACAAAAATCAAATGGTGCTAAGGACCTATTGCAGTCACTATGATCTATTTCGATTTTCAGTGTATTAAAGCTCAATCTCTTCTTTTACATAAGTGTAGAAACACTACTACATGGATTCAGTTCAAATGCTAATACATAGATTCGGTTTCAACCTCTGAAATGGGCACATATTCATATTTAAAAATAAATCACAATTAATTTTTTTTTCTAAAAAAAAAATTAATAGATTGCATACCAGTTATTTGTTGATAAATTCAATGGAGTTTTCCAAGAACTTGTAGAACTGGAATCTCCTCCTCACATTCACTGCAGCATTACCATAGCTCTAATACCACAATAATGGCTGAAGTTTCCTCAGACACGTAATTTTATTAATCAGAAAAACAATTACATTTGGAATTATGCAAGAGTTTACACCCGAACCACAAAAACACTCTTGCGAGCTATTTATATGCTCAATGTCCTAACTTCCACTAATTATGGATCACTTATTAAATAACAAGTGTCCACTTACATTAAATGACCTTCTAACTATTCTACTAACTTTATTCCTAACTTAGAGCCTAGGAAACGACTATATTCTAGAGTCCTATTTTTAATAACAAAATTCTATTTCTAAGTATCTCAAATATTTATTAAATATTTCAATTTAATAAATATTTTTATTCTCTAATATTTATTAAATATATAATTTAATAAATATTTTATCCTAAGTTTATATCAACATATTTGGATCATCTAACACTGTGAATAGAAAATATGAAATACGAACATCCACAAAAAAGTCTTACAAAAATTCATAAGTCATGCGTGAAGAACATGTTGGCCTTGAAAAGCTTTTATTATAAAGTAAAAGTTCTGGGACATATACATACAATGAACATCACTAGCTCCAATAGCAGAGCATTGGAGCCACTCCTTGCTCCACAAAAGAACCAGATATTCTCTCTATTGCCTTGCTGGTGGAGCCAAGGTGAAAATTACTTTTCTCATACAATGAGGGTGTATATATAACCAAGGGTGACTCTTTGACAACCCTCATGACTGTTCGACTTCCCATGACTTTTCCACTTACAAGACTCTTTACATGCATGTGTGTCCTTTGGACTTCCACTTTACAATACATTTGTTTACAATGATCATGATATACAATGGTGACATGGCAACATGACCACTCATGACATGAAATGACACTTCTGACATGGACTGCTTGATGATGTTGTAGTGTCAAGCCATAGTTTCTACTGAGAGTTAAGTATCTTCATGAGAGAGCTCTCCTACACTCCTCTGCAAGCCTTGGTGATATGGAGTCTTCAAATATCTCACATCTTGGAAAGTGGTCGCAAACTAGTGTCCTTTTGCTTTCTCTCGATCATTCATCTTGTAAGTTCAGCTGCGAGAGTGTATTTGAGCATGTTTTCTTCCTTCATTTATTCCTTTATGATCTCTCCATGACTTGATAGAGAAATTTTCCCTGAAATTCACTCATGACAGGATGACATCAATCTGAAAACCGCTACTCTAAGATGATGCATTATGATCCATGAACTTATCTCGGGATAGGTGACAGGCTGGGAAAGGAGGCTCAGTGACTATGCAACTTAACAGTTCAGGAAGGAAAGGGGATGCCCTGATCCTTGAGACTGTGCAATTCACAGTTCAGGTTGGGATGAGGGACATAATTGTGCAGTTTCCAGAGTTAGTGGGTATAGGTAGCAGGGATGAGAGCTTTGAGATCCAACTATGAAGTTCAGGAGGTCAAGGAGGCCTGGGTGACTGCATAATTCTAAGGCTCAGGGGATGAACTTGTGTCTTGGAGTTGCAAAGTGCGCAGTTCAAGCTGGGATGGAGGCCTCAATTGCGTAATTCAGGAGGCCAATGCTGGGTGTTGGTAACCAAGGATGTGCAATGGGGTAGTCTTGAGGAGATAGTACTACAAATTGTGCAGTGCTAAGTAGCGAGGTCATAGGTAGAGGACTAAGACTATGCAGTGTGTAACTTAGGGGAGGGCCGGAGAGGATAAGCTGCTTGGTCGGGAAGTTTTCCAGAAAAGGAATAAGTGTGGGGCAGGTGAGGTTGATGTGAACCTTGATGGATCTTCATTGTGATTACACACTCAACATGCTTAATGACTCAAAGAACAATATCATCTGAGACATACAAACAAGCCATTATCCTCTATGACATACATTTATGACTAGTTACGAAAAGTGCGACACCAAAGATACACTTTACAATGACCATGACGACACTTGTGCGACGGTGCTTAAAAATTTGGAAATGAGTGCGATGTGTACTTACATGGTTAGAAAAACTCATTTACGCAAAGATGACCTCTTGAAACCACTGGAACAATCTCAGACATTCAGTGCGATAACCAACATGCCAAAAGGAAACACTTTGCCTATCTTGTGAAAGGGATCACAAAATTAATGAAATGAACTTCAAAGTTTGAGATAGCCATAAACAAGACCAAGGAAGGCTATAACATTCGGTATAGGCTAAAAATTTGGAGGGCTTTGTAGATTCTAAAACACTTGGCGACACATTGGTAGGATTCTAGCTTCTCTGTTTCAGTTAACTTATTTTGTGTAGCGCCTTGGTTCTTCAGGGATTATTGATTCATCATGCATATTGCTTTGGTTTCCCCTCTTAGCCCATGGACATATCAATTCCCCATCGTGCAACCTCAGTTTAACTCGACAAATATTTAGCTTCCTCAGAAAGTTTCAAATAGGGGGAGGGTAATGAAGATCATGAGTTTAATATTTTCAGAGTTTAAGTTTTCATCTTTGGTGTTCCTCCACCGCCACTAGCGCTGGATCGTACCCCAATAGAGTCACTTTAGGAATGCAAACATTGGTCCACTATTAGCGAGCCTAAACAGTACCCCAATGGATTTTCTCGATTTACCTCTCTACACAAGAATCCTTTCTCTTCGTTTGACTTTCTTTATTATTTTTAAAAAGTATTATGCATTGGCACTTATTTATTTTTGGCGGAAGATGGATCCCGACTTATTGAGAGAAGGAGAGGTTATCCCTTAAGAGAACTATATAATTTCCTCTATTTTTTTTTTTTCTTGTTTAGATTTTCCCCTCTGCCCCTTTTATAGATTGGATAAGCATTAAAACACCAAAACAACAGAATCAAGTATGGGCATAAGGTTGTAGACACTAGTTCATGGTTAGCCCAGGACTCTCCTTATGGACAGATCGTATTTTCCATCGAAATTTCATTGGCCAAAATACATAAAAGACACAAGGAAGAGAAAAAAATGACTAACCAAATGTTGAAGTGTCACAAGGCTCCTTAGACTTCAACCACACACATAATCCTAGAAGCTAACACAAGGAAAACACTTTATTCAAAAAATATATAAAACATGAAACAAAGAATACAAAATGAATGAAAACAAGAAGAACAACGAAAACAAACTATGTGCATAACGCAGGGCATGGCCCCATATTTTATTAAGAAAAAATGTTTAATATCTTGGCCATTCATAGGGAGAGATTCAATCTTCCTGTCGAGTGATTGAAGACGATAGGTGTGTTGTCCAAGCCTCTTGTGCACAAAAAATGGTCCCATCCATAGGGATTGAAACTTAGTGTTCTTTTCTTTGTATTCATGGGTTTTACCCCATTTCAAAAATAATTCACCCACATTAAATTTTTCCTTCCTTGCAGGATTCTCACCAAACCACTTCTTAATACAGTATTTGATAGAGTGATAATTTTAATTTTACTTTCAGTCTTTCTTCCTGGAAATTATGAAGTATGAACATCCTATGTCATACTAACAAACACGGATTGTCCTGCGACTCTTAGGAATATTGGAGAGAAGGCATGTAGATGTCGGGAGGGATGATGGCCCCTTTCTCGTGCACGAGGAAGTAAGGGGAGGCATTCAAGGAAGGCTTTGGCATGACTCTGCTAGTGAATAATGCATTTACCAAAGCAAGGTTCTAGTTCCTTTTCTCATACATCATGGCTTTCTTGATGATGGGGATCAAGTTCTTGGCAAGATCATCCCTCTGAGGGAAGTAGTAAGCGGAATTATTTGATACTATTCCATTTCCTAATGAAAAACCATAAATCTCTAGCGATGATAAATATATTGTATTTTTAAAAACAAGTGATGTAGGAATATCAGACTTGGAAATTATGTTCTTTTGTAGACCAACAATGAATTTTTCATCATTCACTTTTTTGAGTGGAATTGATTCTAAGCCCCATTGTTGGGATAAATATTCCACTATAATAGGTTGTAGTGGGGCACGTGAATTTTGTGTCCTACCATCACACCTTTGATAGACTCGGTGTTTGTGTACATAAGCATGAACATATTTAAATAAAGTGGGCCAATAGGGGTCAACCCGCACAAACTTATGTTACTTTTTTGTGAAATGTATTCTAGCTGGTTTGTCATGGGTATCACAGAACGCCTCTTCTAAATTTCATGCATCCAAGCATCTAAACAATGTCCCATTAATATTTTCCCTGAAAAGAAATATTTGCACCGACTGATAAGACAATTTTTTTAACCAGGGTTCCTTTTCATGTTGTGTGGAAAAAAAGGAGGGGATGGTGTCAAGCTCAATATGTCAAAGCACCCTTGCATACCAATATTTAATAATGATGATGAGGAGGGTAAGTTTTAGTGCACCAAGCTCTATGACCAGAACCTGGATGTACCTTGAATATCTGAAAAATGAAGAAAGTGTCTTAGACCCCGATATTGTTTGCGAAACCGGTGCCCTTGATGATACATGGTAGTTTTGTTTGCTTGATGTGTGATCAAGATTCAGGAAATCAATACATAAACGAACTCTAATGGACCTCTTTCTTAATAGGACACAAGTTGTGTGTTGTGCCTGATAAAATATCTGAACATCCATCAATTTTCTTAGCTCTTTCTAGATAAGGGGTTTAAGCTCAGTATGTAATTTCACCAACTTTTGCTTCAACAGTTTATCCCCCCCCCCCCCATTAGTGTGACATGTTGGAAGAGTTGGGTGTTGTAAAATTTTGGCTCTTCACATGTACATGTGGGTAAACCTTGGTACTGCCTGAATAATTAGGTAAAGGATAGTCGCCCATGTGGTATACGACACATACCGAGATTCACACCCTTAAAACCTTTTGATGTTCCCAAATTTATTTGTTTAGGTGATAGTGTGGAACTATGAGTTTTGGGATTGGAAGTTACCCGAAAGAAATTATGCAGGTCATATGGCTCTTTCAAAGATACCACGCCCTTGGGAATGATGTTTCCTTTACCCTCGCTGGCCACATCCTGCAGTGTGTCTTTGTGCTCGTCCTTGCTGAGCACTACATCCTTGAGTGTGTTAGTGCTTGTAGAAATTTGAATAATTTGCTGAATTATTCACTGAGATTCTCCTGATCACACACTATTTTAGCTTCATGCATAATACAGAATCTCTTCTACCATTGATCATCACATGCGGAAATAAAATCAATTACATGCACTCATTAAAGCCATAAAAATTCACACATATGAACACAGTATTTCATGGGAAAGCTTAAAGCTGAAAACCCCCAACTATCTGTATATTATACATGTCATGGAGATCATGTAACAATCATAGTACAAAGCTCTTTGCAAGCTCTCATGCACTACCTCCCATGCTACAAACTATCAAGCTAGATCTAGCAAAACTCATGCTCCAACCTTTAGCCACTTGATAGCCAACCTCAATTGCATGTTTCAATGCTATGGGATGGTCTCTTTATATAGATAAACCACCTGGATTGAACTGCGCAATCCTCATTGATTACTCCACCTATCTGTGTGTTGCAAATAGCAACAGTATAGTCACAACTGATAGTTAACTTGCTCTTTCACCTATTTCTGCACTGGTCTCCACTGAAACTGTCCATGCACTGAAGTTAACTGATGTATTCTTTAGTTGATTTATGAGTTTATAATTAGTGAATTAATTAATATTTAATTCACACAACTCATCTCTAGTGTATTAGCCAGTTAAACTAAATACAACTAGTTCAACTAGTTAACCAGAACACCACCTCCATTAACTCCTTAATCAACTCCACCAAAACTCTGCCACATGAGTCTAACTGAAGTCTAACATGCAAGATGCCATCAAACCCTAGGAACCACGTGATTCCTCTGTCATATGCATGAGCCACCTCCATGACTCGAACTGAAGTGCTCCAAGAGAGTAAACTGTTGTTTATAGTCTAAATATTATTAAGGGTAAATAATATTTGACTTCCATATTTTTAGGAGAGGCAGTCTAAAAATAGCCCGTGACCTAAAAATATGAGTCTCATATATTTTTACCAACTTGACCAATCATCCAAGAATAGCATCCCGCAACTCCTAGACTATGCTCCATATGTCTAAAAATAGACATAGTCTAAAATAGACTTTTCGACAAAAATCACATGTGTGGTCCCCACCTAGTTTAGGTGATCACTTTCCAACTAGGATCAGGAAAGATGTTTCAGGAGGCCTCCTTCACTGTTTCTTGTTGCCATTTTCAACACTCCCTCTCAACAAGAAAGGACTGTCGTTGCATGCGACATACGCTCATGCATTAAGCCTGCCGGCCTTAAAGCCCAGACCAGGCTCCAAACAACTCAATCAGTCTGATGCATCTATCATCAAAGTCTTCGACCTCTGCTTAGCTACTGCACATGTCATCAGGAACCACTGCGTTGTTGAACTCTTGCACCCATGCACTCTTGCACTTGCTGTCAACTCTGATCCGCGCTCCAGTATCCGACACTGTCACTTTGATCTGCCTGCATCACTCCAACTGATCTTGCTACTGCTGCGCTATGGGCACCTCGTAGCCAGGTTCAACTCATGAGATCCACACCATCTCATGAATCTGCCCAGAAATCTCCTCTTGGGATCAATCATGCATGTCGCCCCACCTTACACCTGGTGGTATAGCTGCATGCACTCCCTCTGCCCGTCTGGCACGAAATTTCTTTGCATGAGTGGTTTCTCCCACTCCATGATCCTCTTATGGCTGCTCCACATCCCGAGGTTCACTTTCACTTGCATGCAAAACCCGCTCCCTCTCAAGCTCCAATTGCATGGCTTTCTCGCCTGCATGCAACACTTGCTCCCTCTCAAGCTTCAGTTGCATGTCTTCCTTCTGCTTCCCAACAGTAGGAAGCTCCGTAGACATCCCATCTACTTCAAGTCTGTAGATATTCTTTGCTTGAATCCCAACCTTCTTGACTTTTCCCGTTGCCTTGTGCCGAAGGAACACCTTTCCTTCTCTGAAGACAACTTCATACCCTTTATCCTCTAACATTGCGACTGAGATCAGATTCTTTGTTAGACTTGGTACATGCAATACATCTTGTAAAAGAATGAGTTTACCTGACTCCCTCTGAAAGGTTATGGTACCAATGCCGGTTGCATTGTATCGTCCACCGTCGCCCAACTCAACATGCATCTGGAGACCTTTCTCCACCAAGTCACTGAAAAGATTCACATCTCCCGTCATGTGAAAGGAAGCACCACTATCAATATACCACCCCGATCCCAATGCACTAGACAACATGCATGCGATCGATGAGAAGTCCAGCTCAAATTGCGAGGCAAGAGCCTCACCAGCTGCAGTTCCCGCAGCCTGCTTGTTCTTCTTCTTCTTTGGGCAATTCGTGGCGTAATGTCCATGATCGTGACAGTGAAAACACTTCACTTTGGACATGTCACGCTCTTTACCATCCGCACCGGATTGAGAAGCCTTCTCCTTGCCCTTCCCTTTCCTTGCTTTGGCAGCCAAAGTGCAGTCTTCTTCATCAGCTCCCTTTGACGAAGAACCATCTCTGGTATTTCGCTGGATCTCCTCTTGCACGAGATCAGACCACAGTCTTTCCCATCCCGGCAACTTTTCCCGACCATTGACACTATCTTGATATGCATGCCAACTCTTCGGCAAACCAAGAAGTGCCAAACTCACGAGATCCTCATCCTCCACCGGCACACCAACACTTCCCAGCTCATCCCGACATTGGGTGAACCTCGTGAGGTACTTCGGCATACTTTCCCCCTTCTCACACTTGATGTTCCTGAGTCTATCTTTGAGCGCCAGCTTCCTCTGATCGCTCTTGCTTTGGTACAGATCCGTCAAGGCTTTCCACATCAAATATGGAGAGGCCTTCCCGTGTAAATTGGATACAATGTGATCCTTTACACCCTCCAACAGGATCCTTCGACATTTTGCTTGTTTCTTTTGCCATGCTTCCACAACAGCAACATCATTAGAAGTAGGCTTTGGAATCTCTTTCTCCACGAATTCCAACAGCCCATGATCATCTAATACAGCCTCCATGCGGTCCTTCCATGCAACATAATTTGAACTGCCTTCCAAGGCATATTCTAGTCGCAACCCGATGAAAGGCATTTTCACTGCGGCACCAAGAACACAAATCTGCAAATTCGAATTTCACCACCAGCTAATAACTCAATCGCTTCCGATCTACACTTGAGAACAAATTATTTCCAAATCAGATATTGACTGCATGGGCTTTTACCAGACCTTTCACTTTCCAAAGAAAGATGAATCCGGAGGCTATCTGGCCCGTATGCAGGCTCTGTCCGAGGAAATAAGTTTGCAATCACCGTAATAGATCTCGACAATTAATATTGCTCCGATACCATGTAGAAATTTGAATAACTGATATTTTATCCACCGAGATTCTCCTGATCACACACTATTTTAGCTTCATGCATAATACAGAATCTCTTCTACCATTGATCATCACATGCGGAAATAAAATCAATTGCATGCACACATTAAAGCCATAAAAATTCACACATATGAACACAGTGTTTCATGGGAAAGCTTAAAGCTGAAAACCCCCAACTATCTGTATATTATACATGTCATGGAGATCATGTAACAATCATAGTACAAAGCTCTTTGCAAGCTCTCATGCACTACCTCCCATGCTACACACTATCAAGCTAGATCTAGCAAACTCATGCTCCAACCTTTAGCCACTTGATAGCCAACCTCAATTGCATGTTTCAATGCTATGGGATGGTCTCTTTATATAGATAAACCACCTGGATTGAACTGCGCAATCCTCATTGATTACTCCACCTATCTGTGTGTTGCAAATAGCAACAATATAGTCACAACTGATAGTTAACCTGCTCTTTCACCTATTTCTATACTTTGGTCTCCTTGCTTATTACACCGAAATTAGCGGTGTATTCTTTAGTTGATTTATGAGTTTATAATTAGTGAATTAATTAATATTTAATTCACACAACTCATCTCTAGTGTATTAACTTGATTAAACTAAATACAACTAGTTCAACTAGTTAACCGGAGCACCATCTCCATTAACTCCTCAATCAACTCCACCAAAACTACGCCACATGAGTCTAGCGAGGAAGTCTAACAGCAAGATGCCATCAAACCCTAGGAACCACGTGATTCCTGCGCCAGGATCGCAGGCCACCTCCATGACTCGGGCGAAGTGCTCAAGGGAAGTGAGCGCTTGTTTATAGTCTAAATATTATTAAGGGTAAATAATATTTGACTTCCATATTTTAGGAGAGGCGAGTCTGAAAATAACTGTGACCTAAAAATATGAGTCTCATCTATTTTTACCAACATGTCGCATACTTCAAGAATCTCCAACTGGAATCCCCGAATCATGCTCCGTATGTCTAAAAATAGACATAGTCTAAAAATAGATTTTTCGACAAAAAATCACATGTGTGGCCCCCACCTAGTTTAGGTGATCACTTTCCAACTAGGATCAGGAAAGATGTTTCAGGAGGCCTCCTTCACTATTTCTTGTTGCCATTTTCAACAGTGCTTTCCATAAAATGAAGTATATTTTGGTCATCACACACATGTGGATAAGTGATATTGTCGAGGAGAGATGGTTTATAAAAAAATTCAATAGAGAAAACACCCTTCGATGGTGACAACCTAACAATAGTATTGGCTAATGTATCCATAGATGCGTTTTGGATTCCTAGAACAAGAAAAATACTTAAACTTGGAAATGTGAAATTAAGTGTTGTACTTTTGTTGATAGAATTTTGAATGAGGCGAAACACGATAAATGATATTAAATACCTGTCATACCATTATTTTGTAATCACCTAATTCTTTTAAGGACACATCATTGACATGAATGGGAGTGGCATTTTTTGTGCACTCAAATTCCAAGCAGCCTGAGATCAAGTCTTTCTTTCATGGGGAGTTCACTAGAATGCAATCGGTCTGCGTTTTTGAACCATAATAGTAGAGAGTGTGCATATTATATGTACGAGGGTTATGAACTAAACTAGTAAAGTATTACTATTACTACTATTAACAGTACATAAGCCGTTTGCACCAGATGGACTAGCAAGGAGCTCCAACTATGTTTCTGGTGGGAACCAGGATGGTGGTGGAAGATAGCACCCCAGTTGTTTCTCCAGGAAGAAGTTGTTGAACATCAGTTCTACAAAGGCCATGGGTTCATTATGTTTTTTCAAGTGGGTTACATTATGTTTCATATATATATTTTGGTCTACTCGAATTTGGTTGTTTCTTCTGTTATACAGAAGCCATAACCGTGACTAGTCTAAAGCAAAGTATCCTTGCAGCTTGCTTGACCAATATATTATTATAAAAGGTGCATATTCTTCTGGTATGTCCACAACTACAATGTTTATGCATTGGTGAAGTCGTTTATCAGATGACAAGCGAATGAACACATCTCTGAGTTCATCGACCGCATGGACATGAGTCATGTGCAACTGAATGATTTGTGCATCATTTTTGTTCCATGTTGCATTGATTTTATTTAAAATGGAAAATGAAATTACTTTTACTGATGCACCAGAACCAGCCAAGAAATTGTGTACATTGAAATTAAAT
The DNA here is from genome assembly GCA_034641835.2 of Pinus albicaulis. Classification (NCBI taxonomy): domain Eukaryota; kingdom Viridiplantae; phylum Streptophyta; class Pinopsida; order Pinales; family Pinaceae; genus Pinus; species Pinus albicaulis. The sequence continues at coordinate 531,317,845 of CM076582.1, read as the reverse complement.
ATTTCAAATGTTAAGAGAAAAGGAGGGCAGAGTGTGTTTACTTCCAATGTTAGAGCATGAAGTTTTGATTGGAGAGAATCAAAAGACATACCTGATCCCTTGTTTGAAGAGGAAATATTACCTGTGGAGGTCAGCCCAAGTACCCATAAGAGAATTTCCCACTGGTTCATGATATTTTTTAGCTCGAACAATGAAATGTTCACATGAACCTTCTTCATAGCTTCGGCTATATTATAATCCAAAGTGGGGAGAGAAGTCAGAGTGTCTGGGGGAGCAACCTAATTTGTAACTTCTGAGGCAATGCTATTATATTCATCATTTGTGGAAGTGGTTTTTGCTGAGGAAGATTTCCCAGACTTTATTTGAGTGTTTTTCATTGAGTTGAATGGCAGACCGATTCTGCTTAACAAGGAATTTTGGAATTTTTTCTTTCTCAACTGAATTGTAGTGGCCGACCCTTGGCTCCTTAAATTGTACCAATTTTATTGTGGCTAAGCTAAGGGGTCGGTTGGAGGCTGTTTCTCGACTGTGTTATTTTGGGATGTAAATAGGCAATTGAAAATTTTTACTGCATGCCTAACGATTGGGGTCTCATTGGGTGTAGCATATTGTTCCTTTTCTTATTTTGAATTTTTCTTCTCATAAGGATGTATTGTATCACAGAAGTGTGTAGAAATAAATCTCATGATATGATTCCATTGTGGGCATGTTTTCTCGGAATGATAATCTTGATGATATGAACAATATTCGGTCATGCCCAACTAATCAAGGTTCAATTCTACATTTTCACTCAGCGTAGATTTTGTCAGTTGTTAGTATTTCTACCTGAGTTTGAATTTCTTTCAAAGAGATTGAATTGCTGAGGGTTACTTTTGACAGTGGCCTCACTTGAAATTTTTTTAAATTATGCTATCTCACTTGACAGTTTCCTAATATTTCGGGTCAAGTTATCAAGATTAGATGATTTATTTTCTTTGGCCTTGTTTACGGAGGCCTAAGAACTTTTACTGATATATTTGGAGTCCTTTGTTAGTTCACCATATGAAATTACTCCAATTGCACGCAAGTATTTTTCAACTGTGATTTATTCTTAAAAATTTTCTAAGGTGATAGTTTCGCAACCCACTTTACGAACTGTGCAATGCTTGCTGGCAAGGCAGAAGTGTAGTAGTCCTTTATGTTGGATTCATGAGGTTTCATGTCTTCCATAAATATATTCAGAACATGATTGAACCTCTGATTGAATTTTTTCACCTTTTATTTTGGCTTCTTTTCTAGGCTACCTAACTCTTTCAACAACATGGTAGGGGTCTTATCATCAAAAAATTTATCAAGAAACATTTTCTTAAAGCCCTTCCAATTATGGATGGAGTTCGGGGGAAGACCATGATACCATAAAACTGCTCTATCGTCCAAGGTACACGGAAAACGTTTATATGCAACGTCATCATAGTATACCTCAAGTGTTCATAGATGTAGGTATAAATTTTCAAAGTGGTCCTCCGCTTTAATTGTTCTGTGAGGGTCATACTTTGTTAAAAAAAAAATTGGGTGTCTTGGAATTTTATGAAACACACCTGAAAGTGTGAGTGGGCCCTTAGACATCCAATAAAAATCTTGGTCTGCCATGTATTTTGATTTTTCCTCCTCTTATTTTTTAGAATATGATAACTCTTTTTCCTCATTGTCACCTCCTAACCAGTCGAAGGTTATACCTGAGAGTAGAGGATTGTGTCCTTCTCCACCACTGAAAATTGGAGCTTCTTGAAAATTCTCCACATTAACTACTAATTCTTTGAGGGTTTCGATAACTACGTCTTCCAACGTGGTCACCAATACTACTGTAGAATTATTCTTGTTCTTTTATGGAGAATATGAAAGGCTGGATACTCTAGAGATCAACCCAACTATTTTTTTGAATAGACAGGTTATGGGACAGATAAACTAAATCTGATTGTATGAAATTTCATAAGTTCACATGGGTTTTGTTTAATAAGAGTCATTAACTTTATAAGTATGAGTAAGGGAGGTAGAGTGTACATTGTTTCCTTGATTAGAGTATGTAACTTTGGGGTTAGTGGTTTTATCAGCCATAAAAAAAATGGTTGGCATCCTTTTAGCACCAAAAATGTTAATGGTGCTAGACCCGCAAATATTCAGGTGACCTCCCCAATTTGAAGCCCCAATAAAACCTCATACTATTTGGTGTAGGAGTCCCATCTAGAACTAAGGTCTACTTTCCTTATTCTTAAATATATGTGTTGGCTCTTTCTGTCAGCAAAAAAAAGTGATTCCAATGTAATTTTTCAATGCAAGGGGGGTGTGCCTAGTGAATATCTGATTGCAAGTGTGTCAAGTTTCTTCTACTACAAGGGGGAGAAAGAGAAAAGTGAGCCTCTAAGAGAGAGGTAATATTACCACTCAGGAAGAGACACACGTGAACTGAAGGATTTCATCTAGCACCTAGCAGAATAGTCAACAATGAAGTGATGGTTATTATACACAACTTAAGAAATATCTATCTAATATTCTACATAATAGTCTACAAGGATGGGACATAAATTACACACATAGTAATATGAGAAATATTTGTCTAATATCCTACAGAATAGTCCACAAGGATGGGACAAAAATTACAGCCATTACAACACATTATCCATAAGGTAAGCACTAAAATAACTGAAATAGTTCAACTATCTTAGTAAATTCGAATAACAAACATGAAATACAACCATCCACAAAATAGTCTTACAAAAATTCATAAGTCATGCATGAAGAAAATATTGGGCTTGAAAGGCTTATGTTATTAAATAAAAATTTTGGGACACATATATACAATGAACATCACTAGCTCCAATAGTGGAGTGTTGGAGCCACTCCTCTCTCCACAAAATAACCAAATATTCTCTCTATTTTCCTTGCCGGTGAATTTTGGCCCATTTTACTTTCATGTTACTTTCTTCACCCAAAATTATTTAGGTAGCTTTGCCCTTATCCAACATCATTTTCTTAATGAATGTTCGGGGAATAGAAACAAGGGGTAGATGATCAAGAAAAAGGAAACAACGGGAAGATAACGGGTAAATCCATTACTTACAAAGGGGAAGATCTTCAATTAATGGAAACTCTTCCTTGGAGTGGATGTATGCTTAATGACTCAAAAAACATGGATCATATTAGATATACAGACAAGGCATTATCCTTTGTGTGGCATTTTTATGACCAGTTATGACAAGTGCGACACCAAAGATACACTTTATGATGACTGTGACGACACTTGTGCAAAGATTCTTAAACTTTGGAAATGAGTGTGACATATACTTACACGGTTATAACAACTCATTTATGCAAATATTACCTCTTGAAACCAATATAACAAGCTTATTCATTCAGTGCGATATCCAACATGGCAAAAGGCGACACTTTTTCTATGTTGCGAAAGGGATCACAAAAGAATTGAAATGAACTTCAAAGTTTGTGACAACCATAAGCAAGACGAAGGAAGGCTCTGAAGTTTGGTATAGTATAAAATTTTGTAGGGGGTTGTAGTAGTTACAACAAGGATAAAGCACATACGAGAGTCGTCCGGTGGAATTTCTAGGTCACTCACAAAAGCTATATTCGATGGGAAATCGAGTTTAACAAAACTTCCAGGCATAAATCCTCCAGGAAAGTCCCAAAATTGAATGTCCTAGCTCATCACTTAAGTTGGAATTGTTCGGTAAATAAAATTAACAAGGGAAACGAATATAAATTCTTCGAGCGAGACCCAATATAGTCAGCCTCTATCCACTAATGAGCCGTCAAGTGATGAATTTTTTTTAACTCAACAAAATCTATTAAGTCATGAAAGTTTTATTTTATAATGGTCATGCCTCTCTGTATTTTCTTAAATTTACACACCTTGGCTCATGCAAACCCTTCTAAATGCTCCCTCGCGTCTCTCCTACAATTTCTCTGAAAAATAAGTGTATAATATATAAATCCTCTCAACCTTGCCAATAAAACAATCCCCAAAATCGTTATTGTAAAATAATTATGTATAGGATTGTACAATTGTTATAACTCATGTATTATATGAATAGAGATTGCAGAAGGAATGGTTGTTGAATAAAATAAAACTATCACTATCCACACCACACTCTGCCTTTCTTTCGTAGGAGGCCTATTTTTATTAATATGGCCAAAAGAATGTTACAACAATATTTCATTTCAAATCCACAAAAGTAGGATCTAACTACCAAGAAAATAGGACATAAATCCACTCAAGTAGCTTTCAATCCTCTAGATGATTTCCAATCTACATTTGTCTAATAAGCCATTTATTGAAACATGCCTCACTATTCACTCAACAAACTTATATTTTCTACAAATTACATGGAAAATAACTTTTTTCATGATGCTCTTGCATCATACATTTCAGAGTTCAAAATTTTCATGGACTCCTATCCATGATGTCCCCATCCCCTGCTTTTTTACAATAATGCAGTAGATACCCAAAGTTTCTTCTTCCGGTGGTTTCCCCATTTAAGAAATCCTTTCATCCATTCCATCCCACGTGGTCCCATTGGCTGTAGTCGAGCTTTCCTCCTTTCATCTTGATATGGTACATGATTTTCCTAAACTCCATTCTCCTTAATTGGACAGATCCTTTTTTTTACTATCCAAGCAATTAAAACCAATAGAATTGGAAGGATTAACTGGACCCATTCATGAAGCCTTTTTTGTCTGATGTTGGCTTCCTACTCAAAGTACCTTGTTCCTTTGTTATTTGCAGCACCATTTCCAAGTTTCTCCTTTCCACAGTTCTCCAAAACTATGAACTATTGTTCATTAATTTGAACCTCTTCTGTCATGACCATTTATGTCATTGAAAGTGTTGTTGGTTTTGAATTTTATATTAATCATTAAACATTTCATCTTCAAAATTAAATAAACCTTGGTTTGTTGAAGGAAAATTAATCGCCTTCAAATCTTTTACTATAGTCTTTGTTTTATTTGGTTTCTCATGCTTCCCATTTTCTATATCTCCGGTCACCAATTGCTTCTCACTCAGATTCAACAATGTGCTTGAATATGTTGTATCTTTGGTCCCTTCCATTTTAATTGGAAGTAACACATGATTTTTTCCATCTTTTTAAAAAGTGTAGGTGTTTATTATACCATCATAATTCACTCTTATAACATACTTCCAGGGTCTTCCAAGAAATAAATTGAAAGTATCCATCTGCACAATATAATAGAGAACGCGTTCTTTTTATTTTCCAATTTCGAACTCTACTTGACATTGTTCATTCACCAAAAATTGTTGACCTTCTGTATACATGAAACTGTGTATGGTGCAGAATGTGGCATTTTTTCGAACTGCAATTTCTCTACCATTTCTTTAGAAATAAAATTCTCAGTACTTCCATTATCAATAATTAATTTGCGGCATTTACCTTTTTCCTTGCAATTTTTCCTAAATAAGATTATCCTCTACAATATTTCATCTTCATCCAACTCTTGCTTTACAATAAAGCTTCTCCTTCTTCTAGCATGTCAACATGTTCATCTGCTTCCTTTGGAGGTTCAGGTTCAGTTTTAGTTAATTGTACTCCTCTTTGTTTTACAACTCTTTCTAGACATTCATATGAATAATGACCCAACTATCCATAAGTGAAGCATCTCATATGATATTTTCCTCTGCCTCTGCCTCTTGAAGAAGTCCTTCTCCCTCTAGAATTAATAGTCTTCTTTGGATGTGGTTGTTGGCATGAACTTGTAGCTTCTCCCTTTTATTGCTTATGTTTTGTTCCAATACTTCTTGTTCTCATCCTCTGACTCTCCTTCCTTGACAATTTATCCTCAGCCTTCAATCCAACCTAGTATTATTCCTTAATATATCACAATGGAATTAATATTAATTCATCCTGAATATCAAATCTTGACCCATTGATGTACCTAGAAACTCTCTCATGTGTATCCTCTATGTGTCTTGATCTAACGTTCACTTTTTAAAATTCTTATATATATTCCCTAACACTCATTTTCTTTTCCTTAATATTATGCATCTTCGGAAATAAAATTAACTGATAATATTTAGTAAGGAATTTACCTTTCGATTTACCAGTCATTTGGCTCCAACTCTTAATCTTGGATTTTTTTTAAGGCCCTTTCCTCCTGCACTTTGTCCCACCATAAATCTGCATGCCCTCTCAACTTTGTGACAACAAACTTAACTTGTTTGTTTTATAATATATCTGCATTTTCAAATTGTTTGTTCATGGCATTAATCTAGTCTATCAGTTCTTCTGGATCCAAAATGCCACTGTATGTGGGTACAAATACCTTTGATCCAAAACCTAGACCAAAAACTAATTTCAATAATTTTACCTCTCGTGGTTCTTCAACTATATCCTCTTCCTCCTCACTTCTATCCCATGTATGATCATGATGTCTGTTATCTTCATGGTTTCAAACCTCCACCAAAGAGTTCTCACCTCTTCCCTCAACTCTTCATTTGCAGCTAGTCGGCCTCTTCCTCGACCTATACCTCTTCCAACTCTAAATCCCATCCTTAGACGAATAGATCAAATACAAAGACAACTTACCAATGCTTAATTTTCGCTTTTCCCAGAGCTTACCGTGCTCTAATACCACCTGATGAAAAATATTCTACTGGGCCTAGGCATCACCATCCCTATAATATTAAAGCTCATTAGATCCATAGTTTTATACCTCCGAAAGTGGATTCGCCTTAATTGGCATAGTCGAAACCTCACAAAACCAAGTGTCACTCTGTTGTTCCATGTAAACCCACTTACAATCTTTGGCACCACTTATATTATGACGAGTGAAAACCTCCGAGATAAGAGTCAAGGTTAACCCACCTTCTATCCATCCCACATTCAACACGACGTGAGCCCACTAAAGGGAGCCTGTTGTGATGAAAATATAAGGTCACAATTTCCACTTGGAAAGAGGCTTTGGGTAGGTGCCACTTCAAATATCTACTTAATACTGATGGCTTGACCTTGGTAGCTTGGTGCTACAGGAGAAAGCACATATGAGAGCCCCCGGTTGGGTCCCACAATTGAATGTTTTGACCCTTCACTTAAGCCCAACTTATTGGGTAAATCAACTTAACAAGAATTTTGGGTATTAACTCTTCGGGTGGGTCCCGGTACAATCGACCTCTATCAATTAGCGAGACGTCAAGTGATGGTTTTTTTGTAAATCAACAAAATTTATTAGGTCCTATATTCAATTGTATTTTATGATGGTTTTTCCTCACTCTATGTTATTAATTTTGTGCGCCTCGTCTCCTGCAAACCCTTCTAAATGCTCCCTCGCAACCCTCCTACAGTTTATTTGACAAATAAATGTATAATATATAGGGCCTCTCGACCCTTCCAATAAAACAATCCTCTAAATCGATATTTTAAAATAATTATGGATAGGATTGTACAAGTGTTATAACTCAGGCATTATATGAATAGAGATTGTAGAAGGACTGGTTGCTGATAAAATAAAACTCTCGCTCTCCACACCACACTCTCCCTCCCTTTCGTAGGTAACCTTTTTTTATTAATATGGCAAAAATGTTGTTACAAAAATATTTCATTTTAGATCCACAAAATTAGGACTAACTAGCAAGAAAATATAAAATGAAGACACTCAAGTAGATTTCAATCCTTTGGATGATTTTCAAGCTACATCTGGCTAGTAAGCCATTTATTGAAACACACCTCACTATTCACTCAATAAACTTATATTTGATAGAAATTACATGGAAAATAAAATTTTGCATGATTCTCTTGCATCAAATTTCATACATCAAGTTACCAAATGCACTCAAATATGGAACACGAGACATGTCCTCTTCCTCTTCCCATGCTTCAGACACTTTTCAACAGATAACATTACACCTACAATAATAGGAAGCTTCACTGGTCTTCTATCCTGCATATTAAACCTTTGCAATATTGTCTCGGCATACTTAGGCTATTTTTTAACCAGAGCTTCCTCTTTACCCAATCTCATTTAATTTTCATGCCCAAAATATAGATTTCAACAACAAGATCCTTCATGTTGAATTTAGAGGAAAATTGGGCCTTCACATCTTGGATAATTTTTTGTCATTTCCAATGAAAAACATATCCTACACATAAAATACCAAATAAATAACACAGTCGCCAATTAATTTAAAATACACATAGTGATCATATTTTATCCTTCTTAAGCCAAGTCCCTATATATATGTACTAAATTTCTGATAAAACATCCTTTGTGATCATTTTATCCCATACAAAGACTTCTTTAAAACCTTCATACTAGTTATTTATTATACTTTGTTATAGCTCAATTTGGGCATCATTCCCAATGACCTGGTTAAACTGGACATCATCCCCAGAACCAATGAAATTGGTTCTATCATCCCCTATCATTTTAGTTGCTACATGCCCTAAGACAAGAACAAGAACAAATCATCCATGACTTCCATTGTAAGGTCTCCAAGATTTGAAGTATATGTTATATCACCTATGAGATCACCAACACATCCTCTCAAGGGACTAACGGCTTTGCATATGTAGTTACCTCCATTCAAGGGTGCTTTGCAAAGCACTTCTCGACATTCAAGAGTGTGTTGGTCAAATGGGAGCGAAATTCTCATTTATCGGGAATCTCCACAAGGCCAATGCCTTCTAGAAGAGTCCATATGTGTCAAACTTCGAATACATGTGTCCATCTAACTCCTCTAAGCTTGGAAACATGTATTTCATATTATTAGAATGTCATTAATTGAGAAACTACCTTCAGTTGCCCTATAAATTGAGCACAAATCCTAGTGCTAGGGAAGGAAGAAATTTGGTAAATAAATGTTGTTGGATTCTCAATTCAGTGTGTTATATGAGTGATATTCTATTGGTGAGATGTTTATTGTGATGAAGTTTGGATGAATTCTTGAGCTAGTGACATCAAATCTATCACTGGTTGTAACCTCCCCCTTCTATCCGTTAATAAATATTGTTGTTCATTTTCCCATATATGTATCTATATATGTTTCTATTTTTCATATCATGGATTCTTAACTGATATGTATGTTTCATGTTTTATTTATTTAACTAATTAAGATAAATAGCCATCTGTATATTGAAATCTCCTTGTTGTTTACTGTTTATACTTGCAGGAACTAGTCTGGCAATCAAAGTTGGATTGGAAGCTACAATAAGAGCGACAAAAGGAGAATAGGAAGCGCTTGGATCACAAGTAAGTTCCTCTATCTTTTTGTGTGTCCATTGACTCTTATAGAAAGTGTCTTCAAATTCCTTGATATGTTGTTCTCAATGCATAGCACCACATTTAGGCAATGTGTTTTATCCATAATCCATAATTCCGCATAACAAATTGGCGACTCCACTGGGGATTTTCCCTTCATTCCTAGTGTTTTTGCCTCTTCTTATCCACCTAGTAGCATCTATTGTCAATTATTAGACTTTTGAATCAAATAATTGCATTAGAAGTGTGCTTAGTAGCTTGAATTTTGAATATTTGTTGTGCCCAACGCACTATTGGTCAAGACATAGTGCTTTGCAGAGCATTGTCTCCCACTTAGGGGTGCTTTGCAACGCACTGTCTCCCCTTAGAGACTGTGTTTCCCCCTTATCCAACCAAATTCCCTTTGAATTTGTCATTTCCATCACACTCAACCTTTTGTTTGTTGTGTTTTCAATTGTCTGATACCTCATAGAGACTAGTGAATTTGTCTGATTCTTCCTCCTTTGAAAATTAAGTTTGTTCAATGTCTCTTTAAGTGTCTTTCTTTATAATTGACAAATCAAATTAAAATTATTTTTATTTCTGCATTAGATCAATTTGTTTCACTAATACAAAATGGAAAATTAGTTACTAAAAAAATGACTAAAATTTGCATAGAAACGACTATTTTTCAGTCGGTGATCAATAGTAGCTAATTTACGGTGACCAATAGTAGCTAATTTACAGTATCTTATAACGCGACAAAATTTTGGTCATTTTTAGCTTAGTCATTAATTGGTTATCTCAATTTTGTTATCTAGTTGTATATTTGGCCATTGATTTGGTCATTGATTTAGTCACTGATTTGGTCATTGATTTAGTCACTGATTTAGTCATTCATTTAGCTATTCATTTGGTAATTCATTTGGTCATTAATTTGGTATTTTATTTGTTCATTAAATTTCACAATTAATGACCAAATATACAACAAAATATATTACTATATGATCACCCGAGAAAACCAATTAATGACTAAAGAAATATGACCAATATATTGCTTGTGTTATAAGATATTGTAAATTAGCTACTGATATTCATATATATGAAAATTTTAGTCATCATTTGAAACCAATTAATGACCAAATAAATATGACTAAATTTTAGTCGTGTTATAAGATACTGTAAATTAGCTACTAATAGTCATATATATGCAAAATTTAGTCGTCATTTGTAGTCACAAATTTATCATTTGCAGTAGCCATTTATTCATTATATAAACGAATAATTTAGTAGTTTATATTCATTTCATTTACTTTCATTAATAATCATTATAAATAACTAATTTAGCCGTATATTCATTTTATTTTTGTTCATTATTAATCAACATAAATTAATTTGTATGATTTAAAAATTGTCATACAATGTGCATGTTCATCTAATATGAAAACACAAAGTCGCATATCTTAATTACAATACTAAACAACATCAAGTGAAACTATAAATAATTTAAACCACATAAATTATATTATATGAAATGTTAAAGTATTACAATATGAGTTTCCAACTTAATATTAGTTGGACTACAATTTACACATGAAATGATGTTTCATCATTTCAAAACATTATCATTGTGTTTTCAAGGCATTACAGGTGAATTCACCAACTCTGAAGACTTGATCATCAACCTTTATATGTGTGTCTTGTGTGAGATATTGGCTCTAAGGGTATCACCAGAACAATTCTCCTCTCCCTTTTTGCATTTTTCGCTCCAATGTTATTTCTCTCCTCTTTTTTCAATTCATGCTTCTTACCATCAATATTGATTTCATTTTCTGAAAACAAAAGAAAATACAATGAAGTGTAATAAATGAAAGACAATGAACACTATAATATAACATAAATTATACTATAAATATTTTATACAACATATACCTTAACATCAACAATGTCAAAGAAATTTTTCTTCAACATAAATTTCTGCAAAATAAATGTCACGTTATTATTTCCCATTTCTCAACATGCTACATACGATAAATTGAAAATCAAATAAAACCAAGAGCAAACCCTTTTCTAACCAAAACAAACAAACAAACAATGCCTCTAATAAAACTTCATTATAATATTAGCAAATGAAAAGAGAGCTAGTGGACCATTTGTATTGTTTGACTTTGCCTATTTTTGTTATAAACTGCTTGAGATTCAAGTACCAACAAATGTGAGCATGAGCTAAAAAATAGCCAACCATTCACTTCTCAACATGAGAGATCACAGATAAACCACAAAATTGATCAGGCATTAAAATTGTGAGTAGACTACCTTGAAATTTTCTTCTTGAGAAATACCTCAAAATCCCCTCATTTATAATAAGCTTCTTGGCTATGTACCTCTATCCTTGATTTCCCTTGCTATATCTTGAATAAAGAGTATCCCTTCAACAACCATTTTTGCGATAATCCTAACAAGTAACTCAAGAGCCTTGGGCACATCAATAGTAGCATCCTCCAATGAAAATAGTACAGTCTCCAACCTAAAAACATCAAAATTATATATAGTTATAATTCATAATCGCACATGACGATATACTGTAGCAGTCTTGAAATAAACTCAAACTTGAATAATAACAAACACAAAATTTCAATTTTTTGGTTTATATGATAACCATTTGATAATAGCTCGCTTAGCATCCATGTTTGAGGCAGTATTTGGTGTCTTTTTATGTGGAAAATTTTCCAATGGGGCTAGATGTTTTGACCTTCTCTGTTTGGATCTAAGGTTAATATGAATATGTATTGGATTTTTGTTTTAAATGAAAACATAGGTTCTTATTTTTCCTTTTCTGTTTTTCTCCCTTTACATATATATGTTGTGAATTTGAGTAATTTTAAACAAAATAAACGGTCATGTTAACATGTTTTAACATATTGCAATTTTAAAATTTTAAAATTTATAGCTAGAGTTTTGGATTTAGTTCAATTTGAACCAAATAAGAGAGTGGCATTAGTCACAATTTTAATAATATACTAATACTGATAACCAGAAAAGTGTCTTTTTGATTTTTTTATCTAATGGTTGATAAAAGAATCCTTTACATAAGTATCACATAGGAATGTTAACCAGAAATCATTTGGTATAACATAGAAATGTTGATGAAATTACAACATCTCTACCATGTTGATGATTGAATTATGTGAATGAGGATGGAAGGCGATCTGAGATTTTTTTTCGCCAAGGGTTTCTGAATGGCTCGATGATCGGGGATGATGCAATATGGAGGGGGCTTTGGCACACACTACAGCATTGCAATCACGTAGATGATCGCATGTGTCAGCCCTGGGGTAGGGTTTCTATTGAGACCGCCTACACCTCCTATCGTAGCCTCCCAATTTTCACCCATCCCTTATTGCCTTTCACTGTCGCACTTTATATGACCCGCACTCTTCTGCAACCATCAATTGACCCACATCGCATGCCATGGAGGACGAGCTGCTAGATTATTTCCTATACCCATTGGAGGATGAGTTGTTGGATTATTCCTTGGACCCATTGGAGGGCTTGCCTATCTGGTCCACTATGTGACACTCCCCATATTTTTCATCCACGTAGGCACCTCCCGCATCTGCAGTTTTGCAAAATGGATCTAGGGCTTCTACCTGGTCTCATTTTTCTCTGGAGGGATATTCTTCCCTAGCCTACCACTCTAATTATCCACCATATTCATTGCTAGAGTGCTTCTCCCCCCCCTTCCTGTAGCTGATATGGTGTTATATGTGTCATTATCCCCTGCATCTCACCATTTTCTAACATCCCTCCTATTGTCATAGTCCTCCCCCCCTCCACGGGATATATCCTCCTCCCTGTATCCTATACCTTCGTTGCCCACTTCTACACCCCCTTTACATCCACTGAACTTGCCCCTAGATGAACCCTCGTGAACGATGTTGTGCCCCCCTCCATCTGGGTGTTTTGTGGGCACTCTCCCTATTGATCTGCCCTCGCATTTAGTCAGGACAATCGAGGAACCTACCTTGGAATTGGCAGGGGAGAAACCCTCTCTTGGATCTCAACCGCGCTCATCCAGGAAGTCGAGATGTGTTAATAAAGGTAATAAGGGTATCAACCTCGTATTCAGAGACCAACACAGGATGGGCGATGTACTTGACACGACGGAGAGGGTTTTGGTTAGACACATTCGAGGCTGGAAATACAACACAGAGAAAATTCATCTATGGACTATTGATATTTGGGGACACTTTATTGATGCTTTCCCTCTGTCATCATTCTCCCCAAAGGATGGTTCACACTCACTTTCAGTTGGTCGGAACACCTGCAATAGGTAGTTTCCCGTTATTGGCACATATAACAAGCCCCAGTCCTATTGAAGAGATGGAGCCCTCTATTCGACTATGAGAGAGAACAATTGGGTGTTGGACCCATCTGGGTTTGATTACCTGGGTTACCTATGCACTTTTGGTCTAAGGATACCTTCGCACACATTGGCAATGCTCTTGGGTCCTATCTAGATCATGACAAATCTTATATTGCAACTGGTATCATGACCATGGCTCGGATTTTGGTACATTTGGACACCAGAGAGGGTTTGGAAGATTCCATTACATTGTGATGGAATAAATTTACCAAGATCCGGCCCCTAGATTATGAAGGTGTGCCTTACCGATGTAGAAGATGTCACGAATTTGGGCATCTCTATAAGGACTGCCCACTCCTACACAAGAAGGCTCCACAATCCCTGCCAGCTGAATATGTTCCTGCATCAACTCCACAGGCACAAGCGCCCACTCAAAATACTTCTCAACGTGGTCGACCCCCTCGGTCCAGTGTTCCGAATGAAGCCCCTACTACTCATCCACCCCGACCCCCTTCGTCACACATTACCCTCTCCAGAGCAGATGCCACATAGGCATCTACGGGTATTACTTCACTCCCTTACTCTGCTTCTAATTTTTCTGTTGTATCTACTGTTATTCAATCATTGGTTCTCTCTGTATCTGAGTGAGCATTCCCCTCCTCTCCTCTCCCTTCATCTGTGACCCCTCCCTCTATACCTTATCCTACTCTCTGCCTCTCCTCTAAGGCCTCATCTGACTCTACGGGCAGCCACTCATACTTTCTCAGATCCCTCTCCAAGCTATCTACATCCCCCCCTATCGATTATCTATTATTCCCCACCTCCCAAGATCAGGATATCTTCTCGTGGTCACAAATCATATAATTCTAAAGCCATTGTCCAAGCTGGTCAGGAGGTAGCCAATGGATGTCAACACACTCTTAATCGGGTCCTTAGAGCATAGACATCCCATGCATTTGTTCCCTCATGATTATTCTCTCCTTCAATTGACCCCTTGTGATATTAGTTTCCTCCAAGAGACCCTTGGCCCTGAATCACCGATTGTCAATATTCTTCAAGGCATGCACCCTAGCTATAAATTTCATGCCCTGGATGCTCATGGCCAATTGAGTGACATTGCACTGGGCATCAAACACCGATCAATAAATCTCCTTAATATCTGGGGAGGAGAGGGATACTTGGGGGCCGGCATACAATCGACTGAATTCGGATATCCCTTTCCCATATTCAACATATATGGTTCATGCTCTAATCGACTCACATTTTGGGATCATTTCCTCAACCTCCCCCTCATGAATCATGACAGGCTCATATTCGGTGGCGACCTCAATTTCTCTTTCGGTCAGGCTGAATCATGGGGACATTTCACTCAATTCGATCCCCTATCTGAACAGATTCAGACCCCCATTGAAATGCACCGGCTTGTGGACATCCCGTCCCCAAAACTACAACCTACTTAGAACAATAAGAGAACAGGACAAGCCTCCCTTGCCAGACAATTGGACATTCTTGCCCATATCCTGAACTATCAGCAGTGGGTTAGATAGAGGGGACTCTCTGATCACTCTCGCATTTTTATGGAACTTGTTGGACACACACCAAAGCCAAGGGAACCCTTCAAATTCAATGCTACATGGCTTGAGGATGCATCTTATGTTGAATTTGTCACTCAGTATTGGACTACCCATATAGGACCACCAGACCTAGACCCCTCTACTCTCTTCGCCTACAAGATGAAAGAGGTGAAGAGGCTCACTAGGGTTTGGGCAAAGGACAAGAGAATTCAGGATGAATAGACTATGCAATCTATTCAAGAGGAACTTGTTGCAATGAGTTCATCTGACCATCAAGGATTTAAAATGGATGAATCAAAGGCGCACCTACTTGTTGGAATCTTAGCGCACTAAGATCCTGAAGGCCAGAAAAGAGACATGGTGCCTTCGAAGTAGGGCCATCTGGCTGAAATCTGGGGATGAGAACACTAGCCAACCATTCACTTTTCAACATGAGAGATCATAGATAAACCTCAAAATTGATCATGCATTAAAATTGTGAGCAGACTACCTTGAAATTTTCTTCTTGAGAAATACCTCAAAATCCCCTCGTTTCTAATAAGGTTCCTGGCTATGTACCTCCATCCTTGATTTCCCTTGCTATATCTTGAATAAAGAATGTCCCTTCAACAACCAGTTTTGCGAGAATCCTACCAAGTAACTCAAGAGCCTTGGGCACATCAATAGTATCATCCTCTAATGAAAATAGTACAGTCTCCAACCTAGAAACATCAAAATTATATAAATTTATAATTCATAATCTCACATGACCATAGATTGTAGCAATCTTGAAATAAACTCAAACTTGAATAAGAACAAACACAAAATTTCAAACTACCCTTCAGTAAGTTATCCCTGATTTAGCAAGAAAGGCTCGAACTTGCATAAATATGTATGTAGATTCCCCAAAAAAACAATTTCAACATATTTCTTGACAAAAGAATCTAAAATCCAAATCGAAATCTCCTCTATGAATCCACATAGTAGAATATGCAGGATATCCAATAGAGGAAGCACGAGAATTCTAACTTCTTTAGCCAGCATTCTTGATGCTTGTGCTGATATATATCTGGAGAATAGAAACTAGGTTCAAATGGATATTAAACCCAAATTTTACACATCTTTTCACCTTTTGATTGGTCTAAGCAAGCCTAACAACAATTTGCAACACTTTCTTTATGGTGCATCATACCCCATTTAACCGCAACTCTGTCATAGTATGTATGTGGTTCTGCATGGCATTCAGAAGGAAGTGGCCTGCCAGGTATGATTCCATCTTCTACAGAAGTAATATCAAACAATGTATCAGGCTTTAATTGCACCATTTTAAGCTAGGATTCTCCAAACCCTTGCTTCCCTTGGACAAATTGAAGTAACAAAGAAACAATATAGCTCGTTCAAAAATTACACACCCGAGGAAAGGTGGAAAAGAAAACAGATGTTAAAACAAAATACTTTGAATTTTAATAGTTCTTCACTGAAAAATGCTAAATTTAATTCTCATGCATGTGAGTAATCAAATTGTTAAATTTAGCAACATAACAATAACCTTAAATATGCTGAAAAAAGGAACCTAGAGAAATTGTCAGGAAACCATAATCCTTAAGTCATAAACTTAAAAATAGATAAGACTGCTATATGAACACTTTTTAAAGAATGCTCTCAAGACATAATGCAGTGAAGAGGACAAAATAATTTGTTGATGCTAACCTAGTATTCAAAATCACAAGAAATCAAAAGCGAAAACACCAAACTAATATTGCCCATATATTCATTACCGATCTCCGGTCCATCCTCCAGCATCTTCCCACTATCCTCGCTTGAAGCTTTGGGAGGTAATGAGAATCCAGCTTCCTCCAACACAGGGCCCCAGTGAGTCTCCAATACTTTTTCCACCATCTCTGTTCATGGGAACCCCAATACATAATGTATAAACACGTGGCCAAATTTGGGAGTTGTGAACCAAAAGGAGCAGGGAGGAAAAGAACCTAATGTCACAAAAAAATACTATGCTATCACAACTAATGGGAAAGTCATCAATTGAAGTCACACATAAGCTGAATAGAAAAATATTTGAGCTCCAATTTTTCACTATTTGATAAACCGCTAGTAGGATCAGAATCAATATAATTTTTTCCATGGGTGTAGTCTAGTGGATATGTAAACACGAGTACATAATGCTCATGGAAATTTCCTAGCTCCTTATGAATCTCATGAGTGAGGGAGTTACTTAAAACATCTAGCATTTCAAGCATGGATTATTTTCCAATCTCTATTGGGATAACTCCATCTAAAATATTTCGAAACAAGGAAATGAAACTATGTCTAGAACAATTCCCCAACTGTGCAAAAATTTCACCAATCAATGAGTTACTCGATAGATGGAAATACTCCAGGGATTAGCACGTTCTCAAAATATCTATTTCTATCGCTCCATAGAGTTGATTGAAAGATGAAGATAAAAAATTTAGCTCCATAAAATCCCCAAGACCATGGGGAATTGACCGATTTTGTATGTTTCCTTCTAGATTTAATATTTGAAATTTGTGACATATGCCAAGCTCCATAGGAATTCTTCCACTAAGGAAATTATACGCAATGCTAAGTGCACATAAGGTAATTAATTCCTTTAATTCCAAAAAAAATTATCTAGTAAAAGAATTGTCCTGAATTTGAAGTACTTCTAGAGCCCTTAGTTTTGTGATCTCTCTTGGAATCTCTCCAAATATTTCATTATAAGGAAAAAATAAAATCTGCAACTCTATGAAATTTCCAACAAATGGAGACAATTTCCTTGTAAGCCTAAAAGCCACCTGGTTTCCTCCTTCATACCCAACCAAAGAATCCATAATACTCCCTTTTTTACCACAAAGTTATGAAGCAAAAGACAAGGCAATTGGAGGGATCGATTCCGGAAAAATCCCAACTCTTGAACAGCTTGTTTAAAGTTCTATTCTAGATGTGAAAAAGTGAAAAAACCTAGAGCATGGCTCAACATGTTTGTTATTCCCATACCCCATTATTCCCATCGAAGTTATTGCTAATGTTGAGGCCCACAACTCTTCCTAAGCCATCACTTGTAAGCCTACTCCATGAGCAAGGGTAGTTGTCATTTTCATTCCAATCAGAGAGAATGCCAATAAGATATTGGCTTATGGATTTCTTCAACTTGAGCAGAGCCCTAGTGTCCAAGGATAGAGACAATGCAATGATCACAAAAGCCAACAAAAAATACAGTAGGCAAGAAAAACCAAAACCCTTGCAAACTAGTATTCTCCCTTACTACCTCTCTACCTCGTGCATTATTAATGTTTGTCAAAGACGAAATGTAGGGGGCTCTATTCTTCCTACCCAAGCCAATACATGGTCACCCAAGACTTAAGGGTAACAAAATCTTAGAGCATGTAAACGACAGTGTGAAACAAAAATAAGAACAATATTGAAATCAAAAGCGAAAAAACCAAACTAAGATTGCCCATATATTCATTACTGATCTCAAGTCCATCCTCCAACATCTTTCCACTACCCTCACTTGAAGCTTCGAGAGGTAATGAGAATCCAGCTTCCTCCAACACAGGGTCCCAGTGATTCTCCAATACTTATGCCACCATCTCTGTTACACTTATTTTCACCTTCTTTGGCATTTTTTTCTTGGTCTAAGCAAGCATGACAACAATCTACTACACTTTATTTATGGTGCATCAGACCCCATTTAGCTGCAGCGCTGTCATAGTCTGTATGTGGTTCCACATGGAATTCAGAAGGAAGTGGTCTACTAGGTATGATACCATCTTCTGCATAAATAATATCAAACTATGCATCAGGCTTTAATTGCACCATTTTAAGCTAGGATTCTCCAAACCCTTGCTGCCCTTGGACAAATTGAAGTAACAAAGAAACAAAATAACTCATTCAAAAATAACACACCTGGGGAAAGGTGGAAAAGAAAACAGATGTTAAAACAAAATACTTTGAATTTTAACATTTCTTCACTGTAAAATGCTAAATTCCATTCTCCAGCACGTAAGTAATAAAATTGTTAAATTTAGCAACATAAAAATAACCTTAAATATGCTGAAAAAGGAACCTAGAGAAAGTGTCAGGAAACCATAATCCTCAAGTCATAAACTTAAAAAATAGATAATACTACTATATGAATACTTTTTAAAGCACCCTCAGTTCAAGACATAATGAAGTGAAGAGGACAAAATAATTTGGTGATGCTAACTTAGTAGTCAAAATCCCAAGAAATCAAAAGCGAAAACACCAAACTAAGATTTCCCATATATTCATTACTGATCTCATGTCCATCCTCCAGCATCTTTCTACTATCCTCGCTTGAATCTTTGGGAGGTAATAAGAATCTATCTTCCTCCAAAACGGGGCCCCAATGAGTCTCCAATACTTTTTCCACCATCTCTATTCATGGGAACCCCAATACATAATGTATAAACACATGCCCAAATTTTGTAGCTGTGGACCAAAAGGAGCAGGGTGGAAAAGAACCTAATGTCACAAAAAAATACTATTCCATCATAACTAATGGACAAGTCATGATTTGAATTCACACATAAGCTGAATAGAAAAAATGCATGCCAGTATCTTTGGCTTCTATGGAGGAATTCACACTGGTTTTCATTGCTTCATGTTTCTTAGCGTCTTCAAGCTTTTTCATCCGCCATTCTTCAAGGGCTATCACTTAAAAAAATGTAAGCATTAACAACATACTGATGTAACTGCCAAATTCTAAAACAGTCAATATTTAACAGTCAATAATTTTCATTGTTACTGAACTGGGCAATGCTTTAATTTTACATTATTACTCAACTAGTGGGTTAACAATTTATAAATTTTGAGGAATCCAGAGCTAAAAAGTTCCTGATTTTTATATAACGATAAAATGTATGATCTCCCACATGTCAATTGTTAGAAGCTATGTGAATGGTGGAATATATGTTAGAGCACTCATAGCATATGGCAGAGGGCATTCATGATGTTATATTCCCAAGGGTGAATGATATTGATCCTTTAATTTGATTATGTGAGGTCTCTAAGCACTTCAATGATTTATAATTCCATAGTACCTCTGCAGGAATTTCCCCTGATATTTGATTGCCCTGAAATTCAAGGCAAAGTTCTGAAATCTCTATTACGAAGCAAAAATGGAGATATAAATATTCCCTAAAAAAAAAAATTCATTTAATAATAATCCATAAGATGGTTGTTCTTTCATTATCCCTTCATCTATTAGTGGTGGAGAAAGCAAACTAGTGAAGTTGTTACTGTTTGAAATCATGAAACACCGTCAGACCCTTAGATAGAATGGAAGTGACTGGATTACTTCCCCAAATACCACACATAAAGAGATTATATAGAATGGAAGTATTTGGATTGCTTCCCCAAGACCACACATAAAGAGAGATGAATAAAGAGTAGCAAAGGTGACCTGAGCTTTCGAACTATTGAAAAATTCATTTATTGAAATTAGTGGTGGTTTGGTGAAGCTATTATTTGAGAAAGTTCAAATGTTGATAGATAATTTGTTTCCACTAACATTAAAGAAAAGAATAAAAGAAATTGGAAATTTAGGAATCATCCCTCTAAGTTTATTGCCTCTCAAGCGAGAAAATACAAGTCCCTGCATCTACCCAAAACTATAAGAATTCGACTAGTCAAAATATTTTGACCCAAATTAAGGATCTCCAAGCTACTACATTCACCCTAATCCTCAGGGAAGGTTCCACTTTGAGTTGTCTGTAGAGCCCAAATAATCGTAACCTGAGGAAGTGTGATAAGATCGGTAGGAATATCTCCTTGAAAATAGTTGAGCTCCAATTTTTCGCTATTTGATAAACCACTAGTAGGCTCAGAATCAATATAATTTTTTCCAGGGGTGTAGTCCAACGGATTTGTAAACACAAGTACATAATTCTCATGGAAATTGCCCAGCTCCTTGTGAATCTCATGAGTGAGGGAGATCCTTAAAATTTCTAGCATTTCAAGCATGGATTGTTTTCCAATATCTATTGGGATAAGTCCATCTAAAATATTTGGAAACAAGGAAATGAAACTATGTCTAGAACAATTCCCCAACTGTGTAGTAATCTCACCAATCAATGAGTTACTCGATAGATGGAAATACTCCAGGGATTAGCACGTTCTCAATAGATCTATTTCTATCGCTCTAGAGAGTTGATTGAAAGATGAAGATAAAAAATTTAGCTCCATAAAATCCCCAAGACTTGGGGGAATTGACCCATTTTTCATGTTTCCTACTAGATTTAATATTTGAAATTTGTGAAATATGCCAAGCTCCATAGGAATGCTTCCACTAAGGAAATTATACCCAAGGCTAAGTGCACATAAGGTAATTAATTCCTTTAATTCCAGCAAAATTTATCCAGTAAAAGAATTGTACTGAAGTTGAAGTACTTCTAGAGCCCTTAGCTTTGTGATCTCTCTTGGAATCTCTCCAAAGATTTCATTATAAGGTAGCAATAAAATGTGAAAATCTATCAAATTTCCAAAAAATGGAGACAATTTCCCTATAAGCCTAAAAGCCACCTGATTTCCTCCTCGGTACCCAACCAAAGAATCCATAATACTCCCTTTTTTACCACAAATTTATGAAGAAAAAGACAAGGCAATTGGAGGGATCGATTCTGGCAAAATCCCAGCTCCTGAACAACTTGTTGAAAGTTCTATTCTAGATGTGGAAAAGTGAAAAAACCTAGAGTATGGCTCAACATGGTTGTTATTCCCATACCCCATTATTCCCACCCAAGCTATTGCTAATGTTGAGGCCCACAACTCTTCCTAAGCCATCACTTGTAAGCCTACTCCATGAGCAAGGGTAGTTTTCATTTTCATTCCAATCAGAGAGAATGCCAATAGGATCTTGGCTTATGTATTTCTTCAACTCGAGCAGAGCCCTAGTATCCAAGGATAGGGACAATGCAATGATCACAAAAGCCAATAAAAAATGCAGTAGGCAAGAAAAACCAAAACCCTTGCAAACTAGTATTCTCTCTTACTGCCTCTCTACATCATGCATTATTAATGTTTGTCAAAGAAGAAATGCAGGGGGCTCTATGCTTCCTACCCAAGCCAATACATGGTCGCCCAAGAATTAAGGGTAACAAAATCTCAGAGCATGTAAACAACAATGTGCAACAAAAATAAGAACAAGATTGAAATCATTAGGGGAGTTTTGAGGTCTAAAATGGGCCTCCTAAGGAAATTATAAAATAATAGTGGAAATACTAAAATAATATTGGATTACATCATCAAATTTTACAGGGAGAAAATAATAAAATAATAAAAATATTTTTTTAACTCGTATTTTCAACTTATCTCCCTAAGTTTTTATTCAAATTTCGAGCAAAACCACTTGTTGGATGCATAATTTAATTCCTCATCTAAGGAGTACCCATGTTGCATACTTTCGATGGACCCCGTTACATGAAAAATGAGAAATACATGAAAAATGTGATTGCAATCACATTTTTTCATGTATTTCTCATTTTTCATGTAGCAAAGTCCATCAGAAGTATGCAACATGGGTACTCCTTGGATGAGGAATTAAATTTTGCATCCAACGAGTACTCCTACTCGAGATTTGAGTAAAAACTTAGGGAGATAAGTTTAAAATATGAGTTGAAAAAGTAGTTTTATTATTTTATTATTTATTATTTTTTTTATTTTTTTACTCCAAAAATGGTGAATCATCCCTCATGGATGACATCATCATCTTGAATCCTATTATTTCTTACAAATTTTCTTTTATTTGTACATTTTCCTTAGGAGGCCCATTTTAGACCTCAAAATTCCCCTAATGCAAAAGAAAAATAACCAAACTAACATTTCCCATATATTCGTTACCAATCTTAGGTCCATCCTCCAGGATCTTTCCACTATCCTTGCTTGAAGCTTCGGGAGGTAATAATAATCCAGCTTCCTCCAAAACAGGGCCCCAGTGAGTCTCAAATACTTTCGCCACCATCTCTGTTACACTTCTTTTCACCTTCTCCAGCATTTTTTGCTTGGTCTAAGAAATCCTGACAGCAATCTGCTACAATTTCTTTATGGTGCATCAGACCCCATTTAACTGGTGCTCTGTCATAGTCTGTATGTGGTTCTGCATGGAATTCAGAAGGAAGTGGCCTACCAGGTATGATTCCATCTTCTGCATAAATAATATCAAAGTATGCATCAGGCTTTAATTGCACCATTTAAAGCTAGGATTCTCCAAACCCTTACTTCCCTTGGAAAAATTGAAGTAACAAAGAAACAAAATAACTCATTAAAAAATAACACACCTGGGGAAAGGTGGAAAATAAAATAGATTTTAAAACAAAATACTTTGAATTTTAACAATTCTTCACTGCAAAATGCTAAATTCCATTCTCCAACATGTAAGTAATCAAATTGTTAAATTTAGCAACATAAAAATAACCTTAAATATACTAAAAAAGGAACCTAGAGAATTTTTTAGGAAACCATAATCCTCAAGTCATAAACTTAAAAATAGATAAGACTGCTATATGAATACTTTGTAAAACACGCTCAATTCAAGACATAATGCAATGAAGAGGACAAAATAATTTGGTGATGCTAACCTAGTAGTCAAAATCCCAAGAAATCAAAAGCGAAAACACAAAACTAAG
The DNA here is from genome assembly GCA_034641835.2 of Pinus albicaulis. Classification (NCBI taxonomy): domain Eukaryota; kingdom Viridiplantae; phylum Streptophyta; class Pinopsida; order Pinales; family Pinaceae; genus Pinus; species Pinus albicaulis. The sequence continues at coordinate 531,294,020 of CM076582.1, read as the reverse complement.
ATTGCCCATATACTCATTACCGATCTCAGGTCCATCCTCTAGCATCTTTCCACTATCCTCGCTTGAAGCTTCGGGAGGTAATGAGAATCCAGCTTCCTCCAACACAGGGCCCCAGTGAGTCTCCAATACTTTTGCCACCATCTTTGTTGATGGGAACCCCAATACATAATGTATAAACACACGCCCAAATTTGGGAGCTATGGACAAAAAGGAGGAGGGAGGAAAAGAACCTGATGTCACAAAAAAATAGTATGCCACCACAACTAACGGAAAATCCATCAGTTGAAGTCACACATAAGCTGAATAGAAAAAATGCATACCCATATTTTTGGCTTGTGTGGAGGAATTCACACTGGATTTTATTGCTTCACGTTTCTTAGCTTCTTCAAGCTTTTTCGTCCACCATTCTTCAAGGGCTATCACTTAAAAATATGTAATCATTAACAACATACTGATGTACTGCCCAATTCTAAAATAGTCAATATTTAATAGTCAATAGTTTGCATTGTTACTAAACTGGGTAACACTTTAATTTTACATTATTACTCAACTAGTGGGTTAACAATTTATAACTTTTGAGGAATCTAGAGCTAAAAAATTCTAGATTTTTACCTTGTTATAAAACTTGAAGGCATGCTTGAAATGGGTCAGAGTATCAACCAGTGTTCTCTTCTCCACCGTAAGACTCAGCAGCTCATGAATTACTACACAGACATGCTTCTCAGCCCATCAAATTTTTAGATAGAGCTTGCTTGCCAAATTTAAATTACTTTAGGTTCATGCAATTGAATAGAGCTTGACTGATATTACAGAATATAATTTAGTTGAAACTTGAAACTTGTTTTTATAATTGGAGTAAAGCATGCCAATTTTCATAGATTCTTTGGAATTTGAGTAGAAAGAAATCGTTAATATAGGTGACACGATGATTCATTCAATGTCTATGGAGTAGAAGATCAATGTCCAGGAAAGGATGAATGTGAGAGGATTCCAGGATTGTCTAGTTAGCATAATATTACAGGCCTTCAAGCGATGTAAGAAATATGTCCTTTGTGCACCAATATTTGTCAAGTGGCTGCAGAGGATCCTCGAAAACTTATCCATTCCATCAAACTTGGCCCTGCATTGTCTTTTGTGTCTCTCTTTTCTACTTCGTCAGGCCAATGTTTTAGGATCACACCTTTGGTGGGAATTCCATATGGGCCATCTTGGCTGTGGTGTTGGTCTTTGAATTCACTGTATGTGATTATCTATTAAAATATTTCCTCTAGGATATATCTGAATTTGAAATATTTTAGATTTTATAATATTTTCTGCAAAGGAGACTGCAAGAGTAGGATCCCATGAAGTTAACTCCAATGCAAGCCCATAATCTGTATCAACAAACTAAAAAAATTTAGGATACTTGTTGCATAAATTAGTTTTGAAATCCATGGGGAGACCCATATCAGTAGCTAAGTGGGCAACCTTCTCTAGCAATACCCTCTTGCTCATAAACATCATTAAAATCTTCCTGATATTCTCAACAAAGAGGCCCTCCATTTGAGATTTAATCTGCACTTATTCCCAGTGTAGATGTTGTGCCTGGGTTGTCAATGTGAAATAGAATCAGTATCCCAGACTTTTTCATTATATATTTCAATCATTTGAACAACAACCTCATATATAAAGTTATCCTTTCTTTGTTTTGATATCTAGAATAATTCATTCAAACATAGCATAAAATAGTAAATACAATATTAAAACATTAAAATCTTAATAACACTAAAATAGAAGCATATAGGTCGTGTAGATATCTACAAAAACATACCTTCACATATTCATGGCCCTTTTTTGAGTCATTTAGCATTCTTGCACAACCCAAATTTTCATTTTCTTCCTGTGATTGATAGGAATTGCCAATAAAAGAAGGCTTCATGAGTGAAGGGAAATGGAACCAAAACATTAACATATTGCATATTCAAGTGAAGCACTGGTTGCAAGGGAATTAAAATTTTCTTACCTCATCTAAATCAATGTTAAATTCCTTCTTTTTCCATGCAGCAACAAGAGTTTCAATGGAGGAGGCTATGGTTGACGTTGCCTTTGTCAAACGAGTTATACATTGCATTGCATGATTGTAAGCCTTACTATGGTTTTCAACAGTAGATAAAGCTCCTATTTTTCTACTCTCGAATTCAATAGATGGAAAAGAACTTTATATTGGATTTTTTGGCATATAATTATGTTTGGAATTTTCCAAGTTTGCTATATAATGAGCCATTTCACTCACCACTAGTTCTATTTTAGCTTCTTCAACCTACAAATAATTTTCAACACACAACTAGTTGGAATTGAGAAAAATCAAAACACATAACACAATGTACAATATTCAACAAAAAAATTGTATACTTATAAATATTTGTTGTTTGGCTCACAACCCACCCCGACCCCAAAAATATTGAGCCTTCACCTACTCTCTTTCTTTCTTCACTCTTATACTCTTTGAAAGATACTCTTCAGCACACACACTTTCCTTCAAATCTTCCCATTGTTTGGAAGTCAAGCTACTCTCCCTATCTTTTCCATCCAAGATTAAATTTCTGCATTTATGCCTGAAGTTATTCATCAAAATTCTCATTCTGTGCTTATAATATTTACTAGAAATCCTTCCACCAATAGTCTCAAAAACATTTTCCATTTGTTGGATCACTTGATCAAAATTTCTTGGATCTTGATCTGCAAGGTTTGATTTGGTAACATCCAAATGAGACCTTATTCTTGTGCCCAACTTTGTGGCCCACCTTGACATATTTGGTCCAGTAGGCTCACCATATTTTACCTCAATCAAGTAAGCCTTCTTCCCTTTTGATTTCAGTTCTTTGGCTTCTCTTTCTGTGGACATATAAAGGCTTTGACTAATTCTGTCTTTTGACTAAAGCTATTACATCTTCAAAACCAAGACTAGGTGATGGAAAATCACTCATACTTGTGGCTAAAGAAGGTGTAGTAGTTCCCAGCACCTTACTTGAAGAAGATGTAATTGGTGTGCTTTCTGTGGCGAAAGACTGAATTGGTTGCTCCTTGTCTACAATAGGTGTGGCACTAGGTTGCACACAAATCTCCTCAGATGTGCCTTCAAATATTTTCTTTAACTGTAAATAAATTTCTTGCAACTTTTCTTCTTCAGAATGTGCCAATTTTTCACGAACACCTTGGACATGATCATCTACTATATCAGGAAGTTGATCATTAGTATTGTCATCTTCATCTCCATGCATTGAATTACCATGGAATTTGCTTCTACGAGTTGGCAGGGATATGTCTTTGCTTTCTTTTTGTCTCTTCTCATTGTCTATGGGATCCAAGTTTCCCCTATAAAAAAAACTTATCAAATAATGGCCTACATCATCAAATATATTATATACAACTTTCATTAAATATGCATAGAAATAAAAAGTGACGAAGAGTAACTACTTACTTATTCACCAAACCAAGAGATGAGAAATATTCTTCATTTTTTGTGATGTGTTCTTTACGAACACGCTCGTATTCTATCATATTTTCATCACTATTAAGATCATTTTTACGTTTCAACCGCTTCTTCATAGTATTTATGTCCTACATTTCACATTTAAAGAAAAATATTAGTGCATGGACAAATAACAATTATAAAATATATCTATTATACGATCATGCATTATGATCAATGAGAGTTAATTAACCTTAAATTGATAGAAGGAACACTTTAATCAGTTTCAGCACCTTATCTAGAATTATGGATTCTATTTTTTTAATTGCAAAAAAAATTTAATATTTGCATAAATTTATCACATAATAAAAACATAGCATATTGCAATTGAGAATGCAGATTGGTTGTAACATTATTGAATCTATTATATGTGTACTAGTGTCAGTACCGTACAGCTTTGGTGAAGAGCTCCTGAACCATATTAAGACTTTGAGCCCTTAGTAAACAGACTCTAGAGACTTACATTTAGCTTCAAGGTTTGCAAGTTGAAAATAAAATATCCCGTAATAAAAAGATACACATCCCCCATTAACAACTAAATTAACATTAGAAGAATCTAGATTTTTCTGAGGAAAAAAAAAACAACTGTAGAAGCTACAAAATAAATATTAAAGTTAGCATAATTTCATGTAGGCAATTTCATTTATGGATCTAGTAACCCTCTTTAAGATAAATTGAATCAATTCATGCTACAATAGAGTTACTGGAATGAGACAAAATTCACACAAAGTGAAAAATGAATGACAAATTTCACACAGAGTTTAATACAACCATCTGGCTAATCCCATGGCCAAAACAATAAAATCCATTTTCATAGTGAAAATTTATGCCATAAAGTCAAGGTGATAAATCATCATCGTGATCATTTGTGTGGTCATCAAGATCACAATCCTGATCACTTGTGTATACATCTACTTGATTTCCTTCATTGTCCTCGTACCTTATATTTTCCTGGCCATGAATTATGTTTTCTATCTTGGTCTCTTCGTTGGGAATCAATGCTCATCTTCAAATACTCTATCGCCATCTTCATATTCTTGCTCCAATGTTTCTTGTAAACTATTACATTGCACATCAACCATTATATCAACATATTCCATGAATTTCCTTTTTGAGCGAGGCTCTATTTGAATGACATACAACCATCCTGAGCTTGTCACATCACCAATTAAAAATTCCTGGTTAATTTGAATAGGGGAAACATATGGCTCATTGGTCTTCAATAAAATTTGGCATGTATTTGCAAGTACAAATCCATACTCATCATGTTGTATTGCAGATGGCTTGATCCATTTACAATCTAATAATATAGGACTAGTTTCACCATAATCAACTTGAATAATTTCTTGTATGAATCCAACATACAATTTCTTTTCAGTGTTGTGATGAAATTCAACACTAACAATACAATCACAATTTTCCTTTCCTGTGTCCCTTTCTTCCACTCTTAGATGAGTACCATAGGCCCAGATCCCACTGAAATAAGAAGCCCATATACTTGGATGTTGTGAAATATGAATTTCCTCCTTCATCATATCTTGACCTTCTTGCCGTGCATCATTAATTGCATCAACAATCCAATCATCAAATTTTGGAAAAGAACAATCTCCAAGGTTCAAATATTGAAGTGTATGCTTTTGAGATGGATGCATTCATTTTTGAATCTCTTCTTCGTATTTTTTGCATAGAATATGAAAAGTAAGAGTTATAATAATTTAGCTATTAAATTAAAATAAATAAATAAATTATAATGTAAATAATATTTTACCTACGCTACTTATCGAATGATGATGTGTTTTGAAGAACATAGGCATGCATGGAAATTCTTTCCTCAATTGATAGCTTGAAGCGATGTCCATTTCCTTCTAATACTTCCCCTGCAACTCTCTGGTCGTCATCATCATCCCATACATGGCGATTGACATTGCTAAAATCCTTCATATATTATGTGAAAAACCCTATGGCCTCTTGCATTAAATATCCTTCACAAATGATACCTTTTGGTTTTGCCTTATTATGAACAAACTTTTTCAAAAATTTCATGTATCGCTCTATAGGATACATCCATCTTGTTCTTATTGGACTAAAATTCTCTAGTTCATGTTCTAGATGTATAAGAAGATGCATAGAAATATTGAATATTGTTGGTGGAAATTCGCATTCCAATAAGCAGAGGAATTCAACAACCTCTCCCCTCAAATTATCAAAGTTTGAAGGATCTAGCACATGAAAACTCATTCTTTTTAAGACTAGGCCCAACCTTATAATTGTCAATCTTGGTCCCTTTTCCAAACTTGATATGACTGCAATAGGTAAAATATCCACAATTATCACATGATAGTCATGGGTCTTGAAGCTTCTTAAGCTATTATTTTCGGTTTGGCTTCTAATATTACCACTTACATATCGAGTAGGAAATCGAGTCTGAGACATCAACTTTAAGAATTGTGCAAGTTGATCCTTTGTCCACACATAAGGAGCAATAGGTTTTTTGTATTTTCCATTACCATTTTTTTCAACCCAAAGATTTCAACGAATCTTTAGTTTTTTAAGGTCTAGGCGTGATTACACTGTATCATATGCACCAAAAAGAGTTTCTATAATAGAAAAAGCTATGTTTTTCTCAATATGCATAAATTCAATAGTATGCCTAATAGTTATATGCTTAATGTATGGAAATTTATAGAATATTCACACTCTTTTTACCCCACTATCGTAAAGTGGATCATTTTTACTACCACAAATGCCACCATTTTCAATAAATTGCATTCATTTTTCTCCATTCTCAATAATGTAATCACTTGTTATTTCTAGTGGTGCTTCACAATTCTCTTCCTTACCATTGAAACATGACCTTTATCGATGATATGGATGCTCCATTTCGAGGTAAGCATGATGCCCACAATAAATACACTTGTGCAAACTACTTCAGTGCCTCACAAAACCCTTAAAGATGCAAGATGGACATCCATGGTACCCATGAACATTGAAACCAGTCAAAGTGCCATATGTAGGAAAATCGTGGATTGTAAACAACAAATAAGCTCTTAAAGTGAATTGAATTGAATTACCATCCCTTAAAATTTGAATTGCTTCAATTCCTTTCCACAATTCCACTAGCTCATCAAATAATGGCTATAAATAAACATCAATTGTATCTGAAGTCACACTTTTTTTCCCCAATATGATCTATGATAGCATCAAGAAAAATGGCTTGGTTGCTAACCATGGAGGCAAGTTATAATTTATTAAAAACACTGGCCAAGTTGACCATTTAATGCTTTGATCTGAGAAAGGGTTCACCCCATCTACAACTAAACCCAGTCTTATATTATGAGGATCTTGGCCAAAATCAGGGGATTTATTGTCAAATTCCTTCCAAATCTTAGAATCAGCCACAAATCTTTGTTTTCCATCGGTGCTCTTATTTTGGGCATGCCATTGCATTAGCTCGGCAATGTCTCGACATTTGTACATTCAAAGCAACCGTGGGATTAGTGGAAAGTGGAAAAGAACCCTTTCGGAGCTGAATTTGATTTCAACCCTAGTCTATACCTACCTTCTTTACATTTTGGACATTCAGCCTCACTTGCAAGATTTTTGTGAAATAATACACAACCATTCACACATGTGTGGATTTTTTCATACCCTAAGCCTAGCTTAGTTATTTTCACTTTACATGCTCTTCGTTTTGTTGGCAGTGTGGAGTCGGGTGGTAACAATCATTGTAAAAATTCCAATAACTCATCAACACTCTCATTATTCCAAACATGCACCACTTGCAAGTTAAGAATTAAAAGGATTGTTGTTAAATGACTTAAATTTCAAGTATCATACACAGGTTTTAAAGCATCCTCCATCAACTTCTGCCATTTATCTTTGAAAGCCGCATTCAACATTCTATAAACTTCAATCCCTTCATCAAAGGGTCCTACCTTTTCATTTGTGTTTTTCGCCTCTTCATCTATGTCTAGTACCTCTACATCTCTCATGCTATGCAATTATATCCTATCTGGATAACAATTTGAGGGAAAGGGCTTATACCGCTATGCGCATATTTTAGCATATGTTGAAAAATCACACTTCGTTTTCTCATCTTCCCACCACGACAATCATTACATGGACATGCATATTTAAGCAATATCTTCTCATTAGTTATTCTCTCATCATGTGCATGGTATTCATCCGTTGTCAAAATTGGGCGTTGACTCATCTTCAATTTTCTACATTCAAAGATGAAACTAATATGTTAACTCTTTACTTTGAACTCTTTTTAGAACTTTATTTGTAAAAGAGAAGTTTCAGCGCCTATTTGAGCACAAATGTCAACTGTGAAAATTTTTTAGAAACAACATATAGGAAGAGAAGACTACACATTTTTTACCAGTATGAACACACCCATACACAACAATCACACAGTTAAACAAAAAAAGAAAGTCATATTTGAGAGAAATATTTTTTATCAGCACTTGTTTGAGGAGATATTTTTGTTGTATTTACACCTTTTGAACGCAGATCTATTAGCATGACAGCAAAAATTTTTGTTTTTTAATGCGGATCTATCAGCATGACAACAAATTTTTTTGGTAAATATATTAGCATTCTTAAGGGCGCAACCCTTGCGGTCATTTTTAAACATTCATTACATCAGCAGTGAGGAGAATAGCATGCCAATGGGAGTTGCCTTAGCAGAAAATAGGATGCATCACTCAGCTAAAGGGGAGGCACTTGGAAATGATGAAGTCATAGTTACCAGTAGTGAACTCTCTCCTTTAAAGCCTATATCTGACATGTTCCCAGTGCTCATTCCTAGAAAATGAGGGCACTCCAATTGAGGGAGTCACTTACGTATTCATGGCAGCATGACGAGTTACAAATTATCACTTGTTTGGCTCTTTAAGGGTATACATTCTGTTTTTGGCCACTTGCATGGAGGGCACATTAATGAAGGATTTACACCACATTCTCTCCTTATTACTAGAATGAAAGAGGGTACATTATTTGGAGATTTACATTACTTTTCTAAGCTTGAATAAGTTCACCCTAGTAGAAAATATGTCTTTCGAGTCATATTTGTTATTCCTATCTTCATCTATAATTATGTGACTGATATTTGATACTCATTCAAGACCTTCACAAGTTGTAATAATATTACCTAGGATAAAATGTCTCATAATAAACTCTAGTTGATCAAGAAAAATGGTTCAGGCTGCCATATTGCTGCCATATTCTTGATTATAAGACACATTACAAAGTGTGATAGGCCGACAATTTCTCACTATGTTTATCTTGTTGTCTATCTTGAAACTTGTGTAGTTTATCTTGTTGTTGAATTGAGACACCTTGCATGTGTCTCAAAAAATTGATTTGTCACAATATACTCAAAATTATCTCACATTTCCTTCAAAAGATGTGTGAATATTTAGCGGGAAATTTTTCCTCCAATTACCATTATGGTAGAATCATATATGAACAAACAGTCATATTATGTAAATGCACAGACAATCCCAAACCTTCCTTTCAAAGAAGCAACACAGTTTTGTGGAGGATACAAGGTAGATGAGATTGGAAAGCATCCAATATTGTCAAATCCATGTTTTTCTACAAATAATTTGATGACCAAGAAGCCACAAAAATAATGTTGATGCTATTTGGCCCACAACAGCTTGGACTAGAGTTGTAACATCTAGAGATGAGTCATAGACACATTTAGAAAATTCAGGCATAGATCAATATAATGTAAGACTAGATAGAGCTTCGTTGTTATAGAGAACACTCATGTATCTCAACTAGACATTTTGTAGTGGATTGATGAACAATGTGTAACAAAGATGGATTTGATGTTTCACTTGTTTTAGCCATTGCCTTCAAGCTTGTTAGCACATGAAAGAGAAGCTCTATCTAGATTGTCAAGAATATTCTCATGTTCTGACTGCTCTTCTGCCACTAACTTTACCTCCAACATCATTGCACAAGAAATTAATGTCCAATGTGCTAGCAATTTCTATTCTTACAAAGATGAATGGTCATAGTTGAATTATTTCTGATTTGAAGGAAATTAAAACATAAACATAAGATAATATAATCATTATATATCATTTGGAGAATTGAACTTGTCATAAGTAAAATTTTCTTCCAAGATCCCATGAGTATTCTAGAATATACCTCAATCATTGCCAACTTCTTTGCAAATACCATATTGGCAAAAATGTTCGATGTGACTAAGGATAGGTATAACTTACAATTTATGGTTCTCTTCTAGTGTTAAATGTGATTATTAGATGAGGAAACTTATTCTAGTAGATACAGGGGCTTTGGGCCTGTCATATAGATTCAATGGAGGTATGATTATATCACAACACTTGATATAGATCACTAAACACTAGCCATCTTGATGCGTAAGCTATTAGGACAGAATGAGAGCTCTATTCTGATTTTACCAGTGTTTGCTTAACACATTAGAGGAAGATATATTTTTGAGGAGGAACTAAAGGCACACTATGATATAAAGAGAATTACTTTCTCAAGAAAGATCTCACGAACTTGTGAAGTAACATCTTGTATTCAAATAATTAGAAAAAATAATTGTTGACATACTAGAGGTAGGAAACCTAGAGTTAATACAACCAATGCCTAGATTTAATCTTCAGTTTCCACCACACTCCTAACCGCAAAGGACCAATGAGGATATCACTGTAAAGAACTTAAGAGTATATCCCTGTTATGATAAGATGGGTTTGGCTAGGGAAAAATAATGAGAACAAGACAACTGAAAAATCATGCAACAGGAAAGGAAAACCTTAAAGTAACTGGCATGTTTCATGCAATATATTTAATACACTACCAGCAGTTCGGGGAGTAAGTACTAGTATCAACTTCCAAGGTAAAATAAAATTATTTGCATCATCATAAAGGTCTCTTGCGGGAGTTTCACAATTTCTTGCAATTGTCTACAGTAGTAACATATCTGATCTATTAATATTCAATATTCTAAAGTTTTATTATATATATTGACTACAGTAACTGCGGATACTCAACTGATACCAATGCATATCATGACATGACATCCTCTTTATGCTTTTAAGAATAGTTGTTTACTCTGCCAATGGTAGCCTAACTGTTGGTTTATAGGCCAGAAGTTAGGGAACTCACTGCGGCACCTATAGTTTGCTATGAGAGCATCCTCAACCACTAATAAAGTAAAACTAAGTGAAACTTCAGTGGTTCTGTAGGTGATTATTTCAAAGTTTAGTATTGAAGCTTGCGACAAATGGAAAAAGGTGGCAAGGTTAGGATCAGAAAACATAGGAAACAAAAATTATTAAATCATAAAAAAAAAAATGTTAAAATCCCATATGCTTGATGTAAATTAGAAAAACCAGAGAAACAACTAAGAATGAAGGCTTCATTTGCTACTAGTGGACAGCAGTAGCCACCAATCATCACAATCAAAAATTCCACTGGGTCATTGCACTTGTAAACACTATCAAATAAGAAGGTGTGCTGCAACAGAAACGTGGCCACTCAAGCTTGGAAAGTTGACTAGTTAAGACAAATTGCACAAGTGCCCAACTTCCCATAATATGACGAGGAAAAGTAATGTAAATAAAAAATACAACAGATCAGCCACAATGTATTTGACAGCATGGTTCCATGACAATGTCTAATGTGCCCATATTATGGGATTTATATGGTGGCCTATTATAATCTAGTGAAACCTTAGCCACATCATATAGTTTCCATGAAAATGTATGATGTGCCCAAATTGTGGGATTTATATGGTGGCTTATGATAGTGTGGTCAAACCTTAGCCCAATTGTTGAGGCAAGTGCTAACTATTATCCAAAGGCCCATGCAAAATAACCATACAAGAACCTGGCAATGTTGGAAACCTAGCCTTCTTCAACTTTGAAGTCATTATGGAAAATAAATTACTGAATGTAGAAGTAGTTTAAATGAATAGTTGAAATTTAGATGTTACTAAAAAGGCACAATAGAGGATGTTGCAAATTGGCCTTTGCAGAGTCTCCTCACCAAACAAGCTAGAGGGAGGAGTCTCTTTTCATTGAGAAGGCTTCTATTAAAGAAGCAACGAGAAACTATGATGTTTAATTCTACAATCATGAAGAACTATTTGTGAACAGTGAATGAGTTTGCACCAATGTCGTGAGAATTTAGATTCTATAGTAGCGAAATGGAACTCAGTGTGATACATTGTTTTCAATTAAACCATTCAGTGTACATTGTTGATATAAGGAAATATGAAGCTACTGCCAAGTCATAAACAGTACATTTCTTAGATCGAAATTAACATATACAGTGAGTGAATAAGGGCAATAGAAACTGGATTGGAGGCTTATAAATAAGCGAAAAATATCAGTTATGAAGGCAGAAGTGGACCAGCGTTGACCCCTTGAATTATGAGCTTAATGTTTGGAGTACAACTAGCTCTTCCTCATTGTAAAAACTCAACAGAATTTGTGGCTCCCTTTTTCTCCTAAATGACACCCTCTGCCCACATGTAATTAAGGCATCTCCATAACACACGCACATATATTGTGATAGCAGCCAGAGGAGGTTAAATCAGACCACAATAATTATACAACCAACAAGGAAATTTGTCTAGCAACTCATCCTTCAATGCAAATTCACTCTCAGGAGGTACGAACTTCAACAAATGAGAAAAATATCAATCCTGCCTTCCAAAAACACACCCACAAGACAAAGACCAGATTCAAGCTCCCTTGTGACTAGTTATTATACTTCCTTTGTTATAGAATTCGGCCAACTGAGTGTAAGAATGAATACGGTCCTCTTGAGTGGCGAACTCAACCCCTTGGAAAAACTAAACTTGACCCACAAAATAGAGGATTTCAGCCTCTTTCACAATACTAAACTTGTTCTTCCTTGAGATGAACTTAGCCCTAAATGCAATGTTCACTTCCTTTCTAATAATTATTGAGAGGTTTGAGACTTAGAGATTGATATCAACAATCCCAGCTACATTGATCCACACTTGATGCTAATGCCCAAATATAGCCTTGCTAGCAACAAGGAAGCTCTTTGTACATAGAACTGTCAAACAAGAACAAACTAGCATATATGATCATTGATAATGGAAACCAAGATAAACTTATCTTGCTTCAATAGGAAAAGGAACTCCAGTTACCAAACTTAAATCATCCCAACTCACATTAGCTTGGATGGGTCAAAGATGCACATTAGCTTGTGCTAATCACTTGAAAATAGATGAGAATTTTGCTAGAAGATGGCAAGATTTTTCCCAATATCTTATATGTTCTTACAAACAAAGATGAGAAGACTTATGAAACTATGATGATGATAACAAGTGTGACTAATTACGTAAATTAGGGGCTTCTAGGTTCAACCTTAGGCATGTGCCCTCTTTCAATCCTATTATTACTTGGAATTATTTCTATTGTGCATGTCTAATGTTGGGTGATTATGTTGCTGGTATTGTCCTTCATTACAGTTATGATCATTAATTATAACTCAAGGTTGGAACTGGTAGTGGTACTAATATTCGTGCAAGGTCAGTAGCCCTTTGGGCCCTATTAAAATTTTTTATAGTTAAAGGTGTTCAAAATCTTCAAGTTGCTAGAGACTCAAAAGTGGTAATGAGAGTTTTAAAGGTTCTCTGCCATTGGAAAGTCTGGTTCTCTCTCAATGGTAGCACTAAGTTAAGGAACTCCAGGAAGCTTTTCATTCGGTTTCTATTCAGCATGTTCACAGAGAATATAATTCTCAGGCAGATCATCTTTCAAAGGATCCAATTGCAATCAGCAAAGGGATTATGCATGGAAAATCAGAGGGAGTTTTTTGGTTTCAGCTTTCACAGAAATATTGTTTTAAAAGTATTTTATAGGCAGTTTTAAGATATTATTTTGGGTTTTATACAATTTTGGCACTCTAGGTTTTAATGCCATTTTGATGTTCAACGTTTATTAGAAGGATGTTTTGCATAATCTGATGATAATCGGGAATTTGTTGAAACGAGCTCTTATGCGTAGGCACAGTCAATGTATACTTTAATTTCTACTTGAAATAACAGATGCCAAATATACATTGGTTTTCTTAGAAGAAAAAAGACATAGAAATGAGGAAAATTTTACGTGGAAGAAGATAAAGAAATTTTATGTTGGTTTCCATTTTCAAAAAGCTCTTTTTTCATTTACAAACCTAGCTCCTTTCGCCATGGTTCTTTGGATGACTGTAAAGATAGACTTTTATAGTCATATCCTTCTTATTTGAGTATGGGTGGATGAATGTGGGGAATGGGTTCTACCACCTAAAACTATATCCTATAGAAAAAAACTCTATCCTATAGTGGAAACTTGTAATGGGTGGCTGAATGTGGGGAATGGGTGCTACCACCTAAAAAAAAGAGATCTACAGAACTATTAACTTGATGTTTTATTTCTTATTTCTCATACACATAATTTCATTTAGACAAATCATCTCATTATTCATTTCATTAGTCTACAGGTCCTACCACTTATTCTATATTTTTCTTCATATGTGAGCCTGGAAACTGGATAGGGTGAGATAAATATGGATGATCCAATCAAAGTAATCCTAGCTAGCAACATTAATAACTATTTCTCGATCATACTCCTCAATTGGAGAGGACCTATTAAAGTCATTTTTTTATCCGATCTCGCTCACGTTGAACCAACTAGGGAGGATTCAAATGGGAAGGCCTAACCTATGAATGACAGGAAAGCTCAACCATAATTTGGGTCAAATTTAATTGAAAAATATGGTGACAATATTTCCTGATTGAACTCATTAAAATCATCACGGGTGGAAAGATTTATTTCTTCAATTCTAGACATAGAAACACTTATATTTTCATGGGGTTTGAGCTGAGATAGTTGTATAAAAATATAGTGTAACACTAGTTGCAATGCATGTGCGAAGAACAAACAACACCCATCGGATGTCTCTCGAATCCATCACACCCACGCCTATTGTCTTAAGAAGGTATCAAGGTTTATAACTGGAAATGAGATCAGGACTATAGAATGCTAGACCAAGAGGGTTTGGGATTTATTTCACTGGGCCACTTCGTCCCAATACACTTTGAGGGAAAACTCCCACTTGCAACTTGGTGATACCACTGAGGTAGCAAAGAATGGTAGATAAATTCCAGGTTGGGAAAGAGGACGCATAGATTTCTAGGCCTCGTGACCAAACATATCTTATGCACCTGGAAATGCTGGAAATGGTAGTGATTCGCTTCCTTTAATGATGTGACTACTTAAGCCAAATTGCTCACTAGAGGAAGTGATTCGGTTGAATCCATTGATTAGCTAGTGAGTATCGTAAAACCAACAGCATCCAAAATAGAAATCCTAGAACCAACAACATCAAAAGTAGAAATCCTAGAACCAACAGCATCATAGAACAAATGAAAAAAATCCATGATCCTTAACCAAAAAAAATTGTATGAATCAACAATATCTTAAAAAAAACAGAGCAAATACAAAGCCAGGAAATACAAAAATATAAAATCCAACTAACTTGTGACTCTGGGTATGCAAACTTCAATTGTGAATTTGTTGTTGCCTGCCTCTTCAAAATCATCCAAGTTCTATCTAATGTGTTTTTATCCATGATAAAAACTGTAATTATATAGAATAAATTCGCAGCCCTAAAAAACCCTCTCGCCAACAGAAAAAATCATCCCGCCAAGAGAAAAAATTTGGCGCCAAATAACCAACACATCCAGTTTTAATCTAAATTTTAGAACCAACTACAATAATTTGGCGCCAAAGACCCAAAACCTCATCTTCCTGAACCAGTCTAGGTAAGAACATCTAGTTTTCCTCTGTTCTTGGGCTTTCATACCGGTGAAATTAACCATGACCTCTCCCGGACTTTGACTTTTGACAAAATTTGAATGTGGCATGACCTCAAAACCTCGTCTTTCCCCGACTTCGACTTTTGACAGACTTCAGCATGTGCTTAAAACCTTGTCTTCCTAAACCAATCGAACAACGAGTTTTCTTGGGCTTTCATACCGACTTTGGGCTTTCATACATGAAATCAACCCATGCCAATGTTCGACTTCGACTTACTTTGACTTTTCGAATGTGGCATGCCATTTTTACAAATATTCAAACAATTTTTTTTAAATAATTAAAATTTTAATATTAATATTAATATTTATTATTTTAATTATTAATTAAATATAAAATCACACTATATTTAAAATTTAATTTTATATAATATAATTAAAACAAATAAAATATAAATATTGATATTTATTATTTTAATAAATTAATTAAGGTTCATATCAAATAATATATATATGTTAAATTGGTGTCGCACAATATATGTATGTTAAACATATTATAAATAAATTATATATGTGTGTGAGACTTGAGTAGGCTTAATGGTTAATATTATGTGTTTCCTCCTAAGAGGTCATAGGTTCAAAACTAGAGGGGGTAGAGTATGCATGTCTTCGTAGAATTAGCAGTCAAATTTCTACACGGAGGTGGGTCCCTTGTCCCATAAACAAGGGGGTATCATACACCAATTTGGTGTTTGTCTTGGTCGATGTGACCTTAAAATTAGATTATTATTATTATTATTATTATAACAAAGGTTCATACACTCTCCAATGGGAGTGATGTTTGAGAGACATGTGGAAGGCATCTCGCATGAGTAAATACAAGTGGAGTGAGGATGAGGGAGTGTCACACCCTCGATTTAGTGTCGGGATGATCGAGTGGTGGGGGGCGCGACGGGCGCCCAACTCGGGTATAATGTGCGACAGCGATGTGAAATGAGCACACCATATTGGCGAACACCCACCTTGGGCGCGTCGTGTAGCAGTGGGCAGATTCGTGCATTTTGGTAGACGTCATGAGTCCCATAGTGGGCAGATGAGTCAAAGGTGTCAGGCAAAGTCATGTTGGTGAGCGCGTTCGGTGTTACGGGAACGTTGTGTAGTGATTGGAAAAGCTGGGTGGGACAGGGCGCAAGCGACCGATTAGTCGTCGGGGCAGATCAGGAACTCGTGGTGGCAAGGGGAATCATGGGTATGATTACTCTGAGGTAGATGGGGGGCAAGGTATCCAGCATTAATGTTTCTTGGAGAGCTGTCATCTAGTACTTATCAAAAACCTAATGGAAAGAGTATTGGACACAGCTAAGAGAATTTTAACACTGCAAATGGATTCAAAGAATCTTATAATGAAATGTAACACTTCGATATAAAAATTGAAATTTTCCATTTATGGTGTGACACAATTAAAAATTATTGACATAAATGACTAATTCATATACTTGTTGTACTAGTCATATTTTTATTCTTGGACTATAATAGTCATTTACATTAATCATTAATAAATTTTGTCACTTATTATCTAGTCATATATTTTAATCCTAGGCTAAATTAGTCATTTAAGTTAGTCTCTTTTAGTTTATTCACTTATTATCTAGTCATATATTTTATCCTTAGACTAAATTAGTCATTTAAGTTAGTCGTTTTTAGTTTAGTCACTTATTATCTAGTCATATATTTTACTTCTAGACTAAATTAGTCATTTAAGTTAGTCATTTTTAGTTCGGTTACTTAAGATTGCTCAAATTTAGTAGTAATTCACTTGAAATAATAGCAGTGACTAACGTTTTTAGTCACCTGGTCATTAATTTCATCATTTTTTACTAGTGTTTTCATAAAGGAAATTGTCGTTAAATTCTTCTTTTCCTATACGAAAAATTGTAGTTCCATTCTTTGTTTTCCCTAAAAGAGAAATCATTGTTAAATTCATCGTTTCTTAAATAAGAAAGCATTTGTTTTTGTTGATTTGATATATATAGTTTCCTTTTTTCATTCACATTAAAGGGAATGAAAAGAATAACATGCATTTTCATATAGTGAATTGTGTGTTTTGCATAGGAACAAGTTAGGAAATCTGCATATTAGTTTGTGCTCTTTGTTGATTGCTCTCAAAACTGATTTCTCTTTCTCCTTAGTAGCTAGGATTTTCATTGAAAAAGCTAAAATTGAAAAAATTTCTTATCATTTTAGTTTGCATTTTAGGAATTTCCATCACATCATCGTGGTGAACCTTGAAAGGAAAATTCATAAACAAGATCAACTTAAAATTTACATTAATTTACCTAAAAAAGCATTGGAACCATAACGATAAGATATAGGAGGCTTAGGCTAGATACATGTTCCGGTGTCGTAAAACATAGAAGTTGTCATTAATTGTCTGCGATACATTCCGAGTGTGATACCTCACTCCAATTATGTAAGTATATCGTAGCTCGTCCATGTAACTTTGGGTATATCGAGCAGTGTTACAGTACGAAAAGTATAAATGGGTGCTCTCACTGTGCGGTTTCACATTAGACAGTGCTAATACAGACTTGGGCCTCCACGTACCTTCAGGTTTATTTGGGAGGAAAAATTTAGGTTGCTATCCATCCATAGTGAACTGAGTTGGCTGCCTTGTAAATTGTGATACACCAAACACATCATTCGGGGAGATAGCCTGCCCGTACTTCTGGGTTCGCTAGGAGGTATTCTGCAGTTCACAGTTTCTTGGTAAACCTTTTGCCTATAATTACCCTTTTAATATTTTTATTTGTTTTTGGTCATAAACTAAATCAATCATCATGGAAGAATAAAATCCCTTTCCCCATCGTTCGCGTAGACTTGCATTGAAATCACCTTTACCACCGGAAGCCTCTTCTAGTCCATGAAGGCGACATTGCTCCACCGAAACTAGTACCATCAGTACCTCTGGTGAAGCTTCATCTTCCCATATACCAGCTTCAACACAAGTTGTTTCTTCAAATCCTGTTTTGTCTACTTTTTTCTAGATGGAGTCCTCACAGCTACCCGTGGTCATGATCCATCCAATCAGTGAGACCATAACTCCAGAAACTGACGTTGTTCAACTGGAAGCTGACCCAGATCCTATCTCTTTTTTTCCAGAACATCTGCATCGCGAAATTGAATGAATATAAGTTTTTCCTGTATCGGTCACCCCACAATCTATTATAGCCAATGAGTCTCCCATATCGGCATTCAACCTCCTGAAATATACTTTGGGCCTGACAGCGAAATCCTTCCACCTAGTTTAATTTCAATTGAAGAAATACCACAAGATGAAACACCTTTAACTCTAACTAATTTTGGGATGGATCTTTACCTATATGAGTCTTTTTCGCAATCACCTCCCTCTGCTTTTGTTGATCCTATGCCTATCCAAATTCTTGTCGATCCAAAAGGGTATACATTTGGTCAAGTAACCATGCTTGAACCAACATCTTTGGTTGGACCATCTTTTCTAATTGCGTCAGCACCTACTCTCGCTACCCTGTCGATGTTCACAACTTCACCAGAGTCATATTTACATGGTGGCCCTATGGTCCCATCAGGTTATTAATATTTATCTGGAATTTTCTCTGGTGCATCTTCAAATCCATGGACTTCACCAATTTCATCGTCTAATATTCTAACTGGTAAACCTATAGTGATTATTGAAGGGATTGATCCTTTATATCCATCATTAGGGAAATATGAAGTTGGTCCATCTGGGTATATTCCATCCAGTACCATTTCAACTGGACTCCTTGCATTTGGAGAAAAATATTCTTTGTCTTATTATACTCCTCATGTTGGGGGGCAACCTATGGTCACCCACTTTGATAGTACTCCATAGCTTTTGGGTCAACCTAATGTCGAAATGAATGTTTATCAATGGCATCCCACTCTCTCTATCCAACCACAAATGGTTGTACTCTCGTATCAACCAGTTCAACCTGTTGCACCCACATTAATTCAATTTTTTAATACATATTTACCCCTATTACAGACTCAGACTGTTGTACAATAACTATTTTAGGTGGGTCCTTCAACTCAGTACCCTCAAGTATTGGGCCCTAAGACTCCAACTCCTTCAGCTGGTTTACAACAACCACCAGTATCTGGAATTATTTATTCACGTGCTGGATTACCATATAATGGGATGTCACGGAAACAACCAGGTTATACCTATCCTCAAATGAATCTAAGTTATCCTAATTTTGGTTATAACATTGGTGGACAGACCCCTTGGCAGCCACAGGTGCAAATGCCACAACCTTCATTTCAACAAGTATCATACCCAGGTTTTGGTCAACGGAATCCTCAAGCATTTTCTTATCAAAACAAACCCTATCTAGGTTACCAACAAAAGATTCATTATGCTGGTACTCAAGGCCTGTTTCACAAGAAATTCCATCATACCCTAGCTATGCTCAACCTGACCTCAATCGATAGTTGCCCTTTGTTGTAACTCTAGAGTTACCAGATTTAAACCAAATCACCAATGACCCAATCAACTATGCTCGTTGCTAGCCGCTGATACCTCATAAATTACCCTCGGATATTCCTAAGTTAAATGGAAACCATGGGGAAGACCCGTCGACTCTTGTTATGACTTATCATTTCTAGTGTTCATCTAACTCCCTAAATGGTGATTCTGTTCAACTACGTCTTTTCCATCATATGCTCACTGTTCTGGCTGTAAAATGGTACGTCGAGTTACCTAGAGCTTCTTTTGATAATTTCACTGCCCCAGCTACTGTCTTTTTGACTCACTTCCAGTTACCCATACAATATGAAATTGGAACGAAACTCTTGACTAATTTTAAGAAGATTAATGCTACTCACATTTCTGATCATATTCATCAGTGGCATCATCGTCGTATAATGGTTAAGACATTTATTCCTAATCAGCTCCTTGCTGAGTGGTTCATTAAGTCCTTGTTACCATCTATAACTAAGGATGTGTCTAAGGTTGGCGTCGTCATTGAAGAGAAAATCATTGCTCGTGCCCAATATTTAGACTTGATTTATACTCAGTTTGGCATGCTCTATGAGAAAATTCCTAATGCACCAAGATCTAATTTTATTGTTCCTCCTCCATCAAAGGACTCTCATGTCAGAGACAGTATGATCGGTACTGCAAGCACACATCACACTACTACATATGATCCTGCACCTTCTTCTGAAATACATTTTGTGTCATCTAACAAGGGAAAAAGTGACAAGAAACTCGGAAGTAATAAAAAAGGGAAATCAAAGAAAAAGAAAAATTCTACCCCATAGGAAATATCATCTAATCCATTTTTTGGAAATCGGAAGCCTCGTTATCCATGCATAATATGTAATGAGGAACACTTTGTTTGATATTTTCCTCATCGCGTTGAAGTCTCAATAATGGTTAAGACCTCACAAGTGTCTACTATGTTGACTGATCCATTTCTGAATCTGAAAATAAATTTGGTTGCTATGGATCCAGCTTCTAGTTCCCAAGTGCTTATGCTATATGTTACGAAGTCATCAACAGATGTTTTGGTGTCAACACATAATAAAGATTATGATAGTCAGGCCACTGATCAACCTACTACCTCGACGATGAATTTATCTACGGAATCAATACTGCCACCTGTTATTCCTGAATTGACAATCAAGCCACCAAAGGGAGTCGTTCATAAATCGAAATTTAATCCTTGAGCTTGAGCTTCTTAAAATTATAATATTGTTACACCATTTTTTGGTCATCTAACCTATTATCATTTGATGGACCCAAGTACACCATGTAAGACCAATTTTACCCTAAGTAAAATTGCTTTCACTATGTAAAATAACTTACTAAAACACATTTATTAGGTTGTTTATGGTCTAAACAGGAAACCCCAAAAGGAAATATTAAACAAACCTATATTTGTTTGATTTTCCTCATGGAATAATTAATTAAACCATAATTTAATTATTATTCCCAGTCATATTTAACCCAAAAACAAAGAAATTAATTAGATAAACCTTTATTTATCTTATTATTTTCTAGGAATAATTATTTAAATCTTATTTAGATAATATTCCTTGTTAAATATGACCAAATCACCCACAAATAATTAAATAAATCATTATTTATTTAATTATCTTTCAACCACTTCCTTAAATGATTAAATAAATCATTATTTATTTGATTATCTTCTAACCGCTTCCTTAAAAAGATAAATAAATCATTTATTTATTTATTTTTGACAAATAAAGGGATTTGACCCAAGTCAAATACTTTTTCCCTCCAACAAATATAATAAAATATTCCATAAAATGTGGATCTAGATTTGGTTAATGTTATTTTAATCATGCACCAAGATCTAGAATGACCCAATATTTTGTTATAAATAGGAGGGTTTCTCCTACCATTCTTCACCTTTTGTTGCCTATTAGATCACTCTCGATCTATACTCTTGGTCTGACTTTGAGCCATTATCATTGTCATATTTTTCATTATTTTCTAGGTGAGCTCCCTTTGAGTTCTATCTTTGTCTGGGTTTTCTACACCAACAGGAGAGAGAAATGCTAGATCTGAAGTGCTGAGGACTTCCAAGAACCCATCCCATTGAGGAGAATTGGAAACACCTTCTTGTTTTCCTACCAGGTGCCCTTAATACAAAAAATTCTTTCAAAAATATTATTCTTGTCTTGTCTATTGGATGTATGGAGCAAAACCTTATTTTTACTGCTTAATGTCTCTTTATGCATAGATCTGGATTTTTGCAGCATTTTTCTTGATCAACTAACTGCAGATCTGAAGACATTGGTAGCCATATTTGATTTTAGGGCTATAAGTTATGAGTAGCTAAAGTGGTCTTTTTTTGTACACTTCGACAAAAGATTCATACTAACAAATATAGTTGAAGATTTGGCTCAATCCCCTTCATCTATGTCAGTGCTTGAGGTGCTACAAAATTTTCCCTCCCAGAAATAGGCTTTGTTGTCAGCAATTAGTGGAATTGATCCGACTGATTCTAATCTCGTAGTATTTAATCATAGACTGTAATATATGATGCAATAAAGTGCAGCATTCTCCATCCAGTAAATTTTCTCAATCACCTTGTTCATCGTACTATTGATGAAAATCTACGTGCATTATATCTCTAAGTATTCACTTATTCGTAGTACCTATCTCAATCTCCGATGAAGTTGAATGCTGACAAAAGTGTAGTCCTCAAACATAGGTATTATCAATAACCTGCATGTTGAACTAGGGGGAAAAACAGTGAATGTTGAAGTTGATGTCATTGATGAACCCCTTGACTACAATATTTTACTCGGAAGGCCATGGGTATATGCTAAGACTGCGATCATTTCTACATATTTTAGAATGATCGCCTTTCCACATAAAGGTGTTATCACAGTCATCAATCAGCTATCTTTCTTTGCCTCCAGTTCCTAGGTAACTGGAAGCGTTCCGTTAGTTCACACACCCCAACTCGCACCGAACATTGGTTGCAACTCTGGATTATCTCAGGAACTTTTGCATTACACTGCCTATTGACGTTGGTAGAAATTACAAGTATAGAGACTGCTTTATGATATATTCCTCACTCGGCTTAAAGAAGAGTACGGGTGATTACAAGAATTGTAATATTGGATGAGTTCTTGCCACCCAACCCTATTTAGCTATAGTAATCAATCTATGGGCTTGGGCGATGAATCCAAAATCATCGTCGTTTGGTCATTTGGGTTGATGCGTTCATTTAGATTTTGGGAACATATCGATCCTTTCCTAAACTTTCTTGACGAGATGACAATATGCAAACTGTGATGTGGAGGAAGATATGGAAAAGGTTATATCATCATTATCTTCTGATTATGAAGAAGATAATATTAGTGAACTATATCACCCATCGATCAAAAATTTATTTTCGAACTCTTTTCCTATTAATGCAATCAATTCTGTGTGAAATTTGTCAAGTATTGAAGAAACCATTTCTATCAATATTTCGACCAAACCTAACATTGTAGAAAACATTCATGTCGGCATGTCTTGTTCTCCATTAGAACTCGAAACATATCGCTCTCTCTTTCGTGAATTTCGTGACGTATTTTCTTGGTCTTATGAGTAAATTCCAGGCATAGATACTAGTATCATTGAACATACTATTAATGTGTACCATGATATCAAGTCGGCACATTAATGCCTTCTTCATGTTCATCCAAAGAAGGCTGCTGCCATTAAAGCATAAGTTGAAAAATAATTGTGTGTTGGTTTCATTTACCCTGTTCCACTAACTGAATGGGTTTCCAACATCGTTCTTGTTATGAAGAAACAAGGAACCATCAGAGTGTGAGTCGATTATCGGGATGTCAATATTTCTTGTCCAAAATAAAACTATCCAACTCCCTTTATCGACCAGATTATTGACAATTGTGCTAGATGAAAAATCGTTTCATTTATGGATGGATTTTATGTCTATAATCAAATCAATATCTACCCAAAGGACCAATATAAGACAACATTCAACTATCCCTAGGGCACATTCGCTTATCGAAAACTCCCTTTTGGGTTAAAGAACGTTGGGAAATATTTTCAGAGAGCAATGGATTATGCTTTCAATGACATCAAGCACATTGTTCAACCCTATCTAGGCGATTTACCCGTGCATTCACAAAATCATATTGATCACCCGTTGCATTTGAGAGCTATATTTTTACGGTGCCGACACTACAAAATACACCTCAATCCACAAAAATGTGTGCTTTGTGTTGGTTATGGTCATTTTCTAGGATTCTTCATCTCAAAAGGAGGAATTCGAATAGACCCATTGAAAGTCTAGGCCATTCGTAATTTTCTTGCGCCATCAAATTTACTTCAGATACAGAAACTTCAAGGAAAGGCTAACTAGGTTCATACCTTACTATGCCGAAATGGTTAATGGATTTACTCGACTCTTGAAAAATGGGATTCCATTTCATTGGGACCAATTTTCCCAAGCGTATTTTGATGTTGTCAAGGATACTCTTGTCTGGGCCTCATTAATGTATCCCCCCAATTATTAGAGTGATTATTTCCTATATATCGTTGCGGTTGATACAACCATTGATATGGTATTGGTCCAAGTAGAAAATGGGATAGAACATCCGATATATTATTTGAGTCACAATCTCAATGATACGGAAGTGAAGAATTCATACATAGAAAATATTTCCTTGGCAGTTGTTCAAGTTGTCCAAATATTTCGCCACTATCTCATGTTTCGGAAGACCATTGTCATTTTGGATTGCAACCCCATGACTTATATCTTATCACGTCAATTGCTGGGGGGGGATATTCAAAATGGATTGTCATTTTGCAGGAATTTGATTTGGAATTCATCAAATCCAAGTCAAAGAAGTATTTATTTTTGGCTAAGATTCTCTGTGACCTTCCCTATGATAGTACTACTACTACATCAGAACCATCTATTCCTGATGAGTCTCTTTTTTTGATCGGATCATCTGATCATTGGTATGGGGATTTTATCATTTATCTCCAAACCCAGACTTTTCGACCTAATACCTTTTGCTCTGACCAGCAACGTATTCGATACCAAGCCAAATATTATCTGATCGTCGGTGATACACTTTATCATCGTGGTGTCAATACAATTTTAAGAAGGTGCCTCACTCATGAGGAGGTCAAAAAGGTTTTAAGTGGTTGTCATGCCGGGGCTTGTGGTGGAAACTTGTCTGGATATTCTTCCATGCAGAAGATACTTTGCACTGGTTACTTTTGGCCTACCATATTTCACGACTACATCCTCGCGGTCAGAAGTTGTCATGCATGCCAAATATTTGATAGTAAAGTCTGAAAACTGCCAGCACCAATGCATCTTGTTGTCTCTATGGGACCATTTTCAAAATGGGGCATTGACATCATGACTTGTAACCCTCATTCTTCTAGGGGGCATGGTTACATTATTGTCGCAGTAGAATAATTTACCAAGTGGGTCGAAGCGATGCCTACATTCAACAACAGAGGAAAAAAACTGCATTTTTTTTTCTTTAATCATGTCATTGCATGGTCTGGGGTCCCACAGACTATAGTCACATATCATGGTAAGCATTTTCGTAATCACATGATGACTGATTTGATTTCCAAGTTAGGACTATCACATGGTAGTTCTACTCCTTATTATCCCAATCAAATGGACAAGTTGTGGCTATTAAAAAAAATTTTAAATGAATGCTTCAATGTATGATAGGAGTTCATAAACGAAACTAGAATTTTATCCTGTACTCGGC
Organism: Pinus albicaulis; assembly: GCA_034641835.2. Lineage (NCBI taxonomy): Eukaryota > Viridiplantae > Streptophyta > Pinopsida > Pinales > Pinaceae > Pinus > Pinus albicaulis. The sequence continues at coordinate 531,268,398 of CM076582.1, read as the reverse complement.
CTTATGGGCATAACAAACCTCGACAAGAAATGAAACCAGATTTACCTCCTTTTCATTGGTGTATGGTCTGGAAGCTATCTTGCCAATCCAATGTGAAATATCATCGTTAAAACTCACAATCGACTTGTTACCTAACACCTCTGATGAAGAAGCGCATCATTTTAACCTCATCCATCTTGATGAAACATGTCGTGAAGCCCAATTGGCCAACGAAGCACATAAGGGATGTATAAAGGTGCAATACAACAAGCATGTATAGCATCAAATTTTCTCAGAGGGCGACTTGGTCCTTATTTATGATCAGGAAGCTGATGTAATAGGTACAGGGAAATTTGAGCCATTATGGCACGACCCCTATATTGTCAAAATATTTCTTGCTAAGGGTGCCTACGAGTTGGTGGATTACAATGCAATTCCATTGGCGTAGCCCCGAAATGGGTTGTATCTGAAACGTTACTATGCTTAATCATGAGCGTAGTAATTTTTTGTATTATATTGTATATATATGTTGTTGATTTACATTCACTATCTTAGTTTTTTTTTTAGAGTTTTCTTGACATTAGTATTCCACTTTACATTTCATTGCATATGTCTGAATCTTTGGAACCATTTGTTGGATATGCTAATGGTGTTAGTCGTAGTACGTAGAATCTATCCTCTACAGCATGGACCATTTTTTCTCTGAATGGAGAGTTAGTGAGTTTTCAAGGGATTTGTATCTATAGATTGACAAAAAACATCATGTATACTACGTTGATCTAACTTGTCTTTGATGTCATTTCATTTCGTATTAACTACATCATCATAATGTTAGACTCACAACTTGTGGTATTACAACTTACTAGTGTTTATACTGTTATAAATCCAACACTGCATCATAGGGTCCTAAGAGTTCAAATTTTGGAAAGACACTTTGATTTTATTCAATATCTACACATTTCTAGAAACTTGAACACATTGACTGATTCTTTAGCGAATTACGTTATAAACAGACATTTGCAGCACATGTAAAGATACATTCACATAATTGAATAGGATTTTGTAATAAACATAGGAAAACACTAAAATAAAATAGATATATAGTTATAGGTTTTTACAAAAAAAAATTCCCAAGACACATTGGTCATCTGACCTCAAAGTGTATGCAAAATGTCAAAAGTAAACTAGTGATGCTAATGGTAACATGCAATAGATCTAGCTATCCTACGTAGTAACCACATCCAATGGTTATGAACACCAATAGTGTGGCACTACAGTTGCATGGGTAACTCTTCGATCTGGAAATCCAGAATCCTGAAGGTCAACCCCTCTATGTGCTGCCAAATCTCAAACAGAGTCTCAACCATGTCTAAATCTTGAAGGACTTCTCTCCCGACAGCCCTCTCTGTTGGCTCATCCGCTCCATGCACTAGCTCCTCTACTGGTGGAACTCGACCCACATATGCATTACATTAAAACTTTAGTTTAGTCTTGGGAAAACATCAAAATTAAAAAACATGTATAAACCTTAGAAAAATCAAAACACATGGTCAAAACATTCTTACCGAATGCACCCCACTGAGCACCTTCTCGCAAAGATAAGTTTGGATCTCCTCGGAAATTGACGCCTGCATATGCATACTCATTGACGGAGATAACCTATCGCCTGAACCAGGCAAATAATGCAGTCAAGAACATGATGGACGATTGGCCTGCATTCCTAGCCATCAATTCTACCCATCTTACATCCTCAGATCTCTAGGGTTAGACATGCCCAGTGTCACATGCTAAGGTTGCATCAGTGGAATCTGATCTAAGGAAAAGGAAATGAGGATCGAACCATAACTAAATTTTTTCTGCCTTCCTCCCTTTTCCCTCTTCATTTGTTCTTTTATTTGAGAAAGTACAGCTTTAGACCAGTTGAAAATTGTTGGCTCCATGCACTCTAGAACATACTACATATAAGATCTGTTCGCTACATGTAGTGTAACGATACCAACTAGCTTTGTGATATTGAATAGAATGGTTCTCAAAGGCAAATCACAAACTTCACAGATGTTTATTTTCCCATCCTTGCTTGGATCTACCCCTAGATATAAATACTACAAAACATAGTCTCTCACAATCTCTTCTCCAAGAGCAGACCCTGAGAGAGAAATGGGTAAGCCTATCCTCAACAAGCCTATCAGAAAATATGCGTCCTCCACTGTAATAGGAACCACTTTGTTTCTAATGTGAAATGCATTAATTGTTGGATCCCATGCATGAACTAGGAACTCCAAAATTTCTATCTATTTCCTCATACCTGACAAGCGGAAGTACTTTAATAACCCACAATCTCTTAGGGCTCTTGCAGTACCCGAATCATTAAGGGAAATCATATTTTTTTCTTCATGATGTCTTTCTCTCCAGGTAACCATCATTCTAGTCTGATGAATCCCTGAAACATAAACATAAGATTCATTAGACTCAAGAATCAAGAATGTGAATTGTGTCCAACACAGTCTTAGTCAATAGACAGTGTGTTTCATATGCACCTAGGGTTCATTTGGGGTGCTCTACAATGCAGTTTTCAATGCCCAAAGGTGCATTGCCCTCTTTGGAAAAATAATTTTCTCTAAGGGGCCCAAATCCCTAAAATTTTGCAGTGAAATGAAAAGAAATGACTACTAAAAGAAAAAGAGGGTTTATGGCACCAACTTGGATCAAATGGAATTGAAAATCGTCCACAGAATCAATCGCAATCAATGGCTAAAGTTCGGGGGAAAAAACAGGTTCAGAGCTCCAAAATGCAAATGGTAACTTTCAAATGGTAAAAATGAATAGTAAAACTTTTCAATTATTCATCTGATTATTTGCAAATCATATTTATTGCTGTGACTATGGTTTTATTCAATTTTTATCATGAAACAGGTATTTTTAATCCATTTGATCTTGTTCTGAACAGGTTTGCAACTGATGAGCAGATTAGTCGTGCATATTTATTTCAGGAATGATTTGACCACAAAGCATACTTTTATCCTTATTTTTCTAGTTATGATACAAACGAAAAAGGACTTGAACCGCACTTTTATCTATTTTCAAGCTTCGATAACAATGAAAAAGGAACCCCTGGAGTCCTCTTTTAGCTCTTTTCAGACTCTTATAATGTGAAAAGATTGTCGAGCACTTGTATTTTCGATCTCGTAAAAGTAAATGAATTGATATCTACTCAGTATAATTTTAACCCTTTTCCAGACTGTGATAGATTATTTACAAAAAAGGAATGCATTATTCAAACATGGCTAGGAGGTTCTCTCTGATATTATTTTACACTTTTTCGAATCTAAGCAACAACTTTACAAAAAAAATACCTATGGATTTTTCTCTCGTCCTCTTTTTCAAACTCTCTAAATATGAAAAAGGACTGGGTTGTCATTGTTGTTAGGCACGTTAAAACATAAAATAGCGACGAGCTTGTCGATCATGGAAAGAATTGAGTTTCATTCATCTCTAGACTCGTTAAATTATTAAATAGCAATACATTATTCGCCCGAAGGCTTGAATTATAGATCAAGCATATGTTATCCTCCACAAGCTTGTTAAAAAATAAAGAGGTACTTGTCGACAAATGATCGAGGAAAATTTGGGAAATTGAACAGAATTTTTACTGTAGCAGGTCCCTCTTGAACATGACACTTCACTCCATCATCGTGACTGTTTAGGTTGGGTAATATTCTTGACGGTTCATTCATACCTATGGTTCATCATACCTTCATTTCGGTTTTGGGTCAATGTTGCCAACTCATCTGAGTGTCGTCGATATGTTCAAGAGAAGTCATCCAGTGAATACTCATCCTTCTGCAATTCTCATAAACCTTCATTCTCATGACCGTTATCCCTAAACATTGCTATATCAAGTCACATTTCGTCTTTGAAATCAGTAACTTTCGTTTTGCAATAAATTGGCTTAATGTCAACGTCAAATCATCATCTGGGAAGTTTACTTAGAAACATCATCTTCTAGTACCATGAGGCTTGTTACAACATCGACAAGATCCTCGCTTCCAGACTTTTGACCAAAATATTTTGTTTGGAGTTCGACATCAAATCATATGTTCACATCGTGCGAAATCTATTGCAGTACCTTGAGGGCCATTAACATCAATGGTGGTTCTCTCACGTTTGTTAATAGCTCACATCATTAGCTGGTAATCAAACAATGTCTTACCATGTTCGACTAGAAATCATATATCTGCATGGCTAGACTTGTACCTGAACGATCGAGTGAACGAGGTAAGAAGACCTCAGATCTAGTTTTAGTCATCCAGGTTGCGATTTCAGGATTTTTGTACACATCATTTGCACGGTGACTTTACATACATATCGTCATTTGAACATGGGCCTATATTTGTAGGCATGTCTGTATTGGGCAACATTCCAATGTAGACGACTTTATGCACTATGTACATGTTATTAGATATTTTATGTGTTGAGAAAGGGAATGCCTTCCCTCAACAATTCATGATCAAGAGGATATATCATGATGTAATTTATTGTAATATTTATGCAGGTCACCACTCTGCTTAAATACCAGCCCATCACAGTGTAAAGCATCTCATTCAAAAAATATTGTTATTATTCAGACTTCTTGCTTCAGCGGGAAACTATTATAGATCAATTTTGGCATCATTCCCAATGACCTGGTTAAACTGGACATCATCCCCATAACCAATGAAATTGGGTCTATCATCCCCTATCATTTCAGTTGCTACATGCCCTAAGACAAGAACAAGAAAAATTCATCCATGACTTCCATTGCAAGGTCTCCAAGATTTGAAGTATATGTTATATCACCTATGAGCTAACCAAGGAAGCCTCTCAAGGGGATAACTACTTTGCATATGCAGTTACCTCCATTCAAGGGTGCTATGCATAGCACTTCCCGACATTCAAGAGTGCGTTGGTCAAATGGGAGCGAAATTCTCATTGTTCCGGAATCTCCACGTGGCTAGTGCCTTCTAGAAGAGTCCATATGTGTCAAAATTTGAATCCATGTGTCCATATAACACCTCTGAGCTTGGGAACATGTCTTTCCTATTATTAGAAAGTCATTAATTGAGAAACTACCTTCAGTTTCCCTATAAATTGAGCATAGATCCTAGTGCTAGGGAACGAAGAAATTTGGTAAAGAAATGTTGTTGGATTCTCAATTGTGTGTGTGATAAGAGTGATATGCTTCTGGTGAGATGTTTATTGTGATGAGGCTGGAATGAATGCTAAAGCTGGTGACATGAAATCGATCGATGGTTGTTACCTCCCCCTTCTATCCATTAATAAATATTATTGTTCATTTTCCCATATATGTAACTGTATATGTTTCTATTTTTCATATCATGGATTCTTAATTGATATATATGTTTAATGTTTCATCGATTTAACAATTAAGATAAATAACCATGTGTATATTGCAATCTCTTTGTTTTTTAGTGTTTATACTTGCAAGAACTAGTCTTGCGATCAAATTTGGATTGGAAGCTACAGTAAGAGCGACAGAAGGAGAATAAGAAGCACTTGGATCACAAGTAAGTTCCTCTATCTTTCCGTGTTTCTATTTACTCTTAGAGAAAGTGTCTGCAAAGTCTTTTATTTGTTTTTCTAAATGCATAGCACCACATTTAGGGAATGTGTTTTATTCGTAATCCATAATTCCGCATAACACACTTCACAGCGAAACATTCTAGTTTCTTCATGTGGATTTCTTCTTTGAGATCTCCATGAAGAATTTTTTTTTCACATCCATATGTTCTACCTCAAAATCAAAATAAGCAACAACAAATAAAATTAATCTGATAGATGCTAACTTGGAAATAGGCAAAAAATTATCGCCAAAATCAATTCCTGACGCTTGAGAATAACCTTTTGCTACTAATTGAAATTTGTATTTCTACACTTTTCTTTATGCATTCATCTTCTTCTTGAACACCCATTTTCTGCTAATGGGTTTTCTTCTAGCCAACAACTGCACTAGATCCCAAGAATCAATTTTTTCCAAAGTTGTCATTTATTCAACCATGGAATTCTTCCAGAGTTTTCCATCCTTTGAATCCATTGCCTCCCTGAAAGTTCTAGGATCATTATCATTAATAGATAAAAAAAAATTGAACAGAAAGCGTGGACTATACATCATTAGCTACCTTTTCTCTCAAATTGATCTCCTCAAAACTGGAGTGTGTGGTTCTTCCTCTTTTGATTCTTTTTCTTCTATATAGTCTGATTCTTCCTCCTTTAGATCAAACATTATCTTCTCTAGTTCCTTTTCCCTTCATAGGACTTTATGTTTAATAACATCTTTCACTTCTTTAAACACCACATCTCAACTATACACAACCTTCCTTGTTTTTGGGTTCCAAAGCTTGTAACCTTTTAAACCATCCTTATACCCAATAAAGATACACCTTTCAAATTTACTATCCAAATTGGTTCTTTTCTCCTTTGGAACATGTACATATGCATCACATTAAAATACCCTGAGATGAGAGAGAGAGAGGGTTTCTTCCAAATCCATACCTCATGTGCATTTTTATCATCCAAAGTTGATGAAGGAGACCTATTAATTAGGAAACATGTAGGATCCACTTTCTCTTCCCAGAATTCCTGCCCTAATCCAACACCATAGAGCATGCTTCTTTCATTTTCCATCAACGTCATGTTCATTCTTTTTGTAACTCCATTTTGTTGAGGTGTGTATGGATTAGTCTTATAGCATGTTATACCACACTTCTTATGCAACTCTTCGAATTCCTTCTTGAATAATTCTCTACCATTATTTGTCCTCAACACCTTAATCTTCTTCACTGCCTGATATTCCACTAGAGCCTTATATTCTTCAAACCTATCAAAGACTTCATATTTCTTCATGAGGAAATATATCCACGTATTCCTTGAGAATTCATCTATAAACGAGACATAGTACACAAATTTACCCAGTGGTGGAACCAACACAAGTCCAAACAAATCACCATTCACAAGCTCTAATATCCCTTCTTCCCTCTTAGCAGTAAAAGAGAAACTCACCTGATTCTACTTCCCATATACACAATATTCAAAGAAATTGAAATCCTATGAGAAATTAGACATACCTTCTATCATACCATTACCATGTAGTATTCGAAGGCCATTCTCTCTAATGAGTCCCAGTATTTGAGGCCACAACAGTCTTTTCAAAAAATACTAGAAGATTTTATGTTCCAATTTCAAGAACCACAAAACTGTTGCACTCATCAATAAAGATATTTTCGTGAAAAAATGTACATAGTTTCGATCCAAACAACCCTCATCAATATCAGAGCTCACTGAGCCATCTTACAGGTATCATTCTCAAATATTTCTTTTACACCTGCAACAGCCATCATGCTTACAAAAATTAGATTTTTTGTTAATTTAGGAATGTGCAGAACACTAGGAAGTGTTCTCTTCCTTCCACCTTGCAACTTCAAATTGCTCTTTGTCCTATGATTTTGGTCTTCCTATCATCACATAGGAAGAGATCACCGCCATTATATTTCTCATTCTCAATGAACCACTCCCTATGGGGAGTCCTATAAAAGGATGCACCTGAGTCAATCAACCATGCCTCATGATCTGTGTGTGTACTTGAAGAAGAAGCCAAGTACACATCCCCATATTCATTTGAGTTGGTTTTCACCCATGCAAAAGGAACATCATCAGATCCATTTCCTTTCTCAGGAGTTTTAGATCTACAATCCTTTTGTATTTCCCTTCTTTTCCACATTTCCAACATATCTTTACAAATTTTCCTAGAGATTTAGATCTCCCTCTAGATTTATATCTCCCACTTGAGGATTTATTTATGTTTCTGTTGTCAGATAATCCTCTTATAGATAAGGCATCTTCATTCTATCTCTCCATATGTTTCTGTCTCATCTCCTCTGATAGCATGAATGAGACCATTTCATTAAAATTCAAGGTAGTTGTATTGCTACCTATAGAAACAACCATAATATCTCATGATTATGGTAGAGAATGTAGAATAATGCATTTATATTTTCCTGAAATTTTAGTATAAACATATAAAAACTGAATTACTACATTATTGAAGGTGTTTAGAAGCTCTTCATCAAGCTTCCATCCTTCATCCTCAAATTAATTATACAACTTTTTCTGTAGGAATAATTTGTTGACGAGGGACTTAGATTGATACAAAGTCCCTAACTTGCCCCACAAAGCCTTTGTCGTATTTTCCCCTAATACATTCAATAATATTGAATCTGAGAGACACAATCATATTGTGCACTTTTCCTTCTAATATAACTTCGCCCAGTATTTTGTCAAAATTCCTATTGGTGTTGTACCTAGATCTACAACAATCCACTCATCTCTGTCCACCAACATATCATCCATATTGAGCATCCACAGCTCAAAAATTTGTCCGTTGAATTTCTCAATCTCTATCTTTCAATATTTCACCATCTCCTTTCACCGCAGGAATTGATCCTGCAGATCTCACATTATAACAGGGTCTACCATATGCTCAAGAAAAACCCCTCAGCCACAAAGGCGTCCCTTTGAAGCTGAAATAACTTTGATACCAAATGTAGGTTTTAACCCTATACATAAAATACCTACAAACAAATTATTAAAAAATAGAAAGACATGTTGAGATTCAACAAGATGATGAGCTTAGTGAAAAGAGTCGCCTTCACTAAGTGGGCCCGCAAGATATTTTTGGTGCAAGTCTATTTTTAGACTATGTATATTTTTAGACATGGTGATCATATTTCAGAAGTTGCAGGATGCTATTTGTGGCTAGTTGATCAAGTTGGAAAAATAGATGAAATTCTATTTTTAGAATATTGGGCGAAATCTATTTATAGATCGTCAATCTAAAAATAGATGCATGTCAATTATTATTAGCTCTTAATAATAATCTGAAAATAAACAACAACTTATTCTCTTGGAGCACCTTTTTTCAATGAAAATATGTGGCACATCAATGGATTGAGGGAATTACGCAATTCCCAAGGTTTTACTGGAGTTCATGCATGGAGGACTTAGTTAGAACTAAAGTGGTAGACTTATGACAGAGTTGGAAGAGTAGTTCATGGAGTTGTATTCAGTTTAACTCAGTTAGACTTAGTTCAGCTAGTTGTATCTAATCTAACTGAATGATTAAATAGTGAGAGTGGAGTGAATTAATTAGTTAATTAATTCACAAATAATAACTCATTAATCAACTAAAAAATACAACAATTAACTACAGTGCATGTCAGCTCCAGTGGAGACCCAGTGGAGAGATAGGTGAAAGGGAAAGATGGAATATCTGTTGTGACTATAGTGATGCATTGATTGCATCACACACACATTGGAGTTTCCAATGAGCATTGCGTAGTCAAGGCAATGTTAATTCGAATTCATTCAGAGCTATTCTTCAGCAGGGATTGCATAGTGGAGGTGGGCTAGCAGGAGGGCAAAATCCAGTGCATGGATTTGCAGATTTTTCCTGATTAGTGTGTGACGATTGATTGTACTAATAGCTTGATGTACTAATATTTGTATGAGATTGTTACATGATCTCCATGATACATAATATATGATAGTTGGGGTTTTCAGCTTCAGGCTTTCCCATTAAACAACTGTGTTATGTGCGATTGTTTCTATTTATGCTTCACATGTGTGTGCAATTAATTTTCTGCAAAATATTAACAGTGGAATGATTCTGTATTTTGCAAGAAGTTAAATATTGTGAGATTAGGGGAATCTAGATGTATGCATGCTTAGTGTATACTAATTTCTACATGGTATCAGAACATTGTTAAATCTTGAAGATTGCAATTGTGAAGCATTAGTGAGTTTGTGCTGGTGGACAATTCGAATTTGCTGCAGAAGATTCTTGGTGTAGAATTTGAGTATACATTGAAATGGCTTTCAATGGGTTGCGTTTGGAGTATGCCCTTTATGGGAGCTTGAATTACATAGCCTGTGTTAGCCCCCCTATGAAATTATTGACAAGCAAGCTGGGGGCTATGTCATTTTGGAGACCTTCAAGGAATGCATCTCCCTTGAAGACACATCATCCTTGAGGTCTCCCTGTGCTTTGCCTTATACAAGTCCCCTCTGCTGGTTCCTTTTACCTAAGGCATGCATTTACCCTTTGTACCCCTGCATAATGTCCCTTTTTTCTCCTCCTTTCCCCTTTGACAAAGTCCCTCTTTTCCTTTTTGTTCCCCTCTATTCTCCCCAAAATCCCCTCTAAAAATCCCTACACCCTTTGTTTTCCCAGATCCCCCCTCCATCTCCCTACCGTTACCCTCTCATAGCTTTAAGATCCATTAAAATGGGTTAAAAACCCACTTCCGACCATATAATAAGCCTTAGCCCCTTCTTCGCTAGCCCCCGAGCCCTGTCCTTCCATGCGATCTAGTGCCGTGACCAAAGCACTAACCCCGAACGCGCTGGTCCCGTGGGCTTTTCGGCCGAATTTCCATCCGTCGATCTTGTTTGATCGGACGGTAAGCGTGAACCCCGACGCTCTCCGTTTTACCCCGTTCATTTCGTAGATCGCGCGATTGCCATTCATTTCCCCGTCGGATCAATGGTCCACAGTCCTCCAGCCGGTGGTCCCCGCCCGTGCACTGTTCTAAAACTTCCGGTTTATTCCGCACCGCCTTTGGGTGATGGGTGGTATTTCCTGATAGCCCAGCGATTCCATACAGCTGTCACCGCGTGCCTTCTGTACGATAGCAAAACTGCCCATTCCCCGCGCATTAACCTTCGACTCAGGACGCCGCGCGAAATCATCGTAATTCGTCAGATCTGGGATGGTCTATCCAACAGTCGGCATTCATCTAAGCTGCGCACTGCTTAACCCTGTTCATCGCACCTGCTGGCCCATCGCCTGTCATCCTCCACTGTTGATCCCCACCGCAATCGACGGTCTAGATTTTTCCGACCACCATTGACCATTCCACTGTCTCTCGGTCTCGCCACGTCATTTCCACGTGTGTCCACCGTACGTCTTCCACCCCGTCGTATATATTCATTTTAAGGTCGTGTTTTTAAGGTTTTTCTTTTCTCGTTTGAATTTCTTCCACCATAGTGCCCCAACATGTGACCATGAACGCTTTTCCACTACGCGTTGCACCTTCCACCACATTATTCCACCATGGCACCGCTCTGTACAGTCACTCCCGTCGTCTCCATTGTGCCCCCCCCCCATGTCTGTTTTCTTAATCAGTTTTCGTTTTTGCAGGGTTATCAAAGGTTAATGGCCGCCATGATGTAAATCTCTGTTTCAAGGATAGAGAGGTTGAAGAATATCAGTTACGGTGGCGGAATTTATGAGCAAAGGCCCGGGAAGGTGAAGACAGGACTTACATTAAAGAAAGGCAGAATCCAAACTTTAAAAAACTTCCTGCGCCATTAAAGCTCGAGCTTACCTGACAGAAGCAAGAATGGAGCGGCATAATGTTTCAGTACAAAGCAAAGGAGATTGAGGCACACTAATGAAGGTCTTAAGCCTTGAATCATCAGTTTAAGAGGCAAAGCATCAGATTGAAGACCTCGAGGATTGAACAAGAGATCCTGTGCACAGTAAAAGGTAACATCAGGGTTATTCATCAGCAGAAAGTTTTTCTTCATCAAAGTACAGGACACCCATACAGCTTTTATTATGCACAATGTCCCTGAAGGAATTTCCACCCTAACAGCAGTTCAAAACCGCCAGAGCATTTGTATGACAGACCTCTCAGTAGTTTATCTTAGTTTCGTTCAAAGCGCCAGGAGTACTGCAGCCAAAAGATGTCAAGATCATATCCGGAGAAGATCACTCTTTAACAAGGGAGGTGACAGAGATTGAAGACACATAAGTCAAACAGAATGGGCTTCAGCCCTACATTCATTTCGTGTTTAATATTACATTTAGTGTTCACCTACCTCCTTAGTCGATCTTCTGTTCATCCTCTGCTATAAAGCATAGAAGGAAATTATTGTAAAGGTTGTTGTTTGGATATCAGTGGATTGCAAGCATTTTCCTCTTGAGACAAGTTCTCTGTGTAATATTGTAAAATAGGCTGAGGTTTGATGTATTCAGACTGAATGTTCAAGCTATGGGCAATGATGTACCTGATTGGTGTTGTTTTAAATATGACAAGCACATTTCTTTGGATCCTAATCTAAAGAAGCTGGTGATGTTTTCTTATCTCTGTGTTTGATTCCATTTCATTCTGTTTCTACAGGCTCGCATCAGAAGTTTGGCATAAGATTTACCCTTGATAGGTACCTTATGTTGCTACTCTCCCAACATTTTATTTTTTTTGCTTACATGTGTATCTGAATATTGATTTCAATTGGTTTAACCAGTGTAGTGGATGTTATTGCCTGCTCTCTGATGTATGAATTAATGAAATCTATGTTTAGATGTTCTTGTTAGGATTTAGTTGGATGAGTTGAGAACATTGGGAGGTCTAGAACCCTGTCTCTGCCTCACTAGGATCCTTCCATCTTAATTAAGCCTTTTTAAGGTCCCTTGTCCTGCCTCTAATTTTTTCTAAGCAGGTCTGGAGTTAAATGACCTCTGACCTGATCTATAGAAAGGATTGGCTGGTTCCCCCTCACTCATTTTCAGTCCTTAATGTTCCATTCCATCAACCATCTTTTAAAATCCAGATGCTCTAGATTACTAGCCCAACTGAAAGCTTGCACATTGAACACAAGTAAACCCTTTCTTGACTCCATTGCCCAATGGCTTCGATGTTCCCTGAGTTATCTATCTTTGCCTAGTTTCCTCTTTGCTCATCCTTGTCTCATGTTGGAGCCTTCTTTCTTGATTCCCAACAACCAAACATAAACAATCAAACAAACAAACCTCGTGCCAATAACTAGCCTAAAATCATAACTTAGAGCCTCAAAGACATACACTTTGACTCATATAGAGAGATCCCTCTCTTGACCTAGGAGGGCTAGATCCTAAGGTCTGAAAGTGGTTCTATGTTGTCTCATCTTTTGTTCTTGTCAACCTGGCCAAAACATGGGAACCCCAACATAATGGCGACTCCGCTGGGGACTTCTGAATATTTTTCATCTCACTCTATCATAAACTTTAGAAAACCTTCAATCTCTGGTTAGGTTGACAGTAAGTCAATCCTTTCTTGAATCGACCTCTATGGTTGAGTGTCCATCATAGTCTTAGACAGAGCCCAGGAAGGGCCAGGTAGCCTCCAGATCTCACCCTCTTCGGAGGTGACATATCTGGTAAATGCCCACCCAATCAATCTCTGGTTGGAGTTTGATGTTTCTGAGGAGATTCCTGAAAGGTGATAGTGACTGAGCACTGTGGTGGACAGTGTAACCCCTTTGACATACCCTAAACCTTCCACCTGGAAACTCCATAGTTCCTAAAAGATCAAGACTCCACTGGTGATCAGTAGGCCTGCTGTTTAACTTGGTTTCACATTAGACTCCACTGGGAGACCAACCTTTGAAACAGCATTAACCACAACAGAAGTACCAAGTAGGGTTAAGCTGTTTAGTTAGAAGTATAACATTCTGGCTTTCATAACCGTTCACACAAGAGCTTATCCTAACCCTGACCCACCTGAAATAGTTGACAATCCGAAGAGTATCATCAAGGGAGCTCCTACACCTAAAGGATCAACTATTTCCAGCCACATCTATAGAGCTAACTCTGCGCCAGAAAATCTTACAACTCTATCACACTTTCGACTTGACCTAGACCTGCCAAACAGATTACCTAGAACTAGGTCATTCAATACTTTAGACCAGCCAGACCCTCAGCTTGGGGACGCAGAGACCCCTCCATCCACACCTCTTGACATTCACTTCATTCAAAACTTGGGGCTCTTCCACCCTAGATCTGCTCAACAAACCGCTGCTGGTCCTAATATTCTCGTCATCCATATACCAGCTGCTCAAATCAATCCTTTGCCTCATCAGAATATCATCATGGTAGCTTGGTATGCCCCCTTAGTATTACCCCATCCTTTTTTGCCCTTACCAAAAGATTATCAATCAAAAATCCTGCACTTCACTGCTAAAGAGTCCATAACAGCTCAGCAACATGTAGATAAAATGGAGGATTCTTTTGACTACATGGAGATTGATGATGAAACCATCAAAATGAGGATCTTTGCCCAAAGCTTGGGGGGAGATGTAAAGAAGTGGTTTAAAATCTTGCCTCCTAGCAGTATCCAAGATCTCCCTGCATTATATCGGACCTTCATAGACAAATGGGAAGTTAGGGCAAACCCTTGCCAGCTCCTAGCAGAATACATGACCCTTAAAAGGAACGTGGGAGAGAGTTTCCATGATTACACAACAAGATTTAACAGCATTTACAATTCTCTCCCTCCACATATGAAACCTCCACAAGGTATGGCCCTAGCAAAGTACCCTGATGGGTTTGATGCTGACATGGCCTATGAGCTTAGGGATAAAGAGTACACCACATTGGAGGACATGCAAAAAGGAGCAGTGAACATAGAGGCAAACCTGATTGAGAAAAGGGCAAGACTGAGATCTGAGAAAAGGGTAACATATAGGGATAACACTATAGCCTCCACATCAGACCCAAACTATGACAGACTATCTAAAAATGTGGATAAGCTGCAAGAAATGATGGAAAAGATGGTTGTCACAGTTAGCAATCAGAATAGAAACCAGAACCAAAATCAGAACCAGAACTTTAGAAGAAACAACAATGCTCCCAATAGGCAAAAGAAATCAGATCAGCAAGTTATTCCCCCTTTCCAAAACTTTTTAGATGAAGATGAGGGAATCATAGAAGATTCTGAAGGGAATAAAATAAACATGTTTGAAACAGAAGACTCAATCCTTAACTGTGATTCAGGGGGAGACCAACCCTCACCTTCATACTGGGATGAGGAATGGTTAGAAACTGAAGATTACAGATTAGGATTTGAAAATGCCATGATGCAGGTCAGAGAACAGTATGAACTTAGGAGAAAAAAGAATCAAGACACTTCCAAACCCAAAGCTCCTGAGGTTACCATCAAGAAAAGACCTGATAAAACTTCTAAAGCATCTGCTGCAAATAACAAATCAGCAGCTGAAAGTTCTGGTAAGCACAAGGAAAAAGACGACCTAGACACTGAAGAACAAAGCCAACCAACCAGCGGTACTAGCACTGCAGTTAGTGCTCCTGATAAAACGATTCCTGACCCTGTACATAGCGATAAATCACAAACTGATACAGCTACTAAGGCAGTAGCAAATAAAACATAGTTAAGCACTCCAAAGACCCAGTCCACTTTCAATCTAGGGAGTGAGATTGCAAAAATTAAAATCTTTGTACCATTATCTGAGCTGGCCACTCAGGATGTATATAAAGGCCAAATTTTGAAAGCATTGAATCTAGGGGAAAACAACGACACTGTGAATTTGAGTGATGATCAACCTGCCCTCCTGTTTGGTCCAAATATTTAGGGAAAGTTTCAGGAAGGGGTAGTTCCACCTTTTTATATCAGTCTCAACATTCATGACAAGATCCTTCATAATGCCATGCATGACTCTGGAGCATCACACAATATAATGCCTAAGGTAGTGATGGAAAGGTTAGGCCTAGAAATCACCAGACCCTACAAAGACTTATATTCATTTGACTCTAGTAGAGTAAAATGCCTAGGACTAATCAAAGATTTATGTGTGAGTTTGACCCAGATTCCTGCCAAATGTATGGTCATGGATGTGGTGGTGGCAGATGTACCACCCAAGTATGGCATGTTATTATCTAGATCATGGGGAGCCAAGCTGCAACGAACAATGTAGATGGATGGCTCATATTCCACTATCCCTATATTTGGCCAACTTAGAAGACTATATAGAGAAGCTCAAGTGAAATTCCTAGTTAGTAGCCCCGAGAAACCTGAAAATTCACCATTGTACTCTGTACACACGAACCTGGATTCTTTCATTCTCTATAACGACCAATCTCTATAAGAACCAGAAACACAATGCAGAGATACAAATGATAACATAGAGCCCACGAACTTTAACATAATGGCTACTCTGGAGGAATATGATGAAGAAAACCATGGGTCGGATAATGAAAACGAAACTCAGAATGAACCAGAAACACAATGCAGTCAGCCTATTAGTCACACCCCTCAAAATAATACACCACGTGAAGAACAAGACAACCCACAACCTAGTACAGATCCCCCAACACAACATAATGGCGAACCCCTGTGGGAGATGAATTTCGACGGGTCTTGTACTAGGAAAACTGCTGGAGCAGGGGTGTGGCTACACAACACGGAAAATGACCACGCTGAGAGCCATGCTTTGAATCTGCATTTCAAATGCACAAATAATATTGCAGAATACGAGGCTCTTATCCTTGGTTTAAATCTATTGAAAAAATTAGGAGCCCACAGGATAGCTGTACGAGGAGACTCAGAGTTGGTCATAAAACAAGTAAATGGTGAATATTCAGCAAAACACCCCAGGCTCAGGGCATACAGGAATGATGCCATGTATTTACTGAAAACATTTATGGAGTATGAGTTGGTGTTTGTCCCTAGGGGTCAAAATGTTATTGCTAACGGATTGGCTTGTCTAGCTAGTTCATATCCTAAGACTCCCGCTGACCAACGAATCATCATTCAGACCAAATTCAGACCTGCAGTGCCAGACAATGAAAAATATTGGCAGGTCTTTGAAGGAGACAAACAGATCGAAGATTTCCTGGTGGGCAGAAATGAGTTTGAATTTTCTGATTCAGACTCAAAATCTAATGACAACTGCCCAAGTAAGGATCCCCCAGATGAACAAGAAACACCCTGTAACATAGAAATAAACGCCCTTTCTGAAGAGACTGGAAATCCAACCAAAAAATGTGAAAACGCAGATGGTGAAGAAGTAGAAGTGCTGCAGGCCAAGGACAAGAATATGCCCAGAGGCCTAGCACCCTTGGAAGACCTTTTTGACTTTGATGATGTAGCAAAGAAGCCCACTATAGAACATGCAGACTCTGATGTTGAAGAATGCAACATAGGCACTGAAGATAAACCCAAAATGATCAAACTGGCTAAGTCTATACCTGCGAACATGAAGAAGAAATACATTGACCTGTTTAATGAATTCATAGATGTGTTTGCATGGAGCTATGGAGACTTAAAAGCCTATGACACCGACATCATACAACACAAGATACCCTTGAAGGAAAATCAGAAGCCTTTCAGACAGAAACTCCGTAGGATCAATCCAAAACAATTGCCTGCAGTCGAGAAAGAGATTAAGAAGATGTATGATGCAGGCATAATAGTTCCTGTGATTTTTTCTGATTGGGTGTCAAATCTAGTGGCTGTGAGGAAGAAAACAGGGGAGATCAGATTATGCATAGACTTCAGAAACCTCAATAGAGCCTCACTGAAAGATAATTATCCTTTGCCTAGAATGGAACATATCTTACAGAAGGTAGTGGGCTCTAAGAGAATCTCCCTACTTGATGGTTTTTCAGGATACAATCAGGTCTTAGTACTCCCAGAAGATCAACTCAAAACAGCATTTACCACTCCATGGGGCACCTTCATGTATGTGAAGATGCCATTTGGATTGATGAATGCTGGCACCACCTTCTAGAGAGCGATGGATATAGCTTTCTCAGAGGAGATAGGACAATTCATTGTTATCTATTTGGATGACTTGACTGTCTTTTCCAAAACTGAAGAAGAACATCTCAAACATTTGAGGAAAGTTTTCGAAAAATGTAGAAGGTATGGTCTATCCCTAAATCCTAAGAAAACTGTTTTTGGGCTGCAAGAAGGTAAACTTCTAGGCCATGTCATTTCTGAGAAAGGGATCAAGATAGACCCACAGAGAGTTGAGGGAATACTCCGAATCACACACCCAAGAAAAATCAAGGAGTTACAGTCCTTCATTGGGAAAATCAACTTCCTGAGGAGATTTATTCCCAATCTAGCTGAACACCTTAGGAATATGACTAACATGCTGAAGAAGGGTGTGGGAGTTAAATGGACTGTAGGAGCTAAACAATATTTTGAATCTATAAAAATTTCACTCACACAAGCCCTGTTCTGATCAGCCCTGATTTCTCAAAGGATTTTCTGATATTTTCATTTTCCTTAGAGCACACCATAGCTGCGGTTTTGCTGCAGAAAAATGCAGAAGGTAATGAACAGCCAATTGCCTTTTTCAGCAAATCCTTAATAGATGCACCCTTAAAGTACAACATTATGGAGAAACAGGCCTATGCCCTGGTAAAGGCCTTAAAAGACTTTAGGGTGTACATTCTGCATTCTCACACCATTTCTTATGTGCCAAATATAGTGGTCAAATATATCTTGTCCCAAGACCCTGATGGGAAAAGGGGCAAATGGATTGCTACCATCTTAGAATATGACCTTGAGATAAAGCCCACCAAACTTATCAAAGGTCAAGGCCTGGCCCAGTTAATGGCTGAATCAAACTTGCATGCCCTTGACATTAATATGATAAATGCCTTAGATGAGCAGGAAGGATTGCCCCATCCAACTGTTGAGGAGCAGTTTCAAAACTCTCCTTGGTATACTGATATCCTTTACGTGCTCACCAACCTCAATGCCCCTCCAGAACTGTCCAAAACCAAGGCCAGATTCATAAAACTCAAAGCTAGAAATTATTGCATTTTGAATGAGAATCTATACTGGAAAAATCCAAATGGCCTATTGTTGAAATGCTTGTCTGAACCTGAAGCTGAAAGAATTAAACAGGAATTCCATGCTGGGGAGTGTGGAGGCCACCTGAGTTGGAAAGCCACTACAAATAAGATACTCAGGGCTGGTTACTATTGGCCTACACTCTTCCATGATGTCCATAAAATGATACTTGCCTGCCACAAATGCCAGATCTTTGAAGGCAGAAGAAAGCTTCTCCCCCTCCCATTACAACCCATCACTGTAGAAGGTCCCTTCATGCAATGGGGCCTAGAATTTATTGGATATATTCACCCCTCTTATTCTGGGCAACACAAGTGGATCCTGACTGCCACAGATTACTTCACTAAATGGATAGAAGCCATACCCACTAGGAATGCCACTGATTCTGTCATCATTAGGTTCCTAGAAGACTTCATCCTATCTCGGTTTGGCTGTCCAAGGACAATAATCACTAACAATGCTGCTGCCTTCGGATCCAAGAAAATGGTTGATTTCTGTCACAAGTACGGAATAACACTTGGTCATTCAACTGCCTATTACCCCCAGGGTAATGGATTGGCTCAATCATCTAACAAAATCCTGGTCACAATCATTAAGAAGCTGCTGGAAGAGAGCAAAAAGTCATGGCATAAAAATTTGATACATGCTTTGTGGGCTGACAGGCTCACCACAAAGAAATCTATTGGCATGTCACCATTCCATCTGGTTTATGGAACAGAAGCAGTTTTTCTTACTAGCCTTGGAATACCAGTGATCAAGCTTGTCCAGGAGATTCAGACAGAGGAAAACAATATGGTGAGGAGAGTTAATGAAACCATCCATATTCAGCAAACAAGGGAGCAGGTGTATAGCAGAGCTGTCAGAGTTCAGGAAAACATAAAGAGGCAGTTCGACAAAAGAACCAAAGCTTCAGACTTCAAAATTGGTGACAAGGTTCTGAAATGGGATTCAAGAAGAGAGGACAAAGGTAAACATGGCAAGTTTGACAGCTTATGGCAGGGTCCATTCTTTATCCAAGCTTCTGCGGGTCCTAATGCATTTTTCCTACAAGAACTTGATGGTACAGAGTTGTTTGGGGGTCCTGTCAATGGTAGGATGCTCAAGCATTACTTCTGCTAAATTCCAATTTCCAATTTCATTTTTCATTGTATATACCATTGCAGTTTATTTCGGGAAAGAGAAAGGTGTTATAAAAAAAAAAAAAGACAGTCGGTCCTAACATGCTCCAAATCTGGACCAGCAAGGAACAAAGAAGAATCAGCTCTAATATGCCCAAAACTAGAGCTGAAATCAAAGAAAAGAGGTGACTCAAATATGCTCAAAACCTGAGTCACAAAGAAGGAAGGATATTTCAAATTGTAGATTTCATGCCTTCACAAGTTTTGTTTGCAGTTTTCTACAAGTCTTCACTCCAGCAAGTCAGACAGTCTAATCTTGGCTTGGCTATTTTTCAATTTCCTGTCTTAGAATGTAGGAGAAGAAACCTGCTAGACAGTCTAATCCTAGCCGGTAGTAGTGTAGGTAGAGAAACATATGAGGCCAACAGTCTAATCTGGTCTCATGGAGCAATAAGGGTAGATTTAGGATAGGTTTGTTTTTTGTTTTGAAAATAAAATGTAAGGGGTCTGCTAGCTCAAATGCACCTTAAAGAAGAAAAAATGCTAAGACTGTAGTTTGGGTAGGTACTGTGATCGGGAAAATGTTTCTGCTGATGTAACATATTCATATTATGGCAGCTAATCAAAGAAAGGGATGTGCCAAGCAGCAGGCATCTGGCCTACTCCAAAGATTATTTCTGGTTTCTTGACTCCTTCAAGAAGAAGCCATCCCCATGTGGAGCCACTTTTAGCCCCCCTATGAAATTCTTGACAAGCAAGCTGGGGGCTATGTCATTTTGGAGACCTTCAAGGAATGCATCTCCCTTGAAGACACATCATCCTTGAGGTCTCCCTGTGCTTTGCCTTATACAAGTCCCCTCTGCTGGTTCCTTTTACCTAAGGCCTGCATTTACCCTTTGTACCCCTGCAGAATGTCCCTTTTTGCTCCTCCTTTCCCCTTTGACAAAGTCCCTCTTTTCCCTTTTGTTCCCCTCTATTCTCCCCAAAATCCCCTCTAAAAATCCCTACACCCTTTGTTTTCCCAGATCCCCCCTCCATCTCCCTACCGTTACCCTCTCATAGCTTTAAGATCCATTAAAATGGGTTAAAAAACCACTTCCGACCATATAATAAGCCTTAGCCCCTTCTTCGCTAGCCCCCGAGCGCTGTCCTTCCATGCAATCCAGTGCCGTGACCAAAGCGCTAACCCCGAAGGCGCTGGTCCCGTGGGCTTTTCAGGCGAATTTCCATCTGTCGATCTCGTTTGATCGGACGGTGAGCGTGAACCCCGACGCTCTCCGTTTTACCCCGTTCATTTCGTAGATCGCGCGATCGTCTTTCATTTCCCCGTCGGATAAACGGTCCACAGTCCTCCAGCCGGTGGTCCCCGCCCGTGCACTGTTCTAAAACTGCTGGTTTATTATGCACCGCCTTTGGGCGATGGGCGGTATTTCCTGATAGCCCAGCGATTCCATACAACTGTCGCCGCATGTCTTTTGTACGACAGCAAAACTGCCCATTCCCCGCGCATTAACCTTCGACTCAGGACGCCGCGTGAAATCGTCGTAAGTCGTCAGATCTGGGATGGTCTATCCAATGGTCGGCATTCATCTGAGTTGCGCACTGCTTAACCCTATTCATCGCACCCGCTGGCCCACCGCCTGTCATCCTCCACCGTTGATCCCCACCGCAATCGACGGTCTAGATTTGTCCGACCGTCGTTGACCATTCCACTGTCTCCTGGTCTCGCCACGTCATTTCCACGTGTGTCCACCGTACGTCTTCCACCCCGTCGCATATATTTGTTTTAAGGTCATGTTTTTAAGGTTTTTCTTTTTTCGTTTGAATTTCTTCCACCGTAGTGCGCCAACCTGTGACCATGAATTCTTTTCCACTGCACATTGCACCTTCCACCATGTTATTCCACCATGGCACCGCTCTGTACAGTCACTCCTGTCGTCTCCATCGTGGTTGTTCCCACCCCCCCCCCATGTCTGTTTTCTTAATCAATTTTCGTTTTTGCAGGGTTATCAAAGGTTAATGGCCGCCATGATGTACATCTCTGTTTCAACGATAGAGAGGTTGAAGAAGATCAGTTACGGTGGCAGAATTTATGAGCAAAGGCCCAGGAAGGTGAAGATAGGACTTACATTAAAGAAAGGCAGAATCCAAACTTTAAAAACCTTCCTGCGCCGTTAAAGCTCGAGCTTACCTGACAGAAGCAAGAATGGAGCGGCAGAATGTTTCAGTACAAAGAAAAGGAGATTGAGGCACGCTAATGAAGGTCTTAAGCCTTGAATCATTGGTTTAAGAGGAAAAGCATCAGATTGAAGACCCCGAGGATCGAACAGGAGATCCTGTGCACAGTAAAAGGTAACATCAGGGTTATTCATCAGCAGAAAGTTTTTCTTCATCAAAGTATAGGACGCCCATACAGCTTTTATTATGCACAATGTCCCTGAAGGAATTTCCACCCTAACAGCAGTTCAAAACCGCCAGAGCATTTGTATGACAGACCTCTCAGTAGTTTATCTTAGTTTCGTTCAAAGCGCCAGGAGTACTGCAACCAAAAGATGTCAAGATCATATCCGGAGAAGATCACTCTTTCACAAGGGAGGTGACAGAGATTGAAGACACAATAGTCAAACAGAATGGGCTTCGGCCCTGCATTCATTTTTGTGTTTAATATTACATTTAGTGTTCACCTACCTCCTCAGTCGATCTTCTGTTCATCCTCTACTATAAAGCATAGAATGAAATTATTATAAAGGTTGTTGTTTGGATATCAGTGGATTGCAAGCATTTTCCTCTTGAGACAAGTTCTCTATGTAATATTGTAAGATAGGCTGAGGTTTGATGTATTCAGACTGAATGTTCAAGCTGTGGGCAATGATGTACCTGTTTGGTGTTGTTTTTAATATGACAAGCACATTTCTTTGGATCCTGATCTAAAGCAGCTGGTGATGTTTTCTTATCTTTGTGTTTGATTCCATTTCATTCCGTTTCTACAGGCTCGCATCAGAAGTTTGGCATAAGATTTACCCTTGATAGGTACCTTATGTTGCTGCTCTCCCAGCCTTTTATGTTTTCTGCTTACATGTGTATCTGAATATTGATTTCAATTGGTTTAACCAATGTATTGGATGTTATTGCCTTCTCTCTGATGTATGAATTAATGAAATCTATGTTTAGATGTTCTTGTTAGGATTTAGTTGGATGAGTTGAGAACACTAGGAGGTCTAGAACCCTGTCTCTGCCTCACTAGGATCCTTCCATCTTAATTAAGCCTTTTTAAGATCCCTTGTCCTGCCTCTAATTTTTTCTAAGCAGGTCTGGAGTTAAATGACCTCTGACCTGATCTATAGACAGGATTGGCTGGTTCCCCCTCACTCATTTTCAGTCCTTAATGTTCCATTCCATCAACCATATTTTAAAATCCAGATGCTCTAGATTACTATCCCAACTGAAAGCTTGCACATTGAACACAATTAAACCCTTTCTTGACTCCATTGCCCAATGGCCTCGATGTTCCCTGAGTTATCTATCTTTGCCTAGTTTCCTCTTTGCTCATCCTTGTCTCATATTGGAGCCTTCTTTCCTGATTCCCAACAACCAAACATAAACAATCAAACAAACAAACCTCGTGCCTATAACTAGCCTAAAATCATAACTTAGAGCCTCAAAGACATACACTTTGACTCATATAGAGAGATCCCTCTCTGGACTTGTGGGAGGGCTAGATCCCAAGGTCCTGGAAGTGGTTCTATGTTGTCTCATCTTTGGTCTTGCCACCGGCTAAACATGGGAACCCCAATGTACTCGGAAGGACAGATGGGAGGCGACAGAGGATAATGGACCGAAGGAGTTCATCGATAACAATGTTCTAAGAGCCGGGATCTAGCGACGTCGCATTACTTGAGGCATGGAACAAGATAAAGAAGACAAAAATAAACTGCTGGAAGGTGGAAGGACCATATCGTGTTTAATACTGTAAATTCACCCCCATTCTTAATGTGGAAGGCTTGGCGCATTTGTTCCAAAGAAGAAGTGACCAGAGGAAGTTGGCGCTTAAAGACAAGCTTAGAAAAATAAAAATGGAGAAGGGCGACAGTATTCCAAAATACCTCATGAAGTTTGTCCACTGCAAGGATGAACTGGGAAGTGTGGGGGTTACTGTTGATGAAGAAGACTTGGTGAGCTTGGCTCTCCTTGGGCTTCCGAATATTTGGCATAGCTACGAAGACTCTGTCAATGGACGGGAGAAACTGCCAGGATGGGAGCGACTTTGGTCGGATCTTGTGTAGGAGGAGATAAGGCGGGGTACCAGGGATGGATCTTCATCGAAGAATGAAGATGAAGACACCGGAAGTGGTCGCCAATGTAAAGAAAGGGAAGGGGAAGAAATTTCCTTCAAAATCGAAGCAAAGGTGTTAAAGGTGATTTTTCCAAAGTGAAGTGCTTTCGATCGTCACTAACATGGGCATTTCGCCACTAATTGTCCGTTAAGGCTAGTTGAAGAACAAGAAGGCTACCCGGAGTCAGAAATTGAGGAGGCCTTAGCCTTCACAATTTGAACTTCTTATTTCTCCTTGATCACATGCTTGGTTTCAAGCTATATGGGATCGGTGTGGTATCTTGATAGTGGTGTGTCTTTCCATATGATGGGAGACAAGGAGTTGATTAGTGACTTGGAGGAGAAGGACCTCCAGATGCATATAAAGATGGGAGACGATGGTCGATGTAGTGTGACTAGAATTGGGACCATTACCTTTGAGAGAGAGTTCGGTAATCCATTCTTGTTGAAGGATGTTATGCATGTTCCAGGTCTGAAGAAGAACTTGGTCTTGGTCGCAATACTGGAAGACAAAGGTTATGATGTTGTTTTCAGTGAGGGAAAAGCCTTCCTTCGACATAAAAAAATGGGTCAAACCTAGAAGATAAGGGTTTGAATTAAGAATCTCTACAAGCTGGAGGTAGATGGCTGCGCTAAAATGGTGGGCAAAGCAGAAGAAGTGGTGAGCCGGGACGAGGGCGAAAATGGCACAGGAGATTGGGCCATCTTCACCATGGCGCTTTGAAGATTTTGCAGCAGATTTCTACTAGACTTCCCAAGGGTACTCTTGCACAGTCAGATCAGTGCAAGGGATTTACTATGGGTAAGTATGTGAAGACCACCTTTCATGAGAAGGAGAACCGTGCTTCGGTGACCCTAGAGAGAATTCACACAGATGTGTGTGGACCTTTCTCGGTTGCTTCAATAGAAAAATACAAGTATTATGTTATATTTGTTGATGAATATTCTCGTAGATTCTGGATCTTATTCATGTAGAAGAAGAGTGAAACATTCTCAAAGTTCTGTGAGTTTAAAGTATTGGTGGAGAAGGAGTCGGGGAAGCAAGTGAAAGCTCTATGGAGCGATAATGGTGGTGAATATATCTCGGGAAAATTCAAAGAGAACCTTATAGCGTCACAACAAGGTACAGAATGGGGTTGTCGAGAGGAAGAACAGAACGATCGTGGGTGCTGCATGAGCGATGCCTTACGACCGTGCTCATCGATGCACTTGTGTATGGAAGAAAAGAAATCGTTGTTTATGTGCAAAACTGTTGTCCTCATAGAGTACTTAGCATGAGTACACCTGAAGAAGCTTTTACTGGTAAGAAGCCTGATATTTCTCATTTGAAGATTTTTGGCTCATCTATTTACATTCATGTGATAAAGGACGCCGGGAAGAAGCTGGAGCCGACTGCAGAAGTTGGTATATTTGTGGGGTACATAGAAACACCCCATAATTATTGTGTGTATTTGCCAAACAGTGGATGATTGTGGTGCGACGGGATATAAAATTCAATGAGGTGAAAGCCATGAAGTTGTCGCTTCAGAGGGAGCTACACTTGCATGTAGAGGAGGAACTTCTTGTTCCCAAAGATGAGCCTCTAGATGTGGATCGGCCACAGGAGGAGATTCATTGGGTGGAGTCCACTCATGCAGAACCAATCATCAGACAAGGCAGAAAGCATACCACAGAAGCTGAGAGACTGAAGCTTGATGCGGCATAGAATGTAAGAGTCCCTACATCACATCGCAGACAGAGACAGTCACATGACCGATTTACTGGATACATGGCTCTTATGAGTAAATGTATCGTGACAGAGCCATCTTCTTTTGAAGAAGTAGTGCAGGAGCCCACATGGGTAGAAGCCATGGTGGAGGAGTATGACTCCATTGTCAGAAATAGTGCTTGGGATATTGTTCCAAGACCGGTGGGAAAATCAGTTGTAGGAACAAGATGGATGTACAAGGTAAAGAAAGCTGCTGATGGGAGCGTCGAGAAGTATAAGGTAGGATTTGTTGCCCGGGGCTTCTCACAGATCGAGGGGATTGACTATGAAGAAACCTTTGCACCTGTCGCATGGTATTCTTCCATACGAACCATCCTTGCTCTCTCAACAACAGAGCACACATTCATCGTATGGATGTGAAGATCGTGTTCCTTAATGGGACTGATGAAGAGGTGTACATCGAACATCTTGGTTGGATTTAGGACTGCGCTAATAATTCAGATATGTGTAGGCTCAAAAGAGTGTTGTATGGGTTTAAAAAAGCACCACGGCACATACACAAAATGCGACAATGCTTTCATCGGGACTTGGCTTCACCAAGAGTGAGGTGAATGAAAACCTATACCAAATTGTGGTGGAGGGTAAGCTTTTAATCATTTTTCTTTATGTTGATGATTTAATACTAACGGGTGATGAGCAGTTGATACACTCATGCAAGGCAGATCTTGCAAAGGAGTTTGAGATGAAGGATTTGGGCATCCTTCATTATTTCCTTGGATTGGAAATATGGCAGCGGGAAGGTGAACTTTTTGTGTCTCAAGGCAAGTATGCCCGGGAGATACCGGAGAAGTTTCACATGCAAGGCTGCAAGCCTATCGAGACTCCTCTTCTAGGAAATTGGAGGAAAGAGGATGCTACATTGGCAGAGGTAGTGGATGCCACTGTTTATTGACATTTGGTGGGTTCGCTCATGTATTTAGTTAATACAAGACCGGACATATGCTATACGATGAACCATCTTTCACAAGCGATGGTTAAGCCTACCAAGCTCTTTTGGAAGGCAGACAAGCATGTTTTGACATATCTCAGGGGCACATCTCAATATGGTTTATGGTACAGATAGACGGATGAAGTGAGGTTGCATGGCTTCACGGATGCAGATTGGGCAGGAAGCCCAATAGACACAAAGAGCACATCAGGAGGGATTTTCAGTATCGGATCTATGACAGTTTCTTGGTACATCAGGAAACAAAGATCAGTGGCACTCAGTTCAGCGGAAGCAGAATATATGGCAGCAAGTCAAGCTGCGTGCGAGGCTATCTGGATGAGGAAGATCCTGGCCAGGTTGTTCGCTTCACATTTAGATCCCACAGTGATACATTGTGATAATCAGAGTTGCATTAAACTCTCGGTTAATCCTGTGTTTCATGAGAGATCTAAACATATTGATATCTAATATCATCATATCATAGATTGTGTGCAGTGGAAGATCATGTTGCTTTAGTACATTCCTACGGAGGATCATGATGTAGATATTCTGATGAAGGCACTCACTAGGAGCAAATTCGAATACCATAGAGGCAGGATCGGGGTGAAGGATAATCCCTATCTTGTTGAGAGGGAGTGTTGAGATTCAACAAGATGATGAGCTTAGTGAAAAGAGTCACCTTCACTAAGTGGGCCCGCAGGCTATTTTTGGCACAAGTCTATTTTTAGACTATGTCTATTTTTAGACATGGTGATCATAGTTCAGAAGTTGTAGGATGCTACTTGTGGATGGTTGATCAAGTTGGAAAAATAGATGAAATTCTATTTTTAGAATATTTGGCGAAATCTATTTATAGATCGTCAATCTAAAAATAGATGCATGTCTATTATTATTAGCTCTTAATAATAATATGACAATAAACAACAACTTATTCTCTTGGAGCACTTTGTTTCAGTGCACAGATGTGGCATATCAGTGGACTAAGGGAATTATGCAATTCCCAAGGGTTTACTGGAGTTCATGCATGGAGGAATCAGTTAGAACTGAAGTGGTAGAGTTATGACAGAGTTGGAAGAGTAGTTCATCGAGTTGTACTCAGTTTAATTCAGTTAGACTCAGTTGAGCTAGTTGTATCTAATCTAACTGAATGATACACTAGTGAGAATGGAGTGAATTAATTAGTTAATTAATTTAGAAATAATAACTCATTAATCAACTGAACAATACAGCAGTTAACTACAGTGCATGTCAATTCCAGTGGAGACCCAGTGGAGAGATAGGTGAAAGGGAAAGATGGACTATCTGTTCTGACTATAGTGATGCATTGATTGCATCACACACACAGTGGAGTTGCTAATGAGGATTGCGTAGTCAAGGCAAGGGTAATTCGAATTCATTCAGATCTATTCTTCAGCAGGGATTGCGCAATGGAGGCAGGCTAGCAGGAGGGTAAAAATCAGTGCATGGATTTACAGATTTTTCCTGATTAGTGTGTGACGATTGATTGTATTGATAGCTTGATGTACTAAGCTTTGTATGAGATTTTTACATGATCTCCATGATACATAATATATGATAGTTGGGGTTTTCAGCTTCAGACTTTCCCGTTAAACAAGTGTGTTATGTGCGATTGTTTTTATTTATGCTTCACATGTGTGTGCAATTAATTTTCAGCAAAAGATTAACAGTGGAATGATTCTGTATTTTGTAAGAAGTTAAATATTGTGAGATCAGGGGAATCTGGATGTATGCATGCTTAGTGTATACTAATTTCTACAAGACATACAATGGTGAGAACATAAGAAGATATACATAGATATTTTCTCCTAGAACCCAAACTGAGGAAACTAGAATGATTTTTCATTGCATTCCTTTCAATGTTACAATACATTATATGCATGCAAAGCCATTCATAATCCCCAATCCATTAACCTTGGATTAAAACATAACTATAGTTTCCTTGAACAGTTCTATAAAATACCATGGGAAAAAACCACCATGCCCAAAACGATGTGTAAAAAACCATGCACAAAATTATGGGTAGGTCCACCCACCATCCTTGGGCCTGCCCAACCATTATTGGGTCCACATAAAAAATAAAAGTAAAAATATCAGGGCAACATGGAGGCTACCACCTATGTGCAATGCCCCCTCCCCTTTGCACCCTTATTGCACCCAATGCAATGTAATCGCATGTTGGGTTAGTCGTGGAAAGAATATAACACATACCCAACACTTATTACTATTACTATCACTATTATCAATAAGGATTCTATCATCTTTCATTTTGTACTCTTCAAATTTTGTTGTACACTTTATTTAACAATCCTTTATTTACTTGGTGGTAGTGTTCATATATTGTTCATATGTCATGAGAACTTCCAAAATTCTTTTCTTCAAAATTAATTTACATGTGAATTATTGTTGCATGCATTAAATTTAAGCTTCCATTAAATCCATCAACAATTAAATATTGTTTTCCCTTGATATGTTTAAGGTCAAAATAACACTTGAAAAAAACACACTAACCATATGATCTCTTAAAAGCCATTCAAATCTTGATGTTATGATGATTCACTCTCAGCTCAAATTTCTTTTCCACCAAATAACACCTTCACATTTTTAATCCATACAATATGGTAATGAGTTTAGATTCTACTAAAAGTTGATTTGCACATGAATTTGGATGAAAATTCCATTTTACCTTTTTTTTTTCTTTTTCCCCTCAATGAAGTATCCAATCTCACAAATGAAGATCTTATACACAATTTCTTCTTGCAATCATCTACAAAATGAACTATTGAAATCTTCATTCCCTTAATTCTATTTTAATTATTAATTAGGTAATAAAAGTTTCTTGTCTTCACAATATTCAATTTAGGCATGCGGGGATCTAAAAGAAGTCGTCATCTTTTTTATATATTTTTTTCATTTACCTTAAATTAAAAACAAATTATCCTGTCCAAGAAAAATTAATATATACATACTCTATATAATTAGATATATTATAAAATTTATAAAGTCAAACATGTCAAACTCCAAAGAGATTTTAACTTGGTGGAAAGAAAATCACTGCACATTTCACAATTCAAAAACACACCGACCACATTTCACGCCAGAAACAGAGCCGGATTCAAAGGATGGCCAAAGAAAGTAGTTAGGTAGAGCAAATTTCGGAAATAAAAGTTTCATAAATGTGTCATGGTGCCCTTCATGGTTCACATTGCAAAAGAACATAAAGGGACAAAGGGCTCTGTAAAACTTACAGAATTCTACCACGTTACCAGTACAACAGCAGATAATGCCAAAAAAACGTTTCGTAAAAATGGACACACTGTCTCAGACAAAAGAAAAAAACAATTATTTATTTATTGCTGCAGTCTGAAATTTGTTGAGTCTGCTCTCCTCACTTGGGCATCTTCTCTGCAACTTTCTTCCAGGCAGGGCGAGAGGAGATGTCCTCCCACCATGCACTCACATGCTTTCTCGATGATATCAGATCACCCTTTTTGCAAGCTGTGACGAGGTATTGTGTCCATGGCAGATGTTGTAGATCTGCCAAGCTAAAGAAATCCCCTGCCAAGTATTTGCTCTTTGACAGCCTCTCCTCATAAATATCCAACACTTTGTTTAGCTTCCCAATATTGATTTCCACAACTGCTTCGTCTGTGGTGCCTCCCCTCAGTGGGGAGAGGACAGTCTGAAACAGAATGGTCGAAGCAGGGGGATAGAATGACTGTCCCTCCACCTGAGACCATTGTTCAACCAGGGCTTGCTCTGCCAACGTGTTTCCCAGGAGCTCGGTGCCCTGCCCCTTGTACTTTGTGGCCAAATACTTGACAATGCCCCTGGACTCTGTTATTTGGAAAAATAAAACTTTCTATGAGATCTAGTTATGGAGATGAAATATTAAAAATAAAATAAGCTTAAACTTAGATGATGTGGGTGGGTAGTGAATTACCAAATAAGGTGAGATCCCCATCTTGGATAGTGGGTACTACCCCAAATGGCTGCAGCACAAACAGCAAAGCAAAAATGGGTTTATTGTGAACAGTTGTTTTCAAATAAAAACAGCAAAGAAAATATGTAAAAAATGTTTATTGTGAACAGTGGTTTCAAATAAAAAAATATATATATAGAGTTTTGAGTGTTAGTTTAATTGGAAGGGTTAGTTCAATTAATCGAGTTTATGGTGTTAAAGTATCAGAAAAGTTACAGCTATTCTCTTAGTTTGGCCGGAAACACAGAAAAAATATATATATATAAAATTCTTACATTGAGAGCAAGATATTGGGGTTGTTTGTGAGCACCAGCAGGGAGCTCAACCAGGACGAAATCGTATTCAACTTCCTTCTCATTCAAACAGCAGAGCACCATAGCAGTGGCCGTGGAGAAGTGATGACCGTGTACCTTGATGACCGCCATTGTTGATCTGTATCTCTTGCAGACAGAAGACTTGGTTCCTGCGAAACTATTCAATAGGGAGTGAATGGTGAAGAAGAGTGGAGCCCTGACTCATTTTATAGAGTATGCGAGGACAACCGCCCTTAGTGTTACAAGCAGGTAGCATCTGAAAATTACTATTTCGGAGTCGGTATGCCCGGCAGAAAAAATCCAGACTGTTAGGTTAAATATTTATTTTAATTATATAAAAAATGATATATTCGGAGGTAGCTAGCTCGTGATAAGAGTATGATGCTTGGTTAGGTGGAAGCAACGGACAGCAAAGATCTGAGTTCTACAGCTTATTTCTCGGTCAAATACACTTGCATTTATTTTCCTCTGGTGCTCATAAATCATGCATGAAGGTCAATAAAGGAACTGTATTGTTACCATACGGTCAAATAAATGTGCATTTATTTGGTTCTCCGCTGTAAGTCGATAGAGTTTTTTTCCCCACATATAAGTCTATGTTCATACAAGAACTTTATTATTGTTTACCTTATTTTAGTAATATTGATATGAATGTTCTATTTCGAGTAGTTTTTAGTGTGATTTTTCAAAAGTTTTTATGGTGGTTTTTTTCTGGTTTACGGTGGTTTTTTCCGATCTAATTTCTTTAAAATTTGGCAGGAAATCATTGAAAACAGAAGTTTGATGGTTAACCTTGCACAATCGAAGTGCTCTAGGGTTTTAAAATTTGGCAAGAATTCATTGAAAACAGATGTTTGATGGTTAACCTTGCACAATCGAAGTGCTCTAGGGTTTTTTAGGGTGCTAAATCCATTTAAATAACATAAATCAAGATTTTACCTCAAATTTTTTCACTGAATTCCAGCACCTGAAACTCCAAAAAGTCGCACTAAAGACAACTCAGTTTTATTTTTTCCCTTATTTTATTTTTAGTAATAATGATTGTTTTAATGTTAGTACTGGTTTAAGTTTTAATATTGAATCTCCAAAATTGTTGGAGAATGGATTTTGTGTTTATTTTTAGGTTTTTTTTGTTCGGACTCAGTGGCTTGGTGGTCTTTGCTCACTTTGGTTTAGTTCTTACTGCTAGAGATGGGCCAAACATTGGAAAGGGATTGTTCCACTTTCTCGATGGAGGCTCCAAAAGGGGGAATGGTGGAATGTATGAGGAGGGTTGGATCTTTCACTAAAGTGGTGGGAAAAGAGTGTGGATTCAAAACATAGAGGAAACAAGTCTATATTGGATCCAATCAACTTGCTCCCTGAGGGTTTTTTCATTCTGCGACTTCTATCCCCCTGTCTCCACAAAAAAAGCTCTTGCCCCTCCCAATGCCCTTTATCTATGGGAAGGCGAATATACAATAGGCTTTACTTAGCATGCAGTCTGCTTTATGGCGACTCTGTCTGGGATGAGATCTAGCTCATTGGTTTATTTCAGTTTGTTTTATTTTAGATAAAATTAAAGGGCACTATCCTTAATGGCATTCCCTACAACCCATGCTCTCTCTTTCTATACTTCGTGTACTAGCTCTATATCAACCGTTGTAGAGAAGGGGGCTAGTCTGGGACATGTAGATCCTCTAGAGGATAGCAGTCACGAGGTTCCTCTGTCGAGGCCCTGATCTGAGGCACATCATCCATTGCCAGAGAGCGATTCAAAAATCCCCTTTCGGATATTCAGTAAAAACATTAGCTGAAAAAGACATGCTTTTTGGGTTCAGGAAAATTTCATTGTTTCTTCTATTAAGTTGTTGATTCAATGCAGATGGGGACTACCTATAAATATCTAGTGTCTACAATTTGCAGGGAAGATTATGCTAGATCCGCCACATCTCAAAGACCACAGTATTGTTAAAAACTCATTATTAATCTTGAACATCGGGCTGTGTGGGGGAGAAAATGGTGGCAGGGACTCAAATGGTCCCTTTGTATCCTTCAAGGATGTTGTCCAAAGGAAGACCTGTGTAGTCAAAGGGAAAGCTTTGTCCCCTCATAACAGAGTCAAAACATTCCTCGAGGTCCATATATCATGGACCAAATGGAGCAAGCTCCATCCATGGAGGTCGAAAACCCACATGTATCCTATTTATTCTTTGCACTAGAGTCTAAAGCCATCATATGCAGATTCAACCATTTCTAGCCAAAACCCGAATCATTACATGAGTGGGTGTTCACTTCTTGGATATCTAATTGTGATATTTACCTCTACTCTAAAGGATTTTTTGTTGTCCAAATTGACACACAAAATAACCATATGTTTTGTTAAATGAAGGGCCATGGTTATGGGGAAACATTGGGCTATCAATTATTCCATGGTTCCCTATTTTCGATGCAACATTCATGGTGGCCACTTCAATGCTAATATGAGTAAGCCTTCCAAACCTACCCCTTCCCTTCTAGCACCACCAAGTTCTTGAAGACATTAGGAACAAACTTGGAAAAATAAAAAAAAATGGATATGGAGGGAATAGAAAAATGAACATTCACATTTTTTATGATTTGTGTGGAGATAGTGCTCAATAAAGGATTATTAGGACATATCACCTTGAAACATAAAAACTTTCAGTGTACACGCAAATTCTAGGTTATGAGAACATGACCTTCAAATTTTGTGTGTGCTTTCAAACAAGTCATCTTCAAAACACATGCCCTCTCGTGAAAAAGTCCCAAAAAAGAAAAATAAGCAACCAAATAGACCAAAAGGATGGAATTTTAATTAATCTACACTTTCAGAAGATGAGAAGGAGGAAAACCAACAAACACACTCCGAACAATCTGAAGACAAAATGGAGGGTGAGGTTGTAGTACAAGATAGTTTAGTCACTCCTCTTTCGACAAGTACGAAATTAGGAAACTAGCAGTCTCCAGAAGGTCAAGGAGGAGCTAAACGAGCAAATTTTAGAGCCCTTGTATTTAGACAAAGAATCTCCTCATCCATATGGGAGCCGGGAACATGCTTTTGTTCTGATTGAGCCAAATGCTAAAGGATGGAAAAAGGTGTAATGTAGGAATTAATGTTTAAAATGTAACTAGTTTCGGTCTTTGTAATTGTGGTTGTGCTCATTTCAATATGTATCCTATGTAACAAAAAAGAAAAGAAAAGAAAAAATTATTATTATTAAAGCATTGGTTTCATGCTCTTTATTGATGGTCTCCTAGGTAAAATCATGGTCTTCATGCTTCAGGGGTTTCTTAGGTCTTAGGATTTATTGTCATGAGTCAAAAGAGTCAACATCATGTTTATAAGACCCTTCTGAGAAACATATAATTGTAAAAAGAATTATTTTTTAGTCTAGAAATTCCTAGAAACTCCAAAAGTACAAGTCAGCGTAAAGGAGGGAATTTCACCCCCTGGAAAGGCTATATAAAAGAGAAATTTGACCTCATTTAGCACACACTCACTCAAGAAGTTTAATTTCTCAAGAAAGAATTTGATTTGTAGCTGGGAAGCTAGAAAAATAAGAGCAAAGGTCTAGGAGAAGTAAGGAGGACGAAAAATCTTGTTTTTGGGCTCAATCTCTATCACATGTCCGAAGTTCTATGGTTTCTAGTGTTGCAGGAAGAGGTTGAAGTTGTAGCTATGAGTTGTAGTAGGATGAAGTGGAGTATCTTGTATCTAGAGGGAAGAATACTCTATCTCGACCTCATTGACCTTGGGAGGAGTTGTATTTATCTTGGAAGGTCTAAGGAGGAAGCTATATTAGGGTTTTTGTAATAGCTGCAAAGTTGAAATTACAGGGTCAAAGTTGCAGGATGAGTTGCAGTGTTAAAGCTGGAAGGTCAAAGTTGCAATCTGAAGTTGGTTCGTGTAGAATCAAGAAAATACTTGAGGAAGGGATGAATTGGTACTTGAAAGAGGACTTGATCTAGCGTTTGGGTCTTTATTGTCTCAATTGAAGTAGATTCTATAAGAAGATAAGAGTTTTCCAGGTTTTCCTCTTGGAGGAATTTTTCCATGGCTGAGAGCCTAACTTATGTGCCCTCTATTGTTGTTGTTTTCATTCTTGATATTTTTTTGATGAAAATATCTAACTAAAGAACACAAGAAGAATAACTAAGTTCACAAGAAAGTATTAAGGTAAAGGAAAACATAAGGAATAAGCTGCCACATTGCACATTTTTCCGACATGGTATCAGAGCTAAGGTGAACTGGAAGGAAATTGAAAGGATTATGTTGTAGACACTAAGAAGAGGTTGATTATCAAGGGGAATCATTTTTTAAAACACTCAAGAAAGGAAGAAGAAGACATTTTAATCAAGAAGGAGGGTTTCTACATTGAAGAAGATGAAGACTACATAAAGCTCTCATCAAAGGAAGGATTTGAAGGAATATTGTAAGAAAGTAGTTGATCTCTCCTGGAAGGAGATCTATTTAGAAAGTATCTCTGAAGGAAGCATCAAAATATCTTGGAAGTTGTTGCTAGAGGAATCCTAGAAACATATTTCAAAGAAACCTCTTCGAAAGATCTTGAGGACTTCAAGAATGTTGAAGACATCATTTAGGAGAATCTCGGTTATCAAGTAAGTATCATATTATTACATCATGTATAAATATACAATTCATATGGGTCCTTTCCACAAGGATATCAATAAGCTCCTTGAAGCATCATATTATCTGTCATGGAAGAAAATGATTGACGTGATACTTAACCAAACAAGAAGTAATGGAGTATGTTACTGGGGAAATTACTGAACCTAACAAGGACAGGACACAAGAACTATAAAATTACAATAAAGGGGAAGTAAGGACACAAAGGATCATAGTTCAATCCGTTAAAGATTCTCTTGTTCCATTTGCTACAAATTTGAAGACTTCCAAGGCTATTTATGACAAGCTAGTGAACTTCTACTCTGTAAGTACAACAAGACAAAATACGTCTTTACAGAATAAGCTATATAAGATGAAGAATTGAAAAGATGATGATATGGAATCATTTATCATGAGAGTCTCTCAGCTCAGAGAGACCATCTATAAGGAATTGGGGAATCAATTTATGATTCAAGAGTAACCATATTTGTGTTGAATGTGCTACCACCAGAAAGGAGAAACTTTGCAACAAGAAACTACTCCAAGAAATATTCGGCTCCTTTTGATGTGTAGTGGTCTCGATGCATTCTATAAGAATCAAGGATCAAGGTAAAACATAACATTGGATCAAAACAAGCAATCTCAAGCCTTTCTAGCCCGAATCATGAAATTGAAGAAGGGAAACTTTAGAAAGGCCAAGAAGAAAGACATGCCAAAGATTCAATGCGTTAAGTGCAATAAATTTGGACACTTTAAGAGGGATTTTCCAAGCCAATAGAACAACAAGAGAAAATAAAGGAGTGAAGCTCATGTAGTCGAGGCAATGGCAGACCTTAGAAGAAGCCAAAGGATGAAGAAGTGAACGATCTTTACTATTGAAAGAGGCACTTTATGTGTGAGGAACTATATTAGAATAGTATTTCCTTTATAATAGAATGCATTGGAAGGATTTTTTAAATATAGCATCATATAGAAAATAATATGATAATAGCATATTTAGAGTTGTTTTGTATAAATAATCTAGATAGATAAATAGACCATTTTTGCATAATATTCATCCAAGCATTATCTAACATTGCATTAGAAGTTCTCATACTACTTAAGAGGATCATTATGATCTTGAAAGGACCATCGTTTTGGAAGGTCCTTTAAAAAGGCACCATGACAAGGGTAGTATACACTCCATGTAATTTGGAAACAATAGTGTTAAATGGATGAAGGAATGCAGCGGGTTAGGTTGTAAGCTCACTTTAGAGCTTATAGCTAGATGTTTGGATGAAAGCATAAGAATGCATGTTGAAAGTAAACTTTGGATAAGATTTATATGTATAGAATCTTGTGAAAATAAATTTTGTTATAAAATACGCTTAAGTATATATACGATGCCCGAAAAGAATATGATTTGACTTAATTTAAGATGAATAATGAATTTAAGACTTTCTCTAGAATATATAACTTTGATTAACCTAAAAAATAATCTTTGGAAGATAAGTTCTAACTTGGTAATCAAGTTTGATCCTTGGGCACTCTTATGCATGAAGGGAGATTTGTATGGAGATGAACCATGAGGATGTTGGTTGAATGAGAAGGTCATCATGGGAGGTAAGTCAATTTTTAATTATTGTTGGTTTTCTAGTTAACATATTATTTGTCTACCAGTAGAGATGTTGTAGGAATACATGATGATAGTTGAGGCAAGATGAAATTTATCGAAGGAATCTCTGAAGAATATTGAGACCTGGAAACAATGACGTTAATATATGCTCATCTTGGGATTGAAAGATAGTAGTGCAAGAGCATAACCTAAATGTCAACAAGGGAGATCGCTTTCATGAGGAAACCATGATGATTCAGTCTAAAGATCACAAAGGCTCAACATCTGTGATGTCAAAGATGAAAGTGATGAGCAAGAGCAAGACCTGGATCTTGTCACGATATTAAAGAAGAGAATATGGATCCATCATACCTTCAAAAGAAGCAATATTGATGCAAGAGACGCAGAATAAAGAGGGAGCCATGTAGCTATGAATATCAAGTAGTTGGTACTCTCATGAAGACAAGTTGTAGGACTTGTAGTGTTGGTTTCCATTATTGAAAGGAAGTCTAGATTCTTCTCTAGTTTTTAGAGGGAGCAAAAGGAGTCTCCTTTAATAGGAGAAATGATCTATTCTCTAATCAAAAGGGAGAATAGGGATGTCCTATCTGGTTGAGAGGGAGTGATGTTGGACATCACATGTGTATTCTCTTCTTCATGTGTCATGCACTTGAACAAGACTAACAATAGTAAGTTTGAGTGAAGGTCATGAAGAGAGAATGATGGAGGATTGGATAAGCATCTGTGGTTTCCTTGCGGATGTACAATCCAAGAAATGAAAGGTATTGCAAGCTGTGACGAGGTATTGTGTCCATGGCAGATGTTGCAGATCTGCCAAACTGAAGAAATCACCTTCCAAGTATTTTCTCTTTGACAGCCTCTCTTCATAAATATCCAACACTTTGTTTAGCTTCGCAATATTGATTTCCACAACTGCTTCATCTGTGGTGGCTCCCCTAAGTGGGAAGAGGACGGTCTGAAACAAAATGGTTGAAGCAGGGGGATAGAATGACTCTCCCTGCACCTGAGACCATTGTTCAACCAGGGCTTGGTCTGCCAGGGTGTTTCCCAGGAGGTCGGTGCCCTACCCCTTGTACTTTGTGGCCAAATACTTGACGATGCCCCTGGACTCTGTTATTTGGAAAAATAAAATAAGCGTAAACTTAGATGATGTGGGTGGGTAGTGAATTACTAAATAAGGTGAGATCCCCATCTTGGATAGTGGGTACTACCCCAAATGGCTACAGCACAAACAACAAAGGAAAAATGTTTATTGCGAACAGTTGTTTCAAATAAAAACAACAAAGAACAGTGGTTTCAAATAAAAAAATATATAGTTGGGAGGGTAAGTTTAATTGGGAGGGTTAATTTAATTGGTCGAATTTATGTTGTTAAAACATTTCATTATTGAAAAGTCATTAGACCCTAAATACTGATTAGTTTGGCCGAAAATTCAGAAAAAATACATAAAAAAATAATTTTTTCCTTACATTGAGAGCCAGATATTGGGGTTGTTTGTGAGCACCGACAGAGAGGTCGACGAGGATGAAATCGTATTCAACTTCTTTCTCATTGAAACAACAAAGCACCATACCAGTGACGTGGAGAAGTTATGACCATGTACCTTGATGACTGCCACTGTTGATCTGTATCTCTTGCAGACAGAAGACTTAGTTCCTGCGAAACTATTGAATAGGGAATGAACGGTGAAGAAGTGTGGAGACCTGACTCATCTTATAAAGTATACGAGGAAAACCGCGCTTAGTGTTAGAAGCAGGTAGCATCTGAAAATTAATATTTCAGGGTCAGTATGACCGGCATAAAAAATCCAGACTGTTACGTTAAATATTTATTGCAATTATATAAAAATGATATCTTCGGGGGTGGTAGCTCGTGATAAGAGTATGAGATGTGGTTAGGTGGAAGCAGTGGACAACAAATATCTGAGTGCTACAGCTTATTTCTCGGTCAAATACACATGTATTTATTTTCCTCTGGTGCTCCTGAGTCCTCATAAATCATGCATGAAGGTCAATATAGTAATTTCCATAAAGGAAATGTATTATTGTTGTATACTTTTTTCCCCTTGTGTTGGCAAAGGTCTGAGCTCTACAACTTATTTTTCGGTCAAATGCATATGCATTTATTGTCCTTTGGTGCTCCGCTGTAAGTCAATAGAGTTTTTTTTCCCACATATAAGTCCATAGAGTTATGTCCATAGAAGAACTCTATTATTGTTTTTTTCCTTATTTTAGTAATTTCTCTTATTTTATTTTTATCAATTGTTATTGTTTTAATTTTTAAAGTAAGAATTGTAATAGTGTTGGTTTACGTTTTAATATTGAATCTCTGGGATTGTTGGAGAATGGATCGTGCATCTATTTTTAGAGTTTTTTTGTTTGGCCTTAGTGGCTCGGTGGTCGTCGCTCACTTTGGTTTAGTTTTTACTGCTGGAGATGGGCCAAACATTGGAAAGCGGTTGTTCCACTTTCTCGATGGAGGCGCCAAAATGGGGAATGGTAGAATGTATGAGGAGGGTTGGCTCTTTCACTGAAGTGGCGGTAAGAGAGTGTAGATTCAAAACATAGAGGAAACAAGTCTATATTGGATCCAATCAAATTGCTCCCTGAGGGTTTTTTCATTCTTGTCGTTCCCAATGCCCTTTCTCCGTGGGAAGGCGAATGTACAATAGGCTTTACTTAGCGAGCTGAATGCTTTATGGAGGTTCTGTCTGGGATGAGATCTAACTCATTGGTTTATTTCACTCTGTTTTATTTTAGATAAAATAAAAGGGCACTATAATCAATGGTATTCCCTACGGCCCATGCTCTCGCTTTCTATACTCCATCTACTAGCTATATATTGACCGCTACAGAGAACAGAATACTCTTGGACGTGTAGATCCTCTACAGGATAATGGTCACGAGGTTCCTTTGTCAAGGCCTCGATATGAGGCACATCATCCATTTCTAGAGAGCGATTCATTTTTTTTTTTCAAACATTTATTAAAATCATTAGCAGAAAGACAAGATTTTTGGGTTCGGGAAACTTTCATTGTTTCATCTCTTCAACTGTTGATTCGAGGCAGATGGGGACTGCATGTAAATCTCCAATGTATAGAATTTGCAGGGAAGGCTCTGCTAGATCCCTCGCATCTCAAATACCATGGTATTGTTATAAAATCATCATTAATCTTGAGCATCAAGTTGCAGGGGGGAGAAAATGGTGTCAAGGCCTCAAATGGCCCCTTTGTATCCTTCAAGGATGTTGTCCAAGGGAAGACGGAAATTTGTGTCTACTCATAATAGAGTCGAAACTTTCCTCCATGCTAATATATTAAGGACCAAATGGAGCAATCTCCATCCATGGAGGTGTAAAACCCATAGGTATCCTATTTATTCTTTGCATTAGATTCTAAATCCATCATATGAAATTTCAACCATTTCTAGCCAAAACCTAAATCATTACATCAGTGGATGTTCACTTCTTGGACATCTAATTGTGATTTTTACCTGTAATCTAAATGATGCAGGTGAATATTGGTGGCTACCCGCCTATTACACTTGGACCCCCACCATAGTTTCTTTCAGTTTTTTAGTTTCATTAATTGTAGCACAATTTACTATTTTTGGCAGTTTTTTGGGTGTTCAACTTCTGGAGCCGTTTTGAGGCCTAAACGACATTTTTTGGGAATATCGACTTTAATTGAAAAAGAGTCTTTGACTCAATATGCACTATTAGGAGTTGTAGTCCTCAGATATATCTTTCTAACGAGGTATCATGTGCATCAAACGGAGATTGTATGTCAAAGTTACAACCCTAGAAAATTGATATACCAATTTACCTCAATGAGGCCCATAGTTTGGCGTTTCATCTCCTAGGGTTAGGTTTTTGGATGTTTAGGGTTTTCCATTGTTTATAAATAATTAAAAGGCCTTTGAGCCTCATTGTAACATAGTTGGGTTAGGTTTTTGGATGTTTAGGGTTTTCCATTGTTTATAAATAATTAAAAGGCCTTTGAGCCTCATTGTAACATAGTTCAGAGGCTTGTAGCTACCACATCTCTTCTCAGAGATAAGCTACCAGCACCCTAGCTAGTTTATTTCCATTATGTATGTAAGCATATTTCAATTATGTGATATTAATGAAATGAAGTCTTATTTCTATTGCATCTCTGCATTTATGTGTACTTATGTATTTTATTATGTTCTTGCAAAATTCTAGATCAATAGTATCAAAGTGGCCTTCTCTTTCTCGATCCTTCCTTGTATGTCCCAAACGAAGTCAGGGTATAAGGAGTTAGGGCTCAATCTGGTTGAACCTTTCCAAGATCAGCCTCACAAACCCCGATGACCACTCATGGGGGATGAAAAGAAAGACGAGGGAGCAGGAAATCCTATCAAAATATTGCTTGAGGAGGCCCACAAGAAAAAAAGGAACGCAATTATGGATAAGTTTTCCCAGGTTATTCAATGACTTCCCAGCGGCGGCGCATCTGCATCCAGCAATGACTCTGGAGGCACAACACCTTTTAAGGTACAATTAAACTTTGACATTCCCATATTTGAGGGCCAAATAGATGTACACATCGTAGATAGATGGTTGAATCTATTAGAAGTGTATTTCTCAGTTCATGACTTTTACAACCTGGAAAATATTACTTTTGCACTCATCAAAGTCGCCCTCCATGTCAAGGACTGGTGGGAAACCTACTACAAGAAAAAGGATGAGAGGGAACCCTCTCTGTTTTCAACTGCACCCACTTGGAATTCTTTCCGAGATTTCATCAAGGAACAATATTATCTCGTGGGGAGCTATGAGAACAAGTACATACAATGGACTATGTTGCGGAAACAAAGAGATCAAGATGTGCATAAGCTGACAAATCTGTTCCATACCCTGCAAATAGAATTAGGTATCAAAGATTTAGAGAAAAATTTGGTGTTGAAGTACCATAGTTGTCTGCTTAGATACATTCAAGAGGAAATGGAGTTCCTCGACATCTCCTCACTTGGTGCAAAATACCAGTATGCTGCCAAGATTTAGCAGGAGTTCAAAAAGAAGAAGCAAGACTTTGGATTTGCAAATTATAAGAAAGGGAAAGGAGTCCCCAAACCATGGAACAATGGATAAAGCCAAGGCGGGACGACCCAAGATAACCTACCAAAGCCACAAGAAAATAACAACATCGCGAAGCCATGGGAAACTTGTGTGAGTTCCATAAGAGCTCCACTCACAACAAAAGTGAGTGTGTTACAAACAAAATTGTCATTGTCCCTGTACTCCCCGTTCCTTGATCCTGGAGAACCCATAAAGTGACCCTTGTGTACTTTCCAAGCATGGAATACATACCCCTGAGCTACACTTTGTCTGCCAATTCATCTCCCTTAAAACTTTTCTAGAAGATCCCTATAAAAACCTAGTCTTCAAGGTCGATGCTTTGTCTTAGTGTCTATCTCGCACCAATAGAAAAGATTTGCATTGAGACCTGTAACGATCGACGCTATGTCTTAATGTCTAACTCGTGCCGATCCTCTTTTGGAAAGTTTTTAAAAATGGAAACAAAGTTTCCATGACTAGAAGCTTCGCAAAGTGGAGAGCTCGACATTTGTTTTGAGGATATGGCTGAGGAATTCCCCTTTGGGCTTCTTGTTCCCATAAAATAGGAACTACTATGAAGGATAAGCTTCTTTCCCATTATTTGAGGGTCTATATCCTCCTCCTCCATTGTTATATAAGGAGACCTCCTTCACCTCTACTTTTTTAGCTAGCTAGGTAGAAGTAGCAATCATAGAGAGAAGAAGCAATTATAGCTTTAGCAGAATAGAGCATAGTGTGATTGTTTTTGTGTATTAAGAACATAGTGAGTTATTAGACTTTTGTGTATAAGGGTGTTGCAAACGTGCTTGGATATGGACCTCCCGAAGGAGAGTCTCAACATCAAGTCTTGGTTGTAAACTCCCCTTGTATTTATCATAATAAAATGGAACTGATGTTTATCTTCCACTCTTGTTTACATTCATAATGAGATTTATAGCATTCATTGATCAGTTAGATAGGTTGTAATTGTTTTATGTTTGTTGTGATTTTACGCTTGTCGTGGTCTCTTTACTGTCTATACAGATAATCAAACGTTGGTAGCAGCATGTATCAAGCTTGATAAGAGGGATGCATCAAGAAGCTTCGATGAAAGACGACAACATAGCATCAGAACAAGGTAGGTAATCTTCCTTGTTCTGAATTTCATTTACAATCTAGGAAGGTACATGTTAGTATGTTCCTGTAGTTGCTAGACCCACCTTAGGGCTAGATGGATCGCCTATGTTCGCACAGGGGATTTGCATGCACAACAAATTGGCAACTCCGCTGGGGAGTTTCCTTTGAGTTTGTCACTCTTTGAGGTCTTATTCATTCGACGAGTTTAGTCAAACAACCATTTCCCTATTTTTTTCTATGTTTTTCATCAATTACAATATTTTAGTTTTTTCTTGAAGTGGTGAGTCTGGTCCTGGTTAGGGGAAATTATTTGTTTTTTTTTCTTTTTTTAGAAATTGGAAATTTTATTTGTCTGACACTTCTGCCGATCAGGCTAATCAGCGCTAGTTGTCAATTATACAGTCGCACTCATCAGGCTTTTGGTGCTAGTTTCAGCCCCAAAAGTGTGCCCATTCCTGTGTGTGTGAAAAATTAAGGTTTTTTCCCTAAGTCTTTGAATAGTGTTTCTTGCCCTTCCAGTCCTTTTCTCTATATGACTTACATTTTCTCCCCTTCACTCAAGTTGGTTTGTTTGGCTCGTTAGCTTGGTTTTTGGTTTTTTTTTTTTGTCCTTTCTATTGGGACGTGCATCCTAATAACCTAGGTATTTCTAGGATTGTGCATTGATTGCTTGGTTGCATGCTCCGCGGGACATCGCACTGCTGATTGAGTCAGTCTCTTTGCTTGGTGAGCCATCTCTAGTTTATTACCTTTTTCTTTTTTGTTGATTGAGTGTTCAAGTCTCAAGTGTTTGTCCGAGTTCATTTGATCCACTTGTTCGCTTATGAGCATAGATTACATTGCTCATTATTCAGCTAAAAAATCTTTTGATTGCTTGATGTAAAAGGGAATGAATGCCTTATTTTGAGCTCACGCT
The DNA here is from genome assembly GCA_034641835.2 of Pinus albicaulis. Classification (NCBI taxonomy): domain Eukaryota; kingdom Viridiplantae; phylum Streptophyta; class Pinopsida; order Pinales; family Pinaceae; genus Pinus; species Pinus albicaulis. The sequence continues at coordinate 531,223,910 of CM076582.1, read as the reverse complement.
TTGGGATTCCTCTTTTTACTTGAGCTCATATGTCTTGTAGCCTTTTGAGAAATTTATTTACAAAGTGTTCAAAAAAATATTGTATTCTTAATGTTTGGTTGCATCCTTTTTGAATTAAGAAAATTTGCATTCTTTTAGTTTTCGTCTCAAAGTTTTCTTTTAATTAAAATGAATTAGATTAAGTTGCATTGAAAATTCATGTTTGAGATTTACCATTGAACTTATATTACATTGTTTAATGATTGAAAACTAAAACTAGCTTTGAGTGCATTCTTATTCATTCAAAAGAAAAAGGAAATTGTGCATAGATTACAATTGCATAGTTTTCAAAAAGAGAATTTTGCATAGATTACATTGCATAATTCACATCTTTTAATGATTTAGATTACTTTGGGATCATGAAATTCATCTAGTTAGGAAAAAGTTTCGTTTACAATATTACTGTTTGTTGCATCATTTTTGAGACTCTTCCCTTACCTAGATAGTGTTCATTGAATTGAACGAGTTATTTGTCATATAGCTGCATATAGAAGTTTTCCGATGACAATGGTGAGGCCTTGGAATTGAAACCTAATTCAAGATAAACCATTAAAATTTATTCAATTAACCTAAGGAAGCATTGAAACTTAACGCTCACACTTAGAGGTCTAGGCTAGTGACGTGTTCTGACGTCGTTAAACCTAGTAGCTGTCATTCGCCATCTGGCATTAGACAGCGCTAGTATGGACTTGTGCTCCCCGTACCATCGCGTATATAAAGGGATACCCTCATAGGTTGCAATCCTTTATCCATAGGAAGCCAAGTTTGTCGCCCTGTAACCGTGATACACCGAACACAACATTCGGGGAGACTGCCTGCATGTACGTTAAGTCCTTTGTCATTTCTCTTTCATTTGATTACCAAGGTGTATATTGCAGTTCATAAGAGCTTGGTACACCCCCTTGCCTAAAGTTCTTGAGAAGTAATTTTGATCTTTCCGTGACTCTTTAAAATTTGGAAAGATCATCGAGCACTTTTCCATTTGAGCTCGTTCAAACTGAAAGTGACTAGAGTCACCTTTTCTCCTTTTCTCAACTCTTAAAACATGAAAAGGAAAATTTTTGTTTCAATGTCTAAAAATTAACTGCCCACGAAATATTATTGGTTAAAGTTACATTCCTTAGTGATTCTTTAGGGTTGATTCCAATGGAAATGTTTCAAGAATTCACCAACCAAGGAATCCCCTCAGATGGGAATCTTGGTCCTTTTCCTTCGTTCGGGAATGTTGGTGCCCTGTATATTGCAATGTTGTCCCTATCACGATTAACCATTGGTCTGTCGGTTTGGTTATTTTCAACCCTTGCGGTGTTGAATATACCAACTGTCTCTCAACCAAGTTGTTCTTCGCCTCAACCATGTCAATCCCATGTTGATCCTAAGGTTGATACCTCCCCTTCTTCACCTATTTCTTCACCTCGTTCTTCCTCTTTTCCTGGTGAAAGTCTGGATTCTAGTAACCGGGTGGCTAAGAAGAAGAAGAAGAAGTCGAAGAGGAAGAAGGAAAATAAGCTAGGGGGAAATCAAAAACTGTTGCTACCCATGTAGCTAATATCGAGAAACCTCCCACTCCATCTCATAGAGTTAAATTCTCTTGCAAGATATGTGAGGGTGATCACCTTATTCGTGATTTCCCTAGTATTCCCAAGGTGATTGAAGTGTGGTCCATTGGCCCGATTCATCCTTCATCATCAACCTCTGGACATCATGTTGATGATGAGCCTTCAACTAAAGATAATGAGACTCATAAGGAACAGGGTAAGATCAAATTTCCTTGTAGGTTGTGTGAAGGAAACCATCCCATTCACCTCTGTCCTTATATGGATGAAGCTTCTAAAGTATTGGATACCATTTTGTCTTCTGAGTCCTGTCTTCCTGTCGGTTCTCGGAGGTTCTCTTCGAGTCCTCTGATAGTCGATCAAGTCATTGATCAGGATTCACCTATGATCAATTCCACTCTCTCTAAAAGTCACTCTCTCGAGTCCATTCCCATCCAATCATTGGTTGAGAAAAAGGTCAACCTGATTCCATACACATTTCATCAAGTCTTTTCCATTGAGAGTGGGTCTCATCCTAGTCAAGTTATTTTTGTTTCCTCTGATTCCCCGGGATTGGAGGGTGATCCTCCTTTTTCCATGATCCAGGAGGGTGATGCTTCGACTCCTGTTGCCACAGTTCCAGAAGGTGATCCTCTTGATCTCGTTCCTAGAGCTTTGAAGGATGGTATTTCTGCTCCCGTAACGGATAATCCTCTTATTCCTATGGCAACCCCTCCATGTAGTTTTGTCACTTCCCTTGATTGGATTCGATTCACGGGATATCATCTTCCTTCTTATGTTCCTTTTGATATCACTATACAGGCCTATAATATGGTTGTACCAGAAATAATTATAGATGAAGGCTCCTTGGTTGGTATTTTGTCCTCAACTACATGGCAAGCTTTAGGTTCACCGCAACTTGTGCCTGTTACTCAAAATCTGTTGGCTTTTAACAAAGGAACAAGTCAATCATTAGGGATCCTTCCGAAGTTTCCTATTACTTTGGGAGGGAAAATCATCTAAATAGACTTGATGGTTTTCCAAGGCCCCTTGGGTTTTAATTTACTCTTAGGGAATGACTATGCTTATGCCATGGGCGCGCTTGTGTCTTCACTCTTTCGTGTGATCTATTTTCCACATGAAGTTCAGATCATGACCATTGATCAACTTTCATTCTTTGGTCCTAATGTGAAATCTTTTCTACCATCGTACCTTCCTAGTCCTTATGTACCGGTGGTATCCTCCACGCCACAAGTTAATTATGTGGCTACCCGTCCCTTGCCCATATCAAGTGACAGTATTGCCAGTGATGTTGTGAATTATGTACTGGGGGCATTGGATTCTGATTTCAAGAGTGTTCTTCTCCCACCGAATGAGAACCTCTTCGAAGCCATGACCTCTTAAAAGTCATTGGAGATATTTTGGAGCATAGTTCATTTTCTTGTGTCAAGCTCCTTAAAAAATGAAACAAGATTATTTCGGAGCATAGTTCGTTTTCTTGTGTCAAGCTCCTTAAAAATGAAACAAGCTCATTGGAGCATAGTTAATTTTCTTGTGTCAGGCTCCTTAAAAAATGAAATAAGGTCTTTGGAGCAGATTTATTTTCTTGTGTCAAGCTCCTTAAAAAATGAAACAAGCTCGTCGGAGCATAGTTAATTTTATTGTGTCAAGCTCCTTAAAAAAAGAAAATGAAACAAGGTCTTCGGAGCATAGTTCATTTTCTTGTGTCAAATCTCCTTAAAAAATGAAACAAGGTATCATGAGGATAGTTCTTTTACAGTGTCAACCTAGTTAAAAAATGAAAGAAGTTCCCATTTAATTCTAGTCTTTGATTAGATCTCCTAAAATCCAAGTCATTGAATCTTCATTCCATCCACCTATTAGTAAATAGTAGTCTACTCAGGTGAATGGACTGAATTTGGGGGGCATGTAACTCGAATTGAGTCATCATGATGAGGGCACACAAACTTATTTCAACCATAGTTTTCCATGTTTTCAAGCTTGCATAAAAATGAAACCAAGCTTAGTTTGTTTTTGTTTCAAGCTTGTGTAAAAATGAAACCAGTTTGAAGCATAGTTTTCTAAAAAGTTTCAAGCTTGTGTAAAAATGAAACCAACTTCAAGCAGAGTTTCCTAATTTCAGGCTTGTGTAAAAATGAAACCATTCTTATTTTACCTCTCGCGATTTCCATGTTATCAGCCTGTTTTTACATATGAGCCTTGGTTTTCTCATTCCATTGTTGCCATTTGCTCGACCGATCATATGCCCTCACTTTATTTTTTTACCCATTCCCGATGAACAACTGCAATGAGTGGTCTTATTAGCTAGCCTCTTAACCTTTACTTGTTCTAAGAAGTTCCACCATCACCGGAAATAGTTGCTACCCTTAATGCCACTCGTTCCTCTAGGAGGAGTCAAATTTAAGCTCTTTTATGACTCTCAAAACATGAAAATATTTCCGAGCTCTTGTCATTTTGAACTCGTTAAAGCTCCAAAACGTTGTTTACCTAGTATACATTTACCCCTTTTTCGAGTTGGGATAAACTATTTTCGTAAAAGGTGTTAGACTCGGTCCTGTCAGTCCCTTGTCAGAATCAAATCCTCCAAAGTTCATTGCTCGTTATTTGCAGTCATTAATGCTATTTTGGTGAAAATGAGGCTTTTAGTTTCTGAGTTTAGGGTCTTGTCTTCTAAAATGTCATATGTGAATAGCTTCAAAGGCAGCTTTGTCATTTATTATCTTCACCAGCTTCAGCAACCCTGCAACAGATAGACAAGAGTTATCAGTCTAAACATGAGTTGCAAAGGTACATTGTTCCAACCACTTTTTTGTCTTTTTTAAGGTGGAGAAGGGAGAGAAAAAACCAGGTGGGACATTTAAATATAATCCTCAATCCACCCAAATTGTGTGATATCCAAGTTTTTCTTCCCTGATTTTAAGCATCCTTATGTTTTGGAAACCATTGTCTCCATCTTCACTTAGTGTCTCCATTCCCCTAGTTCCATCACCTTTATGTTGGAGTTACTCTTTATGAAGATTGTTGGAGTTGCTCTTTAGTGGTTTGGAACGGAGGAACTGGAAAATGGTTCTGCTTGGTGCGTATGTCACAAGATAAAGTGAATCAAACATTGCTATAAGGTGATGTTGAACACAATGAATCTTCACTAGGCTTTGATTTCTGTGTATTTGGAACACATGCAATCGTTTTTATGATAGTGTTCACATGACATAAAGGAATTAATGGCAAAGTCAAGTTAATTCTTTTCAAGGATCAGAGATACATCGTTTACAAACAATTATTCAATTCAATTTCCACAAATCCGCTTTATGTATGGCATGAATCTCAGAAGATGCAGCTTTTGGTTCCGGTTTTTCGCTCTAAAATTCAACTGGGAGGTACCAGTGTCCACACTTATTGTCAGCCTATGGAGAAAATTGCTAGCCTGCTTGGGAACTGGAAGATGTGGAGTATAAGCGTGTACGCACTAGGTGTGTTGACTTATCTAAATAGCTATTTAAACAAATAATGTAGATGTATGAATTCCATACGTTAATAGCTTTTAAAAAAGAAAAAGAAATGGGAAAGCAGTGGCACAGGCTGCAAGAATGGGCCTGTTTATCAAAGGTGGAAGCTACATAGAAGAACTGGGAAGGTTAAAGGCAATGGCATTTGATAAAACTGGAACTCTGACACAAGGAGATTTTAGGGTCGTAGATGTACAAGTTATTGAAGAAGGCGTAGAAATATTTAAGGTTCTGCACTGGATGGCCAGTCTTAAAATATGATCAAACCATCCAATGTCATCTACCATTACAGCATACTGTCGGCATCAAGGACTAACGGAGACATCAGCAGAAGTGACAGAGTTCCAGGCGCTCCATGGTGAAGGAATCTGTGGTTCCATCGAAGACCATAAAATTCATATTGGGAATGTTCGTTTAGCAAGTCGGCTAGGTTGGATTGAAGATTCATCGAATAGATGGAACAGTCAAGGACCAACGGTGGCGTATGTGGGCGTAGGTGAGAAGCCGAAATAGTATGCTAAGACTAGAGTCTGTCTTGAAGAATTTTTTTCTGCTTTAATCACTTTCCTCTTGCCACAGTTAAGCTCATCACCATTTCCCTATATAGCAGATCCATGGCTATTGATGAGGCATTTAGAAGGGGAATTCAGAAAACAGTACTTGAGAGAAGAGGGCCACCTGCTTTACTTGTGCTGTGGAGATGAATGAATGGCGAGTTCATCGTAGCTTAGAATGAAACTATGGATGCTTTTCTTGCAGGACGATCTCCTTTGTTTGAGATTCGTAAGCTCTGGGGTTATAGTTGAAAAACTCCAGTGTTACCACGAACGCAAATCTTCAAAGTATCTCTTGCAACATCCATGAGAAGTGTAAGGATGTCGGCCATGAGTCAAATGCCCAGAGTAAAAATAATGGTGATAATGATTATGTTTTTACATTTAGAAGCAGTGTTAAATAGTTCAGAAGGTATGACGATACACCCATGAGATTATGGATGCTGATTGTAAAAATTTGGTTTTCATTCAATGGAAAAGGTAAAATGAAAAAGTCAAAAGCCAAAACAGTTATCTATTCCATAATTAGACACTGCCTTCAGCAAATGAGTTCGAACTACAGCCACCAACAGAGAACAAAACATTATGGCGTAAATAATGTTATACACCGAGGTGCAAGTCCAGAAAAGTTACCAAGGCGTTGTGTGAGGTCGATGAGGATTTTTCCTTGGTTAGTTTTGCAAACGTGAAAATCCAGTGGCGAATCTTGTTGGGTACGTGTTTGCTGGTGACTGCAGCTGGACTTGGCACAATTCCATTTCCCTTTATTAAATGCAGAATTTTAGTTCAAAGGTTATTTTTATTAAAAATTGGTTTTATTCAAAAGGTAAGTGGAAGCAAATAGTCCGAGAACCTAAATTTAAATGAAGAATGTTTGCCACAGTAGAAAACAAGTTTCAGTTACCTATGTTTGTCTTCAGTTATGAGATTTATGCTACAGGTGTTCCCTTCTAATTGATCATCAACAAATAAATGTAACGCTACTCCTTTTAGAGCGGACTTTTCCTATTTTCGTGATTATTGATGTAACAGTGCCCTATTTTCATCGATCAGTTACCCCCTCTCTGAGTGTTATTTATTGTATTGTAAATCAATTAGAAAGAGTTCTGGGAAAGCTGTGGGAGGAAAAAACCCAGCGCTATCATTGTACAGCTTTGACAGAGAAGTAATTAAATGGTGCAGCTCTGTTTCATCAGATTCTTGTGGCGTAAAGTTTAGCATATGTTTCTTCTCTGTTTTATATGTTTCTCGTTCTGTTTAATGTTCATTCATAATTGTTTATAGCTGAATGCTTTTACAGTAAGGAAGGTATAACCCAATTTATTTGCTCTGCCTCAAGGGAGCGTTCAGTATTTGTGTAATTTTCTTCTGTTGGAAAGGATTCATTGCTCAATGCCCTTTTCAGCTATCTTAAACAGTTCTTCCACCCCATTTAATTTCAATTTAATTGTTAAACTTCACTCCTATCTCGCCTTATGGAATAATCTGTGCCTTTGATTAAATTTCTATTCACGCTGTCCTTTGTCCCCATACCGCCCAGAAAACTCAATCATTTATTAAAAACCCCCTTTCCTATCTATTTACTAGTCTAAAATCAGTTCCCATTTTAAGTCATCTCACACCTTATTGCTCACTTTATCGAGATTGACTGGAGAGAGCCCTCTCCTGTCCTCGTAGAGCTAGCTACGAGGCTGAGCTTGGTTTGATGTTGCCTCGAACCTCGCCTTCTTTCAGCCTGAGGCAGATTTGAGCGCTAACATAGTGGCGACCATACTGGGGAAGTCTTCCCCGGTAAAGGATGACAAAGTTCAGATCCGATTGCTGATGGTGGACAACAGTCAAACACCTGAAGGCTGAAACATTCACCTGGCAACTCCAGCTCGATCCAGAAATTGCAGTGCTCACTGATCCATTCATGCAATGGTAGGGTATGTGGCAGACCCTGTGCTTTGTGAAGTTTTAAAAGAAGTTAGAGATTGGTTAGTCGATTTTGAAATTAATGAAGCATTTTTCAGTGCCATGCTTCAATTTTTGAGATCTCCAAAGTTTCCTGCTGAAGCTAAAAATGGTTTCTTTGAGTTAGTTGTTGAAAAGTTTGAGAAGGAGATTCAGTGCTTAAATGATCAGATCCAGTCATATGATTTCCGAGATCCCAAAAAGTTCTTGGAAACTCTCCCTCCTTCAAAACAAGCAACAATAGAGCTGCCCGTGGATGTTTGCATTGACAGTGTGCAGCTGAAAGTATGTATTGCGGAGTTGGGGTAGCAAACAGAGTCTGACTTTTGCGATCCCATTGCGATGTACATGGAAATGTTTTTCAGTTTGAAAGATAGATCAGATTGTATTTTACATAACCAGACTCATTACGGGCATGCATGGCTGCCAGCAATTACATCTGTGTCCTGGTTGAAGCACTCTCAAGCAGCATTCTTCTCAGATTTACTTGAATGGTTGACCTGGCATTACAACATTACTTGATCCATGGACTCTGCAGCAAAGTAGGGTATATTTTGTAAATAAATAAGAAGCCAAAAGGCAGCATTTTGTTCCAGTTTCATTACAGTTTTAGTTTGAAGTTTTCCAAGTCAGTTTTTCAATCATTTCAGTCAAGTTTCAGTCTATAAATGAGTCGAAAGTCTCGTATTGTCTGTCGAAATAATGATTCCATTACCCAATGGATGGAGGCACTGGTCTGCTCTCCCAAAGTTCTGTTGTTCTTGGCACCTCCAAGCAGCTGCCATCCCCATTGGAGCCAATGTTAGACTCGGTCCTGTCAGTCCCTTGTCAAAATCAAATCCTCCAAAGTTCATTGCTCGTTATTTGCAGTCATCAATGCTATTTTGGTCAAAATGAGGCTTTTAGTTTTTGAGTTTAGGGTATTGTCTTCTAAAATGTCATATGTGAATAGCTTCAAAGGCAGCTTTGTCATTTATTATCTTCACCAGCTTCAGCAACCCTGCAACAGATAGACAAGAGTTATCAGTCTAAACATGAGTTGCAAAGGTACATTGTTCCAACCACTTTTCTGTCTTTTTTGAGGTGGATAAGGGAGAGAAAAAACCAGGTGGGACATTTAAATATAATCCTCACTCTGCCCAAATTGTGTGATATCCAAGTTTTTCTTCCCTGATTTTAAGCATCCTTATGTTTTGGAAACCATTGTCTCCATCTTCACTCGGTGGCTCCATTCCCCTAGTTCCATCACCTTTATGTTGGAGTTACTCTTTATGAAGATTGTTGGAGTTGCTCTTTAGTGGTTTGGAACGGAGGAACTGGAAAATGGTTCTGCTTGGTGCGTATGTCACAAGATAAAGTGAATCAAACATTAAGGAGAAAAGAGAAAGAATGACAATGAATCTTCATTATACTTTGATTTCCAGGTATTTGGAAACACACAGGCACTGTTTTTATGACAGTTCACATGACATATAAAGGAATTAATGGCAAAAGTTGAGTTAAAGTTGCTTGAAGGATTGAAGATATATCATCGTTTGCAAACAATTATTCAGTTCAATTTCTACAACCAGTTTTATGTATGGCATGAATCCTTAGAAAGATGCAGTTTTGGGTACTGAAGTTTTTCGCTGAAAATTCAACTGGAGGAAAATTCAGTGGTCTGATACTTATTGTCAGCCTATGGAGCAAATTGCTAGCCTGCTTGGGAACTGGAAGATGCAGAGTATAAGCATGTACGCACTAGGCGTGTTGACTTATCTAAATAGCTATTTAAACAAATAATGTGGATGTATGAATTCCATACGTTAATAACTTTTAAAAAAGAAAAAGAAAGGGGAAAGTAGTGGCACAGGCTACAAGAATGGGCCTGTTTATCAAAGGTGGAAACTACATAGAAGAACTGGGAAGGTTAAAGGCAATGGCATTTGATAAAACTGGAACTCTGACACAAGGAGATTTCAGGGTCGTAGATGTACAAGTTATTGAAGAAGGTGTAGAAATCTTTAAGGTTTTGCACTGGATGGCCAGTCTTAGAATACGATCAAACCATCCAATGTCATCTACCATTACAGCATACTGTCGGCATCAAGGACTAACGGAGACATCAGCAGAAGTGACAGAGTTCCAGGCGCTCCATGGTGAATGAATCTGTGGTGTCATCGAGGACCATAAAATTCATATTGGGAATGTTCGTTTAGCAAGTCGGCTAGGTTGGATTGAAGATTCATCGAATATATGGAACAGTCAAGGACCAACGGTGGCGTATGTGGGCGTAAGTGAGAAGCCAAAATAGTATGCTAAGACTAGAGTCTGTCTTGAAGAATTTTTTTATGCTTTAATCGCTTTCCTCTTGCCACAGTTAAGCTCATCACCATTTCCCTATATAGCAGATCCATGGCTATTGATGAGGCGTTTAGAAGGGGAATTCAAAAAACAGTGCTTGAGAGAAAAGGGCCACCTGCTTTACTTGTGCTGTGGAGATGACTGAATGGCGAGTTCATCGTAGCTTAGAATGCAACTGTGGATGCTTTTCTTGCAAGACGATCTCCTTTGTTTGAGATTCGTAAGCTCTGGGGTTATAGTTGAAAAATTCCAGTGTTACCACGGACTCAAATCTTCAAAGTATCTCTTGCAACATCAATGAGAAGTGTAAGGATGTCAGCCATGAGTCAAATTCCCAGAGTAAAAATAATGGTGATAATGATTATGTTTTTACATTTAGAAGCAGTGTTAAACAGTTCAGAAGGTATGACGATACACCCATGAGATTATGGATGATGATTGTAAAAAATTGGTTTTCATTCAATGGCAAAGGTAAAATGAAAAAGTCAAAAGCCAAAACAGTTATCTATTCCATAATTAGACACCGCCTTCAGCAAACGAGTTCGAACTACAGCCACCAGCAGAGAACAAAACATTAAGGCGTAAATAATGTTATACACCGAGGCGCAAGTCCAGAAAAGTTACCAAGGCGTTGTGTGAGGTTGATGAGGATTTTTCCTTGGTGAGTTTTGCAAACGTGAAAATCCAGTGGCGAATCTTGTTGGGTACGTGTTCGCTGGTGACTGTAGCTGGACTTGGCACAATTCCATTTCCCTTTATTAAATGCAGAATTTTAGTTCAAAGGTTATTTTTATTAAAAATTGGTTTTATTCAAAAGGTAAGTGGAAGAAAATAGTCTGAGAACCTAAATTTAAATGAAGAATGTTTGCCACAGCAGAAAACAAGTTTCAGTTACCTATGTTTATCTTCAGTTATGAGATTTATGCTACAGGTGTTCCCTTCTAATTGATCATCAACAAATAAATGTAACGCTACTCCTTTTAGAGCGGACTTTTCCTATTTTCGTGATTATTGATGTAACAGTGCCCTATTTTCATTGATCCGTTACCACCTCTCTGAGTGTTATTTATTATATTGTAAATCAATTAGAAAGAGTTATGGGAAATCTATGGGAGGAAAAAACCTAGCACTATCATTGTACAGCTTTGATAGAGAAGTAATTAAATGGTGCAACTCTGTTTCATCAGATTCTTGTGGCGTAAATTTTAGCATATGTTTCTTCTCTGTTTTATATGTTTCTCGTTCTGTTTAATGTTCATTCATAATCGTTTGTAGCTGAATGCTTTTACAGTAAGGAAGGTAGAACCCAATTTATTTGCTCTGCCTCGAGGGAGCATTCAGTATTTGTGTAATTTTCTTCTGTTGGAAAGGATTCATTGCTCAATGCCCTTTTCAGCTATCTTAAACAATTCTTCCACCCCATTTAGTTTCAATTTAATTGTTAAACTTCACTCCTATCTCGCCTTATGGAATAATCTGTGCCTTTGATTAAATTTCTGTTCACGCTGTCCTTTTTCCCCATACCGCCCAGAAAACTCAATCATTTATTAAAAAACCCCTTTCCTATCTATTTACTAGTCTAAAATCAGTTCCCATTTTAAGTCGTCTCGCACCTTATTGCTCATTTTATCGAGATTGACTGGAGAGAGCCCTCTCCTGTCCTCGTAGGGCTAGCTACGAGGCTAAGCTTGGTTTGATGTTGCCTCGAACCTCGCCTTCTTTCAGCCTGAGGCAGATTTGAGTGCTAACAAAAGGAATACCTTAGCCGATTGCGACTAAGAGGTTCTCTCATATTTTTTTTTCTACCTTTTCGGGTATGAGGGACCTTTTACAAAAAGGGCCAGCTAGATTTTTCTTTTCACCTCTTTTCAAACTCTCTAAATATGAAAATACATCGAGTTTCACCTTTTTCAGGCTCGTTAGAATTTTACGACACTGGATCCATCATCATGACGACACTGAGTTCCTCCTTCCTAGGGATTGAAAAATTTACTAGGATGGATTTGTCTAAAGGAAAAACTTATATGACAAACATAAGCTATTATCTTCAAGCTTGTGTAAAAATAAAAAAGTACTCACTAGAAATGGTGGGGGAAAATGGAATTTATTCGTCAGTTGTGTCGGCAGTATGTCACTCCTGAACATGACACTTATCTGCAGTTCATGTCGGGTTGGGATATCTTCACTCTGTCAATTTGCCTCCATGGGTTTGGAAAATACGTTTGCCTCGCATTAGATTACCAATCTTGTCAACATGACCTCTGATCCTATTTGAATCAAATGCTACCAAATTCCAAAGTTGTGTCATCGATATGTTCAAGAGAAAATCCTTCTGCAGTTTGTACATTCCTTGATCCTCTATTTCAGTATTGATTAACACTCATATTACATTCTCTGTTTTGTGTCAATGATGTGGGATTCATTATAACCCTCCTTCGACGAATCACTTCCTGTTGAATTAAGCTCATTATCTAGGAAGTCAATCTAGAGACTCCTTTCTAGTACCGTAGGGCTTTCATGCCCTAATGGCAAGTTCTTCACATTAGACGATAGGTTCACATCATTGGCCTTCGTTCGGGTGATTTAACGAGTGTTCAACTTCAGTTACTTATTCATATTCTGTGGATTACAATGGAAGTACCTTGAGGACCATTTTCATCACTGGTGGTTTCTCTTGTGCCTGTTAATAGTTTACATCATTGACTAGTACTCACGCGATTATCTCGCATGTTCGATTTCAGCTCATTTATTCGCATGCTTGAAATTGTACTTGATCGGATCGTGACAGAGCAAAAAAACTTGGATATTATTCTCTAGACTCCAGGTTGTGAGGCGATATTATTTTTCTGTGATTGGATACATGTTTCTTTCAGATGGATGGCTGTGACCATACCATGGTCTCTTTTACGGATGGTTGCGTCCATACCTTGATTCGTGTATTTTCATTAGAGATTCTAGTTATGTATATGTATCTATGCTTTATTTGCAGGTCTCCCGATGACAACATCTGGTTCTTTTGAGATTGCAACAAGATGATGAGCTTAGTGAAAAGAGTCGCCTTCACTAAGTGGGCCCACAGGTTATTTTGCCACAAGTCTATTTTTAGACATGTCGATCATATTCTATGAGTTGCAAGATGCTATTTGTGGATGGTTGGTCAAGTTGGAAAAATAGATGGCTTCTATTTTTAGACATACTGGGCGGAATCTATTTTTAGATTGCCAGTCTAAAAATAGATATGTTGAATATTATTAGATCTTAATAATATTTGGACTCTAAACATTATCTTATTCTCTTGGAGCACTTCAGTTAAGTGCACAGAATTGGCACAGGAGCTGACAGAAGGAATTATGCTATTCCTAAGGGTTAAGTGGAGCTATTGCATGGAGACTTCAGTTAGAACTCATGTGACAGAGTTTGGTGGAGTTATTGAGGTAGTTGGTGGAGTTGTGTTCAGTTTAACTCAGTTAGACACATTTGAGCTAGTTGTATCTAGTCTAACTGATTGATACACTAGTGAGAGTGGTGTGAATTAATTATTAATTAATTCACTAATTATTAACTCATTAATCAACTAAAGAATACATCAGCTAACTACAGTGCATGGACAGTTTCAGTGGAGACCAGTGGAGAGGTAGGTGAAAGAGCAGGTTGACTATCAGTTGTGAATATAATGTTGCATGATTTGCAACGCACAGTGATTGGAGAAGCCAATGAAGATTGTGTGAGCAAGGTTGGACCAATTTGAGTTCATTCAGAGCCAATATTCAGCAGGGATTGCGCAGTAGAGGCAGGTTAGCAGGTGACAAAGATCAGTGCATGGATTTGCTAGACCGGGCCTAATTAATGTGCAACGATTGTATTGTACTGAGAGCTTGACATGATCAGCTTTGTATGAGGATTGTTACATGATCTCTATGACATATATTACATACATATAGTTGGGGGTTTTAGCTTCAGGCTTTCCCGTTAAAACATTGTGTTCATATGTGTGAATATTTATGGTTTCAATGTGTGCATGTAATTGATTTAATTTCCACAAGTAATGATCAATAGTAGAAGAGATTCTGTATTGTGCATGAAGTCAAATAGTGTGTGATCAGGAGAATCTTGGATGTATAACGCATTACTTATATAATTTCTACATGGTATCAGAGCGATATTGATCATTGGAGCAATTGCAAAGCATTGAAGCAGTTGAGTTTTGTGCTGGTGGAATTCGAATTTGCAGTTGAGATGTCTTTCAACGGATTGCGATTGGAGTATGTCCTTGAGGGCAGCTTGAATTATATTGCATTGAAGGACAGAATGGAGGTGGTGCTAGATGATAATGGGTTGAAGGAGTTCATAGATGCAGAAATTCCAAAACCTGCTTCTAGCGATGCTGCCGCACTTGACGCATGGAAAAAGAAGAAAACAAAATGTCGAAGGATTCTGTTGGAAGGTGCAAAGGATCACATAGTGTCCAGCTTTCATAGTAAAGCTTCTCCATTCTTGATGTGGAAAGCTTTGACAGAATTTTTTGAAGCAAGAGCGACTAGAGGAAGTTGGTGCTCAAGGATAGACTCAGGAAGATAAAAATGGAGAAAGGCGATAGTATACCCAAGTACCTCACGAAGTTCGTATAGTGCAGGGATGAGCTGGGAAGTGTGGGGGTTGCTGTAGATGAAGAGGAATTGGTGAGCTTGGCTCTCCTTGGGCTTCCGAAGAGTTGGCATTTCCATGAGGACTCTGTCAATGGACGAGAGAAACTGCTAGGATGGGAGCGACTTTGGTCGGATCTTGTGCAGCAGGAGATAAGGTGGAGTACCAGGGACGGATCTTCATCAAAGAATGAAGATGAAGAGAACTGCGCTTTGGCTACCAAAGCAAGGAAGGGGAAGAGAAAGAAGAATACTTCTCAATCCGGTGCAAAAGGCAAGAAGCAGGACATGTCCAAGGTGAAGTGCTTTCACTGTCACCAACACGGACATTATGCCACTAATTGTCCACAGAAGAAGAAAAATAAGTAGGCTGCTGGATCGACAGCTGGAGAGGCCTTAGCCTCGCATTTTGAGCTATATTTTTAGCTAATCTCATTCTTGGTCTCAAGTATGATGGTTTGAGTGTGGTTTCTTGACAGTGGTGCATCTTTCCATATGACCGGAGACAAATATTTGTTTATTGATCTGGATGAAAAGGATCTTGGAGTGCACATCAAGATGGGCGATGATGGTAGATATAGTGCGACTGGTATCGAGACCATTTCCTTTGAGAGAGAGTCTGGAAAACCTTTCATCTTGAAGGATGTCATGCATGTTCCAGGATTGAAGAAGAATCTTATCTCTGTGGCGATGTTGGAAGACAAGGGATATGATGTTGTCTTTAGCGAGGGAAAGGCTTTCCTGTGCAGTAAGGAAACTGGTGAAACCCGGAGGATAAGGGTTTGAGTTAAGAACCTTTATCAATTGCAGGTAGATGGCTGTGCAGCAATGGCAGGTAAAGCAGAAGGAGTGGTGAGCCAGGATGACAACGAATTATGGCACAGGAGATTGGGCCATCTTCACCATGGTGCTTTGAAATTTTTGCAGCAGATTTCTATCGAGCTTCCCAAGGGTACACTTGCGTAGTCAGATCAGTGCAAGGGATGTACTTTGGGAAAATTTGTGAAAGCCACCTTTCATGAGAAGGATAGTTGCGCCACGACGATCCTTGAGAGAATTCACACAGATGTGTGTGGACCTTTCTCAGTAACTTCGACAGCAAAGCACAAGTATTATATGATATTTGTTGATGATTTTTCTCGTAAGTGCTGGATCTTCTTCATGCAGAAGAAGAGTGAGACATACTCAAATTTCTATGAGTTCAAGGCACTGGTTGAGAAAGAATCGGGAAAGTAAGTGAAGGCTCTTAGGAGCGATAATGGTGGTGAATTAATCTCTCGCGAATTCAAGGACTTTTGCATCGTAGAAGGAATTCGAAGAGAGCTCATAGTGCCTCATAACCCACAACAGAATGGGGTCACTGAGCGGAATAATAAAACAATTGTGGGTGCTGCACGGGCGATTTTGCATGATCAGGGCCTTCCCATACACTTTTGGGCTGAGGCATGCAATACTGCGGTTTATGTGCAAAACCGTTGTCCTCACAGAGTACTTGGCATGAGTACACCTGAAGAGGCATTTTCTGGTAAGAAGCCTGATATTTCTTATTTGAAGATTTTTGGCTCACCTGTTTACATTCATGTGACGAAGGATGCTAGGAAGAACCTAGAGCCGACCACAGAGGTTTGGATATTTGTGGGGTACACTAATACACCCCACAACTATCGTGTGTATTTTCTAGACAGTCGGAAGAATGTTGTGCGATGGGATATCAAATTTCATGAGGAGAAAGCCATGAAGTGTTCGCTTGAGAGGGAGCCACACTTGCATGTAGATGAGGAGCTATTAGTTCCTACGGATGAGCCTCAGGATGTGGATCAGCCACAAGAGGAGGTTCATGGAGTGGAAGAAACCAATCATGCAGCACCAACCATCAGAGGGCGGAAGCGCACTACAGAAGCTGAGCGACTGAATCTTGATGCAGAGAATATTGTAGGATCACCTACATCATAGCGCAGACAGAGACAATAACCTAACCAATATACTGGATACATGGCTCTGATGAGAAAGTGTATCGTGATAGAGTCATCCTCTTTCGAGGAAGCTGTGGAGGACCCTACATGGGTAGATGCCATGGTGGAAGAGTATGATTCGATTGTCAGAAACAGTGCATGGGAGATTTTCCCAAGGCCAGAAGGGAAATTAGTGGTAGGTTCGAGATGGATCTACAAAGTGAAGCAAGAATCTGACGGGAGCATTGAGAAGTACAAGGCAAGATTTTTTTCCTGGGGCTTCTCACAGATTGAGGGGATCGGAATGAGGAAACCTTTGCACCTATTGCTGTTGAAATTTGGTTACCGGAGGACAGGTGTGTGGAGCGATAAAAAGGTGTCTTTGTAACTCCTAATTACCTCACATTAATTGTCAACCCAGGGACGACTTTTTATTTCAAGAGTGTACTCAGTCTGAGGCGGCTATTTACTCAAGAGTGTCAAGCTTGTGAAGATGATAGAAATACAAATGCAGAAATAACAATTGCTGAAAAGAAATCTGCTTGAAAAGAAATCTAATTACAAAATGACAGAATAAGAAAGACTACACTATAGATTCTCACAGATCGATTAGGATGAGACAAGAGTAATAAATCTTTCCAAAGTCGATTCGCAGATGACCAACCAAGACCCTGAATGATTAGCTCTGCCCTCTACAGTTTAGAGATCTCAAAGCAAGTGAAAACAACTCAAAGGAAATGAAATCTAAAACGCAAACTGGAAAGGAACAACAATTTAAAAGCAATGAACAGGAATTGAATAGCAGCATAAAATAAACAGTGAATTCAATTCATAACCAAGCAAACTAGATTTCTACTCTTTAATCCTGTCGACAGCCACGCAACAATCAACTATCGTAATTCATAAACAAAAGGAATAACAACTGGAATTAGATACATAAAAACAACATTTTATAACAATTGAATCATGAATAATGCTTCTTGTAAAGAATGGAATAAATGTCAATTCTGTATTTGATCCAATTAGCAATAACTCACAATAAAAACGAATCATTAAAACAAATGTCAGTAAAATAACTAAGAAAGACAATACAGACATCGACTATATTTGCCCCTCACCCAACGGAAGCGCGTCGTGCTTTACCTGGGCTGAGAACAACAACAAGAACCTTTATTAATCATGCATTAATAATGTTTGCGAAACATCCTGCACTTACTGGTATTTATGCACAATTCTGCAAATTACAATAAGAAAAGTCTCTCCATCCCCAATCATCCCCATCTCTGATCTCTGTTTTCATTTAAATAGAGAGAGATCATAGAGAAGTTACAAATAAAGATAAGTACAACATGATTTACATTACAAAATTGGATTGTTTCCAACCAGTTGATAAACAAGAACAAGGCGAATTTGGCTTTGCAGCTGAGATTTGGAGGACGGCCGCAACAACAGATCTGAGAAAATCGTGCTCAAAGAACTCTGCGAATCTCTCAACACAGGCCGAATTTGGGCAAACTGTTCTGTGTTAAAGTTAATTGGGTCCGTTCTGGACAAAACCCATGTTCCGGATTTTCCAGATTCGTCTTCATTTGCTCAGAATCTCAACCGCAAAACTGTCACTCCTTATTCCAGCGCATTTCTGAGTTGGCACTTTTAATGATCAAATCTTCAATCTGGAAATTATCATGGAGGCTAAAAATGGTGAATAATGTTATAACCAACTTATTAAAACTATCATTGATAAAATAATTCATAATCATCAATTTATTAGAAATAAAGGAAGATAAATAATATTCATCCATAAGAGCATAAATCATTTATAAAATGGATTTAAATAATAATTTATAATAAATGACGTGATGAAGAATGGTAGAAATGGGTGGAATAAGCGTTCACAAGTGATAATAATAATGGCATATTAACGGCCCAACATACCCCCACACTCAATATGTTGCATGTCCTCATGCAACGAAAACTGAATATATTGCATGTCCTCATGCAACCCAAAGACAAAAATCCATGTGTTAACCAAGCAATAAAAAATATGTTCATCTCAACTCATGAAATGGATAGAACAAATGAATTCTTCCTTAATTAATGAATATTCACTTTTAGTAATCTTGATGAAGGCATAACAATTTTTATATTGACATTCAACTATATGTGTATATGAAGTTGCAACAAAATATGATATAAGTAACAGCAAACTTCATTAACCATTTTCTCAAAAACTACAAACCAGCTTTTGTTGAAATTTGGCAAGTAGATTTATAATATATAAATGCCTTTATGATCCAAAAATCAGACTGTTTTGATGCATGGATCATGAGATATAAACAAAATGACTGTAGCTGAGAGTGCATGATTTCCGAAATTTTATGAACCAATTTATCTTGAAATTGTCTGGGTTTGTATTAATGATACGTCCGTGTTTTCCAAAAATCACAAGAATTGAGTTCATAGTTTTAAAAATATTATGGAAATCAATTTCTACACTGAAATTGTGTGCCTTAAATGAGAAAGAAAATAGAAACATCCATCATGCGTAGCAATTCCTCCCCCTCTCTGAAAAATTAGCATGCCCTCATGCGATGCTAGAAAACAAATAGAGGTGGTTGCTACTAGCTGTTGAATTCTATGCTTGGTGTAAAACAACATGGAATAAGGGAGGTGTTTAGAATGAATAAGAATAGCAATGGATGATAAAGAATATGAATAACATGGTCATAAGAAAGAAATGAATGAAAGGAACGCTCCCCCATACTCGAAAATGATACGCCGCTGAAAAATAGGGAGTGGTATAGATGTGGACTGAAGGATGATAAATGATGCTCAAAATGGATTTTTTTGAAATTATCCTAAATTCGTAATAAATCAGAAAATTATGCGATTTTACCTCAAGTTTTACCTCCAAAAATGTGGAATGACATATATGGATTGGCATTTGTTGAAGCTGATGTAGGCAGAGTTGGTGCTGAAAGTGATACAAAAGGTGGAATCCAGGTAAGCACATCATGTCTGAAGAATTGTTCACGTTCGCGAGCCTCTTCTGTTAAGTGCAATACTGTGGTCAGCTGTGGATAGAATTCTGCCCATACTTGTTGTTTTCCTACAAACAAAGCACTATTTGGCATACAATGTTCTTGAATCCATAGTGTAAGCAATAGATAAGATGCATGCAAAAATTTCAATCAGAAAAACTTATGTATACATGCAATACTAATATTTTGGCAAATCAACAAGTGATGGCAGAGTGCAGTAATCATATCACATGCAATCCCATAATGCATACATTCCTCCTTCCAATTGGAAAAGGAATTCCATGACCATAAAGCATATGAGAGGTGTTATGCTGATGGCAAGGCACGGGAATGAACAATATATTAGTAAATGAAGCAGAGTACACATATCAATGATAGGACACGAGAGTTATGATTATAATGAGAGCAGAGTGTGTAAAGATAGTTATGAATAAGAGATAGGACGCTTTGAATTGATGATAGGTGATGAAAAAGAGAAAAAGAACAACAATATGCCAAAAAGATGTTTTACTGATAATATGCTAGCTGAAAATGATGCGATTGATCATAAAACAATTTCTCATGCATAAAGGTTCAAAATAGGGAAAAAAAGTAAGGAAATAACTTCTCTGATAAAAAAAAAATAAAAATAAGAAAATGGTATTATAGTAATAATTGACGATAAGATATAACTTCAATACCATAAGCAGAGCCTCTGCTGCCAGCAGGCGTCCATAGCCTCGACAGGGTTGCTTTTTAACCCATATGAGCTAGGATCCTCAATTTATAAATGGAGAGTTACAGTGTTGTTCTACAGAAGAGATCAATGTGCTGGCGTGGTAACCAGATAACCACACTGCCATTCACTGGGATGTAGCAAAAGTGATCAGGCCGGCTCGTGATGAGACCTCCTGTTCCAAGGATAATTGGGCTATCTAATGGATCATAACCCTAGTGTGGTGGCCATAATGGGAATGTCACTTTGTTACAGCCTTATGAACATGGTAGGCTGGCTCGTAATGAGACCCCCTATCCTCCATCCGCGAACAAAATTTTGTTATTATTACACATTTTTATGATAAAAAGAGGGAGGCTCAGCATTCCTTAAGAGCAGGGATGGTGGAAGAAGTTGAACATGTCAATAGAAAAAAATATACCCATAATCTCAGTTATTACAGACAGAGAAGATTATAACCAGGAAGGGTGGAACCAACATGGTATTAAGATGATCAATCAATATCATGTTCAACAGAAAACAATGCAGTAAAGTAGTATATAAATAATTGTGTCCCTTTTGAAAATAATCTATCATCAAGGAGCTGTCTTGTTAAAGATCATAACATGAATGATATTAACTTGCTTCAATAGAATCCATAATTATTGTCCTCATAAAAGTAGTGTACTTCATGCCATGAAAGGGAATCAGTAAAATGTGGTTGAGATGAACTAGGAATAATCCCACAAGAGGAAGGAAGGGTTGCTCTCGAAAATAATCCCAAAGTGTTGCTCTTTTGAAGGAACAGCAAAATCACTCAAAAAAAGTGTTGTTCCTTGTAGGGAACAACAAAGGAAATGCACACAAAAAAGAAAAAATACACACAAAAAAAGTGTGAAAATGAAAATGTCGTTCCTTTGGAAAAAGGAACAGCAAAAACACTCAAAAAAAGTGTTGTTCCTTGTAGGGAACAACAAAGGAAATGCACACCAAAAAGAAAAAATACACACAAAAAAGTGTGAAAATGCAAATGTCGTTCCTTTGGAAAAAGGAACAGCAAAAACGCAAGTGCCGTTCCTTTAGAAAAGGAACAGCAAAATGGACAGTCATACAATGCAAACATGCAAAAAAAACAAATTAGCTGTTCACGGTATTGATGCTGAGGATGAGTTACACTTTGAATGAAGCAATACCTGAAACACAAAATATAAAAGAAATTAGAAAAAAAAACAACAAAAACAGTATGTAAATAAATAAATTAAGTTACAACAGCTATGATGTTATGTCAAAAAAATGATTTATTCGAAAAATGTTTTGGCAGTAGTGATAAGACATGAATCTTCAAATTGAAATCAATTCTTCATTTCTTCTATTACGAATCCGTTGGGTAATGAGTTAGATGAAATTCTTTTGTTTCATAAAATTTCTTTCAAAAATCACTCGTCCATAAATTGACCTTCTTTATTTTCCCCAGACCTGCAAAAAACGAGTGTCTACCTGCAAGAAAACATTAAATCATGGAGAAAGAGAGGTGCGCGGGCTCCCCTAATCCAAGAATTATGCAAAAAACTAACAAGTAGTTACTCTGTAGAACAAATCCACGGAGAAAATAACAAAGTAAAATTCGTTTGTTACCTGCGGGGGAGCAGTGGCCAATCATGCTAACCTGCAGTGTTTTAATCACAACTTCTTTGTTTTTCGTCGAAATTGAGTGATTCCAAAGCAAAATGAGAGCTAATTCAAAGGGTTATCTCCAGTAGAAACAGGTTTTAAAGATTCAATGATATGATATGTCAATTTTACTTAGAACAGCCTGCATAACAGAGTCATTGTCGCTTACCCCACTTAGAACAACAGTGAATGTTTTAAGCATAGATTCTTCGTTTGATGTCGGATTCGAATGATTCAAATTTGAAATGAAAGTAGATTCATTTATTTATCTCCAATAGAAACAGGTTTTAAAGAAAAGAAGAATTGATAGGTGAAATACTGTAAGGAACATCCGGAAAAACAGAGTTTTAAGGGTGCTGATTTACGATAGACAGTCAGTATTTTGATCATAACTTCCCCATACGATATCGAAAATCAGTGATTCCAATTGCATTGGAAACTAGATTCATAGGGGAATCTACCATAGAAACAGGTTTTAAAAATATGGTCATTTAGGCCTCCAAAAACTGACTGTCCCAACTCTGTTCCTGAGCTGCCCGCTAGACATCCGGTCAATGTTTTGGTTCTAACTTTTTCGTTTCAAATCCAAATTGACTGATTAAAATTGGGTTAGAAAGTAGACATCAAGGGCTATCTAGGGTAGAAACAGGTTTTAAAAATATTCATTTTGGGTCCCTCAAAACATGACTGTCCCGACTGTTTTTCCAGAAAGTTCATCAAGCCCGCAAGCCAAAAAAATGATATTCAAGCATTTTTTCAAATTGGTGATAAAAAATGAATATGAGTGTTTGTAGAGCTATTATTTCTATTATAAGTCATCTACATACACAAATGAATTAAAAAATTATCACCAATATTGATTTGCATAGCATGTTGCAACAAAAAAACAACTAGTTTTACATAAAAAACAAAATGCATTTATTTATTCCCTTATTTATTTTATGTTTTATACTAACCTATTTTGATTTGAAAAATGAATATGACTACGTATATGAGTACTTCCAGTGGAGCCATTTTTGAAATAAGGCTTCATGTATACACATACCCAAATTTGAAAAATGCATATTAATGAAAATTAGGGTATGAGAAGCCAACTTCCCTTGAAAAAATGGAGTCAAAAATTGTTGAAGTGTGGAGCAATGTTGCAAACAAGTGATGGAGTGAAACCAATCTTCAATATATCCTTTATTTTCTTGATTTCCCATCATATCATGAGGTTCTTGAGCTTTTAAAATGGTTTGTTGATGCAAACTAGAAGTAAGCTCATTTTCTTCCATAACTTCTACAATTTTTGAATTTGAAACATTCTGAATTTCATTGTAAGTTTTCTCTAATGGCGCATGTGAGATGGAATGGGTGGGAAGGGTGGGTAAATTTGGCAGTTCAACACTGTAAGTATGTTGTACTGGTTTATTGCGGTGAGGGTGTGGAATTAGTTGAGCAGGAAATTGTGTATGGAATGGAGCATTGTGATGATGTGTTTGGTTGGGTTGAGTGGATAAATTTGATATGCAAGCAGGATGTTGTGAAAGAGCTGGTGGAGAATATGGAGAATGTGCTTGTGCTACAAGATGAGAGAGAGTAGTCATGCAATCATAAGGTGAACCATGCCAAACTTGTAGATAAGATTGGTGGTTATATTGAAATTGACATGGCTGCCCTAGAACATGAGTATGCCATAATGGATTATGCAAGTAAGAGAATGGAGAAGAAGTGTTTTGAACCATACCTGTTGACCTTGTTGTAGCTTCCTTATCTCTTTGATATGCTACTTCCATCCTAGATAAGGAAGAGTGAGTATCTATGGGTTGCTCCTTTCGGTCATGAGGAAAAAACACTTCATCAAATTCTTCATTTTTATGAACCTGCAAAACGTCCAATTTTGAGCTTAGAGAGCTAATAAAATCAACTTTAAAATTTTCAAATAAATCATTGATTTGAGCTCTTATGTCTCCTATTCTTGTAGCAGATTTGGAAAAGAAAGAACAAACATCTCTAGAATTCTTACCAGCCTTGGAGATTCCTCTTGAATACCTTATGCACAACTCACAAACATCATCATATGATAACTGAAAAACATCACCTTTTCCTTTCAGATTTAAGAGTTCTAAAAATTCATCTTTGATTCCTTTAAGGAGTGTTTTTAAGATCTCTTTTTCCAAATGCTTATGCTTTGATTTTTGAAGGTTATAATGAAATCGATCTACATAATCCTCCAAACTTTCATCTTCCCCTTGTATTATACCGAAAATATCTTCATTGGATTTGCAATAGTCTTGGTACTTTTTCAAGAATATGTTCTTCATGTCCTCCCATGATTGGATGCAATTCCCACCTAGGCTCATGAACCATCGGAGAGCTGTTCCTTTTAGAGTAAGAGGAAACACTTTTAATCTTTGATCATTAGTACAATAATCATATCCTCTACAAAGTATTTCGAACTCAAATAAGAATGTATCTGGATCTTCATTTGCTAAACCATGAAAATTTGGTAAAGATGGGGGAATTATGTGCATTTGTGTCACTCCTCCTAGATCTTTGATAGGAAATTCAAAAGTAGAAACGTGAGTCATTTCTTACCATAATATAAGATGTTCTTCATGTGTTTCTTCGAGGCTCCTTTTTCAAATGTTCCTGTCAATCGGTTAGTGAAATGGGTGGTGCTTACATCACCACTTGAGTGAAATCATGTGATTCGTTTTTCAAAATTTCTATTTTTTTCCTAGTCATTCACACAAAAATTCAAACCTAGTCATTCACACAAAAATTCAAACATCTATTTCTACCCAACAAAGCAACAACAAATCTGTTAGGAAAGCGGACAGTGGAGCAGGTCACACGTTTCCTACGCAGTTCTTACTCTTCCGTTTAAGATCCACTCTTTCCAGCGTACACTATCGAGTTCACACTCACTTCAGAAATTTGCCACACTTCCGCAAACGACGCCAAAATGTGAGTTACAAAGGTGTCTGTAGTTCCCAATTACCGCCACATTGTCCGTCAAACCTGTGTGATTCACTTTTTATTTCAAGAGTTACTCAGTCCGAGGCGGCTATTTACTCAAGAGTAATGTTTGTGAAGATGTAGTATAGAACACAAATGCAGAACAATAAATGTTTTGTTAAACTCTGCTTGAAAAGAAATTAATTATAATGACAGAATAAAGACAATTATAGCAACCCATACATATCGATTAGGGATGCAGAGGTAACAAACTCTTCTTCTTAAAGCTTGAAGTGGTAGTAGATGACCAAATCAACAACTGAACATTAGCTCGCTCACAGCTTTTAGAGATCTCAAAGCAAGTGAAAACAACTCAAAGGAAATGAAATCTAAAACGCAACCTGGAAAGGAACAACAATCTAAAAGCAATGAACAGGAATTGAATAGCAGCGTAAAATAAACAGTGAATTCAATTCATAACCAAGCAAACTAGATTTCTACTCTTTAATCCTGTCGACAGCCACGCAACAACCAACTATCGTAATTCATAAACAAAAGGAACAACAACTGGAATTAGATACAGAAAAACAACATTTTATAACAATTGAATCATGAATCATGCTTCTTGTAAAAAATGGAATAACAATGACTCTGTATTTGATCCAATTAGCAATAACTCAATAAATAAACGAACTTCACACAACAGAAATAAACCAATAGAAATACAAACAACAGATCGCTCCACCAGGGCCGGGCCCTCAACCACCGGTGAAGCGTTGATGTGCTTTACTCCAGGGCTTGAGAAATGGAACAACAGTGAACTCCTTTATTAATCAGGCATTAATAATGTTTACAAACAGCTCACACTCTCTTAACAAGAGCCGATGCACAATTCTGCAAATTACAATAAGAAAAGTCTCTCCATCCCCAATCATCCCCATCTCTGATCTTTGTTTTCATTTAAATAGAGAGAGATCAGAGAGAAGTTACAATAAAGATAAGTACAGCATGATTTACATTACAAAATTGGATTGCTTCTAACCATTTGATCAACAAGAACAAGGCGAATTTGGCTTTGCAGCTGAGATTTGGAGGACGGCCGCAACCACAGATCTGAGAAAATCGTGCTCAAAGAACCCTGCGTTTCTCTCAGTACAAGCCGAATTTGGGCAAACCGTTCTTTGTTAAAGTTAATTGGGTCCGTTTTGAACAAAACCCATGTTCCGGATTTTCCAGATTCGTCTTCATTTGCTCAGAATCTCAACCGCAAAACTGTCACTCCTTATTCCAGCGCATTTCTGAGTTGGCACTTTTAATGATCAAATCTTCAATCTGGAAATTATCTTGGAGGCTAAAAATGGTGAATAATGTTATAACCAAATTATTAAAACTATCATTGATAAAATAATTCATAATCATCAATTTATTAGAAATAAAGGAGAATAAATAATATTCATTCATAAGAGCATAAATCATTATAAAATGGATTTAAATAATAAATTATAATAAATGACGTGATGAAGAATGGTAGAAATGGGTGGAATAAGCATTCACAAGTGATAATAATAATGGCATATTAACGGCCCAACAAGGTGGTTCCCTAAGGCTTTGATCTTTGGCCTAGGGAAAAGTGTCCAAAAGAATTTAATTGTTCTCCTAAAGTGACTTTATAAAGTTATAAAGTCAAATCTAATTTAAAAGTGACTTTAAGTGATAAAGTTACTAAAGTCTAATTTTAAAGTCACTTTAATAAAGTCAATGTAAAATTAGAAAGGAAAAGTGAATTTGGATATAAATGACTAAGTGGGTCTTTATTAAAGTGGGGTGAATTAAAAAATAGAAAGTGAGATTTAAATGAGCATTTTAATTTCAACCCTAGATCTAAATCTGTTTCAGCCATTGGATTTAGGGATTCCCCAAAAGTCACTTAGGGTTAGGTTAAAGGAGGGAAAGGAGGAAAATGTCATTCATTCTTTCATGAGCAGATTGGGAGAAAGAGAGAAAGAGATCAAGGGAGATTTCTAAGCAGTGAAGAGAAGGAGGCAGCAGCTTCGCACACAGTCCAAGGCAGTATTTCAGCAAGGCCATATAGCAGAGTTTGCACTCAGTTCAAGGAAGATTTGACATGGTTTCCAAGGTAGAATCCGCACAGCAGACTTGGGCATGATTTCCAAGGAGGCCATACCATTTTCTGTGAATAGATTTCGAGGGAGAGGTTGTTGTTTTTGCTACACGCATTTCTAGGCAGGCCGTACATCCTGTAGCTGATTGATGGCACAAAAATAGAGGCATATTTCCGTACAAAGCATTTAAGTCAGCCTGCACACATTCCTAGGAGGCCGTACAACAGCATTTAATGCTGTTCTGCACGCAAAAGAGGAGGCCATACAACAGAAATTAATGCTGTAATTTCTGGGCATGTTTTTCAAGGAAATCTGTATAGCATTTATTGCTGGTTCATTTTAGCTGTTTGTATGTTTTTCGAGGTGGTGGCAAAGCATGAAAAATGAGATAAGTTGTAAAATTTTACTTGTTGATTTTTCTGAATATTTCTCTCACTATAAAAAGCATTTTTCAGAAATAAAAAGGAGCTTTCGAACTGGTTTTCCCCAAGAGTTGTAGGGGGTTTTTCCAGGGTCACCTTGACCAAAAATCACTGTGTTATAATGTGTTGAATGACTGTTTGTATCTGCTGATTTTTATTTATGCATTTTCCAGCATTTTGTAAATTTTCCAGAATTTGTGTTTTCAGCAAAAAAATTATTTTCCTGTTGTTGAATGTAAGGATATGGGAAAGGGCATTTAACTAAAAGGAGAAATAAGGTGAAACTGAAAACCGGGGTGGAAAAACAAGAAATTTCTACATGGTATCAGATCTCTAGTGCTGAAAGTGCAGTTTGGGATAGCAAGAAGAAAAATACAGTCTGTTGATTTTTCACTCAGAAAATTCCAGCAAGCTGATTTTTCACACACATAATTTTTTATCTTTACTACAACAATGCCATTTTTCAGTTTTAAGATAGCAGGATGTCATTGGGACTGAGGGTGGAGGATAGGTTGGATGGGCATACCAATTACTGTGTTTGGAAGGAGAGAATGTAGAGTATCTTTGAGGAGGAAGAAGTCTGGGACATCATGGTGCATACCGCACAGAACCCTGTTGTTGTGCCTACTGATGCTGTTCAGTTGGAAGCATATAATAGAAAGAACAACAATGGTGAGAGACTGATTCTAGATGGAATCAAAGACCATTGCATTCCTCATGTGAGAGGAAAGATAAATTATCATGAGATGTGGATAGCATTGTCCAATCTCTACCAGAGTACCAATGAGAACCAGAAAATGGTCCTGAAGGAGAAGCTGAAGACCATTAATATGGGTAAGACTGATAGTATAGCTGGATATCTCACAAATATTACTAATGTGAGAGATGAGTTAGCAGTAGTTGGAGAGGTCATTCCACCCACTGAGTTGGTGTGGATTGCAGTGAATGGCCTCCCCAGTTCATGGATGAACTTTGTTGATGGGGTTTGTGCATGTGAGACCCTTCCCACATGGGAGAGGTTTTGGGATGATTGCATTCAGACAGAGATCAGGAAGGGTCAGCTTGGGGTAGCCAAGCCAGTTGAGCAGGATGAGGATGTAGCACTATTGGCAGGAGGCAAGAAAGGAAAAGGAAAGAAGAAAGCTTCCACAAGCAGTGGTGGGGGCAAAATCAAAGGTAAAGGTAAACATGGTAACACACAGAAGGACTATTCCAAGGTGAAGTGTTGGAATTTTCAGAAGATTGGACAATATACAGTTGTGTGTCCGGAGAGGAAGAAGAAGAAGGGGAAGAACCAAAGCATGGCAACATCAGCAGAGGTTGAGGACTTTGCAGACCACTTTGACCGAGAGTTTGGGTTCATTGCGTGTGAGTCCTCTAGTGCAGGATCACTTGCCACAGAGGTTCAGAGGGAGCATGCATTTCCCTTGACTAGCGGAGCATCTTCGGGTATCTGGTATGTGGACAATGGGGCTTCACGTTATATGATAGGAGTCCATGAGTACTTCTTAGAGCTTTCAGAGTGTCACTGATATAGAGGTAGTACTTGGTGATGACAGAGTTGTTAGAGCAGTCGGTGTGGGAACACTGACATTTCATAGGGAACCCAAACCTCCCTTGAAGGTGTCAGATGTTCTTTGTGTGCCAAGGATGAGGAAGAACCTCATATCCTTCTCATCTTTGGAGGATAGGGGATACGAGATACTAGTCAGGGGAGGACAGGTGCTGATATATCCCAGGGGCACTCCATCTGATTCAGCTAGAGTGATAGGTATATGCCATGCAAAGGTGTACACGTTTGCATTTCAGCCCCTTTTGGCATTGAGCAGTAGTACCAATAACAGAGCTAGCAGTTTTGAGCTGTGTGAGATTTGGCACTGCAGGATGGGGCATATGTATCATGGAGCCTTGAGGACTTTGCAGGAGATCACTACAGGTGTGCCAGATTTCAGTACTGATCACTTTGATACTTGCAGAGGATGTGCGATGGGCAAGTTTTCCAAATCCCCTTTTCCCAGCAGTGACAACAGAGTGACTGGGATACTTGATTTGATTCATTCTGATGTGAGCGGTCTGATGTCTCATGTTTCCTTGAGTGGATATGAGTACTATGTTTTATTCATTAATGATCACTCCAGGAGGACCTGGATTTATTTCTTGAAGACCAAGATTCAGGTCTTCAAGCGGTTTCAAGAGTTCAGAGCTCTCGTGGAGACACAGACAGGTTGGAAGATCAAGTCCCTGAGGTCGGAAAATGGAGGAGAGTACACCCTCAGAGAGTTTGTTGAATATTGTGTGGAGGCAGGCATTAGGAGGGAGTTCACTATTCCTTACAACCCCCAGCAAAACGGGGTTGCGGAGAGGAAGAACAGATCCATCGGAGGGGCTGCCAAAGCCATGTTACATGATCGGTGGTTGCCATTGTTTTTGTGGGTAGAGGTCTGCAACACTGCTGTTTATTTGCAGAACATGAGTTTGCATTGTGCCTTGGGGCACATGACTCCAGAGGAGGATTTTTCTGGGAAAAAGCCTGATATTGGTCATCTTCGTATCTTTGGGTGTATCACATACTCCTACATAACCAAGGAGAAGAGGACCAAACTAGAGCCCACCGCAGAGAAGGGTATCTTTTTGGGCTACAGTGAGACCTCAAAGGCCTTTCAAATTTACATTCCTGCACAGAGGAAATTTGTTGTCAGGCGGGATGTGAAGTTCGAGGAGGACAGGGCCTTCAGGAGGTCACGAGAGTTAGAGTATTTGGATCAGCCAGACCCTCAGCAGCAGCTGAGTCAGTCGTAGGGATCCAGTGGGCAGGGATCAGGAGGATCCAGAGGTACATCTATGAGGATGTTTGGCCCATCAATGAGCAGTGGTTCGCAGAGTCAGAGGGGTGGTGCTTCGGGCAGCATGCAGAGCAGTCCACAGAGCAGTTCACTAGGGAGTCCACTGATGGACAGTTCACACGGTACCTCAGTTTCTATAGGTTCAGGTGTAGGTAGGAGGACAGCAGATAGACAGTCAGGAGTTCAGGCTCCTGATGATGATGATGAGGAGGAGTTTCATTCTCCAGTGGGAGAAGTGTGCTCAGGGAAGAGGAAGCCCAAGTGGCTTCAGGACACCTTGAGAGAGGCCACATCTGTTGCTGGGCCTTAGAGCCCGGTCAGAGAGAGAAAACCACCTGAGAGGTTCTGTAGCTATATGGAAATGGCTGCCAACATCCTTGACTCTGAGCCTTCTAGCTATGAGGAGGAAGCTAGCCAGCAGGTTTGAAGAGAGGCCATGCAAGAGGAGTATTCTTCTATCATGATGAATGATGTTTGGGAGGTGGTGCCGAGGCCTGAGGGAAAATCTATGTTTACCTCTAGATGGCTTTACAAGGTAAAGCATGTTGTAGATGGCAGCATTGAGAAATTCAAAGCGAGGTTTGTGGCTAGAGGGTTCTCCCAGGTAGAGGGAGTTGATTATGAGGAGACCTTCGCTCCCATGGCTCGATATACTTCAATCCACTCCATTATATCGATAGCAGTAGAGATGGGTTGGAAGATCCACTAGATGGCTGTGAAGACTGCATTTCTCAATGGCTTCATACAGGAGGAGGTGTACATTGAGTAGCCACAGGGCTTTGAGGTGCATGGGAAGGAGTCCCATGTGTGCAGACTGAAGAAGGCCCTTTATGGCCTGAAGTAAGATCCCAGAGCTTGGTACTCCAAGATAGATACATACTTGCAGGAGATGGGTTTCACAAAGAGTGAGGCAGATCCAAACCTTTACTATATTGTGATAGGTGAGGAGCCTCTCATTCTGGTGCTATATGTGGATGACTTGGTCATTACAGGTGCAGAGAGACTCATAGAGAACTACAAGAGAGATCTTGCGGTGGAATTTGAGATGAAGGACATTGGCTTGATGCATTTCTTTTTGGGTTTGGAGGTGTGGCAAGAGGAGGGGCATTTCTTCCTGGGGTAGGGGAAGTATATTGTGGACATCCTTGGCAGATTCCACATGGAGGATTTTAAACCCATGTCGACACCGATGATCACCAACTGGAAGAAGTTTCATGCTTCGGATTCCGAGTTGGTGGATCCCACGTTGTACAAACAGCTGATTGGTTCCTTGATGCATTTGGTCAACACTAGACCAGATATTTGTTTTGCAGTCAACACGATGAGTCAGTTTATGTGTGAGCCTAGGAAGGTTCACTGGGTGGCTGCAAAACACATTTTGCAATACTTGCAGGGGACAGTGGATTATGGTCTGGACTACAGGCAGGGGGATGGAGTGAGATTGGCAGGTTAAACTGATTCTGATTGGGCAGGTTGTGCTTCTGATAGGAAGAGCACTTTAGGGTGTTGTTTTGGGTTGGGTTCGACAGTGGTGTCATGGTTCAGCCGAAAGAAGTAGTCAATAGCATTGAGTTCAGCGGAAGCAGAGTATATGGCAGCCAGTCTAGCTAGTTGTGAGGCCATCTAGCTTCGCAAGATGTTGTTTGGCTTATTTGGTCAGCCGTTGAGACCTTTAGTGATTTACTGTGATAATCAGAGTTGCATTAAACTCACGGAGAATCCAGTATTTCATGATAGGTCAAAGCATATCGGGATCAAATATCACTTCATCAGAGACTATGTTCAGAAAGGAGCTGTGAAGCTTGAGTATATTCCCACTGATGAGCAGGTTGCAGATATTCTTACCCAAGCCTTACCACGGGGCAAGCATGTCTACTTCAGAGACAAGATGGGTGTGGTGAGGAACACCTTCCTCGGTAAGAGGGAGTGTTGAAATTTGGTTACCAGAGGACATGTGGTTCCCTAAGGCTTTGATCTTTGGCCTAGGGAAAAGTGTCCAAAAGAATTTAATTTTTCTTCTAAAGTGACTTTATAAGTTATAAAGTCAAATCTAATTTAAAAGTGACTTTAAGTGATAAAGTTACTAAGTCTAATTTTAAAGTGACTTTAATAAAGTCAATGTGAAATTAGAAAGTGAAAAGTGACTTTGGAAATAAATGATTAAGTGGGTTTTTATTAAAGTGGGGTGAATTAAAAAATAGAAAGTGAGATTTAAATGAGCATTTAATCTCAGCCCTAGATCTAAATCTGTTTCAGCCATTGGATTTAGGGATTCCCCAAAAGTCACTTAGGGTTAGGTTAAAGGAGGAAAAGGTCATTCATTCTTTCATGAGCAGATTGGGAGAAAGAGAGCAAGAGAGCAAGGGAGATTTCTGAGCAGTGAAAAGAAGGAGGCATCAGCTTGGCACACAATCCAAGGTAGTATTTCAGCAAGGTCGTACAATAGATTTTGCACTCAGGTCAAGGAAGATTTGACATGGTTTCCAAGGCAGAATCCGTACAGTAGACTTGGGCACGATTTCCAAGGAGGCCGTATAATTTTCTGGGAACATATTTTGAGGGAGAGGCTGCTGTTTTTGTTGCACGCATTTCTAGGAAGGCCATACAGCCTGTAGCTGATTGCTGGCACAAAACCGAGGTAGATTTACGTACACAGAATTTAAGTTAGCCTGCACACATTCCTAGGAGGCCGTACAACAATGTTTAACGCTGTTCTGCACGCAAAAAGAGGAGGTCGTACATCAGAAATTAATGCTGTAATTTTTGGGCACGTTTTTCAAGGAAATATGTACAACATTTATTGCTGGTTTAGTTTTACTGTTTGCACATTTTTCGATGTGGTGGCAAAGCACAGAAAACGAGATAAGTTGTAAAAGTTTACTTGCTGATTTTTCTGAATATTTCTCTCACTGTAAAAAGCATTTTTCAGAAATAAGAAGGAGATTTCGAACTAGTTTTCCCCAAGAGTTGTAGGCAGTTTTTCCAGGCCTTGACCAAAAATTACTGTGTTATAATGTGTTTAATGACTGTCTATATCTGCTGATTTTTATTTCTGCATTTTCCAGCATTCTGTAAATTTTCCAGAATTTGTGTTTTCAGCAAAAAATTTATTTTCCTGTTGTTGAATGTAAGGATATGGGAAAGGGCATTTAACTAAAAGGAGAAATAAGATGAAACTGAAAACCGGGGTGGGAAAACAAGAAATTTCTACAGTCGCAAGGTATTGTTCGATACAGAGCATCCTAGCTCTCTCAACGCAGATGGGATGGCACATTCATCAGATGGATGTGAAGACTGTGTTCCTCAATGGAGTCATTGAGGAGGAGGTGTACATAGAGCAGCCCAAAGGTTTCGAGATCTTCAGCAGCGAGTCGCATGTATGCAGGCTCAAAAGAGCGATGTATGGGTTGAAACAAGCACCTCGTGCTTGGTACACATGGATAGACAGTTATTTCACCGATCTTGGATTCACCAAGAGTGAGGCGGATCCGAACCTATACCAGATTGTGGTGGAGGGTAAGTTTCTGATCATTGTATTGTATGTAGATGATTTTATTTTGACGGGTGATGAACAACTGATACTCTCATGCAAGGCTGATCTTGCAAAAGAGTTTGAGATGAAGGACTTGGGCCTCCTTCATTATTTCCTGGGATTGGAAATTTGGTAGCGCAGTGATGGACTATTTGTGTCACAAGGCAAGTATGTCCGGGAGATACTGGAGAAGTTCAACATGCATGGCTGCAAGCCTATCGACACTCCTCTTCCTGGTGGTTGGAGGAAAGAGGGTGCTACATCGGCAGAGGTAGTGGATGCCACCGTTTACTGACAGTTGGTGGGGTCGCTCATGTATCTAGTCAATACACGACCTGACATATGCTACGCTGTTAACCAGCTTTCACAAGATATGGTTAAGCCTACCAAGCTCTTTTGGATGGTAGGCAAGCATGTATTGAGATATCTCAGAGGCACATCGGGATATGGATTATGGTACAGACAGTCGGATGAGGTGAAGCTGCATGGCTTCACGGATCCAAATTGGGCAGGGAGCCCAACGGATATAAAGAGAACATCTGGAGGGATTTTTAGTATTGGGTCGATAACAGTTTCTTGATACAGCAGGAAGCAGAGTTCCGTGGCACTCAGTTCAGCAGAGGTCGAGTACATGGCAGCGAGTTTGGCTACATGCGAGGCTATATGGATGAGGAAGATCCTGGTCGGGTTGTTCGGTTCACACTTAGATCCTATTGTGATATATTGTGACAATTAGAGTTGCATCAAACTCTTTTTTAATCCAGTATTTCATGATAGATCTAAATACATTGACATCCGATATCATCATATCAAAGATTGTGTGCAACAGAAGATCATGTTACTTTCTTACATTCCTACGGAGGATCAAGATGCTGATATCTTGACGAAGGCGCTCACTAGGAGAAAATTCGAATACCATAGAGGAAGGATCGGGGTGGCAGATAATCCCTATCTTGTTGAGAGGGAGTGTTGAGATTGCAACAAGATGATGAGCTTAGTGAAAAGAGTCGCCTTCACTAAGTGGGCCCACAGGCTATTTTTGGCGCAAGTCTATTTTTAGACTATGTCTATTTTTAGACATGTCGATCATATTCTATGAGTTTCAGGATGCTATTTGTGGATGGTTGGTCAAGTTGGAAAAATATATGTACTTCTATTTTTAGAAATACTGGGCGGAATCTATTTTTTTATTTCCAGTCTAAAAATAGATATGTCGAATATTATTAGCTCTTAATAATATTTGGACTCTAAACATTATCTTATTCTCTTGGAGCACTTCAGTTAAGTGCACAGATGTGGACAGGAATTGAAAAAAGGAATTATGCTATTCCTAAGGGTTAAGTGGAGCTATTGCATGGAGACTTCAGTTAAAAATCATGTGACAGAGTTTGGTGGAGTTATTGAGGTAGTTGGTGGAGTTGTGTTTAGTTTAACTCAGTTAGACACAGTTGAGCTAGTTGTATCTAGTTTAACTGATTGATACACTAGTGAGAGTGGTGTGAATTAATTATTAATTAATTCACTAATTATTAACTCATTAATCAACTAAAGAATACATCAGTTAACTACAGTGGATGGACAGTTTCAGTGGAGACCAGTGGAGAGGTAGGTGAACGAGCAGGTTGACTATCGGTTGTGACTATAGTGTTGCATGATTTGCAACACAAATTTATTGGAGAATCCAATGAGGATTGCGTGAGAAAGGCTAGACCAATTTGAGTTCATTCAGAGCCAATATTCAGCAAGGTTTGCACAGTAGAGGCAAGCTATCAGGTGGCAAAGATCGGTGCATGGATTTGCTAGATCGGGCCTGATTAGTGTGTAGCGAATGTATTGTACTGAGAGTTTGACATGATCAGATTTATATGAGGATTGTTACATGATCTCTATGAAATATATTATATACAGATAGTTGGGGTTTTTAGCTTCAGGATTTCCCCTTAAAACACTGTGTTCATATGTGTGAATTTTTATGGTTTCAATGTGTGCATGCAATTGATTTAATTTCCACAAGTAATGATCAATAGTAGAAGATATTATGTATTGTGCATGAAGTAAAATAGTGTGTGATCAAGAGAATCTTGGATGTATAACGGATTAGTTATATAATTTCTACAGGTTCCTTGCATGCACTCGTAAAGCATTTCACCCCTCACTCATGTTCGGACTTCATGCTTTAGGGGAATTTGTTACACAATTTTTTTTCACTATCCGTGTACTCCCCATTCCTTGATCCTAGAGGACCCATAAAGTGATCCTTCTATACTTTCCAAGCATGGAATACATACCCCTGAACCACATTTTGTCTACCAATTTATCTCCCTTTACAATTTTTCTGGAAGATCCTTATTAAAACCTAGTTTTGA
Organism: Pinus albicaulis; assembly: GCA_034641835.2. NCBI lineage: Eukaryota > Viridiplantae > Streptophyta > Pinopsida > Pinales > Pinaceae > Pinus > Pinus albicaulis. The sequence continues at coordinate 531,187,726 of CM076582.1, read as the reverse complement.
AGGTCGGTGCTTTGTCTCAGTGTCAGTCCCGCACCAATAGTAGAGATTTTCACTGAGACCCATGCCGATTGATGCTCTGCCTTAATTTTTGACTCACATTGATACTATTTTGGAAATTTTTTTAAAATATAAATGAAGTTTCCATGACTATAAGCTTCGCGAAGCGGAGAGATGGAAGTTTGATTTGTGGATATGGCTGAGGAATTCCCCATTGGGCTTCTTGTTCCCATAAAATAGGAACTACTCTAAAGGATAAGATTCTTTCCCATTATTTGAGGGCCCATATCCTCCTCCTCCATTTTTATAGAAGGAGACCCCCTTCACCTCTGCTTTTTTAGTTAGCTAGTTAGAAGCAACAATCATAGAGAGAAGAAGCAATTGTAGCTTCGGGAGAATAGATCTGAGTGTGATTGTTTTTGTGTGTTAAAAACATAGTGAGATATTATAATTTTGTGTATGTGGGTGTCACAAATGTACTTGGATACAAACCCGCCGAAGGGGAGCCTTAACTTGAAGGATTGGTTGTAAAATCCCCTTGTCTTTATCATAATAAAATGCAACTAATTTTTATCTTCCATTCTTGTTTACATTCATAATGAGATTTCTAGCATTCCTTGATCAGTTAGATAGGTTGTAATTGTTTTATGTTTGTCTTGATTTTACGATTGTCGTGGTCTCTTGACTTTCTGTACAGATAATTGAACATTGGTAAAAACATGTATTGAGCTTGAGAAGAGGGACGCATCAAGAAGATTCGACAAAAGACGATAACATAACATCAGAACAAGGTAGGTCATCTTCCTTGCTTTGAATTTCATTTACAATCTAGGAAGGTAGATTTTAGTAGTTTCTAGACCCACCCTAAGGCTAGAGGGATTGCCTCTGTCTGCAGAGGGGATTTTCCTGCACAACAAAGTGCTGGGGCAAGCAGTCGCCAATGTTCGAGCTGAAGGCTTCTAAATTGGATGCATGCTATGACTGTGAATAAGAACTCGACAAGGGGAGTGACAAAGGGAAGCAAATTATTGATGCAGAGTCCAACGATACTGTTACCACCACAAATATCTAGAAGGAGGAACTGGAAGATCTATAAGAGGAAGAGTGCCTCTTCCATTCCAAGATTTTAGTAAATGGTTTCTCACTACATTTAATTGTCAACAGCAGTAGCCAAAAGAACCCCACTTCAACGAAGGTCGTGAATCAGTTGGATTTTCCGACCACAACACACCCACAATCGTACACCATTGGCTAGGTTCACCAAGAATGGGATCTTTGCGTCAGCTGACAATGTTGCCTTCCCTACAACATCAAACCCTTCATGAATGAGGTATTATGTGACTTTTACCCTCTTGATGCTTGTGATATATTATTAGGCCAACCATACTTGTGGATGCAACATGCTGTGTATGAGTCCCAAACTCACGTTGTTATTGTTACTTTGGGAAATAAGCTGTACATGATACTGAAGTTAGCACCACCTGTCACCATCTCTTTGGTTACTGCAAAACAATGTAGTAAGCTCATTTCCAAAATCGTGAAATTTGTTTTGGTGACGACCTCCAGACATGGCTCCTCCACACGACAACAACAAATGGACAAGGCCATGGAGGAGTATGGGGACATCTTCACCTCACCCACAAGGGTGCCTCTACACTGTCAGGTCAAGCACCCCATCGATCTGAACCTAGGCGGGCCACTTCCCAATGGACCAATCTATCAACATTCTATTCTGGAGAATGATGAAATGAAGAGGTAGATTTAGGAACTGTTGTAGAAAGGTCACATCTGGCCAAGTTCATTGCCCCGTGGGAGCCCAATTGTGTTGGTGCAGAAGAAGGATGGCACTTGGAGACTACATATTAAATATGAGACGTTGAACAAGATCAATATCCGGAAATGGTACCCTATCCCACAGATCGATGACCTTCTGGACCAACCCAAGGGGGGGAAATATTTCAGCAAGATCGATTGAAGTTCGGGTATCACCGAGTACCAATAAAACCCTATGATGTGTGGAATACTTCCTTCAAAGCCAAGGATGACCTATTTGAATGGCTAGTCATGCCTTTTAGGTTGAAAAAATCTCCCACAACCTTCATGAGGATGATGGACGACATCTTGCGACTATTCAGTAATTCATTTGTAGTAGTGTACTTGGATGACATCCAGATATTTAGTGAGACTTGGGAGGAGCACCTCCACCACATTCGACAAGTCTTCCAAACATTGCGACAACACAAGTTGTGCACCAATTTGGATAAGTGCACTTTTTTCATGACACAAGTTTAGTATCTGTGATACGTTATTCATGAGCGGGGGGTGCATGTGGATCTACCCAAGATCCAAGTCATTCAGGGTTTCCCAACCCCAACCACTCTAATAGAGCTCTGTAGCTTTTTGAGTCTTGCTAATTTCTACCACAGGTTCATGTTGGGATTCTCTAATATCACTTGGCCCTTCAGTCAAGTCACCATGGGAGGAGAAAAAGAAAAAATCTTTTGGTCTGAATCTCAACAGAAGGCATTCATAGAGTTGAAATACTGCCTCCACTCTTCCCAAGTGATCACATTACAAAACTTGCAAATTTTTTTTGAGAGCGAGATAGATGCATTTTACTATGTTATTTGGGTGGCTCTTACTCAACAGGGGCATCGAGTGGAATATCACAGTGAGAAACTATCCGAGACAGTCCTGAAGTATCCCACTTATGACAAAGAGATTTATTCCATTGTGCAAGCTTGCTGAAAATGGAAGAAATACATTTTGGGGAAAGAAACAGTCATCCACACATACCACCGACCCTTGCAATTCATACAGAGATAAGGGGAGTTGCAGAATGATCGCCATCAAAAGTGGCCAACATATCTATAGTAGTTTCATTTGAACATCAACTACAAGAAGGGAAACACCAATAATGTTGTAGAACCTCAACTAACCACCAATCGTGGTGCTAAGCACCATGCTCAACTTTTGGGGGCACAATACTTCTAATTGGCCTCTTCTCTACAAGAGCAATCTAAAATTCGGCCACACATACAAGATGCTCTTAGGGGGTAACCAAGTTCCAAATTTTCACCTCCAAGATGCACTGTTATGTCACATGGGACACCTTTGTGTTCCTTCAAGTGAGAATGCCAAAATTATTTGGGAAGCAAACTATATTCAGGTTGCTGGGAATTTCAGGGTCGAGAAAACAGTGGTAGTACTACAAAAGTATTTCTATTGGTAAAACCTTCGACATGATTTTTGGAAGTACATTAGATCCTGCATTGCCTGTGCCATTTCCAAACCAACCATCAAGAATAAAGGCCTCTATTCTCTACTGCCTACCCCTAGTTGACCTTAGGAAGGACTCAATTTTATTGGGAACTTTTCTACAAGCTATTGAGCTTTTGATTATTGTACTCAACGTTTAAAATTTGAGAAATGTACGAGACTATTCTTTCATGAAATGAGCATAATTATTTCATTTTACTGAATTAAGTTTCAGAGAGCTAGGCATGTCTGTTAGGGCCCAATCCATGTGCCTCAACATCTCTGTTGTACTTGTTATTTTCTTTTTTCCACTCAGTTAATTCTTCTTTTGATAGTTTCATTACTGCTTAGTTTTTGCTTTTAGTGTACTGCTGTAGGTTTCATTTTCTTATGAGTAATAGAATAGAGGAGAAAAATATAAAACTTGTGGATCAAGACCTCCCTTCTCACCTTTTTCAATAGAGATCGAGGAGGGTGAACCTTCCCATAGACCCAAAATTTGAATTTTGTTCACTATTTATGAGATTAGAGTGGAGTTGCATTACCATTTTCAGCCTTCCTTTTGTACTGTACTTTCACATATTTTTCTGTTTCTTTGTGCACAAGTTAGTAGGGTTGATTACAGGAATTAGTGTTAAAGCCCTAGATCAAATCCATGGTGCCTTCCCACTTCACTTTCTATCTCTGTATTCACAACCTGAGCACTGTTTTTACACCCTCCATTCCCTCCTTTCCCTCTTCTTTGCAGCCGATTCCCTTCTTATTCCCCAAAACACTTACAAATGCATTAGAATTCATCCTTAACCCTTGCTCCTTGAAACTCCCACTACTGTACTTTGCTATATCACAAATAAAAAATTCTTGTTGCACTTGGTCTTCACTAACACTTAATGCTCCCAACCACCGATTGCGACATTATTGTAGCACTCCACCACGTCATCGCTATCACAAATCACATTTCATAGTTATTATCCCCATCACATATCACATTTTTCTCCCACTTCGTTAACACTTACAGCTGCCAACCACCGATTGTGACATTACTGTAGCACTCCACCACATTATCCCTATCACAAATAACATTTCTCAGTTTTTATCCTCATCGCATATCGCATTTCACAGTTTTTATCTCCATCACATTTTGCAGTTTTTATCCCCATCGCATATTGCATTTCACAGTTTCTATCTGCATCGCATATGGCATTTCACTCTTGCTCTCGAAAAATACTTCCGCTACTCCTCCAGATTTGTGATATTGCGAGTTGCGATATTGCATATCACATATCACACTTCCCTCCTCCTATTTCAATTCCGCCATCACACTTTCCAAAGGCTCCCTCTCCAAAGAATTTTTGCGATATCATAAGGTTTAATGAAGTATAAACCCCTATTTCCACCTCTAAGCCTTGTCACCTGTGTTAAGCCTTCCATTATCATCTTTAGCCCTTTTTCCTCCAAACTGTAAGCAACACTATTTCAAGTTTAATTAGGTCACAAATAGCTGCATAGATAGCAGCATGATAGATAGAGTAGGGCGTGTTTAGCCAATTGGCCAAGTTAAGTGAAATTTAAATTAGTTCCCTTCTGTCATTTCCTTTCTGGAAATTAAATTAGTTTCATTTCCATAACTTCCTTTCTACAATTTAAGTTAGTTTCCTTTCTTCCATTTCCTTCGAGCAATTTACTTTCTAGTTCTTATCATAGTTTAAGAAATAACACCCTTTCGTAAAGTAGAAGAGGATGACATGAGAAAAATGCATCTGATGTGTATATAACACTGTCACCTCCAAGTTTGTACAAACCTTAGATTAATAAAGTAAAGTAGGGCAACCTTTGGGAGTTGCAACACTCTTGGTGCAATACTAGGGCTCACCAATTTATGGCACCATTGTCGGGGAGGTGTCTAGCAGATGCTTTGATTTTGTTTTAACATTATTTTCTGCTATCCTTTCTTTTCATGTTATTTCAGAAATATTGAAAAAATACAAAAAATATCTAGTTTTCATGCCTCATAGGAGTATGAATACTCAAAGAAAAATCTTACCTAAAACCCCCACATCAACTCCTGCCACCCTTCACTCTTCTTCAGTGGCAGTGAGATTGAGATTCCTATAGGAGAGCCTTCAGAATACTTTGAGGAACCTATTGGGGAAGAAGAATAAGACCTTGGTCAAACTAAGGGACCTAATTCACCTATCTTAACCATGGATGGGATCCAGGGAGCCTTTCCCATAAGAGAGGGATATGGGAGACTAAGATGAAAAACATTAGCCCCTAAGGTCTTCCACACTTCCATGTAATTACCTATAATGATCTCGACACATTCATGTTTGAATTTTATGTTGTCTTTAGGACTTATGACTACACCTCTGATGATCATAATTTGAAGATATTCCCATCCAACCTTAAGGATGTAGCCTTGTGTTGGTTCATGGGTCTACCTGGGGACAACATCAACACCTGGGCACATATGCAAGAAACCTTCAACAACAAGCACATAGATTATTGTAGGTCCAAGGAAAATAAGGATGAGATATTTAGGATGACTCTAGGGCCAGATGAATCCCTAGAGGACAATGAAGAGAGGTTTCAATTCAACTATAAGAGATCCAAATGTACTCTTGATCCCGCATCACTTAAACTTGTACTTCTTTGAGGGATTAGGGAAGAGATGATAGAAACCTTGAATATGCTATTAGGAGGAGATATATACCAACTTACTTATGAGACAATCAAAACTGTCTTCCAAAACCATTCTAGGGCATGTAGGAAGACGAGTAGAACTGGCCAAAACACATCCATTTCCCCTTCCTCTTCCACCTCCATAAAGCATGAGATTGGAAACATGCTAGAGGAATTCAAGAGTGACATAATTCACACCCTTGCTTTGCAAATAGACACAACACAGGTCAAAAGGAAGCAAGAGGAAGCAGAGAGAGCCTTGGCCATATTTTATCCTTGATGTACCCAGAAGCACCCAAGAAATGAATGTCCACTGAATGTCACAGAGGTTTGCTTAGTATGTGAGGAGAATCATGCCACAGACAAGTGTCCCTCCTTTTCTTGACTTAAGGTTGTATATCAAGGTGGGGAAGCAATGCCAGAGCAACTTTGTTTCATCAACCAGAGAAGGCCTCAAGGCCCCGACCATGTCAACAAGGTATGTAAGGTGCACCTTAATCTTACTATCACAAAAATAAGAGTGCACCCACACAACCTTGGTACACCCCCACTCCTACATCTTATTTTACACCTCCTAATTGGCATTACAACCCTCCACATCATCCTTAGCCAGGGAATTAACCATTTCAACAGTATGTTCCACAACAACCTTAGTGGAGCAATCCATCCCAAGGGTGGAGGCCTCAACACAGTCAATCACCTACTCTAATTCCTCCACCCCAACCTCAACCTCAGCTTACTCATGCTGCTCCACCTAGGCTACCTAAAATACCTACAAAACCCAATCCGAATTGAAAAAACATACAGGCACATCATGCTCCCAGTGGAGAAACATCCTATCCAGCTTATGCTGTGGAGATACTGGAGGTTAACCCCAGGTTGAGAAGAGTACTCCAAGAAAACCATCCTCCATCTCCACCTATAGAGGTTGAGGAGAAAAATAAAGAAGGTAACACTCAGATCCAACAACCTCCTTTTCCCAAGCGCTTGATCCACCCTAGTCGACACACCGTAGAGGAGACTGAACTTCTGGGAGAATTGGAAAAATTGTGTAAAGATACCACTTCTCTGAGCCATTAAGGATGTCCCTATATACAGTAGGCTCATGAAAGGAAAGTGCTTCAAGAGACCCAGGAGAGAGAAGAGAGATACCCCTACCATCAATGTGGTAGTAAAACTATCTGACCTAATGTTGGGAAGGGTAATATTTCCAAAGTACCTGGACCCTGGTAGTCCAGTTTTTGATGTGCACATCGATGGTGTCATAGTACCCAACACTCTGATTGATATAGGGGCTACCATCAATGTCATGACCAAGGAAACTATGTTGAAAATTAATCTCCAAGGGACTTTGAGGAAAACCAAAACAATTCTGCAACTTTCAGATCAGTCCACAATAACTCTAGAAGGAATTGTTGAGGATGTTATGATTACCATTTAATATTGGGAATATCCTAAACTTTCTTAGTCCTACAACCAAAAACTAAGTTTATTGGTTATCCTCTCATCTTAGGGAGGCCTTGGTTAGCCACTGCAGATTCTTATGTTAGCTATCGGGAAAGAAACATGACTATCAAAAATGGGTGTTTGTCCAAAAAGCTAGTGTTATACCCTCCAACCTAGCCTTCCATTAATCATGATCTACCTATATGGTTGGAGGATGAAGAAGATGATTTATATAACACTGCCCCTATGTGTACCATAGATTCTATTCTTAGAAGGGGGCAACTCCATCAAGATGAACTCATCGACCATGCCATTCAAAACTATTCCTCCACTGACATTCCTCTCGAGACCTTAGTCAAAGAGTCTAAAAGCCAACCTTAGATGGAAGCACACTAAGTTGAGTCAACCTCTGAAACCACCAAGGCTATCGAGTTTGGCCCATCCATATCTATGAAAATCAACCCAAACCTCTCAAATGAGGAAGAGAAGTAGCTATGCCAGCTTTTGAAAGACAATCTAGATGCATTTGATTGGGATTACAAGGACATGAAAGGGGTGAATCCTTTAGTATGTAGACATCATATTTACATCAAATAAGGATGAAATCCTATGAGACAACACCAAATAAGGATGAACCCGACTCTGAAGGACATAGTCAAAGAAGAGTTGTAGAAACTATTGGATGCAGGGTTCATATATCCTATATCTAACAGTGAGTAGGTATCTCCTCTTGTACTAGTCCCAAAGAAGAATGGTAAGTGGAAATTTTGTGTTGATTATCGAGAACTTAATAAAGCCACCAAGAAAGACCATTTCCCTTTGCCCTTTATAGGCCAAGTCCTAGATGGCCTTGCAAGGAAGAAGTTATTTTCCTTCTTAAATGGGTTCAGTGGGTACAATCGGATTCAAATCAGCCCTAAAGACCAGGATAAGACTACTTTCACCTACACTTGGGGTATCTTCGCTTATTGATTCCTACCCTTTGGGTCATGCAATGCCCCAACCACCTTCCAAAGAGTTGTCTTGAGCATTTTTTCTGAGTTAGGCCATGACTCTATTGAAATCTACATGGATGATTTCACACCATATGGGGGTGACTTCCAGGAAGCTCTCTCCAATTTGGGTAAAGTACTAAGAAGGTGCATTAAGATGCATCTCTCCCTGAGCCCAGGAAAGTGTGAATTCCTGAATAAATTAGGAGGTGTGTTAGGGCACTCCATCTCCCAAACAGGAATATAGGTATACCCAAACGAAATCACTATCATCAAAATGGTACCTGCTCCTCAAAAGCAGAAAGATGTCAGGAGTTTCTTAGGCTTAGCTGGTTATTACAGAAGGTTCATCAAATATTTCAGCAAGATGGCTTAACCATTATTTGTGTTATTGGCCAAATATTCCGAGTTTATTTGGACTGGTCCTTGTCAAGAGGCTTTTGAGCTCATTAAGGAAAAGTTGATTACTACTCCCATTCTCCGAGGACAAAATTGGACTCTTCCTTTCCGCATCCACTCTGATGCATCCGAAAAAATTGTAGGGGCAACGTTAGGACAATTAGAGGGAAAAATACCTTATGCCATCTATTTCATCAACAAGAAATTTTCTAAGGCCAAGCTTAATTATACTGTTATTGAGAAGAAGATGTTAGCCATTGTCCATGATTTGAACAAATTCAGACATTTTTTAACTAGATATTAGACCTTTATTCACACCGACCATGCAACCATCAAGTATTTAATGAACAACCCGGATGTTAATGCTAGGATAATTAGATGGTTGTTACTTTTACAACAATGTGATTTGACTATTGTTGATAAACCTAGAAAGGAGAATGTTGTCACATATTTTTTTCCAGGTTAGCTCTCTCTGCAGGTGAAGGAAGAATGGTGGATGACCAGCTGCCAGATGAGCATCTCTTTTATATCTAAGCACTTTCACTATGGTTTTCTGATATAGCCAACTAATTAGTTGCCAAGAAAATCCATCCTAATCTTTCATTCAGGGAGAAGAGAAGAATCATCATAAAAAGTTCCCCTTTCATGTGGATCGAGGAAAATATTTTCAAGCTAGGCCCTGAAAAAATCCTCAGGAGATGTGTGAGGGAGGAAGAAGTTTTTGATATCCTCTCTGCATGTCATGACGACCCATGTGGAGGCCACTTTGGTGCAAGAAGAACTGCTTACTGAGTTTTGCAAGCAGGATACTATTGGCATACCCTTCACCAAGATTATAGAAGATACACTAGCAGGTGTGACTAGTGCCAAACTGACTTAATTTCATGGAAATGTTCATATATGACTGATTTACTTAACACATTTGAATTCCCAAAAATCATATTGAATATAATACACTGCTAAAAACCCCTTAATACTTAAATAAAAAAAGTGAAGGGAGCTCTACTTGAATGGTTCATGAGGCACAATACTTGCTAAGGTTTTGCAAATGGGGTAGCAAGCTAAGTGGGCTTGATTGTGGGGGAATCTCCATAGTTAAGCGCACTTGAGCCAGAGGAGATATAGGATGAGTGACCTCCTAGGAAGTCTTGGTTACCAGGTGCAATCCACAGAAGTGATGATAGACGCCATTTGATTCATTTCAGTAGTTTCAATCCAATCCAAAAAAAATATACTAACCATGGAAGTATTAAGTCTCTATTAGTCATTTAACATGTGGGATAGGTAAGATATAAATTACCATGACCAAAATCTAAAAAAACAAATATGATGAGTAATTTTGATTTTGTTTAAAAATAATAAAATTTGTTTTTTAATTTTATTATTTGTGTCTACTTTATTATTATTATTATATGTATTTTAATTTTATTATTAGTTTTTATTTTGTTCATTTATAGCAAGACTAATTTTTTGTAGCTCTTCTTGTTACAAAGTTGACCTGCATTTCTATGGGTACATATTTCTTTTGACCAAGTCAACCTTGGATTTTTTATTATATTTATTTCTTATTGAATTAATAATTTTCTACAGAAAAGGTTCACGGGTTTTTCTCTCATGTGTTTTTTCGTTAGTAAAAATATTGGTGTCTCTTTGTAATATCCCCAAATAGGGATTTCCTACAACAAGTAGAATACCCTAAGGTATTAAAAAGTTGGATATGTAGCCATGTAACTCATAATAGATGTTAAATCAGATTTATTTCCATAATATATTCAGAAAAAAACAATATTATTCATTCTACCCACAAAAGACGGGGAAAAGCAGCATTTTATGCCCTAAAAAGGTTAATTTTAGGGATGTGCATAAAAATAAGGGCAAGTGATGGTGGGATATCGTAGCTTAGGTCATGTGAGAGTCACATAAAAAATTTTAGTAGAAAAAAATGACTCTAGCTATGTTAAACAAATCTCCCACTCCCAATATGGCTTAAAAATAGCCAATCCCCATGACTTAATTACTGCAGAATTTAGTGAAGCACAGATAGCGTGATTTTTTGAAGGTGTTGGATGAAATATGGTATGGAAATTAGTATAAAAGATCTATAGCATGGTTCATAGAATGTACACTAGATAAACAGAAGATTTACATGAAGAAACCCTCAAGATTGAGGTGTTGCAACAACATATTGAGATTGCAAAGCTTGACAACGTTATTTTATTGATGATACAGCTGGTGTATATTACACTTCAGATCTGGAGCATATCTGTACACAAAAGGATAGATCCAATAAATATCTGTGTACTATATGGACTCCTTAATACATTCCGCTTAGGGATCTGAGCAAATCATGAACAGTAGTGAGTAGATCTGAGATTTAAGTTGTCGTCCTGCAGTAATATTTAGGAATTATGCAGTAAATAGGACCATATGAAAATCATATCTGAAACATACATGGATTGGTTAGCCAATCCGTGGGTCACCATAGTGTAAGGAGAGCCCCTTAACACCAGAGATCACTCCTCAAAATGTTGCTCAAACACCCTGCAACTTCCCTCTTGTAGATAAAGCTGTTATGGGAGAGAAACTGCACTGTTAGCTTGAGTACTAAGTAGGCCTGATGCCTTGATCTGAAAATGCAGCTCTAATGATCCAATACACTCTTCCAGGAGGTTGAAAGACACACTCAATGAGAAAAGGCACTAGATTGGCTTAGATCTGAGTAGATCTAGCCTCCACTACTACAGCTTCCAAAGACAAAAAAATCCTAAACAGGATCTAAATTGTGGTTGGAAGATGAAGCTTGGCCCAAAGGTTGATAGTGGACAAGATAGAACAAGTCTCCTCCAAGAGATGCTCAAGGAAGGAGGTGGGATTCCCGACTAGCAACACCCAAGTGCTAAACATCACTATTCTCAGCTAAACAGCCAGAGAATATAGATTGTCTAAACAAATAGCACCTTCTAAAATATCAAATAATCAACACTTTTCTTGGTGTCCTCCTCTTCCTTTTATAATATGGAAATATTGTCAAACCCTAAACCATCTTGATGATTTAGCTTCATTCACATGAGTGGCCTCCAACATGAACTGCACTGTGCCTTTAGGAGATACAATGCATGTAGACAGTGCTGTGGGTTTGGTCCTATTGACCGAGTCAATTGATCCAGCCTCTTTCACACTTAAGTGTGTTTATGAAGACAACTCAGATTTAGCTTGTTCCACATTGAGCATTGATTTATTTTGTTGTTTAGGAGTTATATTGATCGTCCTTTAAAATTTTATTCATGAGACAGAAAAAGTAAAACAAAATTGAATATTCCTATTACCTTGGGCTAATTAGGATTATTACAATCCCCCCCCCCTTCAAAACGTTGTTTGTCCTCAAGCAACTACAAGGTAGAGAAAAATTTCTCACTTCCTTTTCTTGTGGCCTCATCAATGGATCCCACCATGGCTGAAAATGATAGGCAATGAATCTGTCCTCCAATGATTCCCTCCAAGTGTAAGATAACAAAGTGTACATCATGAGAAAATGGAAGGTACAATTGGTGATCTCCTTGTTGCTCAATGGCCTCCTCAAGGTAGGAGTGATGAAAATATGGGAAGCCTTGTTCTGAATGAGTGAATCCCTCACCCATGCAATCATGCAAATGAAATGAGCCATTCTAGGTAGCTCATCAAAGAAACTTCAACCCCGGAGCTATGCAATGTGTTGGGGCTGAATGGAGAGTTTAGATTTTCCCATTCAAATTGTTTCTCTCTCCATTTATGGTAATTATGGGGTTTTTTATGCCCTTGGGCTGTAATGATATGGCCTCCAAGAATGGCCCCAGCTACCCCATCAAACAATTCAACCATGAAGTGCCTCCTCCAAGCACTCAAGTTCTTCAAATGGCTCACCCCATGTGAAGAAAAGAGATGTGGTGTGGCAATCATGGTTTTCCCATTGCCCCTCTGTAAACATACATCATGGATAGTAGGGAGAATCACACCCCCAATAGGCATATTCATCTCATATCCCACTCTCTAAACAAAGCTTCTCATGAACATATAATCATCAACAATACATGGAAGCAAAAACCAATGAAAAAAAGTTGTCATATGACAACTGGAAAGTGGATCATAGTTCCACAGATGGAACCAGCACAGTGCACTCCTTGCCTGCATCAAAACAAGTAATAACAAGTGCTTTTCTAGGCACTTGTTTTCTACCACAATCATTTATAGGATGAAAACACGAAAGTATAATGAGGTGTCAATGATGCACACTAGAAATCATATGGCTCCCCCCACAAACCACCAACAAGGTTGCCAAAATCAATGCTACAAGTAGCTACAAGTACATCATCATACCACATGCAAGAAGTAGCAACTCTTCTTGATACATCATGCTACTCAAACAAGGAAAAGAAGTACAATACAAAATGTGTAATTATACCTCCTCCATCATGCACTTGAGATCTTGAGCTGAAATGGCTCAACTAGAATTTCTCCCTCACCTCCAATGAGTAGGGAAGTGGCTGTGACCTCCTCTTCATTACCATCCAGGCTATGCATCTCTCCATATGCTGAAATATGTCACGTTGGATGCCCTCCCAAGTGAACTACTCCATCAAATGGAAATATGAATCAAAGTGCATAGAAGAGAAGTCCTCATGTGCTGCATGCAGCAGCTTTTCCTTGAGACTAGAAGATCTAGTCAAGAAGATCCTGCCATAGGAATAGATGACCACATCATCCACTATGTATCTATCACCTCCATCCGGGTCATAAAAAATCATGTATGCACCAAGATCCTTGGAGTACTCTACCAAAAGTTGAGACCTCCAATAGGGATCAATCCTCTTAAGAGACAACGCTGGTGATCTAGCATATGAAGCTCTCCTCATGCTGCTGAGTGCTACTTTGACATCCCTCATGCCAAAGTAATCCTCCAAACTCCTCACCTCCCTGGAATCCAAGAATGGTGGGCCAAGAGGCAAGATGTCTCTCACCAATTCTAGATCTGGTGGCCTCCTAGGTGGAATGCCTCCATGTAGTGAGACATCAAAATCTGAAGTGGACTGCATGTATGAGTGGACTCATTTGTCCCTCTCTTCTCTGCGTAGTGCAGTCTCCTTCCTTTTGTGTAGAATTATTCTGAAATATATAATGGTGAATGCTCATCATCCCTTGATGCTGATCCTTCTTATCTTCCTCTCCTTCCATCTCACAATCCACCAGTGATACTGCATGTTTCTTCGGAATTGTGTTTTGGTTCCCACATGTTGAATCATCTAGAACTCCTTGTAAATATAAAAGGCCTCCTCTAATGGAAGCAATGGCTCCCCCTTCACCTCCATGTGGTGATGGATCTTTTTCCTCCATCCTCCGTGTAGTAAATGTGGGTAATAAATTGCGCTGTGGATCTGCATGTGTTACTGAATGCTCACACCCATATTGAGAATAGTTAGGCCTTGTTTCAAAACCTTCCAGAAATCTTCTACACTCCTCCACTTCCATCTCCTTGAGATCTTCTTTAATACCTTCCAAGGTTTGGAAAAGAAGCAGGGAGATCTCCTCTTCCGTCATTCCTCCTTCTCCTCTTTCTCTCAAAAATAAAGTAGGCACGTTACAATGTTGTAGATCAGATTGTGTGGCTGAATTCTCATGCTCAGCATAAGAAGTACTACGGCTTTCTTCATGAGAAGAACTCCTTGAGGGAGTTAAATGTCTTCCCCTTCTCATTCCCCTGGTTTCTTCCTTCAATTCATGCATGGATTGTGATAGAGTGTTAGAAAAACTCTTCTCTTTGTCCTCTATGTAATATTTCTTCAGTATTCTTCTTTATCCTTCTAATATCTAGATCTCACAGGCTGAGCTAGAGATCATGCTCCGATAACACTGTAATATCCAAAAATATGGATTTCCTAAAACAAATAGAATACCCTAAGGTATTCCAAAGCTGGAGATGCATCCATATAACTCATAATAGATGTTAAATCAGATGTATTTAAATAATATGTTCAACAGCAAACAATATGATTCATTCTACCCACAAAATATGGGGAAAAGCAACGTTTTATGCCCTAAAAAGGTTAATTTCAGGGATGTGCATAAAAATAAGGGCAAGTGACGTTGGGATCTTGTAGCTTAGGTCATGTGGGATTCACATACCAAATTTGAGGAGAAAAAAATGACTCTAACTATGTTAAACAGATCTCCCACTCTCGATATGGCTTAAAAATACACAATCCCCATGACTTAATTACTGCAGAATTCACTGAAGCACAGAAATCATGATTTTATGAAGATGTTGGATTAAATATGGTATGGAAATCAGTAGATCAGATCTATATCATGGTTCATATAATGTACAATAGATAAATAGAAGATTTACATGAAGAAACCCTTAAGATTGAGGTGTTGCAACAACATATTGAGATTGTAAAGCTTGACAACGTCATTTTATTGATGCTAAAGCTGGTTCATATTACACTTCAGATCTGGATCAAATCTGTACACAAAAGGAGAGATCCAATACAGATCTGTGTACTAGATGGACTCCTTAATACATTCCCCTTGGGGAAATAAGCAAATCATGAACAACAGTGAGTAGATATGAGATCTAAGTTGTAGTCCTGCAGTAATATTCAGGAATTATGTAGTAAATAAGACCATATGAAAATCATATCTGAAACATACATGGATTGGTTGGCCAATCCATGGATCACCACTATGCAAGGAGAGCCCCTTAACACTAGAGATCACTCCTCAAAACGTTGCTCAAACACCCTGCAACTTCCCTCTTGAAGATAACGTAGTTATGCGAGAGAAACTACGCTGTTAGCTTCAGTACTGATTAGGCATGATGCCTTGATCTAAAAATGCAGCTCTAATGATCCAATACACTCTTCCAGGAGGTTAAAAGACACACTCACTGTTTCGGGAAATAACTCCCTAAAGGTTTTTCGGTCGGAAACCTTCACAGATTAGGGGCATACCATTCAAGAAGGACTCACTTAACCTATATTTTATGTTGAAAACTATATTTAGTAAATTTTGGAGCTTATTTGAAAGTCCTACGTTTGATGTAGATCCCGCAAGGTTCAAACCCCTAGCAACTCCTCGTGCTTCGTAACTTGGAATTCAAGAAATAACGAACACGAAACGCTAGTTGTACATCATATATTGTTCCTAGATGTTAGTATAATCCATGTATAATATCATATAAGCAATACTAAATGTTTAACTAACAATCTTTACACATATATAGACACGTGAATATTCGGGAACAAGATGGTACTTCTTATTATAAATGGCATGTACAAGAATAGAAAGTGGAGAAATCACCTGAATCCTTCTACAGCCTTCGAGTAGGCCGTCCTCTGGATCCATCCAGCCCTCACCTCACTAGGATTCTTCCAAGATGTGTGCACATGAGATGTCATATAAGATGATGATCATCTTCAAGGAAGCAAGGGTTTCCTGAATATACTTGGCAAGTGCAGGAGGCACGGGAACATTAGACTTGAAATAGGGATCCAAAAGAGTATAATATCTATAATTTTCTCTCTCTCTTAGGCCATACACATGAGGGGCTTTTATACTCCCTCAAAGTAGTTTCAGCAGTTGGAAACAGTTGGGCCATGGGTTGGGGTGGTTGAATTACGGGAATAACCATCACCCAGCCATGAAAATAAGGAATTTATATATATTTTTAATGATTTAAATGGTATACGTGGAAAATTATGAACGGACTCTCGTATATACGTGGAAAAGTCTAGGCATAACTGCGTATGGGAATTTTAACACTGTTTTTTATGAATTTGTTCAACTCTGGAAGGAAAGGGTGCCTAGGGCCAAAGAGACAATCATTATTCACATGAGGGTGAAAAATGATGCTATAATAGATGCCCCCTAATATATGAGGTCAGAAGGGGTACATGATGGCTGAAATATATTATGTGCATAGAAAGAACCTTGCGAAGACAAGAGAGGACGTCACCAGATTTCAGCCTATCAAAAAACCAATGAAAGAAGTCAGAGAGTCAACTCATGTCCGAGGCGGGCATACCCATGCTCAGTGGAAGAAAAAGCATGTCTATAGATCTAAAATGTATACAAGTATAACTGAACTGGAAAGTACATAGTGAATCATCTGGGCACTGCCTGGAAGTGCAAGTCGAAAATCAAGTGCAAGTATTACATATAGAATACTGATCAATGACACTGTAGTAGATATCTGATCACTCAAGTAACTAATCTCCAAGTACCAATCATAAGAGGTGGAAAACATGGTACAAACACTCAACTCAGGTGCCAACATATAAGATGCTGCTATACTGAAACTGCAACATATAAGAGTGGACGGTGTCACTGGTAGAAGTTGGATGAAATGTTAACAGTGAACCGAAGCATGATGATGCAAACCCGAGGTCTTCACCGATAACTATGGCACAATTATACATAATGGGAATGAATGAGATAGAGTCGACCACGTGAGAAATCATTTGATTACCGGTCAATAATGTAAACTGTTAATAAATGCGAGACAACCCACCGATAATGATAATGAGTGTCAAGGTGGCCCAGTACAATCTAACAAGTGCGAATGAATGAGTTTAAATAAAACACTTGTAAGAATCTATCAATCAGGAGGCAATGATGAATCCTCACTGTCAACAACGAAGAGTCTGCCACTAAGGACTGCAAACCCTATGGTACTGACAAAGAATTTCTCTAGACCTTAGTCCCAGAGCAATGAGTTGGAGTCGATGGGAAAATATCTACTGGAAGGAAGGCATTGAGGCATCCCACATCAGTCCAACGTGAGTGTAACCTGCAGTCCAAGATTTGGATGGAATCGGAAGAAGTAGAGTCAAGGAACCAACCCAAAGTACGTTTCTGACATGTACAAGATGAAGCTAACACATAGAAGAAACCCTCTCAACCAACCAATAATGAAAGCTGACAAAGAGGCGAGATATCCACCGATAGGGTCAAATGAAAATCAAGGTACTGAACAAATCACAAGTGTGATAATGTATGCTGACGTCGAACAAAAGGAAAACCACTCAGTCAAAGACCCATAATGATGATCAAATGCTGAGCACAAGGTCACCTATCAATAATGTAAATAGGGCCAGGGTGCAGCTCTAGGTTTACTCTCAGAGCAATATGTCATAGTCGATAAGAGACAAACACTTCGGCAAGAAGTCAATGGAGACCTTCTCAAACTAGTACAAGCATAGGACCAAACATCTGATCTGACAGTACAAGATACTGACAAAACCGGGGAGGCCTGAATAATAAGTCAAGAGACACTGCAGAATGGCCAACTCAGGGTTAACTTCCCTTGAACAAAAGCATGACTCATGATGACCATGGCAGCAAATAATGACACTGTATAATTTTTTTATGCAGGAGGAAAAAACAAACTCTCCATATGATTGGAAGAGATAACCAACGGGGGGAGAACTGACTCATGAAACAAGGCTATGGAATCTCCTAGTTCAAAACTAAAACCATCCCAAATGAGGAAAAGACATAGTGGTATGTGCTTTGTTCAACGGCAACAAACTGATACTGTAACTGCCATCAAAATATGAAGTAACATCCCGTTCCTGCTCTTTTTAAACATATTTGATTTTTTTGTCTTTCTCATATAATAAGCTTGAAAAAGAATAAAAGAATGCTATGGTACAATTGATAGAATGAGTATCAAGAAACAGATGCACTAGTTCCTAGGATAGGAACAATCCTATGCTCAATGCAAGGTGGCGGAAACTGGTAAGCGATACTCAAAGGAGTGTTCCATCCATGGGTAACAAGGGTGTCAAGTTGCGATAGCTGAGTGCTTTGCAATGGCTAACTTTGTACAAAGAGTCAAGGTCAAAAGATGGCTTAAACATCGAGTCTAAATGAAGCTGGCTAAAGGCCAAGATAAACAAGTAGTCAATATGAAATGTAGTAATGCAACTGAAGAAGACCAAGGATCCTCTAGGGTAATAGCTAGAAAAATGATAATGAAGAAGAAGAAGAATGAAGCTTCAACATATAAGTCATGGTGGGACTAAAGAGGACTCCTAAGCCTACATAAAGTGTAGCATGGGCAACAAGTGCTAGCGAGGAACTAACTAGGAAGCCCATGTAAAGGAAGGCTCTACCACCAAGTCATGATTAAATAATTGATGAGTAAAATGGGTTGAATACTCATGACATGATGGGATCAACCCTATGGCAAGTGATCAGAATGGAGGCTAGAATGATGAATGCAATGGAAAGTGGATTACCTAACCTATATGCCAGTGGAGATCATATACCTACCATGATAGGTCAGCGGTCATGGTTTCGAAAAACCGGAAAAAATATCAAAGTAAAAAAAAAGTACCCGAAAATACACCCATCCCAACACTTCCAAGCAACTAGGTTATGCAGCTTAATACATATGTGAAAACAAAGCATAATGAAATATTGCAAAAAAATTTCAATTTCTGGGCATAAATACACATTTTACCTCAAATTTGGTTCATTGTTAGTTTTCTAAATTGAAGAAAAGAGCTTTGGAGAAAAAACCTCTTTCCTCAAATCAGGAGAAAACAACTGTCAAACTTCGTCGGATTAGTCAGGTAAGCCTTAAATTCATCTTTGTGATTAATTTCATCCATTTATAGATTAAAAATTTTGATTTTTCACCATTGAAATCATTTTTTTTTATTTATCATTCTACGCATACATGGGTTCATGTGGACAAACCTGCGTATGATACACGATTGTCCAAAAGGGAAGTCGCGTATGCGCAGACCGTGATTGCAAAAAATGAACCTAATGATAAAATTAATGATTTTTTGTAGGATTAATATCTCTTGGAGAGAACGTGAGCACAGTCCCATTGATAAAGAGGTCATGGGAGACCAAATTCCCTCAATATCCTCCGAAATTGTGGTTTACTCAAATTCTTCAAAATGCCAAATATGAAAAGTAACGTCTAGTTACTTGAAATGCTAGTAAATCATTGGGAACTGGAGGAAGATTGTTTCATGATTGATCAAATACCTATACACATAGAGGTGGAAGACATTTATTTTATTACTGGACTCTCCCGAAGAGGAGATCCGGTAGATTTACATGGCAAGCCTGTAGGAGGGCTTACAGTTGAAGATTATGTCCACGTCTATTGTGTAGAGGGGTCTCAAAAAGTAGGGACTCAAATTGCAATCAAAGATTTATCAGTGCTGCATATGAAAATTCTCCTCTTTTCCATTGGCAGGGTGGTAGGATCTACTTCCTTGCACCAGGTATCGAGAACATAGATGAGTTTAGTTATGGAATGTTTAGTGCATCTCTTTGACTGGTGTATAGCTCTTCTGACCAACATGAAAAAACAACTGACCTCCATCCGGAAAGCTAAAACTAAGAATTTCGGGTACGGAACCATCTTGATGACATTCTTCTTTAAGAATATTCCTAGGCTTTGACCCAAAGTGATCTCATCCATTAGCAGCCCTAGAGACCCAACAATAGCTCGATGGGTTGATCTAATGAAGAGACTGGGGGAAGTGAAGTTCCCCGAATGACATGGGATGATGAGTTCTTCCAATGGTGGGAAGAACAGATTATTGCAGTGGATGACTATCCCTATGTTGGGATGGATTTTCACTGTGATCCAGACTTGGTCCTTCCACCTGGCGCAACATGGGGTGTTATTGGTAAGACTGCAATATTTGATTTATTTTTTGATATTTTCAATATATGTGAAAAAACAAAAACAAAAATGTTTTTGATTGGATTCCAAATGACTTACAAAATTATATGACCATAACACAGATATGGGACCAATTCTTCCGGAAGGATACCCATGGCACAAACGTCACAGATGCAAAGCGGATGCTGAAGACCCTGGTAGGACTCTACACGCCGTTCAGAGAAACTTGGAGAGTTTTAATCACCAAGTGCCTATGTCTGCAGTAGAAGACTTACCAGAGGCTATCCAGAGATGGGTAGTCAGGGTACTGCAGGATTGGGTGCGGTTATTCTGCCATGTAGCTACTGCGATCGTGTTCTATAGGAACATGAATGTTGGACAGGGATCATAGATCTTGTTGGATCACTTTATTATATTTTTGAGACTGAACATGATCGTGCATAAGCCCTAATTTTTTAGGACAGATGGGTCCAAATTTTTGTATAGTTTTTTGTACATTCTAATGATATATACATATACACAATGGTTTATGATGTGATGAAACAAATGTGTGAAAATGTATGATGATTTTTATGATTTGATTTAAAGTATGGAATGAATAATATGCCAGTCAATTGCTTGATTAGCTAATGAATTTTCCATGTGATTGTTAGCTCTAGGAATGTGAATAAACATTATAAATTGAAATGATCTTTGCAATAAACGTACCCTCAAAAACAATCGAAACAAGAAAGGATTCCAGACCTGATATATATTGTTCAATTGTGACACTACCAACTTGGAATCCAAGAATACTACCAATGAATCAACACTTGAAGATATTGCTTCTGAAAGTAGATAAATGACTGCAGTGTATTCTGCTACGTTATTGGAAGCAGCACCAATGCAGACCCTTATTGAAACTAACAGTTGACCAGATGGATAATAAAGTACCCAAGCCACAGAAGCTATGTTCCGGGTGTGTCTATTAGCACCATCAGCGAAACCATAATGACTCATGATATCCAATACAAACTGCCAAAGTAGATCAAAAATCATCACCATCACTTCATAGACTGAAAACTCAAATATGTACAAAAACAAAAAAACAGAAATATATACAAAAAGAAAGATGCCAGGCCAAGGCCTAGGCATAATACCTTTTCAGATAGAGCCCATTTCTGGGCTTCACCAACTCTTTTCTCTCAAAATCAACCAAGGTATAAGCTCCTTTTTTAAGGATCTTCTTAAAGATGAAGGGGCCATACCACATAGACTTGAATTTACCTTCCCCCAGGGCATCCTTTTCCTGGGCATAAACCAAAACAAGGTCGCCTTTAGAAAAAACCCTAGGTTTGACCACTTTATCGTACTAAACTTGTATCCATTTCTTATGTGCTTCGTTCATCGTGGTGGCATCTCAACATTGCTCATTAAGATGTTCCAGATGAAGGAGACGTTCTTCAAGACTAGAAGTGTCGGGAATAAGTTCCACAACTAACTTAAGAGAAGGAATCTCACACTCAATGGGAAATATTGATTCCAACCCGTAAGCTAGTTGAAACGGAGTAAAACCAGTTGCAGTCTTGACTGACATTTGGTATGCGCAAAGTGAAGGATACATCATAATGTGCTAGTTAGATCTAGCTTTATCAATTTTCTGTTGAAGAATGGTCTTCAAGGATTTTTTAACGGCTTCCACTTTCCCATTGGCTTGAGGATAATAAGGAGATGAGTGCTCTTGCCGGAAACCCAATTTGAAAGCTAACTCAGTCATCATGTTGTTCTGAAAATGACTGCAATGATCACTTACAATATCTTTAGGAATACCAAAATGAGTAATAAATTGATTGAAGAGAAAAATAACTGCCGCCTCACCATAATTTCGAAAAGTAGGCATATCCTCAACCCTCTTCGTGAAGTAGTCTACTACTACAATAATGTACTTGTGACCTTTAGCCGAAGGCGGGTTACAAGTAGTATAATCAATACCCCACTTTGTGAATGGACCGACAGTGAAAACTGGGAAAAGAAGAGCTGGTTGAGTGTGCATCTTTTGAGTATACACTTGACATGGATGACATCGTTTGACCGACTCAAAAAAATATTTTAAAATCGAAGGCCAAAATTATCCAGCATGCAAGATCTTTTGGGCTGTAGCAAGCCCAGATAAATGACCACCACAAGCTCCACTATGACAATCATTCAACACAACTTCAGCTTCTTCGAGAGTTAAGCAACGTCTTAGGATCGAATTGACCCCCCGTCAGTATAAAGTGTCACCAATGATCAAGTAATTTTTAGCCAGGTGACGTAACTTATGGTGCTCATATTTCGAAAAAGTTGAAGGAAACTTCGTAGTATGAAGATATACAATGAGATCCCCATACCAAGGATCCTGTGAAGAGATGAGAAAAAGATGCTCACTTGGAAAGGATTCATCATAAATTATATCCTCTCCACAGGGCAACTCAGAAATTAATTCTGCGAAAGCTAATGATTTCTTGGACTTGGCAGACATAAACTCAGGATCAAATTCCTGTAAAATCACAATCCACCGATTGTATTTTCCCCCAATCACTCGCATGCTGAGAACAAACTGAAATGGATTGAATGGTGCCAAAACATAAGTTTTTCGAAGAAGAATATAATGTCTGATTCACTGCACAGCATGGACAGTTGCTAAAGAGAGCTTTTCTATCGGAGAATACCAAATTTCAGGTCCTACCAAACCTCAAATAAGGTAGTATATAACATGCTCAGCAAGAGAATCATCCTCCTAAACCAGAACCAGACCGATAGTAGATTCCGTTGCTATGAGATACAAGAGGAAATCCCTGTTATAATCAGGTGGGCTCAGGATAGGAGTAGAGGTCAATGCTTTTTTCAAAGCATCGAATGAGTGTTGAGAAAAGTCATCCCACAAAAATGGGACTCCTTTCTTTAATAATCTCATGAATCCTCTTGTAATCTCGGCATAATTTACGATAAATCTCTGTAGCAAATTAGCTTTTTCTTGTAGACTTTGAAGTTGACAAATGGATGACGGGGGGGGGGCAACTGAAGTATTGCCTCAACCTTGAAGGGATCTATCTGAATCCCTTGTGTAGACACAATAAACCCCAATATCTGACCGGATGTGACCGTGAAAATACACTTGTTCGGATTCAACCAGATTTTGTAAAAATGACACCGTTCAAATACTTGACGGAGGTGAGAAGGATGATCAATTCTCTTGAAAGAACGAGCAACTAGATCATCCAAGTACGCCTCGATAATATGTTTGATGTCGTGGAAGGCATATGACATGGCCCACTGAAACGTGGCTCCAACATTTTTAAGGCCGAAAGGCATTTTTTTGTAAGCAAAGGTACCCCAGGGACAAATAAAGGAAGTCTTATGCTGATCTTCAGGACGGATAGTAATTTGATTATATCCAGAAAAACCATCCATGAAGGAGAAAATCACATTGCCCGCACACTCATCGATAATATGATTTATGAATGGTGTGGGGTAATTATCTTTCGAACATGCTTTATTAAGATCCTTGAAATCAATGTAAACGCGAATTGTTCCTTTTTTTTTGTCCACCGAGACTGGATTTGAAACCCATTTAGTCAAAGGAACAGGGAAAATGAATCCTGCCTTGAGCATCTTATCTACCTCAGCTTTGATAGCTGCAACCTTCCTAGGGTTGACCGGATGAAGCTTTTGCCTCACAGGCTTAGCATTCTCGTAGATCTTGATCTCATGCTAGACAATAGATGGATCTATACCAAGCATTTCTTTATAAGACCAAGTGAACACATCCCTAAACTCTTTAAAAATATTGGTGTAAATTTGAATCTCTTCAGGGGAACATTTAGCTCCGATGAAAAAATTCTTGATAATGTTGGGATTCCTAAAGATGTTCACCCAGATAGTCGGAGAAATCACAACCATGTTGCCTTTAGCAAATACCCGTGCTGGTGCTAAAGGGTTCAGGACCAGGTGAACGGGACTAGAAGACTAAGGACTTGGAAAACTTGACTCAATTTTGTTCAAGTTTGGTAAAAAGTAAGACCGATGATGCAAATCATCCCATGGTCTATCTAAACCAGTCATAGCTTCCAGGATAGCCTCTTCAGATGAAAGAGTGGTATCTAGGCAATCCTGGGTGGAAGAAGAACTAAGTGCCCAATCAGGGGCCACATCGCCATCCAATTATTCTGGTGAAAGAGAAATGGGAATGGATTCTGCAGAGTCAATAATGGATTTATAAGAAATCTTTGCTGCAGACATCAGAAATGCCATTCCACCCACTTGACCTTCCACTAATGTGGAAGTAGGGGAAGGTAAGGTCCAAGGATCCGAAAAATAATGATTTCGGAAGAATTCTCTTCAAATAGGAGCCCTGGAGGATGAAATTTCATTTATATGAATGGAAGGAGGTGGAATATCGAAAGTACCAATCAGAGAAGAATACATTCCAACCCCGAGATTCTCAACAGGAATCTTGACATTATCCACCAAAGGGATAGTTGAGTCAGCATATGCATTATGGTCTATAGGAGAACAATCCAGTTGGTCAACTGTGACAATCCTCCCTTCGTGAGGGAAAAAAATAATACAAAACAAGGAGGACGCAATAGCATCCATCTCATAAATCCAGTTTCGCCTGAACAGAAGGTTGTAGTCCAAGCTTGCATCAACGATCTCAACCTCGATATTTACAATTTTGCTCCCAACACAGATGGGCAAAGCAGAGACAATACTATGCGGCCTGTGAGAATGACCATCAAACGCAGTCAGAAGAGTGGTTGATGGAACAGCTGCAGGAGATCTAATTCCTTTCCAGCATGCTAGAGACATCACACACGTGGAAGCACCCTCATCAAAAACCGTTCAAAATATAGTGAATCTTCGATACAATTATCTAATATGCAAATCCATATGATGTGGGAGTATCTTTTTAAAATTAGTCATATCAAATGTAATCATAACAGAGTTTTTTAGATCAACAACCCCAATAGCAGTAATAAGAGCACTTCGCTGAGCTAGACAAGACTGGATCACCTTGAGAGCAGACATAGCAGAAGGACTCTGGGCCAGATCTTCTACAACAGAGTAATTATGAGCAGCCTTGGAATTTGGATTAATCATTGTACACTTTGTAGATGCTTTTGGCATCCGAGGTATGGGCTCAATATTTGGCTTCAGAATGTGAATTGGTTCAGCACTATCAGGAGAACCCTTAGTTTTCGAAGACTCAGTTGTTCCATAATCATGAGGTCTCGTAACGATAATTGTGTGAGGACTCATCATATATATGTTTGATGTGGTTTCCCCTTCCTGGGTGCCGCCAAAGGAAGACCCAATATTTTGATTCACGCAAAAAACTAAATGTTGCCCTTGGGGAAAAAGGTTTGTTAACACAGCCTGGGAACTGGAAGATCCCTGTTGAGCTAACAAGTGCTGCACATCCTGAATTTTAGGACAAAGGTGAGTAAGATGATCTCTAGTACATGAATTACGTGGAAATTTCACTTTCTTTTTATCCTTTTGTCCCTCACCAACATGCTCGTTGGATTTATTTGCATCGCCCTTCCCATCTTTGCCCTTCTTTCTATTATTATTTCGTCCTTTCTTCTTCCCCTCGGATTGTTGATTTCCTTTGGGGTTTGAAGTCTAGACAACATTTATTGACAAATCTTGGGAAGAGGTTAGCACTGAAGGTACAGATTGACCTAAAGAAGTAGATTGTATGGACAATTGCTGCAATTGGTTGAGCAGGTTAGCTACACCACTGTCGATCAACCCAATAATTCCATCACCGTGAGGACCAGGTTTAGTTTTGGAAAAATGAAATTTAGAGTGAGGAGCATCAGGTAAGATTTTATTGAGGACTCCAGACTGAGAATAAATCAGTTCTAATTTTTGGGCCCTGAAAAAATTATGTTCCTCGAAAAATACCCGAGACAGGGATACATCCTTCGAAATATTTGGCTGCAATGATTTCAAAAACCATTCTAGAAGGAATTCATTCAGATTATAGGCTTTAATGAGTTGCTTCATCTCTGCCATTCTTGAATATGATCAGAAATGTGGGTTGTCTTGTCCTATTTAAAATTAGCCAAGAGTTCAGTCCCGACATCATTACAAACAGGAAACTGAAAATGATTTAAAAACATGGTAGCCAGATCTCCAAAAGTGGCAAAACTCCCCCCATGTAACTCAATATACCACTTAGTTGTATTTCTCGTCAAGGTGCGTTAAAATAATCTCAACCTAATCGAATCATCGATCAGGGAGTTTGATGAACACCAAAGATGAAAAGTGCTAATGTGATCTGCCGAATCCTCTCCATTCTTTCCTTCAAATTTTGGAATGTTTGAAGGTATTTTGGTAGGGACCAGAGGCCACCCCGGACTATATAGGATTGGATCATTAGTCAATTTCAACAAATCTGGCAAGTTTAACATTGCCAGAAATGGTAAACGAGGAGGAGCCTGAGAATTCCATCCTTGATATGAAGAATTTCCCACATTCTGAAAAGAATACCCTGGATTTGATGAGGCACCAGGTTGCTAGAAAGAGTTTGTAGAAAATTTGGGCCATAAGAAAACCCTTGTGACCCAAAATTCAGAGAAGGACCCCCTCCAAACATAGAGTTACTGTAAACTGGACCAGTTCCCCCCACTGAAGTAGTGAATGAAGAAGAAACCCCCTGATAAGGGTTCCAAGCATTTGAAAAAGGAGAAAAAGCCTGATAAGCACTAGATGAAGAGACAGGAACATGCCCTTGGTGACAAGCAAGAAACTGATTCCCTGCCACTACTGTCATAAAGATAGGGTTCCACCCAATGAAGGTATTAGAACTTTGACCTCCAGACCATGGATTAAAATTCTGAGTCTGGGAAGTAAAAGGAAAATACCCTAAGGAAGGTTTCGAGTGAGGAATATGTCCACTTCCAAAGGGGAACCATTGAAAAGAAGTCGATCCGCTAGCCATAGAGGAGATGGGTGCGGATGCAATTACAACAGTAGAAAAGGAAAACAGAGAAATTCCACTAATGGACATTCCAAGACAAAAGGGACCAGATTGAGAAGCTTGTGCTTAGGTATAATCAGAACCAAACACAAAAACACTAGAAGCAATCTAAGATATAGCAATAGTGCCTCCTCCCTCAACTTTAGGAGGAGTCTGAATACTTGCAACACTCATATCAGAATCTATGTTCCCAGTCGTGGCCATCGAAAGGTAAGAATATGATGGATAAGGACTCTTGGGTATCTCAAACTCAGGTTTGATGTACTCGATGATAAATGAAGAATTAGAAGAAAGAGGAGACATAATTGATTCAAGAGATTGAGGTACTTCCTCTACTTCTACTTCTGGAAATAAAGCTCTCGAGGTGGGTGGAGTACTCCTCTTAGTATTGACACCAACACCAAGACCAGCTACAAAAAATTCAATCCCTAACAGAGGATCTCTCTCCGCTGTGTCAGATAACATCGGGTGATAACCGCCTTTTGAATTTCTCCTACGCCTTCTTGAAAAAGGCTCAGCACTCGCGGGAGACAACCCACGAAGCCATCTCAATTGACGAATCGATCAGTTAGCCACTTTAAAATATTGATTAGACTCAAAAAAGTATAAATCTAAGCAAGCTAGGAGCAAAGAGTACTCACTACAAATTCCCTAAGATACAGCCAAGCAAACGTCCTTCAAGTATTTCCGCTCCGGGTGATTAGGACTGGACACCAAAATAAAGGAAAGTGAAAAATAGGACCTATTGAAAGTAGTCTAGGGTAATTACCACCCAGATCCACTAGTGAAGGTAACAGAGGCAGTTACGCTGACCTCCTAACAACAGCCTTTTCCGGTGCAAGTACCTGAGCTTCACAAGAGCACCCTCCAGAAGTACTACTGGAAGTGATACAAGGTCTGACTCAAGTACCACGGGTGTTCCCCCCCGAAGTCACCTGTGTGATACCTAGGATGGGAAACTAAGGACACCAATCCATGTTAGCAACTGGGTGGAATGATCTTAGGTCAAGATTCAGCAAATCAAAGAGGGGGTATCTCTCTTCTCTACCTGCGCTTTCCCTCGCGCTTGAATCTCTGGAGGAGAGATTTCCCGGTCCACCTAATGGTGTTGGATTTTGCTCATTAATAAACTTCTATGTTTCAAAATCTGAGCGGCATTATAGAGTTAACTCTCCACTCACCTAATCCAAGGCCCTACAACCTAGATAGTTGATGTATGACACTTAAAACAAAAATTGCTAGTTGTTTTTAATTTATATCGCTTATTTTAATTGGCTGTTATTTTATGTCAAGGGCACATGGAAGTGAAACAAATGATGTTTTTATGATGCAACAAGAAATTAATGAAAACCAAGCTATATGCAAATGCACTGATTTCGATGAAGAGTGATTTCTACACAGGTTCTATGAGACTATATATTTTACTTTTCTTTTCAGATAATCAGACTTCACACACAAAAAATTACGAGAAAGACTAAAAATTCTTATGTGCACCTAATGCAAATTACTAATGGCATGCAAATTATAAGATGCAAGACCTAAGAAAGCAAAGAGAAATATCTAATAATACCAAGGTTCAATCACTTTTTGGCAGTCCATCAATCTAATTCCAAATCAAAAGCTCCAGGTATAAAAATGCCAAAAATCAGACTTAATATAACAGAAGGAAATCAAAAGAAGACTCCCTTCCTAATCAAGTCAAGAATCGAGGAATAAAGATTTCAACAAGGCTTCGAAAAAGATGAAAAGAAACCATAAATCAAAACAAAAGCAATGGGAAACAAAAATGTTTTTTTTTTTTTTTGGCTTTTGAGTTTTATGAAGAAAAGAGAGTTAAAAAAAAACCAAGAAACTATCAAATTACTGAGCCGAACCAACTTCGAATTTCAAGCAAAAATTCAACAAGATGCTCTAATCCAACTGTGCTACTCTCGTAGTAGGACTTGTATGAGAAAGAGGAAGACAAGAAACTCAACAAATCAACTTATTACAATAGCATAAAATTGCGGCAAACTAAGACTCCAAGGAATCAAAAGAGACTCTTCGAAAATTGCAACAAGACCTAGTCAATGAAATCAAGAAAACCAAACGCAAAAAGAGGCAAAAATCAAGATGCAAAGCAACTCATAAATTTATGAAAGAGAAAATGAGCAAAATCTTTTTGTCTCAAATACTCAGAACAACCAAGAACCTTCAGAAAAATATCTTGGTGCTCAAGCCAGAATTGCAAGCACAATAGACGAAGATTTCACCAAATGATCCGGTCTTCAAACATACAAGAGAGAAAAAAGTATAAAACCATTTTAAACACAGTATAGAGACTCCAAAGATATCATAGGAACAATTCTCCACACACACACAAATCCAGAAAATCTTAAAACCAAAAATTTCAAAATTTACCCAAACATACACACTTTAGTAGTTTTACAACTAGCTTGCATACGTGACTGTTGTAAAGGAAACTCGCGTATACATGGGTTCCTTTACACAAACTTGCATATATATGTGATTGTGCAGAAGAAAAACCACGTATGAAAAGGTAAATAAGAAAAAATAAAAAAGGTAAAGCCTGATCAAGAGACCAGGTCTTCAGTTTGACTGGAAAAAGATTTACTGAACTGGAAAAAATGATTAGCACTGTTGGAAACCTTCAAGACAGATGAAACAACCCAAAGGGAGATCACAAAAATTTGATACCCAGCGGAGTCGCCATTTATATTCTGGGAAATAACTCCCTAAAGATTTTTGGGTCGGCAACCTTCACAGATCAAAGGAATACCATTCAAGAAGGACTCACTTAATATTTTGTGATGAAAACTAGATTTAATCAATTGCAGAACTTACACAAAAGTCCTACATTTGATGTAGATCCCGCAGGGTTCAAACCCCCAGCGACTCCTCGTGCTTCCTAAACTAGAAATCAAGAAAGAACGAACACGAAACACTAGTTTTACAACATATATTGTTCCTAGATGTCAGTATAATCCATGTATAATATCATATAAGCAATACTGAACATTTAACTAACAATATTTACACATATATAGACACGTGAATATTCAGGAACAAGATGGAACTTCTTATTATAAATGGCATGTACAAGAATAGAAAGTAGAGAGATCACCTGAATCCTTCGACGGCCTTCGAGTAGGCCGTCCTCTAGATCCATCCAACCCTCTCCTCGCTAGGATTCTTCCAAGATGTGTGCACACGAGATGTCATATAAGATGATGATCATCTTCAAGGAAACAAGGGTTTCTTGAATATACTTGGCAAGTGCAGGAGGCACGGGAACATCAGACTTGAAATAGGGATCCAACAGAGTATAATATCTATAATTTTCTCTCTCCCTTAGGCCATACACATGAGGGGCTTTTATACTCCCTCAAAGTAGTTCCAGCAGTTGGAAACAGTTGGGCCACGTGTTGGGGTGGTTGAATTACAGGAATAACCATCACCCTGCCATGAAAATAAGGAATTTATATATATTTTTAATGGTTTAAATGGCATACACAGAAAATTATGAATGGACTCGCGTATGTACGCGGAAAATTCTAGGAATAACCGTGTATGGGAATTTTAACACTATTTTTTATGAATTTGTTCAAGTCCGGAAGGAAAGGGTGCCTAGGGGCAAACAGACAATCATTATTCACATGAGGGTGAAAAATGATGCTATAACACTCACTGAGAAGAGGCACTAGATTGGCTTAGATCTGAGTAGATAGGGCCTCCACCGTTGTAGCTTACAAAGACAAACAAATCCTAAATAGCACCTGAATTGTGGTTGGAAGATGAAGCTTGGCCCAAAGCCTGATAGTGGACAAGATAGAACAAGTCTCCTCCAAGATTTGCTCAAGGAATGAGGTGGGATTCCCGACCAGGAACACCCAAGTGCTAAAAAACACTATTCTCAACTAAACAGCCAGAGAGTAAGTATTTCCTAAATAGACAACACCTTCTGAAATATCAAATAATGAACCCTTTTCTTGGTGTCCTCCTCTTCCTTTCATAATATGGAAATATTGTCAAACCGTAAACCATCTTGATGATTTAGCTTCATTCACATGAGTTGCCTCCAACATGAACTGCGCTGTGCCTTTAGGAGATACAATGCATGTAGACAACACTGTGGGTTTCGTCCTGTTGATCTAGTCAATTGATCCAGCCTCTTTCAAACTTAAGTGTGTTTATAAAGACAACTCAGATTTAGCTTGTTTCACATTGAGCATTGATTTATTTTTTTGTCTAGGAGTTATATTGATCCTCCTTTACAATTTTATTCATGATATAGAAAATTAAAACAAAATTGAATATTCCTATTAGCTTGGGCTAATTAGGAATATTACAGTCCTCCCCCTTTAAAACATTTCTTGTCCTCAAGCAACTACAAGGTAGAGAAAAATTTCTCTCTTCCTCTTCTTGTGGCCTCATCAATGGATCCCACCATGGCTGAAAATGATAGGAAATGAATCTGTCCTCCAATGATTCCCTCCAAGTGTAAGATAACAAAGTGTACATCATGAGAAAATGGAAGGTACAAGAGGTGATCTCCTTGTTGCTCAATGGCCTCCTCAAGGTAGGAGTGATGAAAACATGGGAAGTCTTGTTTAGAATGAGTGACTCCCTCGCCCATGCAATCATCCAAATGAAATGAGCCATTCTAGGTAGCTCATCAAAGGAAACTTCAACCGTGGATCTATGCAATGTGTTGGGGCTGAATGGAGAGTTTATATTTTCCCATTCAAATTGTTTCTCTCTACATTTATGGTAAGTGTGGGGTTGTTTATGCCCTTTCGCTGAAATGATATGGCCTCCAAGAATGGCCCCAGATATCCCATCAAACAATTCAACCATGTAGTGCCTCCTCCAAGCACTCAAGTTCTTCAAATGGCTCACCCCATGTGAAGAAAAGAGATGTGATGTGGCAATCATGGTTTTCCCATTGCCCCTCCGAAAACATACATCATGGATAGTAGGGGGAATCACACTCCCAATGGGCATATTCATCTCATATCCCACTCTCCAAACAAAGCTTCTCATGAACATATAATAATAAAAAATACATGGAAGCAAAAACCAATGAAAACAAGTTGTAATATGACAACCGGAAAGTGGATCATAGTTCCGCACATGGAACTAGCGCAGTGCACTCCTTGCTTGCATCAAAACAAGTAATAACAAGTGCTTTCCCAGCCACTTGTTTGCTACCACAATCATTTCATAGGATGAAAACATGAAAGTATAATGAGGTGTCAATGATGCACACCAGAAATCATGTGGCTTCCCCCACAAACCACCAACAAGGCTACCAAAATCAATTCTACAAGTAGCTACAAGTACATCATCATACCACATGCAAGAAGGAACAACTATTCTTGCTGCTCAAACAAGGAAAAGAAGTACAATACAAAATGTGAAATTATACCTCCTCCTTCATGCACTTGAGATCTTGAGCTGAAATGGCTCAACTAGAATTTCTCCCTCACCTCCAATGAATAGGGAAGTGGCTGTGACCTCCTCTTCATTACCATCTGGGCTACACATCTCTCCATATGATGAAATATGTCATGCTAGATGCCCTGCCAAGTGAACTACTCCATCAAATGGAAATATGCATCAAAGTTCATAGAAGAGAAGTCCTCATGTGCTGCATGTAGCAGCTTCTCCTTGAGACTAGAAGATCTAGTCAAGAAGATCCTGCCATAGGAATAGATGACCACATCATCCACTATGTATCTATCACCTCCATCCGGGTCATAAAAAATCATGTATGCACCAAGATCCTTGGAGTACTCTACCAAAAGTTGATATCTCCAATAGGGATCAATCCTCCTAGGAGACAGTGCTAGTGATCTAGCATATGAAGCTATCCTCATGTTGTTGCCTACTACTTTGACATCCCTCATGCCAAATTCATCCTCCAAACTCCTCACCTCCCTAGAATCAAAGAATGGTGAGCCAAGAGGCAAGATGTCTCTCACCAATTCTAGATCTGGTGACCTCCCAGGTGGAATGCCTCCATGTGGTGAGACATGAAAATCTGAAGTGGACTACATGTATGATTGGACTGATTTGTCCCTCTCTTCTTTGCGCAGTGCAGTCTCCTTCCTTTGGGTAGAATTATTCTGAAATATATAAGGGTGAATGCTCATCATCCCTTGATGTTGATCCTTATTCTCTTCCTCTCCTTCCATCTCACAATCCACCACTGCTACTGCATGTTGCTACGGAATTGTGTTTTGGTTCCCACATGTTGAATCATTTGGAACTCCTTGTAAAGATACAAGGGCTCCTCTAATGGAAGCAATGGATCCCCCTTCACCTCCATTTGGTGATGGATCTTCTTCCTCCATCCTCCATGCAGTAAACGTGGGAAATAGATTGCGATGTGGATTTGCATGTGTGGCTGAATGCTCACACCCATCATGAGAATAGTTAGGGCTTGTTTCAAACCCTTCCATAAATCTTCTACACTCCTCCCCTTCCATGTCCTTAAGATCTTCTTTAATACCTTCCAAGGTTTGGAAAAGAAGCAGGGAGATCTCCTCTTCCGTCGTTCATCCTTCTCCTCTTTCTCTCAACAAGAAATTAGGCATGTTACAGTGTTGTAGATCATATTGTGTGGCTGAATTCTCACACTTAGCATAAGAATTATTGGGGCTTTCTTCATGAGAAGAACTCCTTGAGGGATTTGCATGTCTTCCCCTTCTCATTCCCCTGATTTCTTCCTTCAATTCATGCATGGCTTGAGAGAGAGTGTTAGAAAAACTATTCTCTTTGTCCTCTATGTAATATTTCTTTAGTCTTCTTCTTTGTCCTTCTGATAGATATATCTCACAGGCTAAGCCAGAGATCATTCTATGATACCACTATAATAACCCAAAATAGGGATTTCCTACAACAAGAAGAATACCCTAAGGTATTAAAAAGTTGGAGATGCAGCCATATAACTCATAACAAATTTTAAATCAGATGTATTTCCATAATATGTTCAGCAACAAAAAATATGATTCATTTTGCCCAGAAAAGATGGGGCAAAGCAGCATTTTATGCCCTAAAAAGGTTAATTTTAGGGATGTGTGTAAAAATAAGGGCAAGTGATAGTGGGATTTCGT
Source organism: Pinus albicaulis (assembly GCA_034641835.2). Classification (NCBI taxonomy): domain Eukaryota; kingdom Viridiplantae; phylum Streptophyta; class Pinopsida; order Pinales; family Pinaceae; genus Pinus; species Pinus albicaulis. Next base: position 531,153,139 of record CM076582.1, on the reverse strand, counting down.
GGCTTAGGCCATGTAGGATTCACATACAAAATTTGAGCAGAAACGAATGACTCTAGCTATGTTAAACAGATCTCCCACTGCCAATATGGATTAAAAATACCCAATCCCCATGACTTAATTATTGCAGAATTCACTGAAGCATAGAAAACGTGATTTTCTGAAGGTGTTGGATGAAATATGGTATGGAAATTAGTATATCAGATCTATATCATGGTTCATACAATGTACAATAGATAAACAGAAGATTTACATGAAGAAACCCTCAAGATTGAGGTGCTGCAACAACATATTGAGACTGCAAAGCTTGACAACATTATTTTATTGATGATATAGCTAGTGTATATTACACTTTAGATCTGGAGTAGATCTGTAGACAAAAGGATAGATCCAATACAGATCTGTGTACTATATGGAACCCTTAATACATTCCCCTTGGGGACCTGAGAAAATCATGAACAACAGTGAGTAGATCTGAGATCTAAGTTGCAGTATTGTAGTAATATTCGAGAATTATGCAGTAAATAGGACCATATGCAAATCAGATCTGAAACATACATGGATTGGTTGGCCAATCCATGGATCACCACAGTGCAAGGAGAGCCCCTTAACACTAGAGATCACACCTCAAAACGTTGCTCAAACACCCTGCAACTTCCCTCTTGCAGATAATGCAATTATGGGAGAGAAACTACGTTGTTAGCTTCAGTACTGAGTAGGCCTGATGCCTTGATTTGAAAATGCAGCTCTAATGATCCAATGCACTCTTCCAGGAGATTAAAAGACACACTCACTAGGAAGAGGCACTAGATTGGCTTATATTTGAGTAGATCTAGCCTCCACTGCTACAGCTTACAAAGAAAAACAAATCCTAAACATGATTTGAATTGTGGTTGGAAGATGAAGCTTGGTCCAAAGTCTCATAGTGGAAAATATAGAACAAGTATCCTCCAAGAGCTGCTCAAGGAAGGAGGTTGGATTCCCAACTAGGAACACCCAAGTGATAAACAACACTATTATCAGCTAAACAACCAGAGAATAAGGATTTTCTAAACAGACATCACCTTCTGAAATATCAAATAATCAACCCTTTCATTAGTGTCCTCCTCTTCCTTTTATAATATGGAAATCTTGTCAAACGCTAAACCATCTTGATGATTTAGCTTCATTCACATCAGTGGCCTCCAACATGAACTACGTTGTGCCTTTAGGAGATACAATGCATGTAGACAACGCTGTGGGTTTGGTCCTGTTGACTCAGTGAATTGATCCAGCCTCTTTCACACTTAAGTGTGCTTATGAAGACAACTCATATTTAGCTTGTTTCACATTGAGAATTGATTTATTTTGTTGTTTAGGAGTTATATTGATCCTCCTTTAAAATTTTATTCATGAGACAGAAAAAGTAAAACAAAATTGAATATTCCTATTATCTTGGGCTAATTAGGAATATTACAGTCCCCCCCTTCAAAATTTTGCTTGTCCTCAAGCAACTGCAAGGTAGAGCAAGATTTCTCCCTTCCTCTTCTTGTGGCCTCATCAATGGATCCCACCATGGCTGAAAATTATAGGCAATGAATCTGTCCTCCAATCATTCCCTCCAAGTGTAAGATAACAAAGTGTACATCATGAGAAAATGGAAAGTACAAGTGGTGATCTCCTTGTTGCTCAATGGCCTCCTCAAGGTAGGAGTGATGAAAACATGGGAAGTCTTGTTCCCAATGAGTGACTCCCTCGCCCATGCAATCATCCAAATGAAATGAGCCATTCTAGGTAGCTCATCAAAGAAAACTTCAACCCCGGATCTATGCAATGTGTTGGGGCTGAATGGAGAGTTTAGATTTTCCCATTCAAATTGTTTCTCTCTAAATTTATGGTAAGTATGGGGTTGTTTATGCCCATGGGCTGAAATGATATGGCCTCCAAGAATGGCCCCAACTACCCCATCAAAAAATTCAACCATGAAGTGCCTCCTCCAAGCACTCAAGTTCTTCAAATGTCTCACCCCATGTGAAGAAAAGAGATGTGATGTGGCAATCATGGTTTTCCCATTGCCCCTCTGGAAACATACATCATGGATAGTAGGGAGAACCACACTCCCAATGGGCATATTCATCTGATATCTCACTCTCCAAACAAATCTTCTCATGAACATATAATCATCAACAATACATGGAAGCAAAAACCAATGAAAACAAGTTGTCATATGACAACCGGAAAGTGGATCATAGTTCCACACATGGAACCAACGCAGTGCACTCCTTGCCTGCATCAAAACAAGTAATAGCAAGTGCTTTCCTAGCCACTTTATTTGGTACCACAATCATTTCATAGGATGAAAACATGAAAGTATAATGAGGTTTCAATGATGCACACCAGAAATCATGTGGATTCCCCCACAAACCACCAACAAGGCTGCCAAAACAAATGCTACAAGTAGCTACAAGTACATCATCATACCACATGCAAGAAGAAACAACTCTTCTTGATACATCATGCTGCTAAATCAAGGAAAAGAAGTACAATACAAAATTTGAAATTCTACCACCTCCATCATGCACTTCAGATCTTGAGTTGAAATGGCTCAACTAGAATTTCTCCCTCACCTCCAATGAGAAGGGAAGTGGCTGTGACCTCCTATTCATTACCATCCAGGCTATGCATCTCTCCATATGCTGAAATATGTCATGCTGGATGCCCTACCAAGTGAACTACTCCATCAAATGGAAATATGCATCAAAGTGTATAGAAGAGAAGTCCTCACGTGCTGCATGTAGCAGCTTCTCCTTGAGACTAGAAGATCTAGTCAAGAAGATCCTGCCATAGGAATAGATGACCACATCATCCACTATGTATCTATCACCTCCATCCAGGTCATCAAAAATCATGTATGCACAAATATACTTGGAGTACTCTACCAAAAGTTGAGACCTCCAATAGGGATGAATCCTCCTAAGAGACAACACTGGTGATCTAGCATATGAAGCTCTTCTCATGCTGCTGCCTGCTACTTTGACATCCCTCATGCCAAAGTCATCCTCCAAACTCCTCACCTCCCTAGAATCCAAGAATGGTGATCCAAGAGGCAAGATGTATCTCACCAATTCTATATCTGGTGGCCTCCCAGGTGGAATGCCTCCATGTAGTGAGACATCAAAATATGAAGTGGATGGCATGTATGAGTGGACTGATTTGTCCCTCTCTTCTCTATGCAGTGCAGTCTCCTTCCTTTTTGTAGAATTATTCTGAAATATATATGCGTGAATGCTCATCATCCCTTGATGCTGATCCTTCTTATCTTCCTCTGGTTCCATATCACAATCCACCAGTGCTACTACATGTTGCTCTAGAATTGTGTTTTGGTTTCGACATGTTGAATCATCTGGAACTCCTTGTAAAGATACAAAGGCTCCTCTAATGGAAGCAATGGATCCCCCTTCACCTCCATGTGGTGATGGATCTCCTTCCTCCATCCTCCGTACAGTAAATGTGGGCAATAGATTGCGCTGTGGATATGCATGTGTGGCTGAATGCTCACACCCATCATGATAATAGTTAGGGCTTGTTTCAAACCCTTCTAGAAATATTCTACACTCCTCCCCTTCCATCTCCTTGAGATCTTCTTTAATACCTTCCAAGGTTTGGAAAAGAAGGAGGGAGATCTCCTCTTCCGTCATTCCTCCTCCTCTTTCTCTCAAAAAGAAAGTAGGCACGTTACATCATTGTATATGAGATTTTGTGGCTGAATTCTCACACTCAACATAAGAAGTATTGGGGCTTTCTTCATGAGAAGAACTCCTTGAGGGATTTGCATGTCTTCCCCTTCTCATTCCCTTGATTTCTTCCTTCAATTCATGCATGGCTTGAGAGAGAGTGTTAGAAACTCTCTTCTCTTTTTCAATATTTCTTCAGTCTTCTTCTTTATCCTTCTGATAGCTAGATCTCACAGGCTGTGCCAGAGATCATGCTCCGATACCACTGTAATATCCCAAAATAGGGATTTCCTACAACAAGTAGAATACCCTAAGGTATTAAAAAGTTGTAGATGCAGCCATATAACTCATAACATATGTTAAATCATATGTATTTCCATAATATGTTCAGCAGCAAACAATATGATTCATTCTACCCACAAAAGATGGGGAAAAGCAGCGTTTTATGCCCTAAAAAGGTTAATTTCAGGGATGTGCATAAAAATAAGGGCAAGTGATGGTGGGATCTCATATATTAGGTCATGCGGGATTCACATACCAAATTTGAGCAGAAAAGAATGACTCTAGCTATGTTAGACAGATCTCCCACTCCCAATATGGCTTAAAAATACCCAATCCCCATGACTTAATTACTGAAGAATTCACTGAAGCATAGACAACGTGATTTTATGAAGGTGTTGGATGAAAAATAGTATGGAAATCAGTAGATCGGATCTATAGAATGGTTCATACAATGTACAATAGATAAACAGAAGATTTACATGAAGAAACTCTCAAGATTGAGGTGCTGCAACAACATATTGAGACTTCAAATCTTGACAACATTATTTTATTGATGCTACAACTGGTGTATATTACAATAAATATCTAGAGCAGATATGTACACAAAAGGATAGATCCAATATAGATTTGTGTACTAGATGGACTCCTTAATACATTCCCCTTTGGGATCTAAGCAAATCATGAACAGCAGTGAGTAGATCTAAGATCTAAGTTGCGGTCCTGCAACAATAGTCAGGAATTCTGTAGTAAATAGGACCATATGAAAATCATATCTGAAACATACATGGATTGGTTGGCCGATCCATGGATCACCACAGTGCAAGGAGAGCCCCTTAAAACCAGAGATCACTCCGCAAAACGTTGCTCCAACACCCTGCAACTTCCCTCTTGCAAATAACACAATTATAGGAGAGAAACTACGCTGTTAGCTTCAGTACTGAGTAGGCCTTGATCTAAAAATGTAGCTCTACTGATCCAATACACTCTTCTAGGAGGTTAAAAGACACACTCACTTAGAAGAGGCACTAGATTGGCTTAGATATGAGTAGATCTAGCCTCCACTGCTGCAACTTACAAAGACAAAAAAATCCTAAACAGGAGCTGAATCGTGGCTGGAAGATGAAGCTTTTCCCAATGCCTAATAGTGGACAAGATAGAACAAGTCTCCTCCAAGAGCTTCTCAAGGAAGGAGTTGGGATTCCCGACCAGGAACACCCATGTGCTAAACAACAATATTCTCGGCTAAACAACCAGAGAATAAGGATTGTCTAAATAGACAACACCTTTTGAAATATCAAATAATCAACCCTTTTCTTGGTGTCCTCCTCTTCCTTTTATAATATGGAAATCTTATCAAACCCTAAACCATCTTGATGATTTAGCTTCATTCACATGAGTGGCCTCCAACATGAACTATGATGTTCCTTTAGGAGATACAATGCATGTAGACAGTGCTGTGGATTTGGTCCTGTTGACCCATTCAATTGATCCAACCTCTTTCACACTTAAGTGCGTTTATGAAGACAGCTCAGATTTAGCTTGTTTCACATTTAGCATTGATTTGTTTTTCTGTTTAGGAGTTATATTGATCCTCCTTTACAATTTTATTCATGAGACAGAAAAATTAAAGCAAAATTGAATATTCCTATAAGGCCCAAGCACTACACCAAAAGCTCGAACTGTTAGTGAGGGCGACATCCCAGGGTGTTAAGGGTGGGGTCTTAAGGCCCACTGGAGCATCTGAGGGTGGCGGCTAAAAAACCCCTCATTACGTAGACCTCGGATATGTGGCAGGGCCAAGCCTAAATAGGGCTACCCTAAACAGAGATATTATAGCCCACCACGCTCCGCAAGCCTCGACCTCGAGACCTCTACTCTGATACCACGAAGGCCCAACCACTACACCAAAAACCCAAACTGTTAGTGAGGGCAGCATCCGAGGGTGTTAAGGGTGGGGTATTAAGGCCCACCGAAGCATCTGAGGGTGGCGGCTAAACAACCCCTCATTACACAGACCCTGGACACATGGCAACGCTCACCCTAAACAGGGCTACCCTAAACAGGGATATTACACTCTTGTTTGGTTTTTTCTTTATATCCTACTATCATAAATGTTATGTATTATGTATTTTGTGTAATTGCTTGATGATGAATGAATAATATGAAAAATATTCCATCATTAGAAGTAATTACAAGTTTATAAGACCTACAAAAAATCAACATGAGCAAGGCACAAGTTATGATGCTTTGAACTAACTTACATCTCTTTTGACCAAACTAGCATCTCTTTTTAATTTGTATAGTTGGAAATAGATTGTCTTCAGAAAAATCACTCAAATAGGAGGTAAAAAAATTATTGTACCAAGAAATTGTATCAAAGATATAGACCAAAGGATTTTCCTAATTTAGGAAAATGAGGCATCCTAGATGTCATACCAAGTGATTTTCATAATTTAGAATATGCATCTTATCTTTAACTCTAATTCAGTTGAAATGTTGTAGTGAAACAAACCCCTCACTAAAATAAAATAATTATTAACCATAGTCAAAGTAGGGACTTGAAAATAACCAAAACTATCTAGCTGGTTAAACATAGATCAACTCTATGACAAAAATCTTCCAACCTTCCTCAGAAATTTGATCGGCCTCGGAAGTACTTGCTTTGCTCAAATATTCAACCTTATACCATATAGAGAAATGTGCCTCGGAGAATTTAGTTTTCCTAAAGAATGAACCTCAAATTGCTAACTTTAGATAAGCTACCATGAGTATAGAAGATAAGAAGAGCTTTGAAAATTTGTGTTACCTTAAAAAAAACAAAAAAACACATAATAATAAAATTAAAAAGACACAACATAATAATAATAATAATAATAATAAAAGTATAGTGAAATAATAAAATTAAAATACACATAATTTTTTATTATGTTTAAAAAAAAACTCAAAATTACTCAACATCTTTGTTTTCTTATATTTTTGTCATATTAATTTATATCTATCCCACAAGTTAAATAAATAATACAACAATTAGTTTGTTTTTGTTAAAATGGTATAATATACCATTGTTAAAATTGTGAATGGGGCTTAATATCCCTTGATAGAATGCAATATTTTCCATTAACTCTCTTACCATAAACTCGTTTTATGAAATTTAAATATAAAATTGAATAAATTCAAACCATGAAAAAAATAAATAGTATAATATTAATATCACTAGATATTAAAAAAAATAAATTCAACTCGTTTTATGAAATTTAAATATAAAATTTAATAAATTAAAACCATGAAAAAATAAATGGTATAATATTAATATCACTAGATCTTAAACTAAAATAGATTCAAACCATGAAAAAAATGAATGGTATAACATTAATATCATTATCACTATGTAAGGAAGGCGAGCCTTATTTCAGCTGCCATAGGCCCATTAATGTGCCCAGGCAGGAAATGACGGCCGCACGATGATCTACAGCTTTAATCCAACGGCCGTCATTTCCTGCCTGGGCGCATTAATGGGCCTATGGCAGCTGAAATAAGGCTCGCCATGTAAGGAATGAGGTAAAGCAACTCCATCAACCAAGTGTGGCATCTAGGTCCACATTTGCGCATCCACTTCACCGGGTACCCAAACACACTCTCCATAGGTAATTGATGTTTTTCCTAGCTATAATCAACACAACATTTTTTCACTACTTTTCCCCCACTGTATACCTTTAACAATTGATCGCTCTCTCATAAGGACGCACCTCCCGACTTACCTTCCATTTTTGAGTTGAAAACACATGCTAAAGAAACTGGATACATCGAGCTTGGGTCAAGAAATTCGTGTAAGTTGTTGACACCTTAACTGATAAAATCCATATAATAGATTTCAAATAAATACCATGTGTGAATTGTATCCTCATTTTTTCGAAACAGTTATTGGAATGGAAAAATCTTGCAGAGATGAGCATGTACTATATCTTGCATGTTTTAGCTAAGAGATGAAAAAAAATTATAGTACCTGTGTTGAGCTTGAATGATAGAAATTTTTGCAAGGGATCTTGTGTTCCATGTGAGAAAAGTATGTATCATAGCTTTCATGTTTTAGTTGAAATATTAAAAGTAAACCATATGGGTATATTGTACTTAAATAAAAAAATTCTGAAATTCATGCTAGGAATCTTGCGATTATATACATTTGATATGAAGCACAATGGATCCTAAACTGATCGTAGAAGAAACTTGCAGGGGAAAAACATATGTTGCACGAGGCCTCTGGATAAGGACCAATATTTGCTATGTATATTTCCTTTTAAAGGGAGCATTGCCAAGCAAATGTACACCAATATGAAAGTTTCCAATTGAATTCCATTCAATGTTAAGAAAGTCCTACTTCAGAGAAATTTCACAAGCACCACCATCTATTTACCATACCATGTATTTCTTACCTTTAGCAGTGCAACGTATGTATCATCTAGAAGTGGGCATATCATTTTTTTTAAGGCTCTTCTACCAAGTTCCAACAAATGTGTCACATAGATCATCTCTGATGTGTAGTGAGAAAAATATACAACCTTTCTTGTAGCACTCTCGTTTGTCAAAGCTCCAACCATGCCAGTGCCAATTGCATATATATATTTTAAGGTCTCCCATGACTTCATGTGTGACAAGGTTTCGATTGTCCCATGTTGTAAAATGTGGTTGAAGGTCAGGATTGTCCCATGCTGTAAAATGTGGTTGATGAAGGAAGTTTAGTAGGGGATTTTCTCACTTATTTGACCCACATTTTGAGCATTAGCGTACTCCTTGTACACTTATAAAGCTATATTTGGTCCTCCCAGATAAGTTTCAGAAGAAAATCTATATAGGAAGACTTGATTAGTCAATGAAGGATAATTCATCTTAAATCTGAGATGAATTTAAAAAGGAAAACACATTTCTTAGAACATTGTTGAGTTTATAATTTCAGAGTAACTTCCTACACTTCTATAACTTGATTAGGTATGACAATTAAGAGAAGTAGGAAATATTTTTATAGACTTGGCATTTGGGACCTTGGGATCTTGGATAGATTGACCATCCATCATCTTGTTTGATGGATATCAAAACTATCTTGGGTTACTTTTAGTTTTCCTTGTAAACTTTTGTAAAATGGATGAATCTAAATATTTTTTTGTAGGCACTAGAAAAAGTGTTGAAAAATCATTTTCCAACACCTACAAGAAAATATTTGGAGGATAGTATTTTCATTGGTTTAAAATCAATATTATTGTCCCTAGATAAGTTTCGGAAGACAATATAAATAAGAATACATGACTGGTCAATGAATCATAATTCATCTTAATTCTGAGATGCATTTAAAATGGAAAAGGCATTGGTTAGAATAGTGTCGAGTTTATAATTTTAGAGTAACTTCCTGCACTTTTGTAACTTGATTAGGTATGCCAATTAAGAGAAGTAGGCACTATTTTTAAAGACTTGGCCTTTGGGACCTTGGGATCTTGGATGGATTGACCATGCATCATCTTGTTTGATGGATATGGAAACTCTTTTGGGTTACTTTTAGTTTTCCTTGTAATCTCTTGTATAATTATGGTATGGATGCATATAAATATTTTCCTGTAGGCGCTGGAAAATGATTTTCCATCTCTTCCTGTAGACGCCAAAAAATCATTTTCCAGCGCTCAGTTGAGGTATATTTTCAAGGATAAAATTATAAAAATATGCACCATGTTTGGAATAGTATAAAGGATGTTGTTTACCCTCCTAAAAAGGAAAATACTCACAATAGAGAATCTCAAAAACATGGGAATTTTGGGACCTTCTCAATCTCCACCGTGTCTTCTTGCTGAAGAAAAAATTCAACATCTCTTACTAGAATGTAGATTTACAAAAGAATGTTGGAAAATTCTAGTGCATCCTATGGAAACAACACTAAATTAATCCCTCCCTTTCAATGACTTCTTTGCAGAATGGAAAAGGAATTATCCATACACCTTCAAAAACAAAAGCATAGTCCAAATATTTTGGACTAGCATCCCATCATTCTTATGTTGGTAGATTTGGTTAGCAAGAAACAATAAGACCTTCCAGAACAAAAAGCCGACTATGTAAAGGGTTCTATCCAAAACATGGGGATTAGTTTCAAAATTCTTGTTAGCCAAGGGGACAAAAGGAATAGATTAGACGCAGTTCCAGTAAGAAGAAAGGGAATAGATAAGGTATGAATATAACAGACCCAAGATAGCAGTTGTGCCCAAGCTCAGAAAGGAAACTGAAAAATGGAAAATAAGACTCCCAGTAGATGAATTCAATAATTGGCTAACCACCCTTAATAGGCCCTATCTCTTCTTCAATGGAGCCTCAAAAAATAACCCTAGAAAAGTAGGCACATGATGTTTAATCCATGATAATGACAAGAAAAATACTACTATGTTTGAATTGGGTTTAGGCATCATTTCAAATAATAGATTTGAAGCCTACGGGATTCTTCTGGGATTGAAGATCTTAAAATATCAGAACATAAAGAACCTAATAATACTGGGAGTCTCCTCAATAATAATTCAGGCAATGGCAAGTGGCACAAAGCTAAAGAATGCAACATTGCGTCACATAATGGACAAGATCAATCACCATCTAAAGCAACTTGGCCAAATTACATACTATCATATTCTAAGGGATAATAAAAAAAAAAGGAATATGCACAGGAAAACAAGGGAGTTGAAAGAATCTCAGGTGAAGCCAAAATTGACAGTGATCTCATTAAAATATCAATTCCATGATAGTGAAGATATGTCACAAATCAATTAATTTGTATAGGTAGGAATCCCTCTCATTTCATGTATTCTCATCCCTCTTCCTAATGACCTCTTGAGTCTCACACCTGTTTTCCCTCTTCCCATCATCCCTCCCCTATTCTCTTACTCTCTCTTCTTATACCTTCTTCCGCATTAACCTCTCTACAATGATCCATACCTCCATTGTTCCCATTTTTTGCGCACTGGATCATTGTGTGCACCCGCTCTCCTATGATTATTTTTCCCTCTGATCTGATTTTTTTTCCCTCTGTTGTAATTGTTTTTTCCTATGATTTGCTAAAGATTCCATATCTATATTTGTTTCCCCTGTGATCTTTTATTGATTCCTATGCATGTGCTGTAATGGATCAACCTTCTTAAGTAGCGTGCCCTCAGTGCATGGGAAAAAAATTCAGGATTGGACACTTGAATTGTCGGTTTGAGGGGTAGTGACCTAGGTTCAGATTTAAGGTTTACCAACAAACTCCTGTACTACTAGCCCTTTCGATAATGGCCTGCTGACACAGATCAAGGTCTCACCCGAAGTAGTATGGGAGGGTGTTGGAACTAGGTTTCTGCACCCTGGGAGAGAGAAAGTTATTTAAAGTGGGTACCTTCAGATCTGACAGGCCTATGTTGGAGAAGCCCTAACCCAGAAACCCTTAACAATATATTCGTTGGAATAACTCAACGAAGCTCATAAACCATCAGATAACAAGTTAACAGAAGCAAGGTGACAAAACATAACCAGATCTATACATTCATTCCTTTCTAAAGTATCACATCCATGTGCGCATCAATTAATCATCAATATTCAGTACATAAATGTAATATCAGAAATCACATATAGTGTAGCCAATAAAATAACACAGAGATACTCAGATATCAGAAAAATGGTCTTCTCATTCATTAATATTCATATTCCACTTACAAACTCTTTACTAGCCTGCGCACATATCCAACGGGGTCCGCACTTAGCATGACTTGGGGTCTCTGCGCACATAGCCAACAGGAGCCCTTACCCAAAGAAATCCAAAATATAGATATCACAGATCCAAAATTCATATCCAGACTTAATCCAAAATTAAACTTACTTCTAGACTTGATTTATCCATCTATTTATACTATATTAGCTTGCATTGTTCTATCATCCACAAACCATGGTTTGCGGATCCTTGGTCGACCGTTTGACCCATTATAGTTCAATAGGGGATTTGACCCACCCCAAAGCCCCTACGCTATACTAAAATATTACAAAATATTACAAAATTGCATCAAAATTGTGGTTAGGGGACCCCACTCCAACATGCCCCCAACACAATCTAGTGACTCGTCCCAAGTCACAGTAGCAGTGAGGTTTTCATCTTGGCTTGGAGTTGCTCGACAATGATGACAAATGGGGGTAGGAAACCTTCACTTTGCGTAGCTGTGTTCTGCGCAATTTCGACCAACTTTTGGGTAGTCGGTCCTTCAGTAGCTGCAGTGATGCTATCCAAGGTTCGGCTCAGCTGCTTTACTGCCGCGTCTAAGTCCCACGAGAGGTTGAGTACTTCATTCGCCCATGGCTTCATATGGTCCCTAAGGAAATGCTTCTTATGGTGGAGCTCCTGAATTTTGTCTCTTAAAGCATGGCTAGTATGAAGAAGTGCTAGACACTGGGCTGCCACAACGGTGGGCATGGTAGCTTCCATCTTCTCAAAATTTTGCTCTTTTGGGCACAACTCTGAGTTGAACTGCCAGAGGAGGGGATAGCACTGCACCGTGGACCAAAGTCCCATAGCAGTATCTAGCAGCTTGGAGCCCTTGGTGATACGTGCTGAAATACTTCTTGTTGCTTCTTTTACTAGTGCGCCTCATTGGGAGTGCACCTCAGGAGGGGTTTCGGGCTGCAGCGCAACAATCTATTGTTCTAGGTATGCTTTAATTATGTCCTAGATTCCTTTAACGTAACAACCAAGCCCTCAACCTTGGACTGTAGAGAAATAGAGGCAGGGATCACTTCCAGCATGTCTTCACATAACCGATCGATCAAGTGCTCTAACTTTTCTTGCTGCGCAACTGCCGCAATATGTGTTGCCTAAGCTTGGGTAGATTCGGCAGCTTTGGCAGCAATTTCCTTCTCGACCTCACTTAGTTGGTGCTGCGCCTAGACTTCTCTATTCTGGAGCTTGGTAGAGATAAACAATTGGAGAGCGTGTAGCTTCCCACTCGTTATTTTTGTGACATCGAGGACGACTTCCGTGCATTCTTGTACTTGCGCACACAGGGCTGGCAGTTCTACTGTCAGTGTGGCACCTTGGAAGGGGAAAATCCTGCTCTCTATGGCTATGATGATAGTTGTGGCTGGAAAGCTTGCTTGAATCGGCCTCGCCTAGTTCATGCTCACTTGAAGAGTATTGGATTTGAGCAGGAGAACCTACAACCTCGACTGCAAAGTCTCCAGTGCGATCTTCTGCTGATCTTCCAGAGTAGTCCATCAATCCTCGGAGGTAGTAGCAGTGACATTTGCGATCTTGTCTAGATCTTCTTCTATTAGTGAAACCTCCACTTATCCTCTAGTCTTGTCAGCCTAGCACTTCTTCCGCTAACCTTTGGGATGCTCGCTAGTGCGCTTCGTTTTGCGTGGGGACTCCACACCCTCCCTGCGAAGTCCTTCAATCTCTGCATCTTGCTGAGGCTCTTGCTCTGCCCCTTTGGAGGCATCCTTGGGGGTTTACTTGGTCGTTGATTTCTTAGTGGAGTGCATCTTAGACTCCTTAGTTGTTCTTGGTTGGAAAGTATCCTTCAGCATTGCATCTTTTCCAGAGGTTCCCGTTGTGATTGGGGCAGAGAATTTGAGGCCAAGTTTCCATGTAGCGGCCATGTTGTGATGAGTTGGTTGATCTCCGCCTCGGTGGCCATATATGGGATATTGTACCACACCAGATATTTTCTTTCCCTGATCTGCCATTGTGCATGGTGACATGAAAGTCAGGGATGCACTTGTACTTCTCGTAAACCACAGGCGATAAGCATGGATGGGAATGTATCGCTGCTGCCAGTGCACGATTGAATAAAACCTAGAACACCTTGTTTTCCTCGATGCACTTTGAATCCTTGGAGTCCCACAGGTTCATGTAGCGTTTTATTTCACAGACTTCAGGTTCAAGCTCAGGAAGCACCGCATCATTAGGCATCTCCCACGTGATCAAAGCAATCAATAGTAATATCCAGGAGTAGCAAAAGGACTTTCCTTGTTCCTGCGCCTCACACACGTTGTCTAAAAACTCTTCGTATTGGTACTACGACTAGTTGTAGCAGACCCCCTTGTCGCACTGTCTGGCCAATTGAATAACATAGGTAGTGACGGCTGATGCCCTAGACTTGCGCATCATCTTACACACGAGAAACAGGGTGCCCATGCGCACTCCTGGGTCAGCGATGGTATCTACTATGAAGCCTCGCTTGTGGCGATCAACCTTGTATTTTTCCCATACTTCATCTACCACCTTATGCTCATATTTCTTTTGAAATCCCTTTATGGGATGGGGCCCCTTCATGGGCAGGCTGATGATCCTATGAATCAACATGATGTCAATTGGGATATGGCCTTGGATCCATAAGAATCCATCATGGATCAGTGCAAGAAACTAGCGCACGACTAAGTTGGTGATAGCATATCGACCAAAATGGGGGATGCACAGTAGATTCAAGATGCTAGAGGCCTACATATCGCGTGCCCATGGCATTGGTTCCACCTTTGTAACATTGTCATACAACACCTGCATGAGATACAATTCGGGGGCTAGAACCAGGGGCTAGATTCAGGGGCAAAGTCATGGTAATCAAATTTAATGGATGGGAGGCTACCGAACATGTTCTTGATGAAAAGGACCTCCTGCAGGACCAATGGCATTTGGAGATATTCATGGAAAAAGTCCACATTCTTGGGGGTGTGCACGGTCGGCTTCCTTGGCTTAACATATGCTGGTAGCCATGAGAGTAGAGCCCCCAGCAAAGCTTCTTCCTGGGCTATCATAGGACGCTTCAAGGGATTGGGTGAGCACGCCTGAGGTACCTGCCGAGGGGAATGCACAATCCTGGGGGAGGTGTGCGGCTTCACCGAAGCCCACCTCATGGCTTTCCCCTTCCCCTTATCCTTTCATGGTTCCTTGCCTTTTTCCTTCCCCTTTCCCTTTCCCTTGGACGATGTGGCCATGGCCTCTTCGACATTAGGGGTTAATTCAAACACATCCTGAGACCCAATTTCAATGGAGGCTGTAACGGGCGACAACTCGATGGGTTTAGAGGAAATCATTCTTGCTTGAAATATGAATTCACAGTTGCTGCTATCAAATGGGGTCGCTCGCCTAGACATACATATGGCGTGGTTACAAAACACAAGGAATTCACAGCACAATACAAAGTGTAAGATATTTAGAGAAAAAAGGAACCGATTATGACCTGTGCCCCTTATTTTATAGCCATCCCTGAGTAAAAATGGTTGGATTCTCATTAAATTCGACTTTCCATTGAGGAAACGGTAAAAAATCATCCAATATCACTGCATTAATTTCCAAATACCCGCTCCATCCAACGGTAAAATTGAATTTTCACCCAGTTTTACTGTTCCAATGGCTAGTTTTTCTGGCTGCACACTACCCCTGCACCTTCATCGCACCTTTCCACATCTTCTTACCTGTGCACTGTTGTTGCACACTTCTCCTTCCCATTCTAGTGCATGCAACACTCCTGATATAGATACTCCAGCCATATAGTCATTTGATAGGTACCAGGTTGTCCCTGTAAGGTTTCAAATGACTACCATTAACTTACCTGGGTAGTTAATATCCGTGCAGCGTAGCCAACCGTACCACACCACAATCTGTAATCTCTTTTACTATATAGGACCCAACCAGTTCTTACAAAACTTCCCTGGATGGCACAGAAATTGGCTATTGTAGAGCAAAATCAACTCTTCTTTCTTAAACATCTTCTGTTGGATGTGCCGATCATGCCAAGATTTTTGTCGTGCCTTCTGTACCTGCTGATGGAAGTTAGCAATGAACCGATCCTCTTCTAGGGAAACCAGCTGTGCCAAGCATTCCTCCATTATTTTAGGTTCCACCATGTTTGTAAATGCTGCAATGTGTAGGCTGGAGACAATATATTCATGGGCATGATGGCCTCCTTTCCATAGACCATCTTGAAAGGAGTCTTCCTAGTTAGTTTATTTCATGTATTCCTATAGGCCCATAGTACTGAAGGGATGTGCATGTCCCAATCATTTCAATCAGTGTTACAAACCTTAGTTAGCGCATTCGCCAAATTTTTTTTGAAAGCCTCTACTGCACCATTAGCTTGTGAGTGATATGGGGTGCTTTCCGCATGGTGGATCTGAAATTCTTCTATCAAAAATTCAATAGTTTCATTACCAAAATGTGTACCTCTATCACTCATTAGGATCTTTGGGCAGCCAAACATGGTCAGAATATGCTCAAAGATGAAGTGTGTAATGGTATCTACAGTACAATCCTTTACAACCTTTTCCTTTGCCCATTTGGTTACATAATCAGCGACAGTAATGATATATGTGCACCATTCTTCTTTCCCAGGGGACTGATTGGTCCTACAAAGTCTATAGCCCATTTTTTGAATACTTGTAAAGCCACCGGCGGTTGTAATGGAATTTCATCTCTGTGAGAAGGCTTCCCTGTCCGTTGGCATGCATCACAGGCTCGGTAGTATGCATGTGTATCGCTATGAAATGTGGGCCACCACAACCCAACCCTCAACACCTTCTACATAGTGGCTTTTCTTGCGTAGTGGCCTCCTACCAGCCCTCCATGGACCTCACCCAACATATCTTGTCTCTCATGTTCTAATACATACCTCCAAAATACCTCATCTTCTCCCAACTTGTATAATTGACTATAAATTATACTAAAATCAGTTGCGCAGGCCACCAAATCCTTTTTATGTTGCACTGAATAGTCTGTAGGTCTCATCCGAGTGGTCAAGAAGTGAATAATGTCTGAAAAAGTGCTCGTCAACCACCTTGATAGCAAAAAATTGCACATCAAGTAATCCTTCTTCCAGACTAGTTGGTTCTTCCCCACTCTCAATCTGAGACAAGTGGTCAGGTCCTGTATTTAGTCTCTCGAGCTTCATAATAATTTAAAAACCGTACTCCTGAAATAGCAGTAACCATCTACAAATCTGCCCCCCCAACACAGGCTTATTGACCAGGTATTTTAAAGCTGAATGATTAGTGAACATTTTAAAGTGTCCTCCCAATAGATAGTGCATATATTTCTGTAGGGCATACACCATTGTCAATCCTTCTCATTTAGTAGTATAATAGTTTCACTCTACACTAGAGATTTTCCTGCTAGCAAACACAACCGAATGATCAATGTCTCCTTCACCTGGATGTGCTAAGATAACTCCCAGGGCTATTCCTGATGTATCCACATGTACATGAAAGACCTTCGACCAGTCTAGAAATATGAGAATAGGTGCAGTGACCATCTTTACTTTCAGAAGCTCAAAACTCTTATGACACTACTCATCCCAAAAAAAGGATACATACTACTTTAGCAGCTTTTCCATTCATGCAGTGATCAGGGCGTAACCTTGAATAAACTTCGTATAGTAGCATGTGTTCCCTAATATGGAGCACAACTGTTTCTCAGTGGTGGGGACTACTAAATTGATGATAACTGCAATCTTGGCTGGGTCAAACATCAATCCCTGTTGAGATACAACGTGTCCCAATAAAATCCCAAATGGTATACAAAATATGCATTTCTTGAGGTTCAGTGAAATCTAGTGTTTCCAGCAGGTATCCAACATCATCCGCAGGTTCGAAATATGCTTCTTCACCAATCCAAATACTATCCAATCACCAAAATAGACCTCCAAAAACTTATGTATGAACTCTTTGGATACTGCTACAACTACATGTGAGAAAATGGTAGGGGCGTTCTTCAGTCCAAAATGCATGACAATGTACTGGAAGGAGCCTCATTCGGTTAGGAAGGTTGTCTTACTGTGATCTTCCGGTGCAATTCTGATATGATGGTACCCTAAAAACCCATCACTGAATGAGTATGTTTCTTTACCTCCCATATTATCCAGGATTTCATCCGAGAATGACGTAGGGAAAGGATCATGTACGCAGGAATCATTCAACTTGTGCAGTTCTACGAAGATCCTTATTTATCCCTTGGGTTTTTTTTTCATGGACCAGCATTGGGCCTGCCCAATTGGACTATTCTACCGGCTCAATGGTACCGGTGGCCACCATCTGATATATTTCCTCCTTGAATTTCTTCTTATAATTAGGTTTCAGCTGGTAGGGCTGCTGCTTGATAGGATGTACATCTGGCTTTAAGGTTATTCTCATGACACCCAGAACTCCTACGATTCCCTTGAGCTCAGAGAAATTTTTAAGGAATAGGTTCTGGTTCTCTGTCAGTAGCTCTGCAATCTTTCCAACAATATCATCATCCCACTAATCCCAAAGTTTGGCCAACTTGGGTTGCTTTTATGTCCCAATGTTGACTTCCTTCAAATTTAATGGTTTGGTCACATATACTGTTTGCAATAGGGGTCCTGCAACTGTGCGCTCTCCTTTCAACTCTAGGATAGTGATATTGCTGGGATCCTCATCATAGTCTTCTACTGAAAAATTTCGACAGTTGACAATATCATGCATCTGCGCATCCCAAGCTAGCACAGAAAATTCTTTCCAAGGTAAATACTCATCAAAGACAAGAGCATATATATCTTGTAGAGCTTCATCTAATTTATCTGTCCCTCTGACTAACCTAAATGTCAACATGAAATCCCTTGTCATTGTGCTCTAGTGGATAGTGCGCTGGTGGAGCTTTGCATGTAAATACCAGGTGGTGGGGATTGGTCCTAATGTGTGAATAAACATATGGAAAAATTCATTTCAAGTCCTTTGATTCCTTACCTCCATCCACATATCCAAGTGCTTACGTAGGTACCCATAGCCAGAAAAGAGCTCCATGTTTGGGTTTACCAGTGGTTCAAATTGCAAGATCATAATTTTTTAGCATTCCTCCCAGTCCTGAAAAGCCCCCTTATGGGTTTCCCACCACTGCGTAGGGGTTGCACACATAGCCAAATCAAGTGCCCAAAATATCCTTTCTTCAGGGACATCTTCTTCTAATAATTTAAGAAATTTGTTAACATTACCAGAACCATAAAAGTAGGGTAGTTCTCTTACCTCTGAGGAGATGGATAAGAAGCTATTTGTGATCTTGAGGCATCGCAACGTAGATACATCATGCAACTGTTTCTGCCAATTTTATATCTTGCCATCTGAGTCTGAGAGACATCCATTGTCTTTCTCCAAACACAACATGCCATCAATTGTAGGTTTGACCCAATCATCATCTTGGGTAGTAAGTTTGTAAATATGGTCAACATCCTCCCCTTCAAACACCAGTTCTATATATCCTTCTCATTTTTCTGGATCCAGGGGGATTATTACTCACGTACCATCATTCTTGAAAACCATGCTTCTCCTTTTCAGATTGATGATACCTCCCATGTAAATAGCCCAATACTAGCTTAAGAGCACAGGGTAAGGGTTTGCATCATCCACAATCTGGATTACTTCAAAATCTGCATAGACTTTAACTCCCGTAATGTCTACCACAACCTTCAACAGGCTACCTAGTGGAATGATCTTCTGCTAGTTAGCCATACGTAACTGATTAGTGGACCACTCTAGCTTCGGTTCTCCCATCGTTTTCTAGGTTTGTTTGGGCAGGACATTGGCATTAAATCCTAGATCCAAGATGACCTGATCCATCTCATATTCTCCAATTTGCGCAGTCATACGCATCTCTCGACCCATCCTTTTCTTGTTCTTATAAATATTATTCACAATTTTAACCTCCATTCAAGGGGGCATCCCTTTCTGCACAACTATCTATTAATGCTTGGAGATTCTCCACCACATTCTGGTTGCGCAATTACTTCATACATGCTTGAAGGAATGGATTAACTGTTTCATCTTCCTTTGGATCCAAAGAAGTCCTTGAGGTGGATGCTTCGCCCTTAGAAATATCCTTCCTAGCTTCGATGAAGGTCTCTTTCTCCTTCTGCAGGTCCAGGCTTTCCTTTTTGTGATGCAGGAGCATCGGGCCATAATTCAAACCCAATGCTATGAAGTGTAAAATGTGGAAAATCATTTTAAACCGGGGCAAATTATGTTAAAACAAAGCTAAATTGATGTAATTTATAAGTCTCTAGAAGACTTGATTATATTCTAATTATCTGCCATGTACGCGAATAGAGAGATTTAGGGTTGGTTGAGTGATTGTAGGAGGAACTTATGGATCTTAAACGATCCAATCCCTTTGTAATTTCTATATAACGTAAGTCTGTATTGTATGCGAGGATAGGAGAATATGCAATGTAGCCACATGGAAAAATTTGTGATACAGGCCCATAGTCGCCTTCGCCTGTACCCGAGATCAAGATATTAATAGAATCTGTTTATGTTATGTATTCAAGAATTTCTTGCTTATATATTATCTGTGTGTGTCACTAATCTCGATTTCACTAGATATATATCTTATTTCACGATAGATAAAGTATGGCAGAAACAAACTGATTTAAATGCGAATTCCATAGGTAATTATCAGAGTGAAGGAAGACAAAATGAGTGAATGGTGAGAACCATTGGATCTAGAATAGATGAATGGTAGAGATTTTAAATCACAATAGGAGAGATTGTGCACATCTCAATCGACAATAGTTTTATTTACATGGAAGATGTCACAAGTTAAATTATATAACTCGCGTTACGACGAGGAGGACCACGTGTCGGTGGAGGTCCGAGCACTATCACACTTTGCAAGCTATAGGTGTTGCGCAAATGGCGGAAAGTTAAGTTTGCGAAATGTTAATTGTTGCGAATTCAAAAATTTAATAGATGCGATTTAAGAACTGTGAAGTGGATAGATATGTGAAATTTTATGAAGTGGAAAGATATGCTATGAAGTGTGAAGTGCACATTTAAGAACTGTGAAGTGGACAGATATGTGAAATTTTATATTTCTCGATCTGTGAGGTCACATAGTGTGCAATCTGCGAGATATATTATATTGCGATTGTGAATTTTTTTGATATTGAAAAGTCCCATAAAAGGGATCCAATGTTGCATGTTTTCGATGTATATGTGGGCCCATAACCCATAGGTCTAGTTGGTGAAATGTAAATTTCAATTTTTTGTGGCATCAAAGTGGTATCAGAGCAGGGAAATATTTCCTGCAAGAAAGAGTGTGCGTGCAAAAGAAGGAGGTACAGCTATGTTGAATATTGGTAAGCGTGTTGTATTTATATTGTTCTGAAGGTGAGAATATTATAGCCACCTAGAGCAAGGAATGCTCAAATGGTTCCAGAGAAGAGAGAACCAGAGAGATGCCTAAAGACTGAGCTCAAAGGAGAGAAGCTTGGTGAGGTATCGTGTAGCAGGGAGGACTTGTTACTCCAGAGGTTTTGCTGCAGATCACGGAAAGATAATAAAGGCAATTCCACAGAGGATGTGGGTAGAATTACTAAGCGATGAAGGAGGAATATCACCAGGAGGTCAGAGAAAGTTTTGTACCTTGGGAGTTTGATGCAGGAGCATCAGGCCATAATTCAAAATCAATGCTATGAAGTGTGAAACGTGGACAATCATTGTAAACTGGGGAAAATTATGTTAAAACATAGCTAAATTGATGTAATTGATAAGTCTCTAGAATACTTGATTATCTTATAATTATCTACCATGTACGTGAATAGAGATATTTAGCGTTGGTTGTGCGATTATGGGAGGAAATTATGGATCTTAAATGATCCACTCCCTTTGTAATTTCTATATAATGTAAGTCTGTATTGTATGCAGGAATAGGATATTACACAATGTAGCCACAGGGAAGAATTTTGATACATGCCCATAGTGGCCTTTGCCTGTACTTGGGCTTGAGATATTACTAGAATCTATTTATTTTATGTATTCGGGAATTTTTTGCTTATATATTATCTGTGTCTGTCACTGATTTCGATTTCAGTAGATATCTGTGTTATTTTATTATAGATAAAGTATGGCAAAAACAGACTTATTTAAATTTTAATTCCATATGAAATTTCAGAGTGAAGGGCGACGAAATGAGTGAACGGTGAAAATCGTTAGATCTAGAATAGATCAAAGGTAGAGAGTTTAAATCACAACAGGAGAGATTGTGTGCATCACAATTGACAATGGTTTTATTTACATGGAGGGCATCACAAGTTAAATTATATAACTCACACTGCAATAAGGAGGACCACGTGTTGACGAAGGTTCGAGTGTTATTGCACTTCCCAAGCGATAAGTGTTGCAGTGAATGGCGGAAAGTTAAGTTTGCGAAATTGTGAAATGTTAATTGTTGCGAATTGCAAAATGTAATAGTTGCAATTTGTGAAAATAATTAGAGTTGTAATGCAGGTTAGAATGTTCTTCGATGAGGTAATATATTTCGGCGACCAGAGAATTTAAAAACTGTGAAGTGGATAGATCTGCGAAATTGTATATTTCCCGATCTGCGATGTCACATACTCTACGATCCGCGGTATATCGTATATTGAGATTGCAAATTTGTTTGATATTGCGAAGTCCTGTAAAAGGGATCCGATGTTGCGTGTTTTAGATGTATACATGGGCCCATATCTCACAAGTCCACGTGGTGAAATATAAATTGTAGTTTTTTGTTGCATCATTTTTTCATAGTCCTTTCTGATTAAAGATTCGACCGCAACTTTTTCCTCAGATCTTCTAGTGGAAATTCCAATGCGCGTAATTAAATTGACGCTAGGCCCATCATCATGAGGTTTCTCCTTAACCTGTTGAACATTTTTCGTTGGCATCTGTTGCTTTTACTGCAACTTTGCTATCAACATAGGACAATATTCAATTACATGATCAAATTGTCTGCAATACTTGCAGGATTGGCATGCAGGGTTTGGGTAGTCTCTTGCATAATATCCAATGTCCCCACTATTGTAGAAAATCAGTTTCCATCTTCCTCAACCTGCATCTCTGCCTCTCCCTCCTCCCCATCCACTTGTAGCAGATACTCCTCGCTTAGAGGGAGATACTAGCGACGAAGTGTCAGCTTGCACCCTATATAGGTTCCCCCTATCTACCATTAGGCCGAATGTTTAGTAATTGTGCTCGTCGTGACCCACCGATGAGTAGAATCTGCACCACTATTGCTTCAATTTTGGGACATAGGCACTTAATCATGGGAAATGATCTCTGTCATGCTGTCTTGATACTGGAAAATTACGCACCAGAGTGTGGGGATACTTGGTCGAGCAGTATCTCTTGGGTGTAATGGACTTGGTCCCCCAGCCTGCATGTAATCTAACAGCAGAGGGAACTGATCCTTCGTGTGGTCTGACACCCTGCAACATATGCACTAGACATCCAAGCTAGCCTCCTTACCGTGATCCCTTCGCAAATTCTGAATTTCTAAGTGCACCGCCTCTAGCTGGCTTTGGATCTGCAACACCCCAAATTGAGCATCGTCCCTTGGTGCAACTTCTAGCTTCATGGAAATATCCAGGGCCTCTTCCTGTGAATCAATCTTCTGCTGACCCATAGTTCTATGCAGATGTGGTACCAACAAGGTGATGAACCATTCTTTTTGTTGTTTGTTATCATAAACAAATCCTATGTCAATGATGACTTTCTTCAGCCACTGGTCAACTTCCTAGACATACTCCGTAGGTCCTTGTTTAATATCTTTCAACTCTAGTACACATTGAGAATAGGACTTAGGTTTCCAGAACTGCTGCTTCAGGGCATCCTTAATCTCCTATATTGTAGGATCTGCATGCTGAGAAATGTATCCCATGAACCAATCCAAAGCCCTCCCTTCAAAGGTTATTAATAGTTGCGCTCTCTTTACAACATCATTATTAACATTCTACACAGTCCATACAAGATCTTTCGAGAACCAGAACCGATCCATATCCTCATCCCCCGCACCCTTAAAGGTGGGTAAATTCATGTGCGCAACCATATCGTATGCAGGTGGGGGCGGAGGTGGGGTAGGATAATTCTTACCCTTGCACGAGTTCGATCGTGGCATAGCCAGGCGACTGGTCTTTGCGTGCGCAACCCTACCTTTGTTTAGATCAGGTAAATCCCTTAGAGGACTGTACACCGATCTATCCCCTTCTTGATTAACTCAGTAGTATTTATTGCTTTGTGTTGTGCTTCCACTCTGATCGGAGGTCATTCACTCGGTGTGACTGCACTTGACAACCTTTTCACACAATAGCATCTTAATCAACAGCGAAAATGTTTGCAAGAACTTACCCTTGAATCCCTTGAAAAACCTTCCCTCTACTTCAGAATAGGACACAAACTAATTTACTACAAACTTAGTTACAAATCCACCCAACACGCTATCAACCCAGTGATCTACAGTCTGGGTGATTTTTTTATCAATATTCTCCAACTGTTGGATCAGTTTAAAGGTCCATTGCATGACTTGATTGCCTTTCCAACAAGTTTGAAATTCCGCTAACCTCGTCAACCACTCCTGTAGTTCATGTGCAAAGGTTACAAAGAATATTTCATGTACCTCTGTAAAAATGTACTTATTCTTCCACTCTTCGACATATACCTTCTTACTTCTATTTTGTTTTAGGGTAAGCTCTGGAATCTACTTTTCAAACTAGTCTTCAATTTCAGGCTTCAATGGTTGCCAATGACCCCGTCGTATTACCCAATCTCTCTCTCAAAATTCTCTCTATCCTAGCAATAGAACCATTTATTGGTTTGATGGGTTGTGACCTAAGTTCTATTAAGGTTTACCAGAAAACACCTATACTACTGGCCCTTTCGGCAATGGACTACTGGCCCTTTCGGCAATGGACTACTGGCGTAGGTCAAGGTCTCACCCGAAGTACTATGGGAGGGTGATGGAACCATGTTTCCACACCCTGAGAGACAAAAAGTGATTTAAAGTGGGTAACTTCAGATATGACAAGCCTGTGCTGGAGAAGCCCTGACCTATAAACCCTTAACGATATATTCATTGGAATAACTCAGCGAAGCTTAAAAACCATCAGATAACAAGTTAATAGAAGCAAGGCGACAAAACATAACCTAATATATGCATTCATTCCTTTCTAAAATATCGCATCCATGTTTGCATCAATTAATCATGAATACTAATTACACAGACAAAATATTAGGAATCACATATAGTGTAGCCAATAACATAACATAGAGATACTCAGATATCATCAAAATGGTCTTCTCATTCATTAATATTCAGATTCCACTTACAGAATCTTTACCAGGCCATGCACACAGCCAGTGGGGTTTACATATAGTATGAATTAGGGTCTTCTTGCACACAGCCAGTAGGAGCCCTTACCCATACAACTCCACACTATAGATATCACACATCCAACATTCGTATCCAGACTTAATCCACACTTAAACTTACTTTGAGACTTGGTTTATCCATCTATTTATACTATATTAGCCTGCACTATTCTATTCTCTGCAAACCATGGTTTGCGAACCCTTGGTCTACCCTTTGACACATTATAGTTCATTAGGGGTTTTGATCCACCCCAAAACCCCTGTGCTAGACTAAAATATTACAAAATATTACAAAATTGCAGTTAGGGGACCCCGATCTGACATGAAAGAACTCTTTAATCAAATGAAGGAACATAATCAAATTATATATAAAAAAAAATTTAGAAGAAATAAATTCACAGGATAAGTATCCGTTTTTCCATTAATCAGCTACAACCATGAAATCTAATTTAATTTGTGTTTTGAAGCAGTTTTTTAGGATCTACAAATCCAATGTTGTTGGAGGAATTCCATTCCCTGATGTAAAAGCACTAGAATACGATCCCAAATGCTTGTTCCCATCCTCCATTTTTCCTCTTTCATCAATATTGTAAACGAGAGCTTGATTCCTTTTCGAAGAATAATACAAATATCCGACATTGTTAAAAAAAATAAAATAAAGGAGGTTGTTTAAACTGAAATAATGTATCTAGGCATAGGTTTAATCAATGCCAAAATGTTAAATATGTTAAATAGGTTTAATCAAGAGAGAGTTTGGTCTTCAAGGCTTAAAGAGGCACTTAGATAAGTGACATCTTTAGATTGAGTAGGATTTTCAAAGAAGCTAAATAATATGACCTTGCTTCCAATGATATATCATGATCTTAAAGGAAAAGTTGACATCTTCTAGATATTGTTCAATACTTGAGCATTCAAAGCAATGTCCTGCATTTATAGAACCTTTAAAAACATGCATAAGAGTCACACGATAAGCTTTGAATTATGTTATAGAGATAATATTAGACTTATTACAGTAATAAATCACCTTGTTGGCTCCTAGGCCACTACGTGATTAACACTTGTGTATTCACACATGTATGCAAGTGATCACCATATCATGGTTTCTTTGCTGGCTTGAATCAAAATAATTAATAACTATAGGATAGGTCATGTACTTGGTTTTATCCCCCTAGATTATGTCTAAAAATGCTATCAAAGAAAAAGAGACGTTGAATAGGCATCAAACATGGAAAATGATAACCATGTTTTTTTAATTCTCACAACATTTGTGTTCCCCTAAATACCAAAGGGGGAATATGAAGGTAAGCTACTAGATCAAGGGCCTCTTGTTGACCACTAACATATAAATGGGAGGTCCTATTTCTACTCAACTACAAGTAACATATTAACATGTAACACATGAAAGGCAGTATTGGATTATGGGATCTTTGCTGTTTGATATAAGACTAAGGTAAAAAATACTGAATGTTAGAAGAAGTTGCTTGTTCACATGGGATTAAGTCTAAAAATTATTTTCAGGCAATGTATATGTTATGAAGTTTGAGGATTAAGAAGCTATTTTATAGTTAGTTCAATAAGGATAGGCAATTATACTCTCTCACAAGTGTTGCAGATGAATTAATGAACCGATCTGCACTTGTTACCTAGGATGTTTTAAATTTTACTTATATGTAATTAATAGTTATCGCATTATTTACCATATAAGTCCTACTTGTCTAATATGAATTTATTGTTGTTTAATTTTCTAGTTTTTCTAAATGTGGAAAATGGTGGAAAAGTGTATGTTTTGCATTGAAGTTTCCCATCGTCCAAATCCAGGACAAGCCACTGTTAAATATGTGCTTCATAATGCGGCAAGAAATCATGTCATGCATAGCAAGGTAGATATACACATGAGGACAACTAATAATTAATCCTACTATATTTCCCTTGTTGAGGGTTTAAAAGAGGCAAAAAACAATGTTGTCAATGAAATTGTAGTTTTCATGAACTCACAAGTCATATGCAATCAAATCAATGCCATCTACAAAGTATGAAAAGATAATTTAATAGCCCTATAGAAGGAAGAAATAATGTGGAGCCCTCAGTTTAAATCTTTCAACATACAATGGATTGTAGACATTCTTAGCATGTCCACTGATACACTAGAAGGAATCTCAACTCTAGATGCAGTGCCATAAATGTCAGCAGATCACGATCTATTGCAACAGAAGTCATCAGTCAGCATCATGATAAGTCTCAAATATGTGAATTTGTTATTATTATCATTTTCCTTGGGGCTATAATGGCATGGTTATTTCACTAGAGAATAACCCATTGTAATATTTGCATGGTAAGTGATATAATAGATGAATATTTTTGAGGGTATAATTATTTTTTGTTGTGTTATTTTACCATGTGTCATGAAACTTTTCAACCACCAATTCATTATTTTTTTTCAAAGGAAAAATATTTGCCACTAGGCATTACATTATTCAATGTTGTCATAATGACCATGCAAGTAGTACACCATCATTCATGTGCATGACTATTTGGTTTTCTTATGTCCCAATGTTGACTTCCTTCAAGTTTAATGGTTTGGTTGCATATACAATTTGCAATAGGGGTACTGCAACTGTGCGCTCTCCTTCTGACTCTGGGATAGTGATATTGCTAGGATCCTCATCATAGTATTCTACTAAAAGATTTCGACAGTTGAAATATCATGCATCTGCGCATCCCAAGTTGGCACAGAACATTCTTTCCAAGGTAAAGACTCATCAAAGACAAGAGCATATATATCTTGTAGAGCTTCATATAATTTCTCTGTCCCTCCGACTAACCCAAATGTCAACATGAAATCCCCTTTCATTTTGCTCCAGTGGAGAGTGCACTGGTGGAGCTTTGCATGTAAATACCAGGTGGTGGGGATTGGTCCTAAGGCATGAATAAACATATGGACCCATTCATTCCAATTCCTTTCATTCCTTATCTCCATCCACATAGCCAAGTGCTTACGTGGGTACCCATGGCTGGAAAAGAGGTCCATGGTTGGGTTTACCAGTGGTTCAAATTGCAAGATCATAAATTTTCAGCATTCCTCCCAATCCTGAAAAGCCCCCTTATGGGTTTCCCACCACCGCGCAGGGGTTGCGCACATAGCCAAATCAAGTGCCCAAAATATCCTTTCTTCAGGGACATCTGCTTCTAATGCTTTAAGAAATTCATTAAAACTACCAGAACGATCAAAGTAGGGTATTTCTCTTACCTCTAAGGAGATGCATTAGAAGCTCTTTGTGATATTGAGGTACCACAACATAGATACGTCATGCAACTGGTTCTGCTAATTTTCTATCTTTCCATCCGAGTCCAAGAGAAATGTGTTTTCTTTCTCCCAACACAACATGCCATCAATTGTAGGTTTGAACCAATAATCATCTTGGGTAGTCAGTTTGTAAATATGGTCAACATCCTCCTCTTCATGCACTGGTTCTATATATCATTCTCCTTTTGCTGGATCCAGGGGGACTATTACTCGCGTACCATCGTTCTTGAAAACCATGCTTATCCTTTTTTGATTGATGATACCTTCCATGTAAATAGCCCAATACTAAATTAAGAGCGTAGGGTAAGGGTTCACATCATCCACAATCTGGATTATTTCAAAATCTGCATAGACATTAACTCGCACAATGTCTACCACAACCTTCGGCAGCCTACCTAGTGGAATGATCTTTTGCTGTTTAGCCATACGTAACTAATTAGTGGACCACTTCAGCTTCGGTTCTCCCATCCTTTTCCAGGTTTTTTTAGGTAGGACATTGGCATTAGATCCCAGATCCAAGATGACTTGATCCATCTCATATTCTCCAATTTGCGTAGTCATACACATCTATCGACCCGTCCTTTTCTTGTTCTTATAAATCTTATTCACAATTTTAACCTCCGTTCGGGGGGAATCCCTTTCTGCGCAACTATCTATTAACGCTTGGAGATTCTCCACCACCTTCTGGTTGTGCAATAACTTCATGCATGCCTCAAGGAATGGCTTAACTGCTTCATTTTCCTTAGGATCCAAAGAAGTCCTCAAGGTGGATGCTTCGCCCTTAGAAAAATCCTTCCTGGCTTCGATGAAGGTCCGTTTCTCCTTCTGCAGGTCCAAGCTTTCCTTTTTGTGATGCAGGAGCATTGGGCCATAATTAAAACTCAATGCTATGAAGTGTGAAATGTAGAAAATCATTGTAAACCGGGGCAAATTCTGCTAAAACAAAGCTAAATTGATGTAATTGATAAGTCTAGAGAAGACTTGATTATCTTCTAATTATCTGCCATGTACGCGAATAGAGAGATTTAGGGTTGGTTGAGTGATTGTGGGAGGAACTTATGGATCTTAAACAATCCAATCCCTTTGTAATTTCTATATAACCTAAGTCTGTATTATATGTGAGGATAGGAGAATACACAATGTAGCCACAGGGAAAAATTTGTGATACAGGTCCATAGTGGCCTTCGCCTGTACCTGAGATCAAGATATTAATAGAATTTGTTTATGTTATGTATTCAAGAATTTCTTGCTTATATATTATCTGTGTATGTCACTAATCTCGATTTCACTAGATATCTGTCTTATTTCATGATAGATAAATTATGGCAGAAACAAACTTATTTAAATGCGAATTCCATAGGTAATTATCAGAGTGAAGGGCAACAGAACGAGTGAATGGTGAGAACCATTAGATCTAGAATAGATATATGGTAGAGAGTTTAAATTACAATAGGAGAGATTGCGCATATCTCAATCAACAATATTTTTATTTACATGGAAGATGTCGCAAGTTAAATTATATAACTCGTGCTATGATGAGGACCACTCCAGCTTCGGTTCTCCCATCCTTTTCCAGGTTTGTTTGGGAAGGACATTGGCATTAGATCCCAGATCCAAGATGACTTGATCCATCTCATATTATCGAATTTTCACAGTCATACGCATCTCTCGACCCGTCCTTTTCTTGTTCTTATAAATCTTATTCACACTTTTAACCTCCGTTCGGGGGGCATCCCTTTCTGTGCAACTGTCTATTAATGTTTGGAGATTCTCCACCACCTTTTGGTTGCGCAATAACTTCATACATGCCTAAAGGAATGGCTTAACTGCTTCATCTTCCTTTGGATCCAAAGAAGTCCTCGAGGTGGATGCTTCGCCCTTATAAAAATCCTTCCTGGCTTCGATGAAGGTCTCTTTCTCCTTTTGCAGGTCTAGGATTTCATTTTGTGATGCAGGAGAATCGGGCCATAATTAAAAATCAATGTTATGAAGTGTGAAACGTGGACAATCATTGTAAACTAGGGAAAATTCTATTAAAACAAAGCTAAATTTATGTATTTGATAAGTCTCTAGAAGACTTGATTATCTTTTAATTATCTTCCATGTACGCGAATAGAGAGATTTAGGGTTGGTTGAGTGATTGTAGGGGGAACTTATGGATCTTAAATGATCCACTCCCTTTTTAATTTCTATATAACGTAAGTCTGTATTGTATGCGAGGATAGGAGAATACGTAATGTAGCCATAGGGAAAAATTTGTGATACAGGCCCATAGTGGCCTTCGCCTGTACCGGAGATCGAGATATTAATAGAATCTGTTTATTTTATGTATTCGAGAATTTATTGCTTATATATTATCTGTGTATGTCACTGATTTCGATTTCACTAGATATCTATCTTATTTCGCGATAGATAAAGTATGGAAGAAAAATACTTATTTAAATACGAATTCCATAGGTAATTATCAGAGTGAAGGGCGACAGAACGAGTGAATGGTGAGAACAGTTGGATCTAGAACATATCAATGGTAGAGAGTTTAAATCACAACAGGAGAGATTTTTCACATCTCAATCGAAAATTGTTTTTTTTACATGGAAGACGTCACAAGTTAAATTATATAACTCGCGCTACGATGAGGAGGACCACGTGTCGGCGAGGTCCGAGTGCTATCGCACTTCACAAGCTATAGGTGTTGCGCGAATGGTGGAAAGTTAAGTTTGCGAAATGCTAATTGTCGCGAATTGAAAAATTTAATAGTTGTTGCGAAAATAATCAGATTTCAAATGCGGGTTATAATGTGCGTCAATGAGGTAAGATATTTTTGCGATCTGAGAATTTAAGAACTGTGAAGTGGACAGATATGCGAAATTGTATATTTCTCGATCTGTGAGGTCACATACTCTGTGATCTGCGATATATATTATATTGGGATTGCGAATTTGTTTGATATTGCAAAGTCCCATAAAAGGGATCTGATGTTGTATGTTTCCAATGTATATGTGGGCCCATAACCCATAGGTCCACGCGGTGAAATGTAAATTGCAGTTTTTTGTGGCATCAAAGTGGTATCAGAGTAGGGAAAGATTTCCTGCGAGAAAGATTTTGCGTGCAAAAGAAGGAGGTACAGTTATGTTGAAGATTGGTAAGCGTGTTGTCTTTATATTGTTGTGAAGGTGAGAATATTGTAGCCGCCTAGAGCAAGGAGTGCTCAAATGGTTCTAGAGAAGAGAGAACCAGAGAGATGCCGAAAGACTCAGCTCAAGGAGAGAAGCTTGGTGAGGTATCATGTAGTAGGGAGGACTTGTTACTGCAGTGGTTTTGTTGTAGGTGATAGAAATACCATAAAGGAAATTCCATAGAGGATGTGGGTAGAATTACTAAGGGATGAAGGAAGCATATGATCAGGATGTCATAGAAAGTTTTGTACCTTAGGAGTTTGATGCAGGAGCATCGGGCCATAATTCAAAATCAATGCTATGAAGTGTGAAATGTGGAAAATCATTGTACATCAGGGAAAATTATGTTAAAACATAGCTAAATTGATGTAATTGATAAGTATCTAGAAGACTTGATTATCTTATAATTATCTACCATGTACGTGAATAGAGAGATTTAGCGTTGGTTGAGCTATTGTGGGAGGAACTTATGGATCTTAAACGATCCACTCCCTTTGTAATTTCTATTTAATGTAAGTTTATATTGTATGCGAGAATAGGAGATTACAAAATGTGGCCATAGGGAAGAATTTGTGATACAGGCCCCTAGTGGCCTTTGCCTGTACTCGGGCTCGAGATATTAATAGAATCTGTTTATTTTATGTATTCGAGAATTTATGGCTTATATATTATCTGTGCGTGTCGCTGATTTTGATTTTAGTATATATCTGTGTTATTTCAGTATAGATAAAGTATGGCAGAAACATATTTATTTAAATGTGAATTCCATAGGTAATTTCAGAGTGAAGGGCGACGAAACGAGCGAACGGTAAAAACCGTTAGATCTAGAATAGATCAAAGGTAGAGAGTTTAAATCGCAACATGAGAGATTGCGTCCATCGCAATCGACAATGGTTTTATTTACATGTAATACATTGCAAGTTAAATTATATAAGTCACAGTGCGATGAGGAGGACCACGTGTCGGCGAAGGTTCAAGCGCTATCGCACTTCACAAGCGATAAGTATTGCAGTGAATGGAAAAAAGTTAAGTTTGCGAAATTGTGAAATGTTAATTGTCGCGAATTACGAAATTTAATAGTTGTAATTTTCGAAAAGAATCAGAGTTGTAATGTGGGTTAGAATGTGCTCCGATGAGGTAATATATTTCAGTGACCAGAGAATTTAAGAACTGTGAAGTGGACAGATCTACGAAATTGTATATTTCTCAATCTGCGATGTCACATACTCTACAATCTGTGGTATATCGTATATTGCGATTGTGAATTTGGTTAATATTGCGAAGTCCCGTAAAAGGGATCTAATGTTGCATGTTTCCGATGTATACATGGGCCCATATCCCACAGGTCCACTTGGTGAAATGTAAATTGCAGTTTTTTGCTGCATCATTTTGTCATAGGCCTTTCTGATTAGAGGTTTGGCCGCAACCTTTTCCTTAGATCCTTAAGTGGCAATGACACTACGCGTAATTACATTGACACTAAGCCCATCATCATGTGGTTCTGCCTTAACCTGTTTAACATTTTTCGTTTGCGTCTGTTGTTTTTACTACATATTTGCTATCAGCACAGGATAATATTCAATTACATTATCAAACTTTCTGTAATACTTGCAGGATTGGTGCATAGGGTTTGGGCAGTCTCTTGCATAATATCCAATGTCCCCACTGTTGTAGAAAATTAGTTTCCCTCTTCCTCATCCTGCGTCTCCACCTCTCCCTCCTCCCCATCCTCTTGCAGGGGTTCCTCCTTGCCTAGAGGGAGATACTAACGACGAAGTGTCAGCCTGCACCATATATAGGTTCGCCCTATCTACCATTAGGTTGAATGTTTAGCAGTTGTGCTTGTCGTGACCCACCTACGAGTAGAATCTACACCACTGTTGCTTCAGTTCTGGGACATAGGCACCTAATAGTGGGCAATGGTATCTGTCGTGCTATCTTGATATCAGAAAATCAGTGCACCAAAGTGAATGGATACTTGGTCGAGAAATATCTCTTGGGTGTAATGGACTTGGTCCCCCACCCTACAAGTAATCTAATAGCAGACGACACTGATCGTTGGTGTGGCCTGATACCCTGCAACATATGCACCAGACATCCGAGCTAGCCTCCTTACCTCAGTCCCTTCGCAAATTATAAATTTCTAAGTGCACCACCTCTAGCTGGCTTTGGATCTGCAACACCCCAAATTGAGCATCGTCCCTTGGCGCAAATTCTAGCTTCATGGAAATATATAGGGCTTCTTCCTGTGAATAAATCTTCTACTGACCCATAGGTCTGTGCAGATGTGGTAACAACAAGGTGATGAACCATTCTTTATGTTGTTTGTCATCATAAACAAATCCTATGTCGATGATGACTTTCTTCAGCCACTAGTCAACTTCCTAGACATACTTCGTAGGTCCTTGTTTAATATATTTCAGCTCTACTACACATTGAGAATAGGACTTAGGTTTACAGAACTACTGCTTCACGGCATCCTTAATCTCCTATATTGTAGGATATGCATGCTGAGAAATGTATACCATGAACCAATCCAGAGCCTGCCCTTCAAAGGTTATTAATAGTTGCACTCTCTTTACAACATCATTATTAACATTCTGCAGAGTCCATACTAAATCTTCCAAGAACCAGAACCGATCCATATCCTCGTCCCCCGCACCCTTAAAGGTGGGTAAATTCATGTGTGCAACCATATCATATGCAGGTGGGGGCGAAGGTGGGGTAGGATAATTCTTACCCTTGCGCGAGTTCGATTGTGGCGTAGCCAGGCTATTGGTCTCTGCGTGCACAACCCCACCTTTTTTTAGATAAGGTGGATCCCTTAGAGGACTGTACACCAATATATCCCCTTCTTGATTAACTCGGTAGTATTTACCACTTTGTGTTGTGCTTCCACTCGGATCGGAGGTCATTCACTCAGTGTGAATGCACATGACACCCTTTGCACACAATAGCATCTTAATGAGCAGTGGCAATGTTTGCAAGAACTTACCCCTGAATCCCTTGAAAAACCTTTGCTCTGATTCAGAATAGGACACAAATTGATTTACTACAAACTCAGTTACAAATCCACCCAACACGCTATCAACCCAGTGATCTAAAGTCTAGGTGATTTTGTTATCAGTCTTCTCCAACTGTTAGATCAGTTCAGGGGTCCATTGCATGACCTAATCGTCTTTCCAACAGGTTTGAAATTCCGCTAACCTCGTCAGCCACTCCTGCAGTTCATGTGCAAAGGTTACAAAGAGTATTTCATGTACCTCTATAAAAATGTACATATTCTTCCACTCTTCGACATATAACTTCTTACTTATATTTTATTTTAGGGCAAGCTCCTAAATTTTCTTTTCAAACTAGTCTTCAAGTTCAGGCTTCAATGGCTGCCAATGACCCCGTTGCATTACCCAATCTCTCTCTCAAAATTCTCTAGGTCCTAGCAGCAAAACCATTTATTGGTTTTATGGATTGTGACCTAGGTTCTGTTAAGGTTTACCAAAAAACACTTGTATTACTGGCCCTTTCGGCAATGGCCTGCTGGCATAGGTTAAGGTCTCACCTGAAGTAGTATGGGAGGGTGCTGGAACCATGTTTCTGCACCCTGAGAGACAAAAATTTAATTAAAGTGCATACCTTCAGATATGACAGGCCTGTGCTAGAGAAGCCCTGACCCAGAAACCCTTAATGATATATTCGTTGGAATAACTCAGCGAAGCTTATAAACCATCAGATAACAAGTTAATAGAAGCCAGGAAAAAAAACATAACCTATTCTATGCATTCATTCATTTCTAAAGTATCACATCCATGTGCGCATAAATTAATCATCAGTACTCAGTACATAGACAAAATCTTATGAATCACGTATAGAGTAGACAATAACATAACATAGAGATACTCAGATATCAGCAAAACGGTCTTCTCATTCATTAATATTCAGATTCCACTTACATAATCTTTACCAGCCGACGCAGATAGCCAGTGGGGTCTGCACACAGTAGGACTTAGGGTCTTCATGCACACAGCCAACATGATCCCTTACCCAGACAGCTCCACACTATAGATATCACAGATCCAACATTCGTATCCAGACTTAATCCAAGCTTAAACTTACTTTGAGACTTGATTTATCCATCTATTTATACTATATTAGCCTACACTATTCTATTGTATGCAAACCATGGTTTGCGAAGCCTTGGTCTACCCTTTGACCCATTATAGTTCATTAGTGGTTTTTATCTACCCCAAAACCCCTGCGCTAGACTAAACTACTACAAAATATTACAAAATTGCGGTTAGGGGACCCCGATTTGACATGAAGGAACTCCTTAATCAACTGAAGGAACATAAAAAAATTATATATAAAAAAAAAATTAGAAGAAATAAATTCATAGGATAAGTATCCGTTTTTCCATTAATCAGCTACAACTAAGAAATGTAATTTAATTTGTGTTTTGAAGCAGTTTTTTAGGATCTACAAATCCAATGTTGTTGGAGGAATTCCTTTCCCTGATGTAAAAGCACTGGAATATGATCCCAAATGCTTGTTCCCATCCTCCATTTTTCCTATTTCATCAATATTGTAAGCGAGAGCTTGATTCCTTTTCGAATAGTAATACAAATATCCGACATTGTTAAAAATAAAAAATAAATGTGGTTGTTTACATTGAAATAATGTATCTAGGCATAGGTTTAATCAATGCCAAAATGTTAAATAGGTTTAATCAAGAGATAATTTGGTCTTCAAGGCTTAAAGAGGCACTTAGACAAGTGACATCTTTAGATTGAGTAGGCTTTTCAAAGAAGCTAAATAAGATGACCTTGCTTCCAATGATATATCATGATCTTAAAGGACAAGTTGACATCTTCCAGAGATTTTTCAATACTTGAGAATTCAAAGAAATGTCCTGCATTTATAAAACCTTTAAAAACATACATAAGAGTCACACGATAAGCTTTGACCTATGTTATAGAGATAATATTAGACTTATTACAGTAATAAATCACCTTGTTGGCTCCTAGGCCATTACCAGATTAACACAATACCAGATTTGTTATTAACTGCAACTTGTGTAGTCACACATGCAAGTGATTACCATATCATGGTTTCTTTGTTGGCTTGAATTAGAATAATTAATAACTATAGGATAGGTCATGTACTTGGTTTCCCCCCCCTAGATTATGCCTATGAATGCTGTCAAAGAAAAAGAGACGTTGAATAGGCATCAAACATGGAAAATGATAACAGTGTTTTTTTAATTCTCACAACATTTGTGTTCCCCTAAATACCAAAGGGGGAATATGAAGGTAAGCTACTAGATCAAGGGCCTCTTGTTGAACACTAACATATAAATGGGAGGCCCTTTTCCTACTCAACTACAAGTAACATATTAACACATTACACATGAAAGGTAGTATTCGATCACGAGATCTTTGCTGGTTGATATGAGACTAAGGTAAAAAATACTAAATGTTAGAAGCACTTGCTTGTTCACATGCGATTGAGTCTACAAATGATTTTCAAGCAATGTATATGTTGTGAAGCTTGAGGATTATGAAGCTATTTTATAGTTAGTTCAATGAAGATAGGCAATTATACTCTCTCACAAGTGTTGCAGATGAATTAATGAACCGATCTGCACTTGTTACCTAGGATGTTTTAACTTTTACTTATATGCAATTAATAGTTATTGCATTATTTACCCTATAAGTCCTACTTGTCTAATATGAATTTATTGTTGTTTAATTTTCTAGTTTTTCTATGTGTGGAAAATGGTGGAAAAGTGGACGTTTTGCATCGAAGTTTCCCATCGTCCAAATCCAGGACAATCCACTATTAAATATGTGCTTCATAATGCGGTGAGAAATCATGTCATGCATAGAAAGGTAGATATACACATGAGGAAAACCAATAATGAATCCTACTATATTGCCCTTGTTGAGGGTTTAAAAGAGGCAAAAAACAATGTTGTCAATGAAATTGCACTTTTTATGAACTCGCAAGTCATATGCAATCAACTCAATGGCATCTATGAAGTTTGAAAAGCTAATTTAATACCCCTATAGAAGGAATAAATATTGTGGAGCCCTCATTTTAAATCTTTCAACATACAACGGATTGTAGACATTCATAACATGTCCACTAATACACTGGTGGAAGGATTGTCAAGTGTCGATGTAGGTGCCATAGATGTCACCAGATCATGATCTATTGCAAGAGAAGTCATCAGTCAACATCATGATAAGTCTCAACTATGTGAATGTGTTATTATTATCATTTTCCTTGGGGCTATAATGGCATGGTTATTTCACTAGAGAATAACCCATTGTAATATTTGCATGGTAAGTGGTATAATAGATGAATATTTTTTAGGATATAATTATTTTTTGTAGTGTTATTTTACCATGTGTCATGAACCTTTTCAACCACTAATTCTTTATTGTTGTTCAAAGGAAAAATATTTTCCACTAGGAATTACATTATTCAATGTTGTCATAATGACCATGCAATTAGTACACCATTATTCATGTGCATGGATATTTGGTTTTCTTTTTACTTCCTTGGGTTCTAATACATCCTATATTAACATGGATATTTTTTAACATAGTAAAAAAAAAACTTAAAAACAAATTTGACACTATATAGTAGGAATGATTAGAAACCCTGCTACTTAATTGAGAAATTATGTGCTTGTCATTTGGATTTTATTTTTCAGCTAGAAAAGCTCATGGATCAAACATAATACTCTGCCTATTCAACTTCCATGATCTCATCATCAATCTCTACACACAAATCCCTGATTTAGGGAGCAATGCAAGCCGTTTTTTTGAAGTGCTAAATATATAAGAGATTGCTAAAATTACACTAAATTATACTCTACCACTTATGGGGCTTTGACCTTTTAATTTATTATATGGATTTTCATCCTTCAAAATTTCACCAACATTTCTCATGGTATCTATTTCCTAACAAGAAAATGGTACAAAGCAAAGCAATTTGGAGCATGTGATGCATTCAATCTTCATAATGCTCAGAAATATTCAGATCCAGGACCTCTTTCCAGCCATTTTATTTCTCAACCATTCTACCAACCCATTTAACAATATTGATGCCTTCTCCATATGAGGGATCAACAGTCTGCTTACCAGTCACCAATTCCAATAGCACCACTCCAAAGCTATAGACATCACTCTTATATGTAACCTTCAATGTGTAACAAAACTCTGAAAAAGCATGGTGTATCATGATATAACATTTAATAATAACAGCTCGATGCAACTTGTTTTATTCTATATCTATAGTTTCTTTGGTAACATTAGTGAGAGGTTTGAAATCATGCTCTATACTTCAAAGGAGTATTAACATGCATCAAAAGTGTGAGAATATTTAAGAAAGGAATACTTGACGAAATGTTTCGATAAAGTCAATTTACTTGCAAACCAAATACCTCAAGTTTATGTAACCCATAAAGCTGATCTCGTATACTTCTTGAAAATTTATTATTGCTAGCATTGAAAATAGACAAAAGCCTAATTCTTCCTATAAATTTTTTATCATGGCTTAAAATTTCTTTGGAATTTCGCTAGATCAATTTCAACTTGGAGGAACCAATCTCAAATATTATGTACATTTCTGTAGGAGTTCAATATGCTTGAACTTATTTAAAACTACCAACAAAAATAATTAGTTCAGTTATCATGGCCATGAACAATTCAGGTTTTAGAATTAAATATTCAGATTAGGTTAGTCTCTCGCTAGGGTACCTAACCAAATAAAAAATTATAGTATTTGTAAAGAGGTTAAAGGCATTTAAGTACTAGGAACATAAAATTTAACATACAAAAACTGAATAGATGACCCAACTAGCCATGGAAATAGACATTAGGAACAAAATACCAATATAGCATGATCATAAAATAAACTTAAGGGAAACGATATGAGTGTATGGTAGCAACCCATTTGGGATATTTTTTTTCTCTAATAATACCACCATCTAAGGGCGATATTTCAAGTTGTTTTTCTATGTGATCCATATCGCAATCTAGGTCCTTCATAACAATGAAAATGCTGAGGGGAATAGAGGATGTCAACCTGATACTCATGGCAGTAAAGTAGTTTTCTGCAAAAACTCCATGTGCCAGTAAATACAATTTTTTTGTGTATACAAATTAAAATGGAAATCAATGTGCCTAGTTTCTAGAACCCAATAATCCAACTCAAAAAGAACCTACGTGTCTAAGGGTTGATTTCTGTGGGAGAATATTTCTCCCTTGGCATGAGTTATATCTTCCTGGATGGGGCATGGCGTGAGGTTGTGAAAGTGGGAGGAAAAATCCTCCAAATGGTGATGCACGTGCATAATTCCCATGTGGGTCCACTCTTGATAATAAGCCACTCCCTTGTGGACACAATAGTGTTTATGAGAAACAAGGGAGGGTTAGAGACAATAAGTAATACAAGCAGTAGTGGGGGAAAGGAAGGAGAAAATAAAATTCAAGGAGGGTTCCACATAGTAGGATCACGGAGGATAGGGTCAACAAGAAAATAAATATGGGAAAAGGATAATGCCAACCATGACCACCAAATAGGGAGAGGACTATAAAAGAGGGAAAATAAAATTAAAAGGAAACATACCTAAAGAGAAAACTTCTAGTGAGGGTTCCAAGGATACAAAGTAGCTGAAGCACAAAATCAAGAAAAGGATAAATAAGAGGGAATTTAAAGGGGGCCAAGGTGATATTGGAGGGTAGAAGATGGTGTGAAATCCCAAAGGAGGATAATGCACCAAGAGAAGACTAGTAGAGGTACACCCAGATTCATATGTGAAGGGCATAGACAGGAAATATGGAGTTGAAGAGGGTTAAGCACAAGAAAAAATAGAATTCTCTATAGCCTGCAAAAGTAATTTGAAAAGGAATGAAAACAACTCAATAAATGAAAGTTATTAGTTTCACCACAGAGCCATTTAGTTGAGGATGGTGTAGCAACCTGAAATTGGAAATAATCCAACTTGGAAGGTTGATTCCTACCCAATTGAATCACCGAGGAACCATGCAATGGAAGGAAATGTGCTACGTCATTACCTGTTCCTGTTGGTGGAATGGACTGCTTATGCATGTTGTCATTGCTTGAGAGATACAAACTATCATGACGGAAACTCCACTAGTTCTTTCCATTAGATATCAAATTTCCTGGACAATTTCATTCAATGTAATAATTTTTTTAATAAAATTTCCAACCAATAAAAATCGTTGTGGATTAATCCTCACGGGGCCTATCATGATCAATTGAAAACAGACAAAATCCTAATTCTGATTATAAATATTTTATCATGGATTAAAATTTCTTTGGAATTTCGCTAGATCAATTTTAGCTTGGAGGAACCATCAATCTCAAATATTATGTTAATTTTTGTACGATTTGAATCAACTGGAAATTATTGACAACTACCAGCACAAATCAATTTGTTCTGTTATCATGCCCGTGAACAATTGAGGTTTTAGAATTAAATATTTAGACAAAATAAAGTAGGTAAATTTTTGGGGCTCATCATATATGGTAAAACACTAATAATCTCAACCTTTTGTTCAGTCAAATTGGCATTATAAGAAAATGTTGGAAATCTCATTACTCATGTACTCAATTATTGGAATCAAATATTCAAGTACTCAATTATTGGATTGTAGAAAGACTTCATTTATATAGAAAATATGAGGCACATGTACATACTTGCAGCTTATCAGAAGATGGAACAATTTTAAGCTCTCCTAACCGTAGCTATGGAAACCAAGAAAACCCTAACAACAAACTCCTCCTTGTTAGGAATCACATGTAACCAAATCTACTCACTCCTCCAGGAATCCTCAACAACATAGCATCATCAACTGTAATGAAATTCATCGCATGACTTTTACTAGGTTGAAAATTAAGGAAGAAGCTATAGTTTCTCTCACAACTGGTTTGAGAAGCCAATTTGCGTGTTGTCTCCAAGTTATGTGATTCCAGTGACCCAATCATCTTCAGATTGAGGGGGACCCATTGAAGAAGCCCTTGTTTTTGTAACATGACAATGTAATTTTCATGAGAGAAAATAATAACATGTGAATTAATACATGCATCAGAGTATATAGTAGATCAATTAAGAGTCTCATCATAAGCACCTTGACTCATCTGATAAAAAGAGTTATGGTGGGTTTGTCTATGTTCTTCACCTAAAATCACATTATTGTGATATTTCAACCCTGAAAACATTCACACACTACATTAACAACATAAAAAACAACTAGTGCACAAAGTTGAGAGCGAAGACAAAGAAACAAACCTGTAAATTCATCAATTTCTGTGATGTCAGTGACCCAATCATGTTCTGATTGAGGGGGAACCATTGAAGAAACTGTTATGTATGTAAAATAAAAATGCAATTTCCATTAGAAAAAATAATAACATGTGAAGTAATACATGCACCAGAATACAAAGTAAATCAATTAGGAGTCTCATAAAATGCACCTTGACTCATATAATAAAAATATTGATGGTAGGTTTGTCTATGTTCTTTAGATGAAGTCACATTATTGCGATATTACAACCCTGCAAACATTCACACACTACATTAACAACATCAACAACAACCAGTGTACAAATTTTAGAGCAAAGACAAAGCAAAAAACATGGAAATTCACCAATTTGCATGATGTCAATGACCCAATCATGCTCTAATCGAGGGGGGCCCATTGAAGAACTTGCTATGTTTGTAAGATAACAAAACAATTTCCATCAGAGCAAATAATAACATGTGAAGTAATACATGCATCAGAGTGCATAGTAGATCAATTAGAAGTCTCGTAAAATGAACCTTCACTCATCTCATAAAAATATTGATGTTGAGTCTATCTATGTTCTTTGCCTGAAATCACATTATTGCGACATTGAATCCCTGCAAACATTCACACACTACATTAACAACATAAAAAAAACCAGTGCACAAAGTTAAGAGCAAAGACAAAGAAATAAAATTGGAAATTCACCAATTTGTGTGATGTCAGTGACCCAATCATGTTATAATCGAGGGGGACCCATTGAAGAACCTGATGTGTCTATATGATAGCAACACAATTTCTATCAAAGCAAATAATAACATGTCAAGTGATACATGCATCAGAATACATAATAGATCAATTAGGAGTCTCGTCAAATGCACCTTGTCTTGTGTGAAAAAAATATTGATGGTGGGTTTGTCTATGTTATTTATATGAAATCACATTAATGGGATGTTGCGGTCCTGAAAACATTCACACACTACATTAACAACATCAAAAACAACTAGTGCAAAAAACTAAGAGCAAAGACATAGCAACAAACCTGGAAAATCACCAATTTCATCTTACGATATTGTTATCATCTCCCTATAGAACTTAATTGAAACATTAGAGGATGCATTGATGGAGAGAGGACGACCACACTTATTGAGGTGTTGAAACTGAAACGGTTCATCTTCGGATGCAGGGACATTCAAATCAATATCCAAGATGACATTATTTTTGCTTCTTTTATTTTTCTTTTTAGGACTAAGGAAATTTTTATTCCTCTTCAAAGATGACTCATAAGAACACAACCCAAGGGTGAAGTCATAATCCATAATATGAAGATAATTAACATCATCCATAAGTTTTTTAGCCAAATCAATCAAATTTTTTGTCTTTCTTACAATAAAAGGAGGACTATTCTGAAATCAGTCTAGATAGCCAAAGAACTCCTCTCTCAAAAAATTAAGTTATTCAACATTGTCATCTTC
Organism: Pinus albicaulis; assembly: GCA_034641835.2. Lineage (NCBI taxonomy): Eukaryota > Viridiplantae > Streptophyta > Pinopsida > Pinales > Pinaceae > Pinus > Pinus albicaulis. The sequence continues at coordinate 531,109,705 of CM076582.1, read as the reverse complement.
CATTTTAGTTGTGATAGTATTTGCATGAAGGTTTGGTTCCTATGTAATTATCTCAGAAGGAGCATTCAAAGTATTGGGTGTGGTATCAAGATCTAATAAAGGGTTTGAATCCATAAAGGAGGAATGCAACCAATCTACCTTTATGGCATGCTTGAAAATGTTGCCCCGAATAAACCATGGGAAATCACAAGTGATAAAATTTGTGTGACGAAAGATGACAATATATTCCTAATCGGGTTTAATTTTACTCCTCACCCAATAAGCATGAGATATGCTCTCATCAGGCCTGTAATCACTCTCTGGAATTATTCTAGCCTTTTTGTGGTTCTTCAAATTTCCTTATTTCTTCATAATTGCCTGGAATTGATAACATAGATCAAAAATTTTGAGGAGAGTATAGAATATCCAATGCATTCTACGAGAAAATTTATTTCGTCTATCACATAGAAAGGTTGTCTTGAGATAACCGTGGTATGATTCCACATCATTATTTGTCTCCTCGTTTGCATGAGGAAAATATATGCAGCCTTTAACCGACATCCCTACATGGAAAAAATCAATTATTAAATATATGTTTTCCTTATGAAACAAAAAAACATACAACACAAAAGAAATAGTATGAAAACTTACAAATCTTGTCATCGAAAACCCAATTCTTGTAGAAATAGTCCAAAAACTTCTCCTCGGTTGCAAATTTGGTGAAAAATGCATTGATTGCATCATCCATTTCATGACTAGAAAAATCTTTCAAGATATGACCAAGTTCATTGAACACCTATTTTTCTTTTTCTGAGCTACTGACCAATGGATTAAAATTCTTTAGCCATGCCCTCCTTACATGCCAAATACATAAGATCACTTCACATTTCATGATTCTCATACCATATTTAATTCATTTTAAGTGAGATTTTTTTAGAACGAATCAACTAAAAATGTAAAATAATAATATTGGTGTTACCTCAAAGAAATGATTTCAGCCATAGCATCATCAACCATGAAGGCATTGACTTTCCAATTTGGACGAAATTGAAAAAAACCTATGCACGAGGCTCTCTAGCCATACTACTATATCTTGTGATATATTACATGACATCACCACCCATGCAACTAGTACTGAACTTTGATTCTCATCAAACAAAAAAGCATGTACATATGATACTATCATATTAAATAAAATGCAGTTAATTGTAACTCATAAATAATATTGAATACTTATAATGAAAACGATTTTATGAAAGTAATCATGGGAAAAAAAAATCACCCCAAATTTATTTGTATTGAACGTTGAGACCATGGCTATCAAGCTATTGTGGGATAACTTGACCATAGTTTCCAACATCCATTTTTTTTTGTATCCTAGCTATAAAAAGGATCTCTCCACCATTGGGCTTCTGGTGGAAGAAGAACTCATTTCATTTTTTTTAATACTAGAGATTCACACTTATTTCATCTTTTCTATCCAGTTGATAACTTTATTTCTTCAAACGATTATAGATGTTTACAACGTATTTTCCATGTACAAAAAAAATCCTATCTTGAGTTCTAGCATCTATGTCAAGATATTTCTTAATATGCATTTTACAAACAGAGTCATTTGGCAGTTGAAGAAAAAAAAATTCTAAATAAGAAATAACGTCCTTTGAAAGTCTTAGCATCTTCTGAGGAACATCATCACTTAAAGTGTTTTGTTTGCCATGACAAGGCCATCCTTTCCAATATTCATGATCGTACATGTTGTATGTTATTACTGTTATGCTGGGACCCCGAACCATAATCTTTACACTAAAATGGAATTGACATCCCCTCTTTTTGGAAATTGAACGCCTTGGTTTGGTTTTCCATACTTCTCTCTTATCAACTAGACAATAAGAGAAATGATAACTATAGTATAAATTACGAAATTTCATCACATCTGATAAATTATAATGAACTATTAATATCAATATATAAACAATGTTGTTCTAAAATACATACAGCTCATATAGTAAGGCAGTAATAGCCCTTGTGCTCGGGGGTTTGCTTTGTCGACGCACAAAGGAACATGTAGCATCTGGGTTCGATTCCTCTCCTTTTATAAAATCATCAATTATTTCTTTGGGAATTTTGGCAACACGGTCAATATTCATGTGTTCTTTTTAGACTTCAATCCAAACTAAATCTTTACTAGAAAAATGATTTTGTCTTTAAGGTCTTGCACCTCAAGAGCCATGATTGTCTGTCATTTCTTTTCCATGTTGTCTCAATGTATGAAAAAAAGTGTGGAAACATATTAGTGAGTTAGAAATGATGATACATTCAACTACAATTAACCATTCATTCAATAGAAGGTATATCTCTATGTAACAACTTGGAATCACCTTTACCTAATGATCAAACACGCAAGGTAAGGTATAAATCTAATCATAACCAGTGTGTTTATATTTTCCTAATAAATATAGGTGTCATTGAGGTTTCGTCGAATTAATTTTCCGAGGAATGGTTTGGTGACAATAAAGGACTGATGTGGTACATACAAGACGTAGATTCAACCACTACATGCACGTGATTGAAATTTATTGGCATCTTAAGTTTATGATGGGATGAGTTATGGTGGAAAAAAATGTAGCAAGGGAGGAGATGTTACTCATATTGGATGAGATTTCAAACATTACTCAAGAAATATACCGATGAATGGAGTGTATAGAGGCCCACTTAGGAACTCCCCCAAATCAAGTTTGTTGACTATATTGTATCCTTATATGTAGACTTAGTCAAACCTTGTGTTTACTAGCTTAAATAAAAAAAGTTTATTTATAGAAACTAGAAATTTAAATTCATTAAACTTGCTCAAGTAGAAATAAGGGAAAAAGAATTTTTTTATTGAAAACTTGAAAGAAGAGTGGTTACTAATTCGGATCTGTGCAAACCAGGGAAAATTTCTAGGAATTTTGTGGGAACATTGTCAAGGATCTTTGGTGTTCTTCTAAAGGAAAAATCTTAAAACTTGATTATGGTTGTGCTTCGATCCTATGGCTTTGAATTTTTCAAGAAGGGTGTGCCTATATTCCCTTTCTGTGGAATATTTGAGGACTTTTTGATCACTATATTATGTGTGGTATTTGGTGGTTGGTTCAAGTTTATAGAGGCCTATTCTGGTGTAAATCAAACCCATACTTCCATGCCCTAAGTAGTGTACTGATATTGGATATAGAAGTTTTTTGTTAACTAATTTTTTTTGTGGCATATATGAGGGTATGTTATGAAGTCTAGTTCTATGGAATTGATCTTTCATTGGAGCATCATCACTTTTTGCAAAATCATATCTATATGTTAGTCAAAGAAGTGGCTTGACAACATTTGATTTGAACTGTGATAGAACAATGTTAACTTATCATTGTATTTAGTTGTCTCAGATTAAAAGGGATGTTGTAGAAGGGGTATTTTGAAGAAATTTTTATGACCAAAAAATTCTAAAGCATGGCAGGGATAGTGTGAACAAATACAATGGCAATGAAGGAAATCTATTTTTACAGAATACATCTTGACATTATTGAATTTCACAATTCCAGGGTAGAGCATCCAAAGGTAATCTTAAGCAAATCATTTGGAATTCAACGACATAGCAATGGCATTCTCTACTAAACACACTAGAGGTATGATTTACATTAAAGAAGACTATATGTACAAAGGGAATTTATTTGATGACATTGTATAATCCAAGGATCCTTGGGTTTTTAGTATTTCTAAATCTATACATATTATATTTAGCACTAAATTTCATTGATTCGACATGTATAAGATGGACTTATATTGAAGGATTACAATAAATCCTCACTTAAAATGATCAAATTATTGGGTTATTTTTTGAACCATGAGAAGTTTGTAACTCATTAAAGTGATTTGAAATTCACTTAGGATCAAACCAATTCATTTCTACTGTAATTTAAGAGTATATTCAAGAAGTTAGATATATGATATTTTATGATTTAGGAAGGGTCTAGATGTATGGAGGCAAACCTGTGAGTGAGGTGTCTACTCCTCTAGCCTTATCACAATGGTCCAAATGTCTTATATGGAATTTGAAGCCAAATGGGGAGAGTGGAATACCTACCTCCCAATCCTTTCAACTATTGGTTTGCTATCATATTATTAGGAATAATACTTACTTGTATTGGAATCATGATGTCCAGTGCTCCTGTAGATGTTGAAAAATCATTTTCCAGCACCTACAGGAGTACTGCAAATCCTTTTCCAGAACATATAGTACTTTGAGTCAAAATTGGTCTAGTAAAACATCAAAATTTTGGATATGTATACATGTTAATCATCATTGTGCTCAATTAAAACATAGGGTAAAAGGTAATGAGTAAAAAGGTGAAATCTCGAAAGGTAAAAGGTAAGGCAATAATAACAAGGTGGAGTCACAATTTTAAGTTGGTAATAATAAAGGGAATGGTCTTCATACGTTTAATCCTCCTTAAACATAAAAACATCTCACAAAACCCATAATTTGGTTTGATATTGCCAACACAAGAGGCATAGATTATGCGTTTAGTTCCGGCTTGCAAATAATTATAGTTTGAAGTGACCATCAGAATATGTGGTAAGTTTCATCTTTATAACATTTATTTTTCGCTCATGGATATTATAGATATATTTGTTTCCTTGTTTCTTTTTTCCCTTGCATATGATGCAATATAAACTATTCAAAATAACTAATTCAATTATTCTTCATGTTGGAGATGAACATGTAGGTTTATCTTTATTTTCCTAAAAACATAAATGTTGAATATGACAGAAAATTTATGTCTCTCTGTCTTTTTGGGCCAGGTAAGGAGGGGTTAAATAGATGTGGTAGGGAACAAAAATGTGCATACTTTGGAGAGACAACCAGCTACCACCATGATTACAAATTTGTTTCCCATGCATGGAAATCCCACTATAAAAGCGATAATGTTGTTGACCTCGATATATGTTGGGATTGGTCATAATTGTAGTGCTCTTGGTGTCTTTGTTGTTTCCCCTTTATTTTTTGGGAAATTTTTTGGTGTGGCCATAAAATATTAGATGCTAGTTTTCATTCCCTCCCCAAAGAATAAGCCCTTAATTTTTTCATATGTTTTATGAAATACAGAGTAACCTATTGTAGGTGATGAAAGGAATTTACTTAATATCCTTTGTTTTAAGGAAGAATTAGTTACTAGAATAATGCATGATTGTATCAAATTGTATATAGCTAAAATAAATGTGCAGGGAATAATGTGTTTTCCCTTTGTTTTTTGGGAAATTTTTAGCTGCGGCCATAAAATATTAGATTCTAGATTTCATTTCCTCCCAAAGAATAATCCCCTAATTTTTTCATATATTTTATGAGATACAAAGTAACCTATTGTAGGTGATGAATGGAATTTATTTAAGATCCTTTGTTTTAAGGAATAATTAGTTACTAAAATAATTCATTATTTGTATCGTAATGCGTCTACCTACCATGTATATCCCTTAGAAGCTTTGAGATATTCCAAAAGCTTATGGACTCAGTTGAATGATACTGTCATTTTCCAACCATTCTTAGCAAGCTTCCTCAGACCAACCTAGAGCTAGTAGAGGTAAGAAAAGCGATCCATCCTCCTCAAATTTTTGGGACAAGGGATCATCTACCACAATTTATTTACCTTTCTTATAGGTAGTTACATAGTCACACCCCAGTATCTCAATGTCCCACCTATGTTGCATTGGTGAGGATAAACTTTTTTCAAGAAAGAAATTTAGAATATAAGATAATAATGGAATTTATTTAAGATCCTTTGTTTTAAGGAAGAATTAGTTAATAGAATAATTCATTATTTATATCAAAATGTATCTCGCTACAATGGGACATTCCTAGAGCTTATTGACTCATTTGAATCATAGTTTCATTTTCCAACCATTCTTTGCAAGATTCCTCAAAACCAACCTAGAGCTAGTAGAGATAAGAAAATGAATCCATCCTCCTCAAATTGTTGGTACAAGGTATCATATACCACAGTCTATTTACCTTTATTATAGGTAATTAAATATTCATACCCTATGAGATCATCCAGGGAATTGGACTTCTGCTATCAATGTCCATACAATTTTGTATGGCAAGTGGAGTAAGGAGAAGAGGGTTATAAATGAGTTTCTGATATCAATCTCTAATAATACAAAGAGCCCTTGTATGGGTAAGTGTTGGAAAACAATGTAGCTATATACTGATGAGACTGGTGCCAATATTAGCATAAACATAATGATTTCTATTCAACATGATGATTACTACTACCATGGTAATGTACCAAGTAGGCTTACTGTTTAGGAAGTGATAAAGAATGCCATAAATGCCAAGAGTAGTCCCCTTCCCATTGATCCCAAGAATGGTCTTTACCTTATCCTCACTTCGAGTGATGTTTCTGTCTAGGAATTCTGTAGAGAAGTATGTGGATTTCATTATTTTATAATCCCATCCATTGTAGGATACACATTTCTTTATGCATGTCTTGGGAATTTTGGAAAATAGTGCCCAAAATTTTGTCCTTATCCATTTCCAATTCCAAGTTACATGACTAGCATGAAGGAATTCAAGGCACCTAATGGAGATGTTGGTATGAATGCGATGATAAGTGTGCTTTCCCATGAATTGGATGAGATTTCGTTGAATCCCATGATAAATGCCTGGTATGATGGTGGGGATCCTACTTCTCATACTGAGATTGAAGATCTTTATCAAGGTATTTATGGGACTGGAGGTCGTGGATTTTACACTGAACAAGTCCTTACAAAATTATTTGAGGCTAATTACAATGTAAATGGCATTAGGAAGAAGTATTTAGTGCAATTGTTGTGGAGTCCTATTTTGAGTGCCTGCTCAAGACCAAATGCATTGGATAATTGAAGGTTCTATAGTGCTCTTGTTAGTGGAAAATGGGTTTGCTAGTGTGATGGTTAGACTCAGGGGTTTTTCTGCAGCCTTACTATCAAAAATTCTATTTTTGGGTTGGATATAGACAACTTATTCATGGCTTCTTTACTGGAATAGACCTCAATATGCCTTAGGTTACTATACCCAATAATGCAGCAATGTTTTCTGGAACACTAGATGCTCTAATGCCATTTTTATTTCTTTACAGTATGTAGTGACTGTTTTTATTTTAACCTTCATCCCATTCTATGTGCTTGCATGTGTATATACAACTTTATCTATTTAGAATATTCAGAGAAGTCTTGAATAGAGAGAATTCTTCTACATGGCCTTCTCTATTTACTATTTAGACTATTCGAAGAAATCTCGAGCATATAGGTCTATTGAATTTTTAAGATCTATTTTGATTAAGTAGTGGAGTAATTCTATATGCACATTAAAATTTAGTAGAATTTCCATTTATGGTGACTAGGTTTCTAGAATGATGTCAATGTTGTGCCCCTTTCACTAGTCAAGACTCACTTTTGAACCATTGGATACATATCGTAAAATTTAGAAATGGAATTTGTTGTTTTGAATCGTGTTTCAAGTCCCTCAAAATATACATAAATTTTTAGTAGATATAGTGGATAGTTGTTTGACATATATATCTAAATGGAAAATGGATTGAATCCTTAAGAACTCTATTTGATTTTCTGAAATTTTTTTCTGGTTTTGAAACATCTAAGAGGCATCAAAGTCTGTTCTCTCTTCTAATTTCCTAGAGCACCCAAAATTCCAGATTATAGCACTAAAGGATTTCCAAGTCCATGAAATTTATGTTTAATAATGTTAAATGAAGCAACAACGTAGAGTGGATTTTGTATCGTTGGAGTGTAACTTTATATCAGTTAATGATATGCAAAAATTTTGTAGGAACATTTACTACCAGATTCTCTGGATTACAAAACTGAAGTATAAAAATATATTTTACTTTTTGGATGTATATTACCTTCAAGTTCATAGGCTTGAATTATTTGAAATACCACCTTCATATCAACCTCCATGTCTATCATTTCAGCAAAATATAATTTTCATAAGCATTTGAAGACTGTGTTTTTATGACCGTGTAATGTGTATTCCTATGTTTTATGATTGATCTTCACTAATATTGTATGCCTATATGATTTTGTGACAGATGGGCAAGATTGGTCACCTAAAACATTATGAGTCTGATGGAACATATACATTCAAGGTTTCTCGTGCCGAGGAATTCCAAATTTTCAGTGAAGTAGGCTAGTTACCCAACATTAAGCTATTCACTGAGCATAAAATGAAACTCTCTTCTAATTTTGTTGATACTTTTTATGGTAGGAAGAATCTAGCAACGACCAAGGTTTTGTGTCTTACGAAAGGTAACTAAATAATCCATCAAACATATCCTTATTGATTGTACCTTCTCAGAAAATGCCCTCACATTCCCTCAGAATTTTGTGTCATATCCCTAGGAGTTAGCAACCAATCACTATTATGGCTAGCAGTTGATCCACTCTCAATATTCCCAGGATAGGGATCCTATTAGATTTTTCTTAAGAAAATTAATATTTTTGTTAAAACTACATAATGATGATTTAGAAAAAAGACCATTAATTACTATAATATGCATATAATAGAGTATTATAGACCCATATTTAGCTTGAATCTATTTCCCAAACCTTTTAAGCACCAAAAATAATTATACCTAGATTTCTTCTTAAAACCTCTCCATCCTTGATACACGAAAAAATGAAGATAAGAAATATATTACTATAATACATTTACATTTCCAAATGTGAAATCCTACCTTTTCTCAGAATACAAGTCACTCTAGTTTGATCCTAAGAAGTCAGGGCTACCGAGGAGTTTTGAATCTATAGGGTTCTTCCAACTGCTTTGACCCCTTAGTAACCTGGTTAAATCAATAGAAAATAAAGGAGTTTATTTAAACTGTGGAATGTTGAGTCTAAATGGGGGATTACTACTCCTGTTTATCTCCCATGAATTGTTTCCAAACTTCCAACCAAACATTAGAATTGGCATGCATTCAATAGTGAAAGGCAAGTGGCATAGTGAAAAAGTAGATGATACATATGATAATATAAGCCCCTCCCACCATATACCCCCTGATTTCTTCAATCATGGAAATGGGAGAGTATTTAAGTGTGAATATATATTCACACATAACAAAGGTGCAGTTTTCTTAATGGTCTCCATTGAAGTCTTTTTTAAGTGATGTTGGTAATATCTTTGCATGATCTACCTTCCATCTTGGATAAGACTCGACTATTTGGGTCATAACTATTTTTTGTTCTGTGTAGTGGAAAATTATTAGTTTGTCTCTAGTTCAGTGGGTGGTGTCCACTTCATTTTCATTCAATTTGGAATTATTTTGTCTCTTACATTTTCTTTGGCACTGAACCCCTTTGCACAATTTCAACTAGCAAAAAGGGCCATAGACACTCCAACCATTGCATCCCGTGTGAATTTTATAATATTTTTCAGATTTAGTGGAGGAATGATTGCCAAATTGAGGAATTAAAAGTTTCATTTTCTCACTGTAACATCATGATGTCTTAACAACTGAGCCTCATACAACTAGGAATGCAAATTATTCTTCTAATGGCGACCATCCAAAGCAACCAAATTGAAAAATTTGTTGCAGATCATAACATGCTCTAAGCACTGGTTTTATGTGCTGGTAGGAGCTCCGATTCCTTGGCATAATTTATGAGGGTTAGTAGCTTTCAAAATGAAGAAACATGCAAGAAAGAGAATGAGAGATGGTATATGAGAATGCAATCTTGGAGTTCAATCTTCAGGCAGGCATCAAGCAAGAAACCCTCAATGGCCATAATAGTGAATGGTTGCTAACTCCTAGGGTCTTCAGTACAAATTTTTTAATGGCTTTGGCTCCACTATCATTCCTATAGGGATGTAATTTTTCCACTTTATTTTTAGCATATAATGATTTAATTTAATTTTTTTTTTATCATTTTTAGCAGTTCAATTACAATCTTATTCCATAGGTTATCAAGTTTTCAATTTAAAATAATAGTTCTTGAACTGTATCATTTCCCTCCAAGTCCTACAGCAATGTCATACTAAATTAATTAATGTTATCCACCTTTTGGGGATAAAAGGTACATAAAATAAAAAATCAAAGGGCCCTTTAAAATATAGTACCTATATTTTTATCACAACATATTTCAAATGTTTAATAAAGTTCATGACATTGATCCCCTGACATTGAGCAGGTTTCTAACTTAGGATACAAATTGTGTAGGCGCTGGAAATTTATTTTCCTTTGCTTCATGTAGGCATTGGAAAATAATTTTCTATCCCCCACAGGATTTGTATCCTCGATAAACACACTGGGACCACTGGATTATCCAATGGACAACCTGAATTATACTCATCATAATCTTAAAAAAAACTCCTTAAATTATAAAATATCCCTCCTAAAATGTAAATGTAAAAATATTTGATGAAGTGATAGTAAATAGTTTTAGCAAAACCTTGCTCACATCTTAAAAGTTTATCTTAAAAAATAAAATATTGATGCAATTATTTTGTTAAAATGATTTTCAAACAATCCAAATAATTCAAAATACAGGAAGAGTGGAATTTCTTTTAGGGGAGGATATGATGATATGATGATATGATGATATCTAATGATATAATGGTGGCATAAATCCTTATAACACATACATACTATTTCTATTATATTTCATCATCAAGCTTTTTAGATATGGGAGTAGGATTCCTTATTGAACATGTATGGAAACTATACAAGTAACCAAAAATGAGTTATGCTCTTAGCAATATAGACTGCCCTATATTATATTCAATGTGTGAATGGTAAGATGCATTTGTAAACAATAATTTATGTGTTTAATCAAGAGCAAGGTTTTGTCTCTAATTTAGATGCTATAAGAAGCTCGTGTTTAGGGTAGGATATAATGATATGATAGGATCTAATGATATAATGGTGGCATAAATAGGATATGAATCTGTTGTGGCGATATCAACCCAATCTGTAAATTTATGGTGTACAATGATCTGCATTAGTTTCGTATTATATTTGCATTTTTACTGTTATCGACCATTGCTGCTCATAATTTTAAAACAAAATTGATGGTTTCAAATTGACCCAAATGGTGTTTATATGGTAAAGGATAGAGTTGTTGTAATTCATCATATTCCGTCTATACATTAATTACCTAATTGAGTTGGTCCTATGATCTTATGGAATTAGATGTTGATGTAGGAGCATCGAATCACACTTAGTCAAAATTGAAATTCAAAGCTGTGGAAGGAGATGTTGACAACGATCTGAAAAGGGGTGCTAATTTCCATTAAATTTGGCTAAAATGATAAATTTGTTCCCTCAAAGGAGAAATCGATGGCATCTAGAAGATACAATTTGTTTCAAAAATATTCCATGTAATTAAAATAGAGTGATTCTAGGGATTAGTTAAGCACTTTTTGGGAGGAATTCGTGGATCTTAGATGATCGAATCTTTTGTAATATCTTTTAAATGTGAAATATGTGGTTGTATGATGGGGGGCCTATAGAATGTAAAAAAATTTCCAGACTGACAGAGGCCTCCTGGTGTAATTCGAGCTTGAATAAATAATGGAATCCATGTATTTTTATGTATCCAGGAATGTTATGGTTCATGTGTTATCTGTGTGTGTTTATTTAATTTCAACTTCTCACTGTGTATGTGTGTTATTCTACCTTTGCCTTCACTCTGCCTCAGATATTTAAAAAAAAATGGTTCATTTCAGCAACAATGTAATCAAAATCTAACTTCATTACGTTTGTTCTGTCGATCCCGATTCTGGGAGACAGGATATGGCTGGCCATCAGGGAAAGCACAGACTGTGAGAATTTTCTTGAAAAACCAGTGATTTATATCATGGTTTTCATCATGCTGTTCTCCAGCGCTGGCCTGATAGGGGCCTGCTGTCGGGTCTCATGGTTGTTTTGGGTGTATTTTTTGGCCATGTTCTTGTATGTAATTTTTCTCTTCTGCTTCACGACCTTGCACTTGTGTTTGTGTTGTGTAGCAGATGAAGGGTGTTCAGTTTCGATTGGAGAAATTTGGTTCCTATTACTTAGTTACACTATTTTTACAGGAGTTTGATTCCTGTTCATGATCCAACAACTAGGTTTCAGTTATTGCTACATAATGGATGATTTCATCCAAACATGAGCCCATAACCCACATTTTTTCAGATGGAAACCTTTAGAGAATTAAATATGACAGACTAGGGTTAGCTCCGTCATCAAGTGATATTAGAGAAGAAAAATATTTTGCATGCAATGGAAGGAGGTAAAAATATGTTGATGATTGGTAAGCGTGTGGGCTTTATATTTTTGTGTAGGTAGTACTAGAAGAAGGTGAAAATATTTGCATCAGCCTAGAGTAAGGAGTGCTCATACGGTTCCAGAGGAGAGAACGATAGATATGCCAAAATATTGAGCTTAGAGGAGAGAAGCTTAGTGAATTATCATGTAGCAAGGAGGAGGCTTGCTACTGCAGAGGTTTTGTTGCAACTCATGAGTGCTGTTACAAAAATACCAAGAAGGCATATGACCAGGAGGTCATAAATTTCTGTACCTCGAGAGTCTGATGCATGAACATTGAACCACCCTTAGTCAAAATTGTATTTCAAATATGTGGAAGGAGAGACGTGGAAAACGATCTGAAAAGGGGCACTAATTTCCATGAAATTTGGCTAAAATCATAAATTTGTTCCCCCAAAGGAGAAATCAATGGCATCTAGAAGATACTCTTTATTTCAAAAATATTCCATGTAATTAAAATAGAGTGATTCTAGGAATTAGTTAAGCAATTTTTGGGAGGAAATCATGAACCTTAGACGATCCACTATTTTGTAATCTCTTTCAAATGTGAAATTTGTGTTTGTGTGATGGGGGGCCTATAGAATGTAAAAGCATGGCCAGGTCGATAGAGGCCAACTGGTGTAATTTGAGCTTGAATAAATAATGAAATCCGTGTATTTTTATGTATCCAAGGGTTTTCTGGTTCATGTGTTATCTGTGTGTGTTTATTTAATTTCAACTTCTCATTGTGTATGTGTGTTCTTCTACCTTTACATTCGCTATGCCTCAGATATTTTCTAAAAACAAAATGGCTCGTTTTAGTAACAATGTAATCATAATCCTAACTTCATTACATTTGTTTTGTCGATCCTGATTCTGGGAGCCGGGATATGGCTGAACAATCGGGCAAGTATATACTTTGAGAAGTTTCTTGAAAAACCGGTGATTGTTATCGGGGTTTCCTCATGCCGATCTCCAGCGCTGGCCTTAAAGGGACCTGCTTCTGGGTCTCATGGATGTTTTGGGTGTATTTTTGGCCATGTTCTTGTTTATAGTTTTTCTCTTCTACTTCATGGTCTTGCGCTCATGCTGTGTTGTGTAGCAGATGGAGGGTGTTCAGTTTCGGTTGGAGAAATTCAGTTCTTTTTCCTCAGTTATACTCCTGTTTGAGGAGTTTGATTCCTGTTCGAACACTTTGATTCATTTTCTCAATCCATCAACTAGGTTTCTGTTCTTGCTGCATAATGGATGATTTCATCCAAACATGGGCCCATAACCCACAGGTTTTCAAAATGGAAACCTTTAGAGAATTAAATATGATAGACTAGGGTTAGCTTCGTCACCAAATGTATAGTATAACAATAGCACAATTTATTTTATCCTCTCATCTTCATGTGTCAGCACAGCACTGTTTCGAAGGTAAAACGTCTGGCAGCGTATGGAGAAATCGTGTCTACAGTGCATGGAGAAATTTGGTCTACAACGTCTTCATCGTGGGTCTCTGTCTTAGGTTGCCTGCCTTTGCAGCATGTGGGTTTCAGCATAATTCACACACAAAGGGGCCTTTGGATTGTTTTCAACCTCCACCAGAAGACTGTCATTAATGCAGTCGGTGGAGTGGGGTGGCGGAGGGGAGTTGGGTGGTGGAGGCATTGGGAGTGGTGGTTGGACGCGAGAAGAGTCCACTACAGAATGGAGCGAGGTGGTGGAGGCAGTCAGCGGAGAGTAGAGTGTTCCATTGGAGGAATGGAAGCTAGACATGTCGGGGCATTAGGAAAATCCACTATAGGGAGGTCGTCAAAGGGGGCCTGCACGTCCCATCACCAGAAGAGTTGTCGAAGTAAGAGAACGAAATTCTACATTTCATCGACTTGTAGACTCTTACAAAAGAAAAATATTGGTGAAACCATTTGTACAATGATTAATGCTTTGCGTAATAATTACGTAGTTAGTACATGTTACGGTCAATATTTTCCACAATCTCTAAAACCATCCTTCCTAAAATTGGATGAAAGGGTTAGTCGCAACCATTACTGTTGTGTCGAATTCTACAATAGTTAGTAGATGCTACAGTCAATATTTCTAGGATCTCAAAAATTATCCTTGAAATAAAGCACAAATTTGGCCAAATATGTTGAAATAAAGCATGAATCTCAAGAAAAATCGTCGAAACAAAGACCAAACCAGGAAAAATTCTCTACAAAAACAACATTCCAATTTTCGTGAACAAAAATAAATAATCAAATGCAGTAGAGACTTGTAAAAGAACAATTTACAACAATATTAATATTTCAGTTCTCACAGTGTTGAATTGAGAGGAGGCTAGGAATCTAAGTGCGCAACTATTACACAATTCTTGAAGCAAAAGAAGAAAAGAAATTACCATTGCGTATTTAAATCCTCCATATTTTATACGAGTTCACATTGGAGCGACAAGTTGGGAGTCTGATTTTTATGCCATTAGCCCTGAAATCCTTTAAAAAAATGAGTTTAAAGAGTTACTATTTTCGCTTAGAAAGACACCCGCCACTGTGAGGCGTAGGGAATTTTAGCTGTAGTTACTGCATTTTTTTCTCAAAGGTAATTCACAGGTAGTAAGCAAGGTATGGATGTAGATCATATTTCGAATGTAATGAAAGAATTCATAATGAAACTAATTTATTATGCCCATGATGACTCTAAATAATTCACAGGCCATGCAGATATTTAACGGAAATAAGTGGCAGAGATAAGTTCAGATCTCGTGTTGATTGTCACAGTGATAAGTCACATATCACGGTGATAATTACTATATTCAGTTCAGATAAGTTGCATTTCCAAAATGATAACTCCCATTATTTGATAAATCAAAATATTTGATATACAGGAAACACAAATTACAAGTAATATGCTAATTTTTATGGGAGATGTGATTTATTTTACTGCAATATCTTCATTTATAGAATGATATGCGTATTATTTCAATGATATATATTGATTATCAAATTATACGTGAATTATCAACTCTTGGATACGTGACTTATCAATTGCTAATATACAAATTATCGATGTGTATCGGCTCTAATATGTCAATTATTTTTGTTTGATATGCAACTTATCAAAAGAAAAATGTAATTTATTTGAGCCATAGTCATCAGATGGATGAGTGAGGAAGCGATAGCGAAAGAAATTTTTGGTTGTGGAGGGGGACATGATCAACGAAACATGAACACCACCATGGCATAGCTTGGCTTACTCAGATTTACGCAATGCTTAAGAGGCATTGGGTCACTCCACTTCACGCCACATTCAGAGAAAAGACAGAGAATGTGGTGGGAAATTTTTTACATAAGAAGGGTTAGGGGAGAATGTAGTGGGAAATTATGGGATGTTTCAGCAAATAAAACTTGTATGACATTCCACGTGTCAATGTTTTTACTTTTGGCTTTGAAATCGATACATAAGAAACTACAGACCTTGAAATTTTGGACACTTTTTACAAAATTCCAATCCGATGTCTGAAATGAAAGTTATGACGATTTTCCCTTGGCCACCTGTTTGAGATGAAATTCTGAAGCATGAAAAAACCCTAACTTCCTCAGGTCATAGCTCCGAGAATATAGTGAGCGAAGATCCGAAATTTCTATGTGTCGTTCGGCAAGATTTTGGCTCAAATGGGTTTTTTTCCACTTCTGAACCTTCGTAGAAATTTTTTTATAGTGAAAATTCCAAGATGACCTATTTGTAGCAGCAAAACCATAGAATCCAAAGCTCTAATACCAAATGTTAAGCAACCATTTCAGAAAATAGAAGAAAATATAAATCAACGAATTAGAGATCAGCCTCTTCGAGGGGGAAACCTCCTTTACATTAAATAAACGAATAATTCTTGAATGATACAAATGAAAAAACCTCCTTTCTATATATAGGAGTCCAATGCGTAAAAATATAATCCTAGCTGACATAGCTATAACAATGTAAGGGCACAACAATAACACTAGTGGGCTTCTATGGGGCACAATAATAACAAAATGGGGACTACGTAGACACAACAATAACAATAAGAGGGCTATACTAACAATATCAATGAGGGGATATACTAGTATTATAGCAACCTAGTAGCTTAGTTGACAGTCACAACAATTGGTCATATCGTGAAAATCAACAAGTGCAAGAGAAAAAAGGGCTAAATGCCAAATTCGTCTCTTTTGGCAACAATTTCTCTTAGAAATTGAAAAGGTCCCCAAAGGCCTTTAGGCCTATAGAAAAGTTCTTAGGCATGATGGATGAGTCAGAAGTGATTTTGGCAGCAGATATTGTTATCAAAGACTTCGGGCTTTGACATGAATGAGTTGGTGTTAGTGTCAAAATATTTATTCTGCCATCACTGATCAAAATCACTTTTTTCATTCTCATTTTAGGTGTCCCACTCTGAAATTTTTATTTCATTCCATTAGGTCATAGGGTCAAAATCATGAAAATTGGTAATTTCACCATCAAATTAATATTTTGAAGGAGTAGTAATAGTCAAAGGTCTTCAACATTTTCAGGTTCCAAACTATCATTTCCAAGTAAGTGGTTTTATGTTTACCATATTTGTCTCTCAGTTGTGCTTGGAAAGCTCATTTCCCTCTCCTAGGGCTTTGAGGGCATTTTTCTTGGTTTCATGACTTCCATGGTTAAATCATAAATAAGACTTGTATATTGATGCTCTTACACCTCCCCCTATCCTTAATATACCTTCCTAAACACTTCACATCACTCCTATCCCTCAAAATGATCATTTTTTCACAAGCCCTAGCCTATTGCTACAATTTGACACTTTTCTAGACTAGGCTTGTGTTTTTCCCTTTTGGACCCCTTACCTTCACTCAATCCTTGAAATTCCACTTTCCCATACTCTTTAAAATATATCCCTATCCCCAAAAATTTCCGCAATAATTTAGGCAGCCCCTAACCCCTTCATTGCCCTCCCTCTACAAGGTAGTCCTAAATCCCCTGTTTTTCCTACACCAAACCCTAATTTCCTCTCCCACTGAGCTTGGGTTTGTTATGGAATCAGAGACATATGAGTAGGGTAGGAATAAGGGAGGTCATATCAGAAAGTATGAATTCATTTCAGCTCATAAACATAATGTCCCCACCATTTTTCAAAAAGTCATTCCAAGGGAGAAATCATTTGCCACACATAGGGCCGATTTTTCTTCAAACTGTGTTTTTGACCAAAGAGAGATGAATTTGACAAAAGTGAGATATTTTTTTATTATAATAGGCCAAGAAAGAAAAAAAATATTCATTTTTTACACAGGTATCATGGTTTGGGAGAAATTTCAAAAATATAGGTGCTACAAGAGGTTTTCTGCACTTCTCGAGTGACCTTGGGAAAATAAAGTTTCTCCTTGATGGAGTGTCCAAATGACTTGCTTGATGAGTCAAATGATAACTAAATAGAGAGATATTTCCAATGAGCTATCTTTAGCTCAATTTTGGGTTGAGGAAGGCCTCCAAAAGTTTCATGTAACAACAAACAACATTTTTGCACCCTCATTCTGCACTTTTTGACCAGTCTTGGGAGAATCAATTTTTGACAGGTCAAGTCAATCTTATTCTGCAAAATAAAGACATATTTGGAAAGTAGAGAGGATAATATTTCCAACACGTTATACGCAGCCTAATTTTGACATTGGGAATGCCTCCAAAAATGGTTTGTAAAAAGGTGTTGCGCAAATCCTTAACAGAGGGTGCAAATGACAGAGTGAGGGCGCAAATGACCATTTTGCTAATATTTTTTGGTTTTTCACCGAAATTTTGACTTTACTTCAGAAATTAATATTTATATCTATGTAATTGATGATGGTAAATGTAATTGTGTTGTGGATAAGTTACCTAGGGGTATATTCATTAGGTAAAAGTTATCCTTAAGTCAAATGAATCAATTTGAATGTATTTAGGGAGGAGTCACTTAGAGCTCCCTACACTCTACAGTTAAAAATATTGTGGATCAGCTTTTCAACTTAGGGATTCCACCCCTAAGGTTGGGAGATATTTTTTGAGGCCTATATCATGTCATTTTTTACTCATTTTCAAAGGTTGGAATTAGTTTGGATGTTTGCTAGTTAATCAAGGAACTATTGTACTCAGTTTGGCTAGCTAATAAAGGGGAGTTGCAACTACTTTTTGGGATACATGTTGTATTTATGTCTATCATTGTCTTTTCTTCAGTATGATATGTTTGAAATTATTGTATTCATGTTCACTTCATTTCTATGTTATGATCTCTTACAAGTTAGATAATCAGAATACATGTTTGCACATGCTCTGTTTTGGGTAGTTGATCATAGTTTGCTCACTTTCATATGTCTGAGAAAAATACATCTCTTATGATTTTCTTAGCTTTATTTAAGTCTCAACACCATTCCATCACAATCCTCTTCAAGTGATAAGAATTGTACCTACCTTTCCCCATTGATCCCTACAACCATAACTCATTTTCCCTAACCTACTTTTCCTTGACCTAATTCCTTAATGCAATGATTCCCCAACCAAATCAAATTCAAAAAAACCCCCTGCACTCAATATCTAGCCTAAAAACCTTGATTTATCTAGCCCTCTTGGCTATTAACCTTTTGGAGAGAGCCCTATTTGACTTGATAAAGATAGCTATCAATTCAAAAGCTTGGTCTGTGGTTACCTCTATTAGGATTCTTTTTTCAGCCTTAGGAATATGGCAGAGTGATAACAGTCAGAAACTATTTTTGGAATAAGAGATGATGCAATACACTTGAATGGAGAGTTGAGTTGGAAGATTTAATTTAACAAAACTTGAATTTTAGCATTTAATACAAACATAACATAAGTTGGCAGCTCGATTTGGCACTAAAAATAACCCTTGAATTTTTGGTAGTATAACAATAGTTAAGAGACATATCTGGAGATTATCGTAAAATAGGAGGTTCAACCAATTTAGAAAAGGCTCGCTAAAACCTATAGCTCACTATAATTCAGGGAAAAAAAAATTTAACTCATAAATTATTGATGTAACATGTGAAGTTAAAAACAAGACCTAGGGAATAGGTTTAGAGGAAAATTTGTGAAGAAAGGAAAAAATAAGAAAATCATGCAACAAATCAATGAATAAGTTAACCAATGATTGACACAAAAGCAAATCAATCCAAAATTATTTAAAAGTAGAATTGGAGCAGTAGAGTTGAGGTGATTGTTTGCAAGAGTGTGTGTGGTGGAGTGTGTGGATGACAGTTGTTGGTGTATCATGGTGCATAATGTTGGTATGCATCAAGGGTGAATCAGATACCAATCTTGGTATTTGAAAGGTCTTTTAGAGATGTAAAGAATTTCTTGGGTGATTTGTGTTGATGTTGTTGGTGTATAGAGCTTGGTGATTTGTTCAGTAATGAAATATTGTTGAAGGTGTTGGTGTTATCTCAGTAATCATAGAATGTTGAAGGTATTGGTGATTGAAGAAATTGTTTAATGTTGAAGGAAAATTGGAAGTCAATATTTCTAGTATGAAAATGGATGAAAGTTGAACCATTGAGTGTCTAACAAGTGGTAGCTTGTACATAAGGGGTTGGAGATCCTTCTAGTGGGTGTTGGAAAATATTGAGGTTGTAGTAGAATTTGGTTGTAGCTAATAAATCAAGGGGTTGTAGCTTCCTATTGGTTGTATCTAGAGAATTGTAATAACACGTTTTAGCTTTCCCTATGAATGAATTGAAGACAAGTTTTGAAATTTTACATATTATTTGTGTGTTCCATTGAAATTGTTGATATTGATTCCTATTATGATGATTTTAGTTAATTTCTTAAGTATTTAACGATATCCCAATAACCTTGCATGAATTATGTTATCGCTCAAACTAGTAGGGGTCCTAGAAGAGGATCCTTCAAGGGATACTACTAAGTCAAGGGAAAAAATGGAGCGATAGCCCACTATCACCTTAGTTAAGACTCCCTACTCTGTACATACTTGCACTAATAGGAGGAGACCCGATATTGTTAATGAATCAATGATAGGATGAGAGGTGATCCTAGAAGCCTATTCACAAGAGAGGCTCAGATATATGGATCACTTGCTTGAAAATAAAGATGAAGGATCTCTAGGAAGGGCTTAGAGAATTCTAAGAGCTAGGATTTGAGTATATGAATTGTCAATAATATTCTTATCTCCTAAAATCTTTGTGGAAACATGGATTCCAGGTGGTCTTTGTGAAACTGGCTTCGATAAGTTGTGGGACCGCACGAGACCAAGTGGACCTAGAATTAGGTTAAGGGTGTGTAAATTTTCAACCAAGGGTGTGATTTAGCTAATTTAGGGGGAGAAATGGATTAAAGTATAATTTTTTCTTGATTTTGATGCAATAAACCCAATGAGGTCCTAGCTAAGGGAAACCTTGGGAAAGAAATTGTACTTGAGCTAGGGCTTGCAATATGTTGAGATCCCACTTCCAAATTTGCTTCAAATTTGGAGGGAATATAGATAAAAATACAATGCAATTGTGAACCAAAAATATAATTAAATGGATGGCTAGATTGTGAAATAAGTGATGCCTTAGTTGACCTCTGTAGTCTAGGCCTAGATAAAAAGAGAGAACATGAGAAAAATATTCTTTAAGGTAATCACCTATGGAGGACCAGTGCCAAATCATTTGGAGGAAATGGAGTCAAGGATATTTCAATCACTCAAATTGATTCACTTATTCCAGGAGGCCTATAAAACATTTTCGCATTGAAATTAGGGCATGGACAATTGCTTCAAGGTCTTTATACTTCAATATGAAATATGTGATGAATTATTACGGTTTTTTTTGGAAAAATTTCTCTAGGAAAATTCATTTATTAAAATATGGCCCATGACATGATGCAATGGTAATAAAATACAAATTTCCACCATTTCAAACAAGAAAAGAAATAAATTTCAGCCTAGTATAGCCAAAATCCCCAACAACATGAATGTGAAATAAGAAAAGACAAATTAGCATTAACAGAGTAATTACATGAGAGAAACAATATATCAAATAATCATCATATGCAAATATATAATCTCCAAGACAAAAACGAAGAAATCCAAACATCAAAATTCATCGATCAATCTAATTTCTTCCTCCAAAAAGAAAAGCGAAAATCTACAAAGAGATAATGATCCAATACAAGTGATTATGAGAGAATGAATAAAATCATCATATATTTATATAATGCATAATGAAATTGATTTAGAATTTTTTTGCTTAATGTAGCCCCTAAAATAAAATAATGTGCATAATCACAACCTTTTGGTGACAAGCACACAAAAATAGCTCAATAATAAAATAGTAAAGCCTCTCAAGAGGTCCAAATGATCAATAACATGTGTTTTTAGGCCTCAAATGAGTCCTAATGAAGTCCAAATATTCCATAGTGTTAAATAGGACTCCCAAAAGTAGTGGATAAGGGGGTTGCCTCTTGTTCTCCAAGTGATAAACTTGTGGTGCTCACAAATCAATGTGGGGGCACACGAGTGTCCCATGGGTCTCTGAACAAATCAAAGATTGATGTAGACCATCTAAAAGGGATAGGAAGTTGGAATAAGTGATTCCACATCAACATATAGATCCTTGATCATCTGCCAAGTGTATGGTGTAACTGTGGAGCCTGTTGGGCATGGTGGACTAGGTGCATCTTCCTTGTCCAATAGTTGAACCACAAGCAATATATGAATGACATTGGGGATCCATGAAATGTTTTTTGTTGTTGTGGAGGACCATGGCTCTCTACACACAACCTAAATTTTCCAATGTATCCCTCTGGATGGTTATGACCCTATATAGGGAGACCAAACTCAACATGGATACCATATACAATCCTGAATTACGATATAATGCATCCCCTTGTGTTCTGGTATACCAAGTCATTAAATAAATAAATTAAAAGAGTTTAGAAACCATGGAAATCCGGTGGGCACTTCATAATGGCATTCCCTTCCATAGTGGGCTTTGGAATGTGCTAATTTCTCCAAGCTCCAAAGGGGGTTAACAAGGCACCTTATTAGGTGGTTTCTACTTCTAAAGGGGATGATATATCCATGTTACATCCTTCAAATGATGGTGGCATGTGATATAGGGATGGAATGAAGTAGGGGATGAAGGGGAAATCCTGGGTCACATGCCAGGGTACAAGGGTATCTAATAATGGGAAGTGCAAAGTTGGGTAAATAATGTATAGGAGGGAGAAATCATGGTACGTGAGTTACCCTGGCCTTGATTTTTCCACCCTTCAACATATGATATTTTCATTTTATGATTTTTCTTAGGTTAAATTCTCAAGGCTCAAGGAATGAGGGCATGATGTGTAAAATATAACAGTGGATACCCCCTTTAGGGTGAGGCAGTTCATTTCCTACCTGGTTTGGGATGATCTTGGGTCCTTGAATGACAAAGGAGTCTCATCTAGGGCATATAGGAACCATGCTGATGTCCATCGAAATGAGGTAGAGATCATGCATCGACTTTTTCCCATGTGATAAATGTGTTTATCTTGACCATATTTTGGATTTTTTGGTATATTTTCCTATTGAATGTGTCTAATTATGATTTATTAATTTTTTTTAGTTTTTCAACCTCTAGGCATCATTTTAGGACCGACCCAAGGTGTGGGAAAAGGGGGGGAGGCTGACCCTTTGTGGACCTAGTGGAGGAATATAGACGCAAGTGGGAGGGGTGATGAATGGGATTATAATGAGCATAAGGGGAGTGGTATATGTGGATTGGGGAGTGGGGAGAATGACCCACAACCAAAATCAAGGTTTCCCTTGTAGTACCACCCTTGAAGTCCAAATGTCAGTAAGATATCCCACTGGACTAGGGTCAAAGGTTAACATCCAAATGTGACCTATTTTCCATGACAAGTAAACTAAAATACTCAATTACCAAATGACAAGGCACACCTTTAGGTTTGATAGGCCCACCTTCAAACATACGATTATGATAGATGGGTGAGGGACCACATGGATGGCTCAGGTGGCAGATAAATGGCACAATGAGCTAGTTGCTAACTGCAAGAAGCTAATGGATACTAGTTGAGGACCATCATGAAGAAAATATTTCTCCTATGGATATCACCCAAAATGTGGTGGGTAACATCTGGCTCCAACTGGGACATGATCTCTTAGAAAACTGAGAAAATTTGTTCGAACAAGAGGTCATGAGAACACCAACATTCTCTTGGTTTCCGTAGACCTTCTACCTGAACATATCAAATACTAAACCCATGGGGAAACATGCTTCTATGGTGTCCTATGATCACCCATGCTTGGTGTTAGGTCATAAAACAAAATTTAAAAAAATGCAAATTTTAATCTAAATGAAGCTAATATACAATAAGAAATATCATATGACACTATTTCTAATGAAAAATGAGCATGCAATGCATCCTACCCTAACATGCATACAAAAAAGCTAATATTAAGAGTAATAATAAATCCATTGCAAAAAACATATCATAAAAGAAATACAAATATGCATTCCTATATGATTAATCCCATAACAAATCCAAAATAAGATTCAAACCCAAACACATGGAGGATGTTGAAGGAGGGAGGTGGGAAAATATGGTTTCCATGTGAGGTAAGAGGAATACCTAAGAAAATTAACACGAGTCAATATAAAAATGAGGAGCCTTCCCTCTAGGTACACAACCGTGGAATGAGCGATTATCCTTAAAAACTTCTTATCATGATCATTTCTCATAAAATTGTTCTTTGAATATGTCATAAGGTTGTGATGAGAAGGGAAAAAAGGGTGAGAGAAAGAAGGAGTGAAACAAATAGGTTTCCCAAGGTGATGGTCACATTGGAGAGGGGAGGCCATGGAGTGATCAAAACCCTCAGGGTGTATCCAAGGAGTTAAAGTATAATGAATGAGGAGCTCTTCCTTGAAACAATAATTGGAATGGGGAAAGGGCTCATTGTCAATTGAGTTCATATGACAAGGCCAGGTGAGGGAATCACTTGATGAAGACTGAATATGATGAACCATAAGAAAATGTAAAAGGGAGGGTGAAGTATTGTATTCAACGAGTTTCTCTTCCCCAAAATTATAACCTAAAGGCTCAAGTGATTTGAATATATAATCATACCAAGGAGAGGTGGGAGCCTTATCAATTTCCTTAGCATAAAAGATTGGGTCTCTCCTAAAAGGAAAATTAATCATTTCCAACTTCCCCTCTTCATTCAAGGGAAAATAATAGTTCTCCTTCCCAAGGGTATCGATGAATATGTCATCATTAATAATGCGCAAGAGAAAGGGAAGACCAACATCAACCTCATCCTCCTTGTCAATGACGTAAATGGGAGCAAAATCAAATTGAGGACAAATAATTTCTCGTTTCTCCTTTTCAATGTAATCTCCAGTGCCATCTTCCAAGTGGCTAATTGGATCACCTTCCTCAAGGTTCTCAAAATGAGAGTCATCAGGAGTAATATCCTTGAGAAAGGTAAGGTTAGTCTCAACTTCACCTTCCATAGGCTCATCCTTCCCAACGCATGTGTTCTCAAACTCATACTTTTCATCATGTGGACCCAAGGAGGACTCATCTTCCTTCTCATTACTTAGAATCTCAATGTCTTGATGATTCTAAATGAAGTCTTCCTCTTGGATGCTTAATGTAGTGTATACTTGAAAATGTCTAAGAAATCCATCAACGAAATCCTTAATAGATGAGATGATCTTAGGTTCATGATCATGCAACCATGAGTTATGACCACTGAGAGATTCCATGAACAACAACATAAGGACATCTTGGTGAACCACTTTCTCTCTTGAAGCATGTGCATTAAATATTTCTACATGGTCAATTTTGGAGAGTGGATCACCATCAAACACAAGCACCTGACATACCATCCTTCCAACAACATGATTAGGGTGCACAAGGATGCCAACGATATCAAAATTGAGAAAATTCTCAAAGAAATACAAACTATTTGAGATATACATGAAAATTATGTAGGCATCACCAAGGCGAATTTAAAGATGTCTAGAAATATGCTTGGTTCACCCTACAAGCATCTATCTTAAATTTCAATGAAGAACTAGGGCTTCTTTATTACAATGGAGTCACCAATAATGATATGTCATTATGTCATATGGGGAACATAACACATATGTTGTTTCCCCCAAAATGTCAACAAAATGTTACCGCTCAAACTAACAGGTGTCGTAAAAGGAGATCCTTGAAGGGCTACTAATGGGTCAAGGGAAACAATGGAGCGATATCCCAATATCACCTAAGTCTCCCTACTCTTTACAAAATTGCACCGATGCGACGAGACCCGGTATAATAAGGATCACGAAAATGAATAAATCAATGATAATATTAGAGGTGATCCTAGAAGCCTATTCACAAGAGAGGCTCATATATATGGCTTGCTTGCTTGGAAAGCAAGATGAAAGGCTCTTTAAGAAGGGACTATGGGAATTCTAAGAGATATATTTTGATTATATTACTTGTAAAGAATATTATTAGCTCCTAAAATCATTTTGGAAACTTGGATTCTAAGTGGTATTTGTGAAATTGGCTTCAATAAGTTGTGGGACTAAATGGGACCAAGTGGACCCAGAATTAGGTCAAGGGGATGAAATTTATCAACCAACGTCCTGCTTGAACTAATTGTGGGTGAGAAAGTGATTAAAGGAGAAATTTTCCTTGAATTTGATGCAATAATCTCAATGAGGTCACTAGCCAAGGGAAACCTATGGCAAGAAATGGCCATTGAGAGAGGACTTGCAATATCTAGATATTCCACAATAAGATTTGCTTCAAATTTGGAGGGTCTCTAGAGAAAATTCCAATCAAGTTGTGGAACAAAAATCAAAGTAATGGGATGGTTATATTGAGAAACAAGTGAAGCCCTAAGTGACCTATGTAGACTTGCCTATAGAGAAAGAGACAAGGTGAGGAAACTAGTCTTTAAGGTGATCACCTATGGAGGACCAATGCCTAATCCTTTGGGGGAAACGTAGTTAATGATATTTAAATGATTGGAATGGATTAACTTAGTCAATTAGGACTAGAAAACAATTTCGTATGGAAATTATGGCATGCACAATTGCTTCAAGGTTTTTATACTTCAATATGAAATATTTGATGACTTATTAAGAAATTGTTTTGACAAAATATGTCTAGGAACATTCACAAATTCAAACATGGCCCATGACATGATGCAACACTAATAAAAGACAAATTTCTACCATTTCATAGAAGAAAAGTAGTTCAACCTAGTATAGCGAAAATCCCTAGCAACATGCATGTGACATAAGAAAAAGAAAAATTAGCATTAAAAGAGTACTTACATGAGAGAAACAATACATCCAATCATCATCATATGACAATATAGAAGCTCCAAGAAAAAAATGAAAAAATTCAAACATCAAAATTCATCCTCCAAAAATAATAGAGAAAATATCCCAAGAGATATTGATCCAATCCAAGTGACGATGAGAGAATTAATTAAATCATAATATTACAATTCTTAATGAGTTTGATTTATCTAATTTTGGCCTAATGTAGCCCCTAAAATAAAATAATGTGCATAATAACAACCTTTTGGTGCCAAGCCCACCAAACTAGCTCAATAATAAAAGAGTAAATCCTCTCAATGGAGTCAAATAATCAATAACATGTGTCGTTGGGACTTATACGAGGCCTAATGAAGTCGAAAGGTTCCATAGTGTGAAATAGGACTCCCAAAATCACTGGAAAAGGGGGTGCCCCCTTGTTCTCCAAGTAATAAACCTCTATAGCTCACAAATGTATGTGGGGGCACACAAGTGTCCTCATTGGTCTCCAAACAAATTGAAGATACATGTAGAGAATATGAAAGGGCTATGAATATGGTATAAGTGATGCCACATCACCATATAGATCTTGTATCATCTGCCATGTGCAAGGTGTAATTGTAGAGCTGATTGGGCATGGTGAACTAGGTGCATCTTCCTTATCCAATAGGTGGATGACAAGCAATCTATGAATGAATTTTTCGATCCAAGGAATGTTTTCTGTTGCTGTGGAGGCCGATGGATCTCTACCCACACCCTACATGTGCCAATGTATCTATCTCAAGGGTTAGGACCTCGTATAGGGAGACCAAACCCAAGATGGGGATCATCTACAAATCTGCATAAGATCCAATGCATCCTCTTGCATTCTAGTATACCAATTCATTTATAAATCAAGTAAAAGAGTCTAAAAACCATGGAAATCAAGTGGAAACTCTATAATGGAATGCCTTTCCATAGTGGGCTATGGCATGTGCTAATTTATCCAAGCTCAAAAAGGGGTTAACCAAGCACCTTATTAGGTGGTTTCTACTTCTAAAGGATATGGTATGTCCATGGTGCATCCTTAAAATGGTGGTGGCATGCGATAAAGTGATGGATAAAAGTAGGGGATGAAGGGGAAATACTGGGTCACATGTTAGGGTATAAGGGTAGCTAGTAATGAGAAGCCCACACTTGGGTAAATAATGTATAGGAGGGAACAATCATGGTACATGAGTTACCTTGGCCTTTATTTTTCCACCCTTGTTCATATGCCTTTTTCCTATTATTATTTTTATTTGGTTAACTACTCGGGGCTCAAGGAATGAGAGCAAGATGTCTAAAGTACAATGGTGGATAACCCCTTTTGGGTGGGGTGATTCATTGCCCACAAGGGTTTGGGATGATCATGGGTTCCTAAACAATAGAGAAGGCTCATCTAGGACCTAAAGGAACCGGGGTGATGGCTATGGAAATTTGGTAGAGCTCATGTATTGGCTTTTTCCCACGTGCTAAATGTGTTTTTCATGACCATATTTTTCATTTTCTAGTACATTTTCCAGTTGAATGTGGCCAATTATGTTGTTTCTTTTCCTTTTTTAGCTGCATAAAACTTTGGGCATCGATCTAGGCCCAACGCAAGGTGTGGGAAAAGGGGAGGGGTGGGGGGGAGGCTAACCCTTTGTGAACCCAATGGAGGAATGTGGACACAGGTGGGAGGGGTGATGAATGGGATTATAATGAGTGGAAGGGGAGTGATATATGTGGATCCGGGAGCGGGACCACACAAACAAAATCATGGTTTCCCATGTTGTACCACCCCTAAATACCAAAGGTTATTAAAATAAATCCCATAGGACTAGGTTCTAAGGTTAACATCTAAAATATACCTAGGGGAGAATTTCATATAAATATTCCACTCATTATATAAAATCCCCCCATTAATCGATGGCCAATATTTTCCATGAAAAGTAAACTAAAATAATCAATTACCAAATAAAGAATAATTAAGAATAAGAAAAATCAAGAATAATTGAACCAACAACTAAATGAAAAGGTTCAATCATATGAGAAGTCGGAAGGAGAAATCATATTTTTGAGAAATGAAATTGAGAAGGCTAAAACACAACCGAGTTTCAATGAAAAATTTGGAAAAGGAACTAAATATTTGAATGATATATTGGAGGTTCAACATGTCTCTAAACATTGTAGTGGTCTTGGCTTTGAAGTTGAGTTCAGTGTAGGAGTTGAATTAAATGATGGAAATGAAAATACCTTTGTTCCAACTAAACAAGGGCCTGCATTAAAGCAAAAGGGAGCCATTACTCTTGCAAATATAAGAAGATAATAAAATTCAAGAATCCATGAAACTATAGCTAGATCATAGGGTTAAACCATATGAGAATTTGGAAGGAGAAATCATATTGTTGATAAAGGAATTGGAGATGGTTAAAATGCAGATGAGTTTCAATCAAAAATTTGGAAAAGGAACTGAATATTTAAATGAGATATTGGAGGATCAACGTGTCTGTAAAGACTGTAGTGGTCTTGGATTTGAAGCTTAGTCCATCACAAGAACTGGATTAAATGATGGAAAGGAAACTAAATTTGTTCTAGCTAAAGAAGTACTTGTGCTATAGAAAAAGGGAGACATGCAACCTTAAGATCTAGCAAAAGAATAATGTTGGCCTAGAAAATCGAGTTACCAAGGATTTATTTCAGCGCATAAGACAATATTCTAGGTACAATGATATTTTCCCATGGTATTTTTTCACATCCACCAACTATGGCCACAGAGTAGCAAAATGCAGAGTCAATATATCATACAGACAAATCATATCCAAGAGAATAATCTAGCAGAGGAGAATAAAACCCAGGTACAATAATTATTTTGATCCTTTGAATTATCAGGTTAAATATTTTAAATGCCAAAAGTTTTGGCATCTACCAGTCAATTGCAGACTTAAAGAAAAAAGGAAAAAACGAGTAATTAAGAAAATTGAACAAAATACCTACGTCTCGAAAGAAAAGGAATGAAATATTACTTTTTCTGCTCAAAATGGTGGGAGCCATTGGTATGTGGGCAATGGATGTTCTTGGAATATGTTAGGAGATAGAAGCAAGTTTTTGATAGGGAAAGTAGTTGACAAAGGTAATGTGACTTTTGGCAACAATAATCCTAGAAAAATAATTTCAAAAGGAGTGGTTAGTCTATGAAATAAAAAGGATAAAGAAAATAATGTTTTATATGTTGATGGGATGAATCATAACTTTCTTAGTTTATCTCAAATGTATGATCAAGGCTATGATGTGATTTTTAAAGCCAAAGTTTCAAATCAATTCCACATATATAAGCGATATAGTTCTTGAAGGTGTAAGAATTCATAATACTGTCTACATGCTCAAAGAGAAGACAAAAAGGTGTTTCTTATCTATTATCACTCTCCCCAACTTCCTAGGCTGAAAATAGTAGTGAATAAAGGTAACCACAAACCAAATTTTGTCTAGGTAGCTAGTAACCAGAGAGGGTTCTCTCTGTGTCACTTTTTTAAATATTCAATTTTAGGCCGAGTACTAGATTTTAGGCTAGATATGAGTTAATGTGTTTTAAAATTTGTTTAATAATTTGTTTGCTGGAAAAACATTATAATCAGTGAAGCTAAAACTGATTTCAAAGACTAAATTGCAGAGAGCAGAGTAAGGCAAGATAGGAAAACATTTTGAGCATAGCTAATTTTTCATTTTTGTATAGTGGTAGAAATAGGCAGGGGTTAGAATGAGCATTTTACTAAATTCATTCATCAAAATAAAAGACACATTATAGAAATCTTAATAAACAGAACATGTAACTAATCTCTAGTTATAAACTGATAATATTTTTACACAACAAATGGAATGGAAATGTAATAACAGAAAGAAAATACAGTGCTCAAAAGAAATACCACATGAATCTCACAATAATTTGCTACAAATCCTTTGATTTCATTAATGCAGGTCCACAGTAATACACAAAGTTTCAAAAATTGGATTTTCCAACAGTAATACTTTGTACAACAAAGTATTTATAGAAAATTAAAATTACAACAATTACATTAAAGGTTATCATAATAAATAGTGCTTTATTTGCTAACTAAATTCTAACTGCATCATGGAAATAAATTCAATTTTCTTGTGCTGGCACTGGCTCTAACTGAAAAATGTTGCTGAAGGAGATAATTGTGGGCTGTGCTAGCTGTCAGTTGACTGATTACCTGGAAGAGATTTGACTTTCTGTTTTTACTAATTACTCTTGAAATTCACACAACTTTTCCCAATGCTCTTCCTCAAGGATGTAATATTCCTAATTAGATTTCAACTAGTTGGAATATTAATTTTTTCTTTTGTCATTTAAATAGATGAATAAGAGGGTAGTGAGACCCATAAATCTCTTTAGTAGGAATAAAATCACTTCTAATGTGAATGTGGATCATTGTATCAACTGAATAAAACACTGTTGGGTGTGAATAGGGCCTAAAGCATGTGGATGGGATCAAGGTTGACCAAATCAACAACGTTGTCGTGGAGGTAGTGGAGAGTTATTGCGGGACATCGCAGTTATGATGGAGGAGTGTATGCATGAGAGTAAAATATTTAATGAGTGGGACCAAGGGTGAGGAAGCTCACCAAGCATATAAGGAAGGGGATGAAAACCATAGAAGGCATTCTCATTATTGTTTATGTCTTGGTCTTTTATTTCTTTTTGCATGCTTTAGCTGTTTAGTGAAGTTTGCTGTGCTGTTTAGCACAAGAGTGTTTTCGAGAAGAAATCACACCCTCATCCTCGGGGGACTTAGAGTGCCCACTCAGGAGAGGTTGGTTTGAGCTTCATCCCACCATCTAGAATTAGGCCAAGCTTTAGCTATCTACCACAGTGCAGTCTCCTTCAGGAATTTTGTTATTTTGCAGGGTAGTTGTAGTGGAGGGTCAAGTACCCAATTTTGTGAGCTTGTTTTCCAGTGCGGGAAGCAACCCTTCATCTAGAGGACCTATTGGGAGGTTCCTTGAGATTCATTTCCAACATCCAGCATTAGGCCAAGCTTAAAACATCCTTAGAAGCACAATCTCCTTCAGAAAATATGTTATTTTGCAGGGAAGTTGCAGTGGAGGGCTTAGTGCCCAAGTTTATGAGTTTTTTTTCTAGTGAGGGGAGAAACCCTTCATCCAGAGGATCAGTAGGGAGTAGTATCAGCCATTTTTGCATAATATCAAACACCTCCCAGAATTGATCTAGTTTCATTGCGTTATTCAGCCCTAGGGTTGCAACTTTCACTTTGTGTATTTCTAGAAACCCCTTCTGGGTTGTCTTGGAATGGTGTTAGAAAGCCTAGATCTATGACCCCATAATTTTCTAAGAAATATATCAGTAGTTCTATGTATATTTATTTTTACCTTGTAGTTTTTCTCCATAGGACTGTGCAGTCATCGCATTTTGGCATTTTTTGTAGCAACAACGTTTCATCTTTTATGTACTGGGTCAGTTGAGGCTTGTTTTGCCTAGCTTGAGTGCCTTTTTCCTCAAGATATTGTACTCATTTTTCTACTATAATGTGTAATAAAATGGCTCTATTATATGATTCTATTGATGTATTGATATTTTACAGCATTTTCCAGTTTTATGTTCTATATTCCTATTTTTCCTAATTTTGAATATTACAGTGGTATTAGAGCATAATATTGGATCAGCCTGTGGGGCACTACATCTATAACATCAGGAGAAATGAATGGAAAGGAATTTCCAAAGCTTCTTCTCCATACTACGTAGGATATTTCCAGAGAAATGAAGGAGATGAGGATGGAAAAACATAAAGAGAGCCCAAGAGGGTCTCAACATGGAGAGAGTTCCGATACCTCACATTATTGGAGTGAGAAATCAACATTACAATGAGTTCCACAATTCTCCACCATGCCTGCATTCCTAGCAATAGGAAATGAGGTAGGAAGAACACAAGAGGAGGACACTATTCGTGATTATCTCCTAGAATATGAATCTCAATCTCAGAGGTTCAAAGAGCATCTAAACTTCCAAGGATTCTGTCAGATCAAGGATAATAGAAGACCCAGTAATCACAATAGAGGTAGAGGGTAAATGTAGAACAATGGTCTCCAACATACTTTGGGTAGATTTTTTCTGCCTACTTTTGATGGGTCACCCAAGTGCACAACCAAAGCTTGGGTAGAGAAATTAGACATCTACTTCCAGTTGAACTGAGTTTCAAAGATGGAGGCCATTAACATAACAGTGTTGCACCTTGAAGGTGAAGCACATGAGTGGTGGTTTCATGGTATATCTACATTGGGGCATGCCTATATAACTGCTTATGCAGAATTTACCTAGAGGTTGGCGGAAATATTTGACCAAAGAGATTTAGAAGATTATTTTGTTGAACTAGCTAAGCTCAAGCAGTCAGGAGATCCGGAGACTTATATCTCTAAATTTCTGAAAATTTTAGTCATGGTGCTAGATCTATCCGCAGCTAGAAGAGTACATATGTTTATTGATGGAATAGCAAAGCCTCTGCATAAGTTGGTAAAATACATTAGAAAAACTATGCTCTTGGATGCTATTGAGAGGGCTAAAGACTTGAAAAATACTTTTCCAAGGGCAAGAGCCATCCTTCAGCACGAGCTCTCCTCTCAATAAAAAGGGGAAGCTATGAAGGTTCCTCCCTCAAGAGAGAACCAAGACAAAGTATCTCTTTATGATGATGACACATTCTCCAATAATAATGAAGAAGGAAGAAGATCTGGAAGGATATACCAGCGATGTAGCACCAGGAGGAGATCCACCACCACATGGAGGTGGAAATGGAGAAATTGATCCAACTAGAGGAGAGCTTGCATCCTTGCAAGTAGTTCCAAATAATCTAAAATTGGGAGACCAAGGCATAGTTCAGGGGAAACATGTGTCGGTATTGATAGACTGCGAGACTACACATAATTTTATTGATGCCCAACTTGTGTAGAGGGGGAAGTGTGTTCCAACATTGATTATAACTTTGGGGAGATACACCCTGATAAATAACCTCTTTGTGGTCAAGACCCCTAACACCAATGTGATATTGGGTGTGCAGTGGTTGATTACATTGGGGAAGGTCACTACAGATTGGGAGGCCTTGTAGATGGGATGGATAGATAAAAGAGCGGTAATCATCAAAAGATCAGGTGCATGCACACCTATCCACCTCAGGAAGCATCCACACATAAGATGGAGACTAATTTGTGCAGACGAACAAGGGAAAAATCAATCCACTCAGATATGCAATTTACTCTAGATGATGATGTTATATTATTTGGAGGCATTCCACTAGGAAGGCCCCCAGATTGGAAGTTGTTTAAAGAGTTCTCACAACAAGTGACACCACTCATAGATATGGCTAAGAGGAGACCCTTTTATGGGACCAACAGAGTGTAGAGGGCCTTTTATTGCCTCAAGGAGAAGCTAAATATTTGTTTGGTATGGGTTTTATCAAATTTCACCAAGCCTTTTTGTGCTGAAAGGTGATGCTTCACGAGTGGGTGATGGCACAAGTATGGTGCAAGAGGGCTATTCCATAGCCTTTGAGAGTCAGAAGATACTTCCACATTGGAAGGAGTCTTCCATATATGTAGAGGGTTGTTGGCCCTCATAGATGCATTGGCCAAACTTAGGAGGTTTTGGATGAGAAATAGCTTCCAAGTGAGGATTGACCACCATCAACTTAAATATTTTCTTGAGCAGAAACAACTACAAAGGAGGCAACAAAAGTGGGATAATAGAATTCTGGCATGTGGCTATGGCATTGAGCATGTCAAGGAGGGAAGAATTGAGGTGACAGGTGCCTTATCATAGAGGTCAGCAACATTGTCATTGATAAGTAGGGATCCAAATTGGGAGTCCCAACTATTGGTGGAGTATTCCAAGAACCACTTCACGTGCGAAGTGCTTGATGGGCAAGTGACTGACGCAAGTATAGAGTGATGGATGGAGTCATATATTTACTAGAATCAAATCTTCTTGACTAAAGGTTCTAAGCTCAAGGATAAGGTTCTACATGTAGCACATGATTCACTCCTTTCTAATCACTAGGATTTCATTAGGACATATTGGGCCATTTGGGAGAGATTCTCATGGGAGGGTCTCAAGGAGGATTCTCTCCAACATATCAGGAGATGTGTAGTTTTCTTGAAGAATGATGAGGGAAAAAACCATCCTGCAAGGTTGTTACGACCACTTAATTTTTTGGGAGAGATGGGAGAGCTCATCTATGGACCTCATTACCAACTTGCCAACAATACATGGTAAGGGTTGTGTCTTTGTACTTATTGATCAACTAACAAATTATTTTAATTCCTTTTCCATTTATTTACATTGCACTGCTCCACAAGAGGGCAAGCCTTTCTTTAGACTTCATGGTCTTCTTGGGACCACAGTCAGTGATGGGGATGGTCACTTCCTAGAGGGCTTTGCACATGAATTTTTTTGTTTGGGGTGCACTCAGTCGACACCAAATATTAGTTACTATCCCCAAGTAGATGAGCAGACGGAGGAAGCAAGAGAGTGACTGAGAAGCTACCTACCACAATCTGTTCCGAGGCAGTAAGGAGATGAACTACGCTGGTTCCACTTAGGGAAATATTGACACCATCCGACATTTTTTACGGTCATCAGTGCATATCTATTTTTTCCATATTGTGATGATGTTTTAATCACTGTCGTTAGAATGGTTGGGCCAAGCAAGATTCCTAGAACAAAATATTGGATCCTAGAGAGTCAGTATGTATTCTGGTCCCTTAAGGACAACATTGCTGCAGCCCAAGATCAGCTGGAGCTCTACACTAATCAGGGATGGGGAGAGAGACAACGTGGGGTGGAAAATTTGTTCTATTTCCATTATTAGCCATACATACCATTCATATTGCAGAGGAAGGAGATAGAGAATTTTTTCTACGGGCCACACAGGGTGATCCATCTTGTTGGAGGAGTAGCATATGGGGTGGAGCTCCTCATTGGGAGTAAGATCTCCAACATTTTTCATGACCCATGCCTCAACGAGGGCATTATACAACATGTAATTTACACCATGTATCTCCCACTTCTTTATGATGTAAGCCATTTGGTTTTATTACCAAAGGCTAACTTCGACACTTGGGAGGAGCAACTAAGGGGCAGGTTGATTGAAGAACATCTGATTCAGTGCAGCAATTTATCAGATGAGGATGCTACAGGGGAAGGAGAGGAGGATTTTTAGTATCCATCCTTGAAATTTCTTGAGGACAAGCAACATTTGGGAGGGAAGGAATGTAATATTCCTAATTAGCTTTTAGCTATTTGGAATATTAATTTTTGCTTTTATCATTTAAATAGATGAATAAGATGGTAGAGAGATCCAAAAATCTCTTTAGTAGGAATAAAACCACTTCTAATGTGAATGTGGATCATTGTATCAACTGAATAAAACACTCTTGGGTGTGAATAAGGTCTAAATCATGTGGATGGGGTCAATTTTGATCAAATAAACAACACTGTCATGGAGGTAGTGGAGACTTATTGGAGGATAATGCAATTATGATGGAGGAATGTATGAATGAGAGTAGCATATTTAATGAGTGGTACCAACGGTGAGGAAGCTCACCAAGCATATAAATAAGGGGATGGAAGCCCTAGAAGGAATTCTTATTTATTGTTTATGTCTTGGTAATTTATGGCTTTCTGCATGCTTCAGCTACTTAGCGGAGTCTGCTGTGTTGTTTAACACAAGGGTGTTTCCGAGCGGAAATCCCACCCTCATCCTCGGGGGACTTCAAGTGGCCACTCAGGAGAGGTTAATTTTAGCTTCATTCCACCATATATCATCATGCCAAGCTTCAACCATCTACCAAAGCACAGTCTCCTTCAGGAATTACGCTATTTTGCAGGGTAGTTGTAGTGGAGGGTCGAGTACCCAATTTTGTGAGCTCGATTTCCAGTGAGGGGAGCATCCCTTCATCCAGAGGACTTATTGGGAGGTTCCTTGAGCTTCATTTCCACCATATGTCACGATGCCAAGCTTTAGCCATCCTAAACAGCATAGTCTCCTTCAGAAACTGCGTTATTTTGCAGGGTAGTTGCAGTGGAGGGCTTATGAGTTTATGAGTTTGTTTTCCATTGAGGGGAGAAACCCTTCATCTAGAGGATCAATAGGGAGGAGTATCAACCATTTTTGCATCATATCAGCCACCTCCCGACATTTATCTAGTTGCAGTGCGTTGTTTAGCACTAGGGCATCAACATTCATTTTTTGTATTTCCAAAAACCCTTTTTGGGTTGTCTTGGAATGGTGCTAGAAAGCCTAGATCTCCGATCTTGGAATTTTATAAGAAATATATCAGTAGTTCTATGTATAATTAGTTTTACCCTGCACATTTTCTCCATAGGACTATGCAGCCATGGCCTTCCAACATTTTATGTAGCAGCAACATTTCATATTTTATGTACTGGGTGATTTGAGGCTTCTTTTGTCTAGCTCAAGTGCCTTTTTCCTCCATATCTTGTACTCATTTTTCTACTTTAATGTGTAATAGAATGGCTCTAGGATCTAATCCTATTGATGTATTGATATTTTACTGCATTTTCCAGTTTTATGTTCTATATTCATGCTTTTCCTAATTTGGAATATTGCAAGGGATGACCAATTTCATTACCTTACAGTAAGCTTCATCAGCTCCAGTGTATTTAGAAAATGTGGGCCTCACCACAAAGATGTGTTTGATTTCATACTGAATTTAAATGTCATTACTTAATGCTCCAAAAAATGCCCTTCATGTCAATGTTCCTTTAATATTTGAAAACTTGGCAGTATCTCTAGCAATTTCCTTCACTCTTATCCAATAATCCTCTTTAGTCATCAATTTATCATTAATCACGAATACAGAAGACAACCCTTTCTGTCTCAGCGGCTCTATTCTGCTAAAAAATATTTGAACTATGATCTCCAAACTGTGACATTTATCCTCAAGCTGAAGAATCAAATTCTTCTTTGTGAGCACACTTTTAACTTCTAGGATGGTTTCTATTCTGTCATCTTTACCCAAATCATCCACCTCATACCTATTCTTTTCATTCATAAATTTAATGATAT
The DNA here is from genome assembly GCA_034641835.2 of Pinus albicaulis. Taxonomy (NCBI): domain Eukaryota; kingdom Viridiplantae; phylum Streptophyta; class Pinopsida; order Pinales; family Pinaceae; genus Pinus; species Pinus albicaulis. Next base: position 531,071,998 of record CM076582.1, on the reverse strand, counting down.
TCTTTTCTATTACAGGCTTATTTCCCAACTATGCTTTGATTGTTGTGATAGCCTCATTTTCCTTTTGTATCAGCTCCTTTTGCTCAAATATGATATGTATACTTGGCCAAATATAATTAAGGGAATCCATGATATCTACCAAAATTATCTCTTTTACTTGGCCAAGAGTATTTCCAATGGATGACTCTTTTTTCTCTTTTTGCAATATTTTAATTAATCTTTTGGCTCTTTGTGCTTCAGCTGCATGTGAACTATCAACATTAGATTTCCAAAATTGAAATAATTTGACCTGATCTAGCAATTTCTTTATCTCCTCTTCTTGAATGGACATATTATGAATTTCTTTGGTGAGATGCTCAGCTCCATCTGCAATACTTGCTGTAGAATTTTGAGCTATAGGGATGGCTTCTAGAGGCACTGTTTCTAAAGGAACCTTTGATGTTTTTACTGGTGCTTCCTTTTATTTTTATCATTTTTTCTAACTCTGATTCCATCTTCTTTATTTGAGAATTCGGCTCCATAATCAATTTCATTATTTCTGTCTTCTGAGATTCAGTCTCTTCAATATCCTTTGCCAAAGGATGTTATGTAGCAGGAATCTTCAATTGTTTCCTCGATGTTGCTATGTCAACATTTTTATTCTTGATGATTTATTTAATTGAATTGACATTGGATGGATCATATCTAGTTTTTATCACTAGATATTCTAGAGTTTTGATTCTTATGTCCTTAGAAAATGATGACACCTTCTCCATTTTCAATTGTGACTGTACATTTGTTAATGGAACCTTTAGTTTTGATAAACTCATAACAATGTTAGTGAGATTTGATGAAATCATCTCACCAGTTTTCTTGTGTAGCTCCATTTGATCTATTGTATGAATCTCTTTTGTATCAAACTCAAATGTAGCCCTTTTATAACCTGCTTCTGACTTTGGCTACGGAATTTGTGCTTAAAGGAAGGCAAAGTGCATTTTTCCATTTTCCGAATCAAACACTGAAAGCAACCTACTCTCTGAACTAGGAGTTTGATTCCTAAATTAGATGTATGTATTGGTTTTTAACATTTTTTTGTTCAATTTTATCTTTTTGAAAGTTTCAAAGGCAGTCTTCTCCTTCTCTGTTGTAGCAACTATACTATTTTGAATGGTTTTTTGTGGATCTTGAGAAGCTGTTGTTTGATGATCTTTAGAAAATATAGAAGTAGTAGGAGTAGTAGAATTGCTTTGATCACCTACCTATGTGTAAGGAGATGTCTCTTCAATAATGATAATCACTTCTTTTTCTGACTCCTTGCTAGGATTTACCTTAGGATTAAGCTTTGTCTTCTTCCTTCAATAAATTTTAAACTCTTTGCTAGATGACTGAGCCATTGGAGATGTCTGTTCTTTTCTACCTCTTTTCCCTGCTCTTTCCTCTATAATAGGAGTCTTCAATGTCGATGTAGACAGTGTCTTCTCTTCAGCCTCCTGTAAAGTACCTTTAATCCATTCAATTTGATTAATATATTTTTCTAATTTCTAGTCTAGGTGTAAGAAAATAAGGTGTAGATTTATTCTCTACCCTCAGTTTAGAAATGATACCAACTCGATCATAAGTCAATGTAAAACTGAGATTAAACTGCATCTCTTTCAACAAGTTATCTGCTTCCTCCCCTACTATCCTATTATTATAGATAAAAGGTCCTATCTATGTTTTCATTTTGAATTTTGATTTCTTTTTAGCAGAGAAAAAATACACTTAATATTCATTAATAATTTTTCTAATATACTCCAATGAAAAAATCCTCATGGGGAGGAATTTTTGCAACTTGTAAGGGGGAAGCTCACATCCATAAACTCTAAGTTATGTATAATTTTGATAAAGGTACCAATCCCCTGTTTTGGCTTGTTCTGACAACTGCAATACCTTTCTAATTTCTTCACTAATCCTTGGCTCTATAGTGCTATTGAGTAAACAGAGTGCTGGTTGAAGCAAAAATTCCACAAACTATTTATATGAATACTCTTTCTATTCCTTCATGACTAATGATGTCCAGAAAATAATTTGCTGTTGATTACCTTACTAATCCAATTTCTGTAAGGAAAACTTAAATTTGTCTCCCTAAGAATACAAGAACAAGTAAAATAACACAAATCCATAACTAAAAACCTCTTTATTTGTGAATTTAACCAACTTCTCATGGATAGAATCTGCAATAAACTGACTGAAGTCGAAAAGGATGGAGGGTTTGGAATCTATGGAGAATATGGACATGAATCCTAGGATGGATTCATCTACCCAATCGTTTTAGTAATAACCAGTAAGGTATGAAATGACTGTGATGATTTGTTTAGACCTTTCAGGGAAAATGGATGATGGAAATGGAGGGTTTTTCTTGGGTAATGGATCATTTTAAGTTATAAATAGCTCGAGAGTTTGAGCTCTTTTTGCAAGATATGATTTTTGATATATTTCAATCAAGGCTTCTTGGGAAAATGGTGTGGCATTCTCTATGGTTGGGGCTTGCATCATTTGTTCAATGGTTTGGGCATTGATGGTTACTAAAATCTCTCTTGTAGGAGTGATAATAGCTCTCTGGTTTGGCATATACAAGGCTTGGCATCTTCTAGCAAATTATGGAATACTATGGGTGTCAGGAAAGATAAAATTTGGAATATTGGAATCCCATAGTCCTATATCATCATATTTATCTATGAATTTATCTTCTAACCAACAATATAATTCAAAAAGCTCAATTTCACACAAATTTTCACGTATTTTATGGTCTTTCTCTCCTAAGGGAATGTGATGAAAGTCATCTAGAAGGTGTAATAATAGACTTACTGGTTCTTATGGTCCTTTTTTATTTGGAGGTATGATTGGCTTTGTTGGAAAGGCAGAAACAAGAATTTTCTGATGAAAAAAAGAGGGTGAGACTAAGGAGAAGCTCTGCAAATCAAAAGAACATGAATAGATGCAAAGGAAGGATTTAAACAGTAGCAAGTTTTATCTTTAGAGTTCTGTTCAATAACTGTAAATTCATAAAATTGTGCAGAGAAGATGGAAAAATAGAATAGAAGTTTCAATTAGGCGTTTAGTGGTTAATTTATGCACAATTGAGTTTCATTCTTGTTTGAAAAGGGTGCGGGTATGTTTCCTAATGGTTAGAAATTAATTTAACTAGCTAACAGTTATTGAAAGGTAGGAATTAAGTTGATTGGACATGCCACAGTCTACGTTGGCATGACATAACTGGCGGGTGGACTGGTGGTTTCAATTAGCAGGTAGGCGAGATTTCAAAGTGGTATAGAGGTGGTAAGTGGTTTTTTTAGGTCCTTATATTACTAGTATAATCCCTTATTGTTGTTAGTGTAACCCCCTTATTGTTATTGTTGTACCCCTGTAACCCCCATATTGTTATTATTGTGCCCTTACATTATTATTGTTAGGTTATCTAGGATTACATTGTGGCCCCATGGACTCCTATATATAGAGAGGAGGTTTTTTCATTTGTATCATCCAAGAATTGTTCATTTATGTAATGTATTGGAGGTTTCCCCCTCGAAGTGGCTGATTTCTAAAGTGTTGATCTCTATTTTATTCTATTTTTGGAGCTGGTTTCATAACATTTGGAATTAGAGCTTGATATTGAAACTGAATTATCTTTGTGATTTCGGATCTTCAATATCTGAAATTCGGCCCTGAAGTAGCCCTCTGAATCTTTTTTCGAGTGCCATAGGTCTGACCTGATTTGAATAGTCCAATGCTCTCCATCCCAATGGAATTGGTGTTTTTTTAATGCAATAAGGAAGACCCATTACTTTTGAAAGTCGTTCAATCAAAGGAAAGTATTTACAAAACGCTATTTATGAGAAGGAAATGTTGGCAACACTACATGCACTAAAGAAATGGAGACCTTACCTAATGGGAACACACTTCAAGGTAAAAACTGATCATGATAGTCTTAAACACTTTTTGGAAAAAATACTATCTTCAAAAGAGTAGAAAAAATGGGCCACAAATATGTTGGGTTATGACTTTGAAATCATCTACAAAAAAGGGAAGCTAAATGTTGTTGCAGATGCACTCTCAAGAAAGGATGAAGAGGTGGAAGCATTGCTTTGTGCCATTTCTATTATCCAACCAGATTAGCTAACCGAAGCAAGGGATGAATGGAATAAGAACGAAGAAGTTTGGACACTCATTCAAAAGTTGTAGAAAGATCCTATTACATCTGATACATTTAGTTGGAAAAATGATTCCTTATGGTACAAAGATTGCTTATATATTTGCAAGAATTCCCAACTAAAACAAAATAGTCTTTTGGAATTGCACACTTCTGCTTTAGGAGGACACTCAGGATTTTTAAAAACTTACCACAGGGTGAAGAAAGATTTTTTTGGGATGGCCTTAAATTTGATATTCAAAATTTTGTGGCAGAATGTTTGGTTTGCCAGCAAAATCAAGTTGAGAAAATTAAGAACCCAGGTCTTCTACAACCTTTATCCATTCCAATTCAACGTTGGGAGGATATTTCAATGGATTTTATCACAGGTTTATGTAAGTCCAAAGGAAGGAGTGTCATCATGGTGGTAGTTGATAGACTTACCTCGTATGCATAGTTTTGTGCATTATCTCATCCATTTAAAGCAAGTACAGTTGCTACGGCATTTATGGAAACAATTCAAAAGCTACATGGAAGCCCGAAGTTTATTGTAAGTGACAAAGATCCCATTTTTATAGAAAATTTTTGGACGGAATTATTTTCTTGTTTGGGTACTCAACTAGCTCATAGCTCATCTTATCATCCTCAATCCGATGGTCAAACAGAGATAGTGAATAAATGTTTGGAAGGATATCTTCGTTGTTTTTTATCTAATAAGAAAGTGAAATGGGTCAAGTGGTTAACTCTCACTAAATGGTGGTATAACACTTCCTTCCATATTGTAGCAAAAATGACCCCATTTATGGCACTTTATGGATATCATCCACCATCCATCACATCTTCTTTAAGGGAAAATTCTACGGTTCAAGCAGAGGAGGATCACATCAAGCATCAACAAGAAGTTATCAAACTCTTAAATGATAACCTAAATTTGGCACAAAATCAAATAAAACAATAGGCAGATCAACATCACAGTCAGAGAAGTTTTGATGTGGGAGACTGGGTATTTTTATGGCTACAACCATACAAACAAATGTCCCTCAAGCAAGCTAACAAGGATAATAAATTATCGCCAAAGTACTATGGTCCTTACAAGCTGTTGTAAAAGATTGGTACTATGGCATACAAATTGGAGCTTCCTACTTCTTCGCGAGTGCATCTAGTTTTCCATGTTTCATGCTTAGAAAAGGTTATAGGGGAAAAAATTCTAGTTCAAACAATATTTCCAGAACTTGATGGGGAAGGAAAAACCATATTGGAACCTGAAGCAGTCACGGAAACAAGAAATCGATAGCTATGAAATCGATCAATTTCAGAGTATCTCATCAACTGGAAGAAATTACCCACTGAAGATTCTACATGCGAGGATGAGAATTTTATATAGAAGCACCCGGAGCTACTCAAGCGTTGAGGACAACACTTTTTTGAAGGAGAGGAGCGTGTTAGGTACTTATATTACTAGTATAGTCCCCTATAGTTGTTAGTGTAACCCCATTATTGCTATTTTTGTACCCCTATAACCCCCATATTGTTATTATTGTGCCCTTATATTATTATTGTTAGGTCGGCTAGGATTAAATTGTGGCCCCACTAGGATTACAGTGTGGCCCCATGGAATCCTATATATAGAGAGGAGGTTTTGTCATTTGTATCACCCAAGAATTGTTCATTTATGTAAGGGATTGGAGGTTGCCCCCTCAAAGTGGTTGATTTCTAAGGTGTTGATCTCTCTTTTATTTTATTATTGAAGTTGGTTTCATAACAGGTTTTGTGCGTGGGGGGGGGGGGGGGGTGGGGTTGGGGTAAAAAATAATATGGTTCTAACACGTAGTGGTGGGGTTAGTCTTTAATACCACCCTTTTCGGACCCCCCGCTGACATTAAGTTTCGGACACTGATGGGGGGCGAAGTCACATGTGAGCTATCGGATCAGACTTTGATGCGATGGATTATCGATGAGATGGGAAAGGGTTAATGTATATCAGAGTTTTATGAATGGTGGGGTAGGCGTGTAATGATAGTGATGTGATGTCGACGATTTACGGGTTAGGGGATGCAACATGTCACAGGGGTGGTGGAGAATAACGGTAGTGGATAATAACGCATAGGATTTAATCCTATGTTTTTGAGGATGAATTTTTCGAAATACTAAAGATAAACTTTGATAATGGTACAATTTCAAAAATGACTTTCTTCTACAAAACTCTGAATTTCCATCGAATATAGCGACAGAATATAGAAATTTTATGACCTATAGAGTTTTTTTTACTATGAAAACTGATTTACTCCTTCAACTAGACCTTTATCAATGGAATGAAGTTTTGACTGCCTTATTTTGGTGAAAAAACTGAATATTTTTCATGGGGTAGTTTTGACCCTAGACTTGACCTATATGAGATGAAATAACATGATTTTAGACCTATAAATGGAGATGAAATAATGTGAAGGAGTAGCATATCATGATAGGACTCATTCAACGACCAAAAGTATTGCTCAAGAATAACTGAAAAAGAAAAATATTTTCACTAATGACTTGATCAAAAACTCTCAAAAGAGCTATCTTTGATCACTGAAAAACTGGCTTTCACATTGGCTCTAGCTGGGGATCGCAAATCCTTTAGGAGGTGTCAAGAACACTGTAGATCAGGTAGCCTCACCCTTGGGCTATGGAGTCAAATGGAATTTGGAAAACTGAAACAAACTGAAAACATTTGACTAAAACAACTGGCTTGATTCTGACTTGACAAGAAACTAAAACTTGTGAACTTTTTAAAAGAAAATATGAACTATTTGTAGAAGTCTCATGGCCTTCTCCTCAAGCTTCAAAATTTTGCAACAACTCCCTTATTTGTTGAGCATCAAATGTAAATTGGTATATACAATGACAATGAATTTCTTTGTCAAGATTTCAAGAAACATAATGCTTTAGAATCCTACCATTGATAGGTTATCCCAACACTTCTTGTCCTTCAAGATCTTCTAGCAAAAATTCTTAGTTTCCTCTGAATGTTATAATATTGTAATGTCCTTTCCATAGATTTTCAAATTTCCCATATTTTCCCTTATCTTCATTTCTAGCATCCCAACTTAGAACAATATCTCCAATATTGAAGTCATCAACCTTTGTTTTTATGTCAAAAATATTTTTAATTATGTCATGTAGCTTTGAAGTATTGCTTAAAAATTCATCTCTTGATTGTTGTAAGTGTATCATCTGGTTGACCCTTCTCTGAATATCATTAGGTTCACTGTCAACCTACTGCAAAATCTTCATTACTGGAACAACCAAGGAAGAAGGAAAAACAGTGTCAATTCCATAAACAAGCTGAAATGGAGACATGTTAATTGATCTTTTTGTGCTCACTCTATTAGCCCATGGAGCATTTGTAAGCTTCTTGTGGAAATTGATTTTTTTTCCTATAACATATTCTTGATAATATTCACCAACGACTTATTAGATGATTATGCAAGCCCATTTCCCCGAGGGTAATATGCAATAGAATGACCAAGTCTAATGTGATATTTATCACAAAAATCAGTCATATTCTTGGATTTGAAATCAGTTGCATTATCAGTGATAATATTGTATGGAAAACCAAATCGAGATAGAATATTATTTTCAAGAAACCGAATAATATCATAATCATTTTCTTGCCTAGTGGGAATAGCCTCAATTCATTTGGTAAAATAATCTATAAAACTAAGAATCCATTTGTGTTGAGCTCAATATGGAGGATGAATTTCACCAATAAAATCAAGTCCCCATTGCTGGAATGGTATTTGGTCTTCAATTGGTTTAAGAGACAAAGGCAAGACTTTCCTTTTTCCTTGAAGTATCTGACACTCATGACATCTATTAACTATTTTTTGAACATCAGAATACAAATTAGGCCATTAAAAACCTACTCTAAAAAATTTATTTGTTCTGGTTTTCCAATAAAGATGGCCTCCACAGTCACCCTTATGGAAATTTGTCATAAATTTCTCAACTTCACCTTCAACTAAACAATTAAACAATATTCCATTAGGATATTTTCAATATAAGACACCATTCAAAATGCAGTATTTCAGGTCTTTTAATTTCAGTGATCTTTCTTTGCTACTTGGCATGCCTGGAGGAGGATTCAAATGTTGCAAAATATATACAATATCAACATACCAAGGAGATAAAGAAAATATTTTAGCTATATCAGGTATGGTTTCAACAGTTTGTTCATCAAAAAGTGCAGTAATGAATTTTATGTCCAAGGCATGAAGATTAAAATCTTCCATCAACTTTGATAGCCCTTGTCATTTTATTAATTTTGTGGGCTTAATCTTCAAATCATACTCTAGTAAAGCAATAATCTATTTTCCTCTATGACCTTCTGGATCATTCTGTGTAAGTACTTCTTTAACATCAGCATTTGGCACATAAGCAATGACATGAGAATGTAAAATGTACACTCTGAAATATTTAAATGCTTTGACTAAAGATAAAGCTTGTTTCTCAAGGATATTGTACTTTAAAGCAACATCTCTGATTTTTATGCTAAAGAAAGCAATAGGTTGTTATGTGTTTTGATTTTTCTTCTGCATTAAAATAACTACAAGTCTATGCTATGAAGCAAATGAGAAAATTATAAGATCAAGTGTATATTCTAGGCTAATGAGAATGGTAGCATGAGATAGAGCTAACTCGAATTGATTAAATGAATTCTTTGCTTCCTCATACCATTTTACTTCTTGTGAAAACAACTCCAAAAATAGAAGAAAAGAGATATCAACGCCTTACAAACAAGCCACTTCGAGGGGGCAACCTAAAATACATTACATGAATGAACAATTCTTGGATGATTCAAATTAGAAAACCTCCTTTCTATGTATAGAAGTCCATCGGGCCACAATGTAATCCTAGTGGGGCCACAATGTAATCCTAGCTAACCTAACAATAATAATTTAAGGGCACAATAATAACAATATGGGGGTTACAAGGTTGCAATAATAACAATAAGGGGGTTACACTAACAACAATAAGGGACTATACTAGTAATATAGGGACCTAACATGCCCCTCTCCTTAAAAAAAGTGTTGTGCTCAACGCTTGAGTAGCTCTGGGTGATTCTGTATAAAATTCTCATCCTCCGATGTAGAATCTTCAGTGGGTAAGTTCTTCCTATTGATGAGATACTCTGAAATTGATCAATTCTGTAGCTGTCGAGTTCTTGTTTCCGTGACCGCTTCAGGTTCCGATATGGTTTTTCCTTCCTCATCAAGTTTTGGCAATATTGTTTGAACTAGAATATTTTCACCTATAACCTTCTTTAAGCATGAAACATGGAAAATTTGGATGTGTTTGTGAAGAAGCAGGAAGCTCCAATTTGTATGCCATAGTACCAATATTTTGCAGCACCTTGTAAGGACCATAGTACTTTGGTGATAATTTATTATCCTTCTTAGCTTGCTTGAGGGAAATTTGTTTTTATGGTTATAGTGGTAAAAATACCCAGTCTCCTACATCAAAAATTCTCTCACTGCGATGTTTATTTTCCTATTGTTTCATTCAATTTTGTGCCAAATTCAGGTTGTCCTTTAAGAGTTGGAGAACTTCTTGTTGATGCTCAATGTGATCTTCCACTGCTTGAACCTTCGAATTTTCTCTTAAAGATGATGTGATGGATGGTGGATGATATTCATAAAGTGCCATAAATGGGGTCATTTTTGCTGCAGTATGGAAGCAAGTGTTATCCCACCATTCATTGAGAGGTAACCACTTGACCCATTGTGTTTGTTTATCAGATACAAAACAACGAAGATATCCTTCCAAACATTTATTTACTATCTCAGTTTGACCATCGGATTGAGTATGATAAGATGAGCTATGAGCTAATTGAGTACCCAAACAAGAAAATAACTCTGTCCAAAAATTTCCAGTAAAAATGGGATCTCTATCGCTCACAATAACCCTTGGGTTTCCATGTAGCTTTTGAATTGTGTCCATAAATGTAGTAGCAACTATACTTTCTTTAAATGGATGAGATAATGCAAAAAAGTGTGCATACTTGGTAAGTCTATCAACTACCACCATGATGACACTCTTTCCTTCGGACTTAGGTAAACCTGTGATAAAATCCATTGAAATCTCCTCCCAACGTTGACTTGGAATGGATAAGGGTTGTAGAAGTCTCGGGGTCTTAATTGTCTCAACTTTATTTTGCTGGCAAACCAAACATTCCGCCACAAACTTTTGAATATCAGATTTAAGGCCATCCCAAAAAAATTCTTTCTTCACCCTGTGGTAAGTTTTTAAAAATCCTGAGTGTCCTCCTAAAGGAGAAGTGTGCAATTCAAGAAGAATCTTTTGTTTTAGTTGGGAATTCTTACAAAGATATAAGCGATCTTTGTACCATAAGGAATCATTTTTCCAACTAAATGTATCAGATGTACTAGGATCTTGCTGCAACTTTTGAATGAGTGTCCATACATCTTTGTCCTTCTTCAATTCATCTCTTGCTTCGGTTATCCAATCTGGTTGGATAATAGAAATGGCACAAAGAAATGCTTCCACCTCTTCATTCTTTCTTGAGAGTGCATCTGCAACAACATTAAGCTTTCCTTTTTTGTAGATTATTTCAAAGTCATAACCCAACATCTTTATGACCCATTTTTGCTGCTCTTTTGAAGATAGTCTTTGTTCCAAAAAGTGTTTAAGACTATCATGATCAGTTTTTACCTTGAAGTGTCTTCCCATTAGGTAAGTTCTCCATTTCTTTAGTGCACACAGTATTGCTAACATTTCCTTCTCATAAATAGGTTTCTGTAAATACTTTCCTTTGATTGGATGACTTTCAAAAGCAATGGGTCTTCCTTCCTGCATTAAAACTGCACCAATTCCATTTCCTGAGGCATCACATTCCACAATAAAGGTTTTTGTGAAGTCTGGTGTAGCTAAGACCGGTGCTAGGCACATTGCCTTTTTAAGATGTTCAAAGGCCTTAGTTGCTTCAGGAGTCCATGAAAATGCATCTTTCTTCAATAATGTTGTTAGAGGTGCTGCTATTCTCCCATAATTCTTAAAAAACTTGCAATAATACCCTGTTAACCTGAGAAATCCTCGCAACTGCTTTATGGTTGTGGGGACTTTCCATTCCTTAATGGCTTTAATTTTGTTAGGGTCTACCTTAACACCCTCGTGAAATACAATATGACCCAGATATTCCACCTCTTGTACTCCAAAGAAACATTTGGATGTTTTTGCATATAATTGTTTCTCCTCCAATAGTTTGAGCACCCTGTCAACATGTTGAACATGATTTTTCCAAGACCTGCTGTAGATTAGTATATCATCAAAAAATACTAGCACAAATTTTCTAAGGAAGGGTTTGAAAATGGAATTCATCAACCGTTGAAATGTAGAAGGTGCATTGGTAAGGCCAAAAGGCATGACCAAAAATTCATAATGACCCTCATGAGTTCGAAATGTTGTTTTTGGAATATATTCGGTCTTCATTCTAATTTGATGATATCCTGAACGAAGATCCAACTTGGTAAAATAAATTGCTCCATGTAATTCATCCAATAATTCATCAATCACAGGAATGGGAAATTTATCTTTAATTGTGAGCTTATTGAGCTCCCTATAATCCGGACACATTCACCATGATCCATCCTTCTTGTGTACCAATACTACAGGAGCAGAGAAAGAACTTTGACTAGGTTGAATTATACCCGCCTCTAACATTTCTGCAATCATACGTTCAATTTCGCTCTTTTGGAAGTAAGGATATCTATAAGGCCTGATGTTTGGAGGAACACTTCTGGGAATCAAATGAATAGCATGATCATGATCACGAATAGGTGGGAGTCCTTTGGGAGTTTCAAAAACCTTGGAATGATTGTCCAAGACTTTTTGGAGATCTGCAAAAATAGATGATTTTGATGTTGGAACTTCTAGTGAGCATAATTGTGAAATTACACCTCTTTTTTCTTTCTTTAGAAGCTTTGTCATGAATTTAGAGCTTATTATATTTTCTGGCTTCCCTGCAATATCCCATAATTCGACTTCCTTTCCTTCTGAAAGAAATTTCAAGAAAATTTCTTGAAAATTAAAAGCTACTGTCCCCAAATATTTTAACCATTGTACTCGTAGTACAACATTAGCACCTCCCATAGGAATGGAAAGCATTGTACTATTCAATACATATTCCCCCATGGTTAGCTTGATATTATGGCATTTTCCAGAGCAATTTATAGTTCCTCCATTTGAAACCATCACTTGACATTCCGGTGCTGGGTATAGGAAACAATTCAATTCCTTGGCTACCTTACAATGAATAAAATTATGGGTACTACCTGAATCAATCAACACTATTACCTTTTTCTTCTTGATATGTACTTCTATCTTGAGAGTTTGAGAAGTGGTAATTCCTCCCAATGCATTACACAATATGGTCGGACTCATTTCTTCCTCTTCTAGGGTTGGTTCCTAGTGTATATTCTCTTCTTGTTCATTTTCTTCTTCCTCTTCACAATCTATGTAAAATAATTTCTTCTCAGCACATTTATGACCTTTACTGTATTTGCTATCACAACTGTAGCAAAGCCATTTTTCTCTTTTGTCTTCCAATTTTTTTGGTGTCAACCTTGTAGGTTGTGGAAATCTAGGAGTAGCAAGACTTCCCTCTTTATAGAAGTGAGTGGTAGGCTTCCTTGTCGCCATAATTTTACATTCAATTTTTCTTGCCAACCTGAATGCCTTCTCTAATGAATAAGGTTCCAAAACGTGAACTTCATGTTGGATGCTATCCTTTAAAGTCCCTATGAAGAGATCAATCCTTTGTTCCTTTGAAATATCAGTTACCCTTATATTCAATCTTTGGAAGTCCTCAATGTGCTCCCCAACTAAACCCTTTTGTTTGAGATTTATCAATTCTCTAAAGAAGTTGTTTCTCTTTTTATCCTCATAATGTGCTATCATTTCCTCAGTAAACATTGACCAAGTGACAATTTTTTTAAGGGAGAAAAGCCATTGATACCATACAAATGTATTTTGTTCTAAATATAAAGTTGCAATGTCTACCTTTTGTGTGTTTTTCACATTATTGAGATCAAAATATTACTCCATATGTAGTATCCATGTTACAGGATCCTTTCCATCAAACTTACTCATATCCATTTTGAGATATAATGAACCTTCCCCAATGAAGTTGTAAATCACGATTAACATTTATTTTGTTCTCATCATGAGTTTCCTCTACTATCTTTTCACCATTAGGAAACATTTGTTGTATCAACTTTGTCAAACCTTCGATGTCTACTTTTAGATCATTATTCATGTTTTCCATTTTTTCATCGATCTTAGCTTCCATGTCATCCATCTTAGCTTCTATCCCAACTTCCATGCCATCCATATTAGCTTCCAAACCATTCATCTTAGCTTCCATGACTTTCTTCAAACCATCCATTTCATTTTTTGTTGCTCTTTACAATAGTGAAATTTGGTGCACTTGCTCGTGGACTTGTAACTCCATTTTGTTGAGGTGTGTATGGATTAGTCTTCTAGCATGTTATACCACACTTCTTATGAAACTTTTAGAATTCCTTCTTGCAGAACTCTCTACCATTATTTGTCCTCAACACCTTAATCTTCTTCACTGTTTGATATTCCACTAGAGCCTTATATTATTTAAACCTACCAAAGACTTCATATTTCTTCATGAGGAAATATATCCATGTATTCCTTGAGAAGCCATCTATAAAAAATACATAGTACATAAATTTACACAGTGGTGGAACCAACACAAGTCCAAACAAATCACCGTGCACAAGCTCTAATATCCCTTCTTCCCTCTTAACAGTAAAAGAGAAACTCACTTGATTCTACTTCCCATAGACACAATATTCAAATAAATTGAAATCCTATGAGAAATTAGACATACCTTGTATCATACCATTACCATGTAGTATTTGAAGGCCATTCTCTCCAATTTGTCCCAGTATTTGAGGCCACAATAGTATTTTCACAAAATACTAGAAGATTTTATGTTCCACTTTCAAGAACCACAAAACTGTTGCACTCATCAATAAAGGTATTTCCATGAAAAAAATTACATAGTTTCAATCCAAACACTCCTCATCAATATTAGTGCTCCCTGAGCCATCTTACATGCATCATTCTCAAATATTACTTTTACACTTGCAGCATCCATCATTCTTACAAAAATTATATTTTTGGTTAATCTAGGAATGTATAGAACACTAGGAAGTGTTCTAATCCTTCCACCTTTTAACTTAAACTTGTTCTTTGTCCTATGATTTTTGTCTTCCTATCATCACCTAGGAAGAAATCACCACCATTATATTTCTCATTCTCAATGAACCACTCCCTATGGGGAGTCCTATAAATTGATGCACCTGAGTCAATCAACCATGCCTCATGATCTGTGTGTGTACTTGAAGAAGAAGCCAAGTACACATCCCCATATTCATTTGAGTTGGTTTTCACCCATGCAAAAGGACCATCATCAGAAACATTTCCTTTCTCAGGAGTTTTAGATCTACAATCCTTTTGTATTTCCCTTTTTTTCCACATTTCCAACATATCTTTACAGATTTTCCTGGAGATTTAGATCTCCCTCTAGATTCATATCTCCCACTTGAGGAGTTATTTATGTTTTTTTTGTCAGATAATCCTCTTACAAATAAGGCATCTTCATTCTATCTCTCCATCTGTTTCTGTCTCATCTCCTCTAATAGCATGAATGCGACTATCTCATTAAAATTCAAAGTAGTTGTATTGCTACCTATATAAACAACCATACTATCTCATGATTATGGTAGGGAATATAGACTAATTCATTTATATTTCCTGAAATTTTAGTATAAACATATAACAATTGACTTACTACATTATTGAAGGCGTTGAGCTGCTCTTTCATCAAGCTTCCATCCTTCATCCTCAGATTAATTATACAAATTTTTCTGTAGGAATAATTTGTTGACCAGGGACTTAGATTGATACAAAGTCCCTAAATTGACCCACAAAGCCTTTGTCGTAGTTTCCCCTAATACATTCAATAACATTGAATCTCAGAGACAAAATTATATTGTGAAATTGACCTTCTAATCTAACTTCACCCAATCTTTTTTCGACATTCCTATTGGTGTTGTACCTAGATCTACAACAATCCACTCATCTCTTTCCACCAACATATCCTCCATCTTGAGCATCCACAGCTCAAAAATTTGTCTGTTGAATTTCTCAATCTCTATATTTCCATCATTCACCATCTCCTTTCATCGCAAGAATCGATCCTGCAGATCTCCCATTATAACAGGGTTAAAACCTACATTTGGTATCAAAGTTATTTAGCTTCAAAGAGATGCCTTCGTGGCTGAGGGCTTTTGCTTGAGCCTATGGCTAGAACCCAAACCAAGGAAACTAGATTGATTTTTCATTGCATTCCTTTCAATGTTACAATACATCATATGCATGCTAAGCCATTCATAAACCCCATTCCATTAACCTTGGATTAAAACATAACCATAGTTTCCTTGAACAATTCTACAAAATACCATGGGAAAAACCACCATGCCCAAAAATATCCGTAAAAAACCATGCGCAAAACAATGGGTAGGTCTGCCCAGCCATTATTGGGTCCACATAAAAAAATAAAAATAAAATCTCAGGGCAACATGGACATTACCACCCATTTGCAATGCCCCTTCCCCCTTTGCACCCTCGTTGTGCCCAATACAATGTAATTGCAAGTTGGGTTAGTCGTGGAAATAAAAACACATACCCAACACTTATTACTATTACTATCACTATTATCAATAAAGATTCCATCATCCTTCATTTTGTACTCTTCATAAATTTTTTTTAAACTTTATTTAACAATCCTTCATTTACTTGATGGTAGTGTTCATATGTTGTTCATATGTCACGGGAACTTCCAAAATTGTTTTCTTCAAAATTGATTTACATGTGAATTGTTGTTACATACATTGAATTTAGGCTTCCATTAAATCCATCAACAATTAAATATTTTTTTTTATATGTTTAATGTCAAAATAACACTTGAAAAAAACACTAACCATATGATCTCTTAAAAGCCATTCAAATCGTGATGTTATGATGATTCATTCTCAAGTCAAATTTCCTTTCCACCAAATAACACCTTCACATTTTTAATCCATACAATATGGTAAACTCAATATGGTAATGAGTTTAGATTCTACTAAATGTTGATTTGCACATGAATTTGGAACTGCAAAGTTATGAAAATTTCAGTTTACCTTCAATTTGATTAATTTATTATTTACCCCTAAAATATAATTGATATTCATCTCTATTTAAGGCTCATTAGCACTAGTTTGTCATCTTACTTTATTTTTGTCCTCAGTGGAGTATCCAATCCCACAAATGAAGATCTTATACACAATTTCTTCTAGAAATCATTTACAAAATGAAATATTCAAATCTTCATTCTGTTAATTCTATTTTAATTATTAATTAGGTAATAAAAGTTTATTGTCTTCACAATATTCAATTTAGCCATGCGGGGATCTAAAATAAGTCATTATCTTTTTTATATATTTTTTTCATTTACTTTTGCACCCATCAAATTCACCCTCCATGTTAAGGACTGGTGGGAAACCTACTGTGAGAAAAAGGAAGAGAGGGAACCCTCTTTGTTTTCAGCTGCACCCACTTGGAATTCTTTCTGAGATTTCATCAAGGAACAATATTATCCCGTTGGGAGCTATGAGGACAAGTACATACAATGGAATACATTGCGGCAACAAAGAGATCAAGATGTGCATGAGCTGACGAATTTGTTCCATACCCTTCAAATAGAATTAGGTATCAAAGATTTAGAGAAACATTTGGTGTTGAAGTATTGCAGTTTTTTGCACAGATACATTCAAGAGCAAATGGAGTTCCTTGACATCTCCTTGCTTGGTGCAAAATACCAGTATGCTGCCAAGATTGAGCAGAAGTTCAAAAAGAAGAAGCGAGACTTTGTATTTGAAAATCAGAAGAAAGGGAAAGGAGTCCCCAAACCATGGAACAAAGGAAAAAGGCAAGGCGAGATGACCCAGGATAACCCGCCAAAGCCACAATCAAATAACAACACCGTGAAGCCATGGGAAACTTGTGTGAGTTCCATAAGAGATCCACTCACAACACAAGTGAGTGTGTTACATAAAAATTTGTCACTGTCCCTGTACTCCCCATTCCTTGATCCTGGAGGACCCATAAAGTGACCCTTGTGTACTTTCCAAGCATGGAATACATACCCCTGAGCTACACTTTTTCTGCCAATTCATCTCCCTTACAACTTTTCTCGAAGATCCCTATAAAAACCTAGTCTTCAAGGTCGATGCTTTGTCTCAGTGTCTGTCCCGCACCGATAGCAAATATTTGCACTGAGACCCGCAACGATCGATGCTCTATCTTAATGTCTGACTCACGCCGATCCTCTTTTGGAATTTTTTTAAAAATAGAAACAAAGTTTCCACGACTAGAAGCTTTGTGAATATAAGAGCTCAATGTTTTTTTTGAGGATATGGCTGGGGAATTCCCCTTTGGGCTTCTTGTTCTCATAAAATAGGAACTACTCCGAAGGATAAGCTTCTTTCCCATTACTTGAGGGCCCATATCCTCCTCTATTATTATATAAGGAGAAGTCCTTCACCTCTGCTTTTTTAGCTAGCTAGTTAGAAGTAGCAATCATAGAGAGAAGAAGAAATTATAGCTTTAGGAGAATAGAGCATAGTGTGATTGTTTTTGTGTGTTAAGAACATAGTGAGATATTAGAATTTTGTGTATGAGGGTGTCGCAAACATGCTTGGATACAGACCTGCCGAAGGAGAGCCTCAACATCAAGTCTTGGTTGTAAACTCCCCTTGTCTTTATCATAATAAAATGCAACTGATGTTTATCTTCCACTCTTGTTTACATTCACAATGATATTTATAGCATTCCTTGATCAGTTAGATAGGTTGTAATTGTTATATTTTTGTTATGATTTTATGCTTGTCGTGGTATCTTTACTGTTTGTACAGATAATCGAACGTTGGTAGCAGCAGGTATCAAGCTTGATAAGAGGGATGCATCAAGAAGCTTCGATGAAAGACGAAAACATAGCATTAGAACAAGGTAGGTAATATTCCTTGTTCTGAATTTCATTTACAATATAGGAAGGTACATGTTAGTATGTTCCCGTAGTTTCTAGACCCACCTAAGGGCTAGAGGGATCGCCTCTGTCTGCACAGGGGATTTTCCTGCACAACAAATTGGAGACTCCGTTTGGGAGTTTCCTTTGAGTTTGTCACCCTTTGAGGTCTTATTCATTAGACGAGTTTAGTCGAAAAACGATTTCCCTATTTTTTCCTATGTTTTTCATCAATTACAATATTTTAGTTTTTTCTTGAAGTGGTGAGTCTGGTCCTGGTTAGGGAAAATTATTTGTTTTTTTCTTTTTCTTTTTTTTCAGAAATTTGCGATTTTATTTGTCTGACACTCACGCCGATCAGGCTAATCAACGCTAGTTTTCAATTATACAGTCGCACCCATTGGGATTTTGGTGCTAGTTTCAGCCCAAAAAGTCATGCCCATTCCTCTATGTGTGAAAAATTAAGGTTTTTTCCCTAAATCTTTGAATAGTGTGTTTGGCCCTTCCAGTCCTTTTCTCTATACGACTTACATTTTCTCCCCTTCACTCAAGTTGTTTTTTTTGGCTCGTTATCTTGGTTTTTGGTTATTTTTTTTGTCCTTTCTGTTGGACGGGCATCCTAATAACCTAGGTTTTTCTAGGATTGTGCATCGATTGCCTGGTTGCATGCTCCGCGGGACATCGCACTACTGATTGAGTCAGTCTCTTTGCTTGGTGAGCCATATCTAGTTTATTACCTTTTTCCTTTTTTTGATTGAGTGTTCAAGTCTCAAGTGTCTATCCGAGTTCATTTGGTTCACTTGTTCGCTTGTGAGCATAGATTAAATTTCTCATTGTTCAACTAAAAATTCTTTTGATTGCTTGATGTAAAAGGGAATGAATGCCTTATTTTGAGCTCATGCTTTGGGATTCCTCTTTTTACTTGAGCTCATATGTCTTGTAGCCTTTTGAGGAATTTATTTACAAAGTGTTCAAAAAAATATTGTATTCTTAATGTTTGGTTGCATCCTTTTTGAATTAAGAAAATTTGCATTCTTTTAGTTTTCGTCTCAAAGTTTTCTTTTAATTAAAATGCATTAGATTAAGTTGCATTGAAAATTCATGTTCGAGATTTATCATTGAACATATATTACATTGTTTAATGAATAAAAACTAAAACTAGCTTTGAGTGCATTCTTATTCATTCAAAAGAAAAAGGAAATTGTGCATAGATTACAATTGCATAGTTTTCAAAAAGAGAATTTTGCATAGATTACATTGCATAATTCACATCTTTTAATGATTTAGATTACTTTGGGATCGTGAAATTCATCTAGTTAGGAAAATTTTTCTTTTAAAATATTATTGTTTGTTGCATCATTTTTAGGCTCTTCCCTTACCTAGATAACATTCATCGAATTGAACGAGTTCTTTTGTCATATAGCTACATATAGAAGTTTTTGGATGATAATGGTGAGGCCTTAGAATTGTAACCTAATTCAAGATAAAACATTAAAATTTATTCAATTAACTTAAGGAAGCATTGAAACTTAATGCTCACACTTAGAGGTCTAGGCTAGTGACGTGTTCCGACATTGTTAAACCTAGTTGTTGTCATTCGCCATCTAGCATTAGACAATGCTAGCACAGACTTGTGCTCCCCGTACCATCGCGTATATAAAGGGATACCCTCATAGGTTGCAATACTTTATCCATAGGAAGTTGAGTTTTCCGCCTTGTAACTGTGATACACCAAACACAACATTTGGGGAGACTGCCTACACGTACATTAAGTCCTTAGTCATTTCTCTTTCATTTGATTACCAAGGTGTATATTGTATTTCCTGGGAGCTTGGTACACCCCCTTGCCTAAAGTTCCTGAGTAGTCATTTTTATCTTTCCGTGACTCTTTAAAATTTGGAAAGATCATCGAGCACTTGTCCTTTTGAGCTCGTTCAAACTGAAAGTGACTAGAGTCACCTTTTGTCCTTTTCTCGACTCTTAAAACATGAAAAGGAAAAGTTTTGTTTCAATGTCTAAAAATTAACTGCCCACGAAATATTATTGGTTAAAGTTACATTCGTTAGTGATTCTTTAGGGTTGATTCCAATGGCAATGTTTCTAGAGTTCACCAACCAAGGAATCACCTTAGATGGGAATCTTGGTCCTTTTCCTTCGTTTGGGAATGTTGGTGCCTTGTATATGGCAATGTTTTCCCTCTCAGGATTAACCATTGGTCTGTTGGTTTGGTTATTTTTGACCCCTGCGGTGTCGAATATACCAACTATCTCTCAACCAAGTTATTCTTCGCCTCAACCATGTCAACCCCATGTTGATCCTAAGGTTGACCCCTCCCCTTCTTCGACTATTTCTTCACCTCATTCTTCCTCTTTTCCTGGTGAAAGTCTATATTCTAGTAACTAGGTGGCTAAGAAGAAGAAGAAGTCGAAAAAGAAGAAGGAAAATAAGCTAGGGGGAAATCAACAACTATTGCTACCCATGCAGCTAATATCAAGAAGCCTCCCACTCCATCTCATAGAGTCAAATTCCCTTGCAAGCTATGTGAGGGTGACCACCTTCTTCATGATTTCCATAGTATTCCTAAGGTGAATTAAGTGTGGTCCATTGGCCTGATTCATCCTTCAACATCAACCTCTGGACATCATGTTGATGATGAACCTTCAACTAAAGATAATGAGACTCGTAAGGAACATGGTAACGTCAAATTTCCCTATAGGTTGTGTGAAGGAAACCATCCCATTCACCTCTGTCCTTATATGGATGAAGCTTATAAAGTATTGGATACCATTTCGTCTTCTGAGTCCTATCTTCCCGTCGGTTCCCGAAGGTTCTCTTCAAGTCCTCTGATAGTCGATCAATTCATTGATTATGATTCACCTCCGGTCAATTACACTCTCTCTGAAATTCAGTCTCCCAAGTCCATTCCCATACAATCATTGGTTGAGAAAAAGGTCGACCTGATTCCATCTACATTTCATCAAGTCTTTTCCATTGACAGTGGGTCTCATCCCAGTCAAGGTCTTTTTGTTTCCTCTGATTCCCCGGGATTGGAGGGTGATCCTTCGACTCCTGTTGCCACAGTTCCAGAGGGTGATCCTCCTGATCTTGTTCCTGGAGCTCAGAAGGATGGTCTTTCTGCTCCCGTAACACAAGGGGATAATCCTATTACTCCCATGGAAACCCCTCCATGTAGTTTTGTCGCTTCCTTTGATTAGAGTTGATTCACGAGATATCGTCTTCCTTCTTATGTGCCTTTTGATATCATTATACAGGCCTACAATATGGTTGTACCAGACACAATTATAGATGAAGGCTCCTCGGTTAGTATTTTGTCCTCAACTACATGGCAAGCTTTAGGCTCACCGCAACTTGTGCCTGTTACTCAAAATCTGTTGGCTTTTAACATATGAACAAGTCAACCATTAGGGATCCTTCCGAATTTTCCTATTACTTTGGGAGGGAAAATAATCTAAATAGATGTGATGGTTTTCCAAGGCCCCTTGGGTTTTAATTTACTCTTAGGGCGTGACTATGCTTATGCCATGGGCGCGCTTGTCTCTTACCTCTTTCGTGTGATCTGTTTTCCACGTGAAGGTCAAATCATGACCATTGATCAACTTTCATTCTTTGGTCCTAATGTGACATTTGTTGTACTTTTGTACCTTCTTGGTCCTTATGTACCAGTGATATCCTCCCCACCACAAGTTAATTATGTGGCTACCCATCCCTTGCCTGTATCAAGTGACAGTATCGCCAGTGATGTTGTGAATTATGTAATGGGGGAATTGGATTGTGATTTCAAGAGTGTTCCTCTCCCATCGAATGAGAACCTCTTGGAAGCCATGACCTCTTAAAATTCATTGGAGATCTTTTGGAGCATAGTTCATTTTCTTGTGTTAAGCTCCTTAAAAAATGAAACAAGATTCTTTCAGAGCATAGTTCATTTTCTTGTGTCAAGCTCATTAAAAAATGAAACAAGCTTGTTGGAGCATAGTTCATTTTCTTGTGTTAGGCTCCTTAAAAAATGAAGTAAGGTCTTTGGAGCAGAGTTCTTTTCTTGTGTCAATCTCCTTAAAAAATGAAACAAGCTCATTGGAGCATAGTTTGTTTTCTTGTGTCAAGATCCTTTAAAAAAAATGAAACAAGGTCTTCAGAGCATAGTTCATTTTCTTGTGTCAAAGCTCCTAAAAAAATGAAACAAGTTGTCATGAGGCTAGTTATTTTACAGTGTCAACCTATTTAAAAAATGAAATAAGTTCCCGTTCAATTCGAGTCTTTGATTAGATCTCGTAAAATCCAAGTCATTGAAACTTCATTCCATCCACATATTAGTAACTAGTAGTCTACTCAAGTGAATGGACTGAAGTTGGGTGGCATGTAACTCAAATTGAGTCATCATGATGAGGGCACACAAACTTATTTAAAGCATAGTTTTCCATGTTTTCAAGCTTGTGTAAAATTGAAACCAAGCATAGTTTGTTTTTGTTTCAAGCTTGCAAAAAAATGAAACCAGTTTCAAGCATAGTTTTCTAAAAAGTTTCAAACTTGTGTAAAAAAGAAACCAACTTCAAGAAGAGTTTCCTGATTTAAAGCTCGTGTAAAAATGAAACCATTCTTATTTTACCTCTCGCGATTTCCATGTTATCATCCTGTTTTTCCATATGAGCCTTGATTTTCTCATTCCATTATTACCATCTACTCAGCTGATCATATGCCCTCACTTGATTGTTTTATCCATTCCTAAGGAACAACTGCAATGAGTGGTCTTGTTAGTCAGCCTCTTGACCACTACTTGCCACTCGTTCCTCTAGGAGGAGTCAAATTTAAGCTCTTTTATGACTCTCAAAACATGAAAATATTGTCGAGCTTTTTTCGTTTTGAAATTTTTAAAGCTCCGAAACATTGTTTACCCAATATACATTTACCCCTTTTTCGAGCTAGGATAAACTATTTTCGTAAAAGGAATACCTTAGCCAATTGCGACTAAGAGGTTCTCTCATATTTTTTTTTCTAACTTTTCGGGTATGAGGGACTTTTTACGAAAAGGGCCAGCTGGATTTTTCTTTTTGCCTCTTTTCAAAATCTATAAATATGAAAATATGTCGAGTTTAACCTTTTTCAGGCTCGTTAAAATTTTACGACACTAGATCCATCATCATGACGACACTGAGTTCCTCCTTCCTAGGGCTTGTAAAATTTACTAATATGGATTTGTCCAAAGGACAAACCTATATGACAAACATATGCTATTCTCTTCAAGATTGTGTAAAAATAATGAGGTACTCACCATAAATGGTTGGGGAAAATGGAAGTTATTCGTCAGTTGTGTCGGCAGTATGTCACTCTTGAACATGACACTTATCTGTAGTTCATGTCGAGTTGGGATATATTCACTCTGTCTATTTTCCTCCATGGGTTTGGAAAATACGTTTGCCTCTCATTCGATTACTGATCTTGTCAACATGACCTCTGATCCTATTTGAATCAAATTCTACCAAATTCCAGAGTCATGTCACCGATATGTTTAAGAGAAAATCCATCTACAATTTGTATATTCCTTGATCCTTCGTTTCAATCTTGATTAACACTCATATTACATTGTCTATTTTGTGTCAATGATGTGGGATTCATTATAACCCTCCTTCGATGGATCACTTCCTGTTGACTTCAGCTCATTATCCAAGAAGTCAATCTAGAGACTCCTTTCTAGTACCATAGAGCTTTCATGCCCTAATGGAAATTTATTCACATTCGACGACAAGTTCACATCATTGGCCTTCGTTCGGGTGATTTCATGGGTGTTCGACTTTAGTTACTTATTCATATTCTGTGGATTGTACTAGCATTACCTTGAGGACCATTTTCATCATTGGTGGTTTCTCTCATGCCTGTTAATAGTTTACATCATTGACTGGTAATCACACGATTATATTGCATGTTCGAATTCAACTCATTTATTCACATGCTTGAAATTGTAGTTGATTGGGTCGTGACAGAGCACAAGACCTTGGATTTTTTCTCTAGACTCCAGGTTGTGAGGTGATATGATTTGTCTATGATTGGATACATGTTTCTTTCAGATGGATAGTTTCAACCATACCATGGTCTCTTTTATGGATGGTTGTGTCCATACCTTGATTCATGTATTTTCATCAGAGATTCTAGTTATGTATATGTATCTATGCTTTATTTGCAGGTCTCCCGACGACAACTTCTAGTTCCTTGCACGCACTCGTAAATCATTTAACCCCTCACTCATGTTCAAATTTCATGCTTTAGGGGCATCTGTTACACAAAAGTTTTTCACTATCCTTGTAATCCCCGTTTCTTGATCCTGGAGGACCCATAAAGTGATCCTTGTGTACTTTCCAAGCATGGAATACATATGCCTGAACCACACTTTGTCTACCAATTCATTTCCCTTTACAACTTTTCTGGAAGATCCCTATTAAAATCTAGTTTTGAATTTCGATGCTTTGTCTCAGTCTCTGTCCCGCGCCAATAGTATAGATTTTCACTGAGACCCGCACCGATCGACGCTTTGCCTTAATTTTTGACTCACGTCAATACTATTTTGGAAATTTTTTTTAAATAGAAATGAAGTTTCCATGACTAGAAGCTTCACGAAGTGGAGAGATGGAAGTTTGTTTTGAGGATATGGCTGAGGAATTCCCCTTTGGGCTTCTTGTTCTCATAAAATAGGAACTACTCTAAAGGATAAGATTCTTTCCCATTATTTGAGGGCCCATATCCTCCTCCTCCATTTTTATAGAAGGAGACCCCCTTCACTTCTTCTTTTTTAGCTAGCTAGTTAGAAGCAACAATCATAGAGAGAAGAAGCAATTATAGCTTCGGGAGAATAGAGCAGAGTGTGATTGTTTTTGTGTGTTAAGAATATAGTGAGATCTTAGAATTTTGTGTATGAGGGCGTCACAAACGTACTTGGATACATACCTATCGAAGGGGAGCCTTAACATCAAGGATTGGTTGTAAACTCCCCTTGTCTTTATCATAATAAAATGCAGATGATGTTTATCTTCCATTCTTGTTTACATTCATAATGATATTTCTAGCATTTCTTGATCAATTAGATAGGTTGTAATAGTTTTATGTTTGTCCTGATTTTACGCTTGTCGTGGTCTCTTGAATTTTTGTACAGATAATTGAACATTGGTAGTAGCGTGTATTGAGCTTGAGAAGAGGGACACATCAAGAAGCTTCGAAAAAAGACAACAACATAGCATTAGAACAAGGTTGGTCATCTTCCTTGCTCTAAATTTCATTTACAATCTAGGAAAGTAGATGTTAGTATGTTTTAGTAGTTGCTAGACCCACCCTAGGGCTAGAGGGATCGCCTCTATTCATAGAGGGGATTTTCCTGCACAACGGAGTGTTGGGGCAAGCAGTCGCCGATGTTCGAGCTGAGGGCTTCTAAATTGGATGCATGCTATGAATCTGAATAAGAACTTGACAAGGTGAGTGACAAAAGGAAGAAAATTATCGATGCAGAGTGCAATGACATTGTTACCACCACAAAGATGTAGAAGGAGGAACTAGAAGATCTATAGGAGGAAGAGTGCCTCTTCCATTCCCATATTTTAGTAAATGGTTCCCCGCTACAGTTCATTGTCGATAGCGAGAGCCAAAAGAACCTCATTTCAGCAAAGGTCGTGAATCGGCTGGATTTTCTGACCACAACACACCCACAACAGTACACCATCGGCTGGGTTCACCAAGAATGGGATCTTCGCGTCAAATGACAGTGTTTCCTTCCCCGAAACATCAAACCCTTCATGAATGAGGTATTATGTGACTTTTCCCCTCTTGATGCTTGTGATATATTATTAGGCCAACCATACTTGTGGATGCAACATGCTTTGTATGAGTACCGACCTCACGTTGTTATTGTTACTTTGGGAAATAATTTTTACAGGATACCGAAGGTAGCATTGCCTATTTCCATCTCTTTGGTTACTACAAAACAATGTAGTAAGCTCATTTCCAAAACCGTGAAATTTTTTTTCCTGATCATCTGCCCTCAGGGAAAGAAAATAATTTTGGCCATGACCTCTAGACATGGCTCCTCCACACGACAAAAACAAATGGAAAAGGCCATGGAGGAGTATGGGGACATCTTCACCTCACCCACAGGGGTGCCTCTGCATTGTCAGGTCAAGCACCCCATCGATCTAACCCTAGGTGGGCCACTTCCCAATGGACCAATTGTCAATTTCTGAACATTTTCTATGCCATTTCAGATTAGGGCACACAAAACTGAAGGAGATAGAACATACTAATAGATCGATAGAAGACAATCCAAAACAAAGATAATGAAAGGTGGCGTTATGGCGATTAGCAGGATGCTTCTACCAGCAAAGTCTCCAACAAGTCATTCAGCCAAGCGTGTCACACATAACCCCAGAACAACCCAAACAAAGAACAGTCCATATATTACGCAACTCCAACGCTATCCAGAGAGAGATAATTCCTCCACACAATGTGTGTCAAATGAACTTTAAGTCTCTCCAATATATAGGAATCTTTGGCGGTGTGTGACACGTCCTTTAAGACATTTAAGTCTATATTTTATTCCAGGCCGACCTAGCACATAAGTGGAATAAATTCAAAGTACATTTTCTGCTCATCCAATCACGATGATCTTTAGATCAATCTTACACCTCTCCAAAAGAGGAATCCAATAAAAATATTGGGATCATCATCTGAGTAGCACAAACCGGAGTTTGGACCTAGTTGTCCAATTTTAACACTCCCTCTCAACTAGGGAGAACTCCGTCCACTAGTGAAATCCAAACATCGTGCGTCATCCTGTCGTAAGTTGCTTTGATGGCCTCTTCATTTCAGAAAAGAAGTGGGTCAGTCACAAAGACATCATACCTGACTGAAAAAATCAGCCCAGAGGTCCGAAATCTCTATAGGACTCACAAAGAGTCTCATACCAACTCGAAGTTGGTTTACTTGACCCGAAGTCAGTTGGAGGTCCGAAACCTCACTAGGACTCAAGAGAGTCATATACTAACCCAAAGTTAGTTTCACTGACCTGAAGTCAGTTGGATGTCTGAAACCTCACTAAACTCGATCCCGAATAAAGTGGTTGGACATGTGCCATCCTAGACATAGAGAGTACGACAATCTCCGATGCGTCGATCGGTCTTGCTATGGTCTCTATTCACATTTACCACCTCATTGGCCAAATGAGAGGTACTTCCCATGAGTCTAAAACTCCATGTGTTGGATTCATACAGGGCATAGATCAGAGAGAGGTAAACCATCTCAATATCATCATGGTGGGGTAGAAACACACCAACTAGGTTTGGCAAGCCTAGCCTAGTGGTTGCTTATAGCACCAAAGCTATCCCCAAAACCCCCTTGGAGCTCCTAGATCTCATCGTCCAACAGGACCCTCAAAATAGGGTCATTCCAGGATTCCAAGATTCTCACGGAAGGTTAGGAACATGACCTTCCCTTTAGGACATGGTGAGAAGATCCATGACCTGCTCATCAATTCCTATATGATCGAGCCTTACGGTGCCTCGCTGTACCATATCCTGGATACAGTGGTACCAGCCATCAACATGCTTGGATCAAATCATGGAACCTGGGGTTCTATGAAAAATGAATCCCCCTCTAGTTATCACAAAGATAACGGTGGCATCTAGCACATGCTCAAATAGCTCATTGCAGAGCTTTCACAACCAAGTGACTTCACAATAGGTTATACATGCTGCAATGTATTCGACCTCAGCGGTGCTCAAGGCTACCATCTTTCGTTTCCTGCTCAAAGCAGATCTACTTGTGAAGTAGCATCCAGATGTGCTCTTACGATACACCACACTGCTAGCCCAATTGGCATCAGTATATCCATGGAGTGTCATACTCCTGACAGTGTATCTCAGCCCATGGTCTATCGTGCCTCAGGGATATCTCAAGAGTTTCTTGGCACCAACCCAGTGAATGTTATGATTAATCATGTGTTGGATCAAAGTGTACACTACACAACATACATCTAGATGGGTGTTTACTACGAACACCAGAGCCCCTACGAGTTGACGATACTCAGTAGGATTTTCTAACACGGGCACAACAACTCTTCCACTGAACTTCTTAAAATTGAGATTCATTGGTGTCGACACAGACTCACAGTCCACCATGCTAAATCTTTCTAGAAACTTCACAATGTAAAATCTCACCAGGTCTTTTCCAGACCTCCAGTCCTAGGAAATAATGCATCAGTCCTAGGTCCTTCATCTTGAACTCAGACGTGAGCTCCCTCTTACATTGATGAATGAGAGGGTCATCACCTATCAGGCAGGTCGTCCTCATACAACACCAAAGTGAGAGGCTTATCTCTATTAACCTTGCAGTGAAGGTTCAAATCATCATTACTATGAGTAAAGCCCAGCTTCATAAGGTAGCAATCTATCCTCTCGTACTAAGCTCTAGGTGCTTGCTTCAGCCCATAGAGGAATTTCTTCATCCTATAGACTTGGGTATCCCTAACTTGGAATTCGAACCCTAGAGGTTTCTCAACATACACCTTCTTCCTTTTATCACATCATGCAGTCTTTACATCCATCTGATGAAGACTCCATCCTTGCGAAGCAGCAAGGGTTATGATTGATCGAATGGTGGTATATCGGGTCACAGGTGCAAGTGTGTCATCATAGTCTATGCCTTCCTCACAAGAAACAAATCTTGCCTTGAACTTTTCAACACTTTCATTAGGTCCATGCTTGATTTTGTATCGAGGTGACAATAGCTTTGATCTGTGGTCTTGGAACCATCACCCTCGCATCCTCGCATTCTTGTAGATTTAGATACTTTACAGCTTCTTCTAGGCTCATATTGTACTCATGGGTGGTAGATACCCTTGGTATTTATATGGCTTCTTGGTTTTCCTCCAGAATTTCCCCCTCTGAAGCCATATGTCCCTAAGCCATGACGATCTTCTTTGGTTCAGCAATGGTATCTGCTCAGGAGCATATACAGATATGTTCTCCCTCTTAATGCTAGCTTCTCTTTCGAGAGAAGACTTATAATTTAAATGAGGGCATCCAAGACACTAGCTTGGCAAGGAGTTTTATTCTCCCATAAAAAAAACCATCCAAGACCACATGCTTTAGCTGGAGACTCCAACAATGTGACTGCAAGCTGTTTCTAAGGAGATCTGTTGTAGCTTCCTCAAACAGCCTTCTAAGACTGCATCTGCCCTTTTTTATTTTTTTATTTTTTTTCTTCTGCACTTGAGATATACTCCATCTAGCATTGCATTTTTCTTCTAAATCTGCCCATTTGTAGTGAATGGTTGACTGATCTAAGGCTCCAAGGCTTCAAATCTCAGTTCTACAATTTTTTCATTTGGTCAAGACACTTTCTAAGGTCACTGCCACTCGGTTGAGTCAAATGTGTCAGTATCATAATATTTTCAGATGAGGCACTTCACTACTCTTGCATGTAGAGATCCTAAAGCCTTTTTCAAGTACATCAGAATAATTTCTTTGTCTTCACTTGAAATCCTATCTATGCCATATGCTAAGCCTTACTAATTTTTTTGCCTCAAGTCATCAATATGAGTTTCTCTGTTTATGCATAGATATGGGAATAATTGAGATTGATCTGCGTCCAAATGTAGCTTGTATTTGTGGCTGCCTTAGGCATGTAGCCAACCCAAAATTAGTAAGCACCCAGTCAAAACACCTGTGATAACAAACTCTTCCTTCACGCTAAGGGTAAAAAAAAAACTGTCCTTAAATTGGCCCATACACGGCTTGTTGTTGCGGTATGGCCTGCAGCCTACGAAAAAACTCATCATAATACCTTCAAACAAGATTCAGGCCTATAATATCGACATTATTTTTTGTCTAGGGCCCACTTCTCTACCCATTAGCCAACTGGATGTTATCTAGGGCCAATTTCCAGCCCCAAACTCACCTCACAACACCCAGATCTATGATGGATAAGCTCTACAGCTTCATGAAACAATTTAAAATCATGCCCAAGTCTTCTCAGAGAAGGCAGCTTCCTTCTGCTGTCCTTTAGAACTTTCAAACAATATTAAGCCTTTGAGTATGCCCAGACTTAGCTTCAGACCCAACGGCTGTTCTCCTGTGACTGAGCGGCCTTTAACCTAACTCAAATAGCCCTAGATCTAGCCCTCGACATCCATGATGGAGTGCTTTTATTTTTGCGGTCAATTCAAAAATTAAATCATGCACAAAAAGATTCAAACTTACCTTTGGGGCTGACATCAACCTGCTGTTATCTATTGAAAGTTAAAATTGTAATTTTATTAGGTCGCAATTCCTAGATGTCTGAAAATTCACCCCCAGATATAGGCTCTTAGGTATCTGCCCTAGTGCAGAGAGAGAGAGCTTCAAATTAAGGCATTTTCTTCAGAGAATTTGCCCAGATTTGACCAACCAAGACTAGGTTTCATATCAGAGCTTCCAGATCTCTTATTTTTTATGGTTTCAAAATGATCCAAAACATTGGATAAACGATCCTCCATGTGAAGATATTCTGAAGCTGATGCCCTCACAATTTCATGCCCTATAGCTGAATGTTGCTACAACCAAAAATCTGGTCTAAAATTGCTCCAATTTGTTGCGGTTGTCCTTTAATGAAGGGTTGCCCTTCTACGCTGTTTTTTTAGGATTAAAAACCCTTATACTAGAGTTTACCTCCTTTCCGAGCTGTGAGATATCTTATTTGGACCGGCTGCACTACCCCCTGATAGGGCTTGAGAGCAATCCTCTATTCACACCTACTTCTCCTTTAAAATAGAGCTCAATCTTCTGCAATCTCAAATAGTGATATAATATCACATCAAATAACCCTTCTATCTGCGGCATCCTTCCTATCTGGTTTGGATCTATAGAAAAACATAAAACGACTTTAATTATGAGATTTACGTAGTGCAGACTTTCTGAAATGGGCAGATCGGACTACTTTCCGACTGACAGTGGTCTACTTTCCGAATGAACAATTATTTCTTCTTGCTTTGATTTGAACAATGGTCTTCTTGATATATCTAGATTTATGTAGTGTAGACCTTCTAAAATGAGCAGCTCAGACTAATCTATAGTTCCCAAAAAAAACGGCGGCTTTGAAAAATTTGCGGCTCGAAAAAAAAATGCGGTGACAGGGCTTTCTGGAATGACGATGACACACGTAATTGACACACTGAAGGCTATTGTTAAATTCACACCGGATAATTTATACAGGCCGAAGGCTATTCAACCCTGTATCCTTCGTGATATATATTGGTCTGATCACATTCAAACTTGACTTGATGAACTTTAATTTCGACAAAATTGAATGGAGACTGGTAGTCCTTTGGTCGCAATTACATTTTAGCCACCGCCGATCGCAATAATTTGGAAATTTTGGGAAGAATTTTAATTTGCAAAATTTCCCTGTATTTCATTTCATCTGATTTACGATCAATTTCGCCAGTTCTTATGATCAATCCGCACTTAATTCACATGTAAATTTTAGTGTCTATGGGCATCATTTCCGGCTAACCTCATTGCTAGGGCCGTAGTTGATACTTTCTTTGTGTCAATGTTTCCCTTAAACGAAGCTAATTCATTTCATCTAGTTTTTTTTTTTTCTCTGGATAAGGCATAAAGATCCTCGACTGCCAATTCAATTGAGTCAAATGCTTCTTTCTTGACAGAAGCACTTAGCATAGCAGCTTGCTGTAGCTGCGGCCTTCTCCAAATTAAACCCAAACAAACATCTACTATCACTTACAGCTCTTCATCTCGCTGCCCTTCGTTCTGATCAAGATGGGATTTGTCTTCTCCTAAGCTCTGATACCATGTTAATTTCTGAACATATTCTATGCCATTTCAGATTAGTGTTGGGTGCAACTATTGTCGTTTTAATTCCGTTGTAGTATTTTCCCAACCATTTAATTTGTCAATTCGAGGTTCGTAGACTTACGAAGCACATGCACTATATATGCAGGACCGAAGTGGAACTAATCTAATCTAAATTGCTGAAATCAAATTAATCTATGAAAGCGGGAAATTGCATAAAGGAAAAGCAATACAACATGTGAAGAGTTGAATGACAAACAACATATGTCAGCTCACAAAAATAATGCTATATCAAACTACATTACAGAAATCAAATGACAAATCATGAAAGCATACAATAAAAGAATATGAGTCACAGTTAAGAATCCCCCTCTCCTAATTACAAAACTATCTCTTAAAGCTAATCTAATGAGCTTCTGAACTTATGAACTCCTGAGCTAATCAAAATGAAGAGAGAGAACTCTCTTATATACATGAAGAAGCTAACCATCTCATTCAACCACTCTCAACTACTTTCCCATTATTACAAGACATGATCCCTTTGAATCCTCCACACATCTCTCACATATCTTGAATAAGACATGCCAACCAAATCCTCCATGATCTTCTCCTTAGGAATAGGCTTGAATAATTATCTCCTTAATATGGTGGAGGAGATATTCCAAAAGTTTAGAATTAATCCTTCACATTTCTCCTACACATTACAAAGCTCACACATTCTTGAGATATATATTAAAACATGTATATTTTCTAATATTTAATCATAAATTCACTTATAATACAAAAATGAATAAAGTGGAATATAGGAAGGTGAAACCCAAATGTATTTATGAAAGTGATATAATGAAAGGTTAATGGGATGATGAAATGTAAGGAATAGTGAAGGGAAAGGCGGATGAAATACGACATTTCTGAAGCCCAACATCCCCCCCAACTGGACTTGTTGCATGTCCTCATGCAACCATGCATGGATCTCTTTGGCATCTAAACTTTTGGCTTTACATGATGATGTCTTTTTAATAATGAATGTTTCCAGGATATGTGAAGGATATGAGTAGCAACTTACATTTTCTTATGGTTGGTGCTTGTGTGACAACCATGAATACAAAGAATGTTGGTTCTTGTGTTAACAACATTCATTTCGTTTTCTGTTCTCTTTTCTTATGGTTGGTTCTTGTGTGACAACCATTAATACAAAGAATGTTGGTTCTTGTGTTAACAACATTCATTTCATTTCCTGTTCTCTTGCTGCAATAATAATGTAAACACTCACTGGAAATCATAAGCTGTCAATGTGCATAAGAAAGCCTTTTTGTAATATTCATGAAGTATGTCAGTATGTATATTGATGCGTGTGAAAAAAAGTGCAACAAAGTATTGTTGGAAAAGAAATGTTGGTGAATGGTGAATGAGAGAAAAAAAATGGAGTGATAGTGGTGAAGAAATGGAATCACGGTAGTGAATATGTAGCGAATATAGTCCCCCCCCCAACTGAATTGGTTGCATGTCCTCATGCAACTTGGCGTGGGTCATGAAAGGAAATGGAGCATGATGAGGGAATTTTCCAAAATATTCAAGTCAACATATAAGGAATTGCATGATTAAAGATTAGAAAACAACATACTTCCACTTACCCAAGAATGATGAACTATGCAATAGGAATGTAGCTGCTGCTGCTGCTGAATCATGAAAATGTGACTGGTATCGTAGCTGTAACTGTTGTAACTGCTAGATCAGAGAATATGTGACTGTGGCTGCAACTTCTATAACTGCAACTGATGTAACTGCTCGAACATAGAAAGTTTGACTGCAGCAGGATCATTAAAATGTAATTGTGAATGTTGATGTCGCTGTAACTGGAACCTGGGAAATGAAGGAATCTGAACTGCTGATGTTGAATCATGGAAAAGATAAGGGCTGAAAGTGGAACTGTGGTACTCTCATAGATCATAATTCATGCTGCGGTAACTGTTGAGGGAGTCATGAAAAAAAGTGTATAGTCTTCGTCTGCCACAAAACTGATGGTACAAATCTAATCATGCGAAAGAATGTGTTGATGTCGAGCATGAAGAGAAATCATTGGATTACCGGCCATTGATGTATGCTGTTAACCAATGCGAGGCAAACTCACCATTGATGTCAATGAGTGCCAAGGTACCTAGGTACATCTTGCGAAATGCAAATAGAGGGGTTGACGTCGAGCCATTTGCAAGATATGATGATCAAGGGACATTAATGTATTCCCATGATTGTCAGCGAGAGAACTTGCCATTAAGGCATGCAAGTCTCAAGGTACCCAAAAGGAACTCTAGTCTATTTCCCAGATAAGGTACTGAGGTTGATGGGGCAAGACTTGTTGAAAGGTGGGCCTTAAGGAATCCCACATCAGTCAACATGAGTTTGTACAAAGAGATTTGGTAGGACTATAAATGGAAAGAACTCACGGACAAGCAGTGTAGATCAACATGGCGAGGAAAGAAAGGCAATGTAATTATGGAAAGGGGATCAGTTTTATTCAGAAGGCAAACTAGAAGGCAAATGAGCTGAAAGGGATAAAGGAATGTATGCGATTTCAGAAAAATTACTGTGCATGAAGTTGTGAACGATAAGGTAATGGAAAATATGCTTCAACACAAGGATGGTCAATCAGATTTGAAGGAGAAGTGTTATAGTGTTACTGCATGGATAATGGAAAAAGTGGAAATGTTGGTGTATCAACATGATCACTGTATAAAAGCAAACATCAAGAGGCGCAAACATCATGATGTTTATGGCGAGTTACAGCTCCTTCAAGCTGTTTATGAAAGCATGCTTCTCACAAAGTTCTGTGATCTTTGAAAATCACTTCAGCAGCAAAATGCGATCATGTCCGAAACCTGAAAAAAGCTTAGTACAAATCCTGTATGAAAACTTCGTGAGAGCATTGTAGAACATAAGATGCGAGAATAAGCACAAATGCGAGAAAAAGAAAGAAACTGTGTGTTAACCTGTCGCCTGTGCTGATTTCATCATCGATCGCTGTCAAAGTGACTTCAAGAAAACAAATTAGTGTTAAACATAAACACATGCATTCGTATTGTTTTCAGGAATTTATTAAAAGGCCCATTTGCAATTTTCATGAAATTAAAGGAAAAAATAAAAACAAAACAAGAAAAATTAAGGTCAGATCTCCATTTCTCGGCATGTTTTGCAGAGTGTAGCAATACTGTCTCGGCGCTAGCAAATCTTTAGTTTCTTGCTGATTCAGTTTCTTAGATGCACTGTTAAATTCATTCAAGCAATTAGAAGTTGGGCAGAGTATGTTTCGCATCGATTTGCTGCAATGATGTCACTTAATTCTCTGCAAGATTGGACCTGTACATCGTCAGATATAGTTGAATATTCAAAGCATTCAATTGTAGCATTTCTAAGTATCCAGTAACAATCATCAAGAAGTGACAGATAATCCAATCAGTGTTCTTAAGTATCCTGACATCATGAACATTAGTGTAATGAAGCAGTGTGTAAGATGGAGATAGTGAGTATGAAAAAACAATCAGTTTTCGGCATAAGCATAAGAATCCAAAAATTATTCTCCAATCTTAAGCTTAGCAGCATTCTCTTCCTGTTCTGACGTTGAAGCCATTGTCGTGTTTTGTTGATAGATGCTGCGGTTGTCAAACAAATTTATTGAGTGAAAGAAATAGGCTCTATTGTGTTCTCGGCCTTTGCCCAAATCTAAGCCGCCTGCAAAAAGTTAAAATGGAAAATTGTTGTAAAGAAGAGCCCTTTGTCTGCCGGCTGAAAACCGCTCTGGCCAACCTGTGAAATCACACTCTCAACCATATCAGTGGGAAACATGTTTTACAAATTATGGCTCTATAGCACAATTATGCAAGCTGCGAACAACTTGGTACTTTCAAGCATTTCTATGCAATGAAATCAGCAATTATTATTATAATGTCCCTCTATTAATTTAATATGGAAAAAGAATAGAATCTATCAGCTCCTGAAGGGGTGCAAGCTCCTTTTTGTCAATCAAATTAAATTCACATGTGAAGAGAATAAAATTCTTGAAGGAAGTATTAAGATGATCTTCTTCCTGTCGATGATTTTTAATGAACCATTTGGCTGCAACTCACCAATATCCCCTGTGTGAAACCAGCCATCTATGAAAGCTTCTAGTTATATAGAGAGTTAAAAATTAATCTTTGGATCGTACCACTCTCCTTGAGTCTTTTCATGTCTCCTGCAAAAATACGATCAAAAACTCTAGGCACACCTGCAAATAAAGTTGGCTTCAACTCCATTAAATATTCTCCAAGTAATTTAGTATCCTCTTGCCAATACCCCACTGAGGCACCCCGATGGAAAAATAATTCTTCAATGACACGGTCAAAGATATGAGCCAGCGGAAGGAAAGACAAATAAACATCCTCGGTTGTCATCTTTTCGTTAACTTTTTCAAAGACAAGTTCAGTTCCAACTATAGTCTGGGTAAGTGCCTCATGAGTCAAGATAACACCCTTTGGTTCTCCACTGGTTCCACTTGTATACATGATTGTGGAAATGTCCATAGGCACAGGTGGTGAGAGTTCTGTAGGATTCTGTTTTCCCAGCTTTAGAAACATCTTCCAGGAGTATGCTGCTATTCCCAACCCGCGAGCTTCTTTCTCTTGCTTACCAGTAATACTTGAAAAAGAGACTAAAGCCTTTACATGTCCAGGACCCTTTTCCACAAGAAGACCCTGCACAGATGTCCCAGAATTTACTAGCAGCCGCAGGAAAATATTGAAAACTCATATATGTGAATGCAAAAGTGGACCATCCATGCTCTACCGCCTCTCCAATCAAAGATGGATGGTCCATCCAACTAAAGGCCTTAAGGGAGTATCCATGACTGTAATCGTAACTGTTCCATACGTTAGCCACACGGTGGTTGCTGTGTTTGGGGTTCACGTTGGCGTATCTGGAGATTTCAACTTTGCAAATAATTCCTGAATGAAAGCATTATCATCCTTAAGAGAAGATACCACTGCTCCATTATTGTTATGGATGATAGAATTCAAAGTCACCAATGTGGACTCATCCAAAACTCTCGGTAAAATAGCATCCTTTATGTAGCTAATTCTATATGTTTGATGGATTTTTGATAATAAAGAGATATCTCTGATGGGGATTTCCTCCTTGAATAAAACCTGCTCCCTTAGAAAAGCGCGATGTTCCTGGTGAAAAGGAATCTCTGGATCATACTCAAGCGCACCCACGATATCCATTATATACTCATCACTGAAAAGTTTTTCGAAGATTTGTGTATTATTCAATAGAATGATTCCTTTGACAATTTTAAATATCAAATGAAGGCCATCATTGTTCTCCAAATCTTCACATATTTTGAACAAATCAAGAAGCTTCGGTATAAATGTTTGATTTTGAACTATAAGCTGAGCCACCCGAATATGATCCATAATACAACCCTTCATTACAGTCTTCAAGATTAGAGGAAGTGTCGATAGCTCCACCTGTGGAAGCTCTCTGAGTTCACTGTTACCTCCATGGGCTGCATCATCATTTCCTTGTGATGTACCAAAATGCTCTAGGTCATCATTTATAGGGCATACAGGAATCTGACTTATTAGAAATGGATGCTGGAAAGGGCGGATCACGTGCAGATGGGGGATCAACACCAGCACAGAAGATTTTTGATCTTCTGATTCACCAGAATAGCTACCATTGTTGGAAAGTGAATCACAATTTCTATGTTAGTTGCAAAAGAAACAGAATTATCATCAATGTCAAACCGCCCATTATGTAATGAGGCCCTGAAAAGACAGTTTGCAACATAAGCCATGGCGGATGCTTTTGAGGAGAATTAAACCTTCAAACCTCTTTCGACTGAATTTTTTTTTTTTTCTTTTTTTAAAATGCTTCCTCAAAATAAACGATGAAGAAAAATTCGCAGCGATAAGGAAGGGATCCGTCTAATAAGCAACAACATAATCGTTTAATCTTAATAAAGTATGCCGATGGATAGAAGATTTAGGAAAACCAATCCATAAAAACGGTTGTCTCATAATGATACTCATGAAATTTCGTTCCTATTAACTTGAGATGCCAAAAATAGTGTAACAACCCATGGATTTTGGCCCATATTTTTCAATCAACATCCGCATAGTATCCCAAATTAGGTGTGTAATCATGGGAGAAAATTCCAGCGTTCAAAATATGCAAACAATGAGAATTATCTTTTATTTTATTGTGGTTTCATTTGTTGCTGCTTATCGATTTGGTTTGTTGTTGCAGGTTTATGAATAGTGGACAGAGGGATGGCATCGCTACAGCTTGCAATTCCAATGAAACTCACAGTTATTTTAGTGAAATGATGAACCTGGTAAATTTCTGATTCAATTGTTTTTGCAGGTTTGATCATCTAATTACTTGCTGCAGATTTTAGTATGCCCAGAAAACACAGTTTCAGCAACTGTTCAGATAAAATGCTAGACACAGTTTCAGCCACTGTTATAAAAGCGCTAGACACAGTTTCAGCAACTGCTAAACACAGTTTCAGCGACTATTCAGATAAAATCTCAGTTTGTTTTTATTT
This sequence comes from Pinus albicaulis, assembly GCA_034641835.2. Classification (NCBI taxonomy): domain Eukaryota; kingdom Viridiplantae; phylum Streptophyta; class Pinopsida; order Pinales; family Pinaceae; genus Pinus; species Pinus albicaulis. Next base: position 531,033,269 of record CM076582.1, on the reverse strand, counting down.
AGCCTCAATTCATGGTTTATTAAAAAAAAAAAATTAGCAAATGGAGAAAAGAAAAAAAATGATTTGCAAATTAATGATAAAATCGATTAGGCATATTGCAAAACATGATTTATTTTTTTTTTTTTTAATTCCTGAAATTAATTTAGATCATTTTTATTTTCTGATCCTCGCGATCGCACTAAGCACGGAGGAGAGCATACTTATTCTAGGCAAAAGCAAAATTGAGAATGAAAGCAAAGCCTGCCTACTCTATACTAATTAGAATTTTAAAAATTAGTTACGTGTAATTAAATTTCCAATGAAGCCATTCACGTAGCAGTAACAGCAATATATTCAATAGCCATTTTTCAACTGAAAAATGAAAATATTCCAGTGTGAATGAGTTTAGTTGCTGAAACTGCAAATCAACTAAATAAAAATAAAAAGATGACTCTAATCGAGTACTTACCTGGAACCATTGTTCGATAAAGCTTTGATAGGCACAATTTCTCTTACTTAGCTCCTCTTCTTCTTCCTCGATCTCCTGTTCGAATGATTTTTCGCCATCAGATGTGTAGGATTTTTCAGATGTTGAATCTTTGTTTGTTTCTTGGGGTGTAGTTGAACCTTTAATTCTTGTTAAGATCTCTTCTTCCAAGGAAGAGGAGATCCTGACTTCTGCTAGGATCTGCGTGAGTAGTTCCAAGCTCACACTCATTGTTAAACCATGTTGAAAAATGGATTCTTACTGCACCCAAAACTTAAACCTAAAAAGCTTAAATGAAAATAAATTACTTGCATAAATAAAAACACTCATGCTGAAACAGAAAAAAAACACTCTTCACAGTTGCGGAAATCAAACACACTTGTAGGAAAAAAGATCAATCAACCATAACAGAGAACAGGACCCTATTCCTCCAAGCAGGAATCTTCAGCACCTATTTCCTGATATCATCCACACTGCAGAAAAATAAGATTAATCAACGGAGAACAGGACCCTATTCCTCAAAGCAGGAATCTTCAGCACTTGTTTCCTGATATCAGTCACACCTACATGTCCTTACCCATATGAGGCCGAGCTCGTTACAGTATGTCGAACGATGCGTAGGCTGTTCCCCACGTCTTACAACCCTGTCACCTCGGAGTTAGGAACATGTTTAAACACTCTTGCATGAAAAATCAAACTGAACTTCAATCCATCGTGCTTCCCCGGCAACGGCGCCAAAATGTTGGGTGCAACTATTGTCGTTTTAATTCCGTTGTAGTATTTTCCCAACCATTTAATTTGTCAATCCAAGGTTCGTAGACTTACAAAGCACATGCACTATATATGCAGGACCGAAGTGGAACTAATCTAATCTAAATTGTTGAAATCAAATTAATCTATGAAAGCGGGAAATTGCATAAAGGAAAAGCAATACAACATGTGAAGAGTTGAATGACAAACAACATATGTCAGCTCACAACAATAAGGCTATATCAAATTACATTACAGAAATCAAATGAAAAATCATGAAAGCATACAATAAAAGAATATGAGTCACAGTTAAGAATCCCCCTCTCCTAATTACAAAACTATCTCTTAAAGCTAATCTAATGAACTTCTGAACTTATGAACTCCTGAGCTAATCAAAATGAAGAGAGAGCACTCTCTTATATACATGAAGAAGCTAACCATCTCATTCAACCACTCTCAACTACTTTCCCATTATTACAAGACATGATCCCATTGAATCCTCCACACATCTCTCACATATCTTGAATAAGACATGCCAACCAAATCCTCCATGATCTTCTCCTTAGGAATAGGCTTGAATAATTATCTCCTTAATATGGTGAGGAGATATTCCAGAAGTTTAGAATTAATCCTTCACATTTCTCCTATACATTACAAAGCTCACACATTCTTGAGATATATATTAAAACATGTATATTTTCTAATATTTAATCATAAATTCACTTATAATACAAAAATGAATAAAGTGGAATATAGGAAGGTGAAACCCAAATGTATTTATGAAAGTGATATAATGAAAGGTTAATGGGATGATGAAATGTAAGGAATAGTGAAGGGAAAGGTGGATGAAATACGACATTTCTAAAGCCCAACAATTAGGGCACGCAATACTGAAGGAGATAGAACATACTAATAGATCTATAGAAGACAAGCCAAAACAGAGATAATAAAAGGTGGCATTATGATGATCAGCAGGATGCTTCTACTAGCAAAGTCTCCAATAGGTCATTTAGCCAAGCGTGTCACACATAACCCCAAAACAACCAAAACAAATAACAGTCCATATATTACGCAGCTCCAATGCTATCCAGAGAGAGAGAATCACTCCACACAATGTGTGTCAAATGAACTCTAAGTTTCTCCAATATATAGGAATATTTGGGGGTGTGTGACATGTCCTTTAAGACATTTAAGTCTATATTTTATTCCAGGCCAACCTAGCACATAAGTGGAATAAATTCAAAGTACATGTTCTGCTCATCCGATCGGGATTATATTTAGACCAATCTTACGCCTCTCCGAAAGAGGAATCCAATAAAAATATTGGGATCGTCATCTGAGCAGAACAACCTAGATTTTGGACCTAGTTGTCCAATTTTAACACCAATATATCAACATTCTGTTTTGGAGAATGATGAAAACAAGAGGTATATTTAGGAACTGTTGTAGAAAGGTCACATTCGGCCAAGTTCATCGCCCTGTGGGAGCCCAATTGTGTTGGTGCAGAAGAAGGATGAAACTTGGAGACTATGTATTAAATATGAGACGTTGAACAAGATCACTATCCAGAAATGGTACCCTATCCCACAGATCGACGAACTTCTGGACCAACTCAAGGGGGGAAAATATTTCAGCAAGATCGATTGAAGTTTGGGTATCACAGGGTACCAATCAAACCCTCCGATGTGTGGAAGACTTACTTTAAAGCCAAGGACGACCTATTTGAATGGCTAGTCATGCCTTTCAGGTTGATGAATTCTCCCACAACCTTCATGAGGATGATGGATGACATCTTGCGACCGTTCAGTAACTCATTTGTGGTAGTGTACTTGGATGACATCCTGATATTCAGTGAGAATTAGGAGGAGCACCTCCACCACATCCGACAGGTCCTCCATACACTGCGAACCCACAAGTTGTGTACCAATTTGGAGAATTGCACTTTTGGCATGACACGGGTTCAGTATCTGGGATACATTATTGATGAGTGGGGGGTGCATGTGGATCTAGCCAAGATCCAAGTAATTTAGGATTTCCCAACCCCAACCACTCTAATAGAGCTTTGTAGCTTTCTGAGTCTTGCTAATTTATACCACAGGTTCATGTTGGGATTCTCTCATATCACTTGGCCCTTCAGTCAAGTCACCATGGGAGGAGCGAAATAAAATTTATTTTGGTGTGAATCTCAACAGAAGGCATTCATAAAGTTGGCATACTACCTCTACTATGCCAAAGTGATCACATTACAAAACTTGCAACAAAATTTTGAGATCGAGATAGATTCCTTTTACTATGTTATTTGGATAGCTCTTACTCAACAGGGGCATCCAATGGCATATCATAGTGAGACACTATCCAAGACAGTCCTGAAGTATCCCACTTATGACAAAGAGATTTATTCCATTGTGCAAGCTTGCTGACAATGGAAGAAATAAATTTTGGGGAAAGAAACATTCATCCACACATACCACCAACCCCTGCAGTACTTACAGAGATAAGGGGAGTTGCAGAATGATCACCATAAAAAATGGTCCACATATCTATAATAGTTTCATTTGAACATCAATTACAAGAATGGAAACACCAATAATGTTGTAGAATACCTCAACTAACACACCGATCGTGGCGCTAACCACCGTGCTCAACTTTTGGGGGCACGAGACTTCTAATTGGCCGCTTCTCTACAAGAGAAATCTAGAATTCAACCATAAATGCAAGATGCTCTTAGCGGGTAACCAAGTTCCAAATTTTCACCTTGAGGATGCACTATTATGTCACCTAGGACACCTTTGTGTTCCTTCAAGTGAGAATGCTAAGATGATTTGGGAAGCACACTATATTTGGGTGAGTGGGAATTTCAGGGTCGAGAAAATAGTGGCAGTGCTGCAAAAGTATTTCTATTGGCCAAACCTTCGACAGAATGTCCAGAAGTACATCAGATCCTGCACTGCCTGCACCATTTCCAAACCGACCATCAAGAAGAAAGGCCTCTATTCTCTGCTGCCTACCCCTAGTTGACCTTGGGAACCCATCTCCATGGATTACATGGCGGGCCCTCTTACTACTAAGCATGGAGATGACTATGTTTTCATGGTCGTCGGCATATTCTCGAGGATGATCATTATGGTGGTCTGCAAGAAGAATATCACAACATAAGCCACTACTAAACTCTTATTTGAACGAGTGTGGGCACACTTTTGGATCCCACAGTTTATCATCTCATATTGAGATAGCAGGTTCCTCAGTACTTTTTGGTCCAGCCTCTGGTCAATGTTAGACACCAAGCTCACCAAGTCCACAACTTTCCATCCCCAAAATGATGGCCAAACAGAGGTCATCAACAATATGATCATACACATTTTGCACATGTACAACTCAAAGCATCCATGAACATGGGATGAGAGCCTCCCTCATGTACAACATAGCTATAATCAGGCCCTTCATAGCTCAATTGGCCAAAACCCCTTTCAAGTGGGCTTGGGACTCTAGCCACTATGTTCCATTGACATAGCCATGCCATTTGTAGGTACTCGAGACAATTTGGCTCATGTCCAGTCTGAAGCTGACAAGGCAAAAAAATTCATTGAGCGCATCTATCACATCCACCAATAGTTTCATGACATATCAGACAGAGCCAATGTTAAGTACAAGTAGTGACATGATGAACATTGGGTGCCACAAAACTTCTAGGTGGGCAACAAAGTGTGGCTACATTTGCAGAAGGAGCGCCTTGCTGGACCCCATCGCAAGCTTCGCCCACTTCCATATGGGCCATAAACCATCACCAAGGCTATAGGGGAAAATGCATTCAAGCTTATTATTCCACCATTCCTTGGTCTGCACCAATTTTTCAATGTGGACTACCTTCGACCCTACTTTCCACCTCTATTGGACACATCCGACATGGCATAACAACTCACACCAACAGGGTTAAACCTAGACTGCATGGAAAAAACCAAAACTGATCAGATCATGGACACATAAATTAATAACACCCTCCAACATAGGATCTATATATATCGAGTTGTCAAAGGAGGCCAACTCCTTCACGAGGGCAAGTGGCTCACCAGGGACCAAGTTCAAGAGAGGTTTCCTCATCTCATGGAGGAACTCAACGCAATGGGGACCATTGCTTCCTAAGGGGGGAGGAATGATCCAGGTGGATATTGGTCACCACCCACCTATTCCACTTAGACCCCCACATTTTTTTTTCTTCAGTTTTTCAGTTTCCTTAATTGTAGCAAAATTTACTATTTTTGGTAATTTTTCGGGTCCTGAAATCCTAGAGTCGTTTTGAGGCCCTAAACGACATGTTTTGGGGAAATCACCTCCAGGAAAAATATGAGGCTATGACTCTATATTCATTGTCATAATTTTTATTCCTCGGATAGATATTTTTAACAAGGTATCATGTGCGTCAAATGAAGATCGTGTGCCAAAGTTACAACCCCGAGAAATTGATGTACCAATTTACCCCAACAAGGCCCATAGTTTGGTGTTTCATCTCATAGGGTTAGGTTTTTGGATGTTTAGGGTTTTCCATTGTTTCTAAATAATAAATAGGCCTTTTATCCTCATTTTAATAAAATTCATAGGCCTATATTCACCACATCTCTTCTCAGAGATAAGCTACCAGCACCTTAGCTAGTTTATTTCCATTATGTTTGTAAGCATATTTCAGTTATGTGATACTAATGAAATAAAGTCTTATTTATACTTAATTTATTTGTTTATGTGTACTTATATATTTTATTGCATTCCTACATAATCCTGGATCACTAAACTTGTTTTTTTGTTGTCGAAATAGAAAGAGAAAAGAACCATATTTTGTGTTAAATGAAGGGCCATGGTTATGGGGCAACATCGGGCTATCAATTATTCCATGGTTTCTTGGTTTTGATGCAATATTCATGGTGTCCACTTCAATTATAGTATGGGTAAGGCTTCCAAACCTACCTCTTTCCTTCTAGCACCACCAAGTTCTTGAAGACATTAGGAACAAACTTGGAAAATTAAAAAATGGATGTGGAGGGAATAGAGAAATCAATATTCCCCTTTTCTATGATTTGTGTGGAGATAGTGCTCCGCAAAGGATTACTAGGCCACATCACCTTGAAACATAATAATTTTAAGTGTACACACAAATTTGAGATTATGAGAACATGACCTTCAAATGTTGTGTGTTCTTTCAAGCAAGTCACGTGCCCTCTTGCGAAGATCCACCTCCCAAAAAAGAAACGAAATAGACCAAAAGGATGGCAGTTTAATGAATCTACATTTTCAGAGGATGAGGTGGAGGAAAACCAACATAAACACTTTGAACAATTTGAAGACAAAATGGAGGGTGAGGCTGTGTTGAAATGACACCCATTGGGGGCTTCTGATTTAATTTTCCTTTAATTAAATTGGAAGAGAAATTGTAATTTCATTTCATGACAACTTGTATTAGTTAAATAAGTTAGAAATAATAAATTAGCTTAGGAAATTCAAGTAAGTGGTATAAGAGGAGTCAAGTAGAGGATTTTACTATTTTTAGGGGGTCTAGTTATAGTTATTTGTGAGTTGTAATTAATTAACTCAATTAATTAAGTTAAAATCCATTTAAATAATTCTAACTGAGAGATTAGATAGTGATAGGTCTAGTGAATTAAATCTGATTTAATTCACAGGTAGTGATCAATCAGTTAACTGATAATTGACTATAAATAGTTGTTGCATATCAGTTCTAAGGAAGGCCCAGTTGAGGGTGAGGTTAAAGGGAAGATAACTATATGTTGTATAATTAGAAAATTGTACATGTCATGCATGAGTTCACCAACAAGGCTTAGTTGAATTGCGTAATAAATTCCAAGGAATTTCCTAATCAATATGGGTTAAATTCCTCCAGGAATGTGTAAACAAGGTTGGGCAAATAGGGGTTGCCAATTAGTTAAGTATTGGACCGATTTTTCCTAGATCAAAGTGAGACATTCAGCAAAGTGCAGAGGTTTCTCAGTGTGAGGAATATAATTTTATTGTTTCAAGGCCTTGAATTTATGAAATATATAGATAGTGAATTTTTGACTCAGTTTCTTTCCCCAGATACATATTGTGTTGTGCAATCGATTGATTTCTCTCTTGCTTGTTTGTGATTATGCGATTGAATTTGGTTTTTGAAAAATTGTAGAAGTGATTTATTATTTTGTTTTAATACATTACAAGATCATATTGAATCCATTGCTATAAATTCTACATGGTATCAAAGCAAGAATTAATATAGAACTTAGAGAAGAATCAGAGTTTGTTTTGAATAGGTATATCAAATTTGTAGATTTGTTCTTCAGGACCCAACAATAGATCAAGATGTCTTTCAATGGCTTGAGACTCGAATATGCACTCGAGGGAAAATAGAATTACATAGCATGGAAGGACAGGATGGAGGCACTACTAGAGGACAATGGAAGGACAAAATTAATTGATAGTGATATTCCTTAGCCTGCAACAACTGATGCTCAACAAGTTGATGCATGGAAGAAGAATGTAGCAAAGGCCAGAAGGATATTGTTATAAGGAGTTCGAGATCATATTGACTCGAATCTCCATGGGAAGGTGACTCCATATTCCATGTGGAAGGCATTGACAGATATGTTTCGGAGTAGCAGCAACCATAGGAAGCTAGCACTAAAAGAAAAGCTCAAAAATATCAAGATGGATAAAGGCAACACGATCCATAAATACTTGATGAATTTTACTTAGTGTTGAGATGAGCTTGGAAGTATTGGGGTGATAGTTTTAGAGGATGATTTGGTGATCCTAGAACTTATAGGCCTTCCTAAGAGTTGTAATAGCTACTATGACTCTGTAAATGGGAGGGAGCAACTACTAAAGTGGGAGTGATTATGGTCTGATTTGGTACAAGAAGAGTTTCGACGAAGCACCAGAGATGGATCCTCATCAAAGAATGATGATGAGGAGAATTGTGCCTTGGCTAGAAAGGTGAAGAAAGGAAAAGGGAGGGCATCTTATTCCAAATCGAAGTTCAACAAGGCAGGCAAGAAGTGAGACTTGTCAAAGGTGAAATGTTTTCTTTGTCATGAGAATGGACATTGATGAGCTCGATCATTAGACATATTTGGAGGGGTTAATGGTCACCTTTTTTCCTCCTTAAATCTCTTTTCCTTGAATTTTTATTATTATTTGGTTTTATGATGCTAGTATAGGTGGTGATTAAGGCTAACATACTTTGAGGGCCTAATATGAGGTTGAGAGAAGAAAATCATGAGTAATTAGCATTTTTATGAGGATTTATCATAAATACTTGGAGGAGTCATCTAGGAGAAATTATAGGAGGATTTTACACCCTCCTTAACTCTCAAAGGCAACCAAAGGATCCCCAAGGATTCTCTCCAACAATTCAAATTCCAGAGGCAACCAAGAAACTCAAAGAACAAAGTGCACTCAATCATTGCTTACTTGGAGTCAAGTGGAATCAATCACTATTTTCAAGGGAGCTATTTGCAGCTACCATGCAGAATAATTAGAGCAGATATAGAGCTAGGAAGGATTTGATTTTATTGGGAAATTTACTACAAGTTGTTGAGATTTTGATTATTGTACTCAACGATTAAAATTTGAGAAATGTACGAGACTATTCTTTCATGAAATGAGCCGAATGATTTCATTTTACTGATTTAAGTTTCAGAGAGAGAGGTGTGTGGGTTAGGGCCCAATCCATGTGCCTTAGCATCTCTAATATACTCATTATTTTCTTTCTTCCACTTAGTTAGTTCTACTTTTGATAGTTTCATTACTGCTTAGTTTTTCTTTCAGTGTACTGATGTAGGTTTCATTTGCTTATGAGTAATAGAATAGAGGAGAAAACTATAAAACTTGTAGATCAAGACCTCCCTTCTCACATTTTTCAATAGAGATCGAGGAGGGTGAACCTTCCCACAGACCCAAAAATTGATTTCTATTCACTATTTCTGAGATTAGAGTAGATTTGGGTTACCATTTTCAGCCTTCCTTTTGTACTGTAATTTCACATATTTTTATGTTTCTTTGTGCACAAGTTAGTAGGGTTTATTTCAGGAATTAGTGTTAAAGCCCCAGAGTAGCTCCATGGTGCCTTCCAACTTCATTTTCCATCTCTGTCTTCACAACTTGAGCATTGTTGTTATGCCCTCCATTCCCTCCTTTTCCTCTTCTTTGCAGCCGCTTCCCTTCTCATTCCCCAAAACACTTACAAATGCATTAGAATTTAACCTTCGCCCTTGCTCCTTGAAACTCCCATTACCGTACTTTGCTCTATCACAAATAAAAAATTCTTGTTCCACTTGGTCTTCATTAACATTTACTACTTCCAACCACTGACTGCGACATTATTGTAGCACTCTTCCACATCATCTCTATCGTAAATCACATTTCATAGTTATTATCCCCATCACATATCGCATTTCGCTCTCACTTCATTAACACTTGCCGCTGCGAATCGCCGATTGTGACATTACTGTAGCACTCTGCCACATCATCCCTATCGAAAATAACATTTCACAGTTTTTATCCTCATTGCATATCGCATTTTGCAGTTTTTACCTGCATCAAATTTTGCAATTTTTATCCCCATCGCATATCGCATTTCAAAGTTTCTATCTGCATCGTATATGGCATTTCACTCCTACTCCCGAAAAACACTTCCAATACTCCTCCAGATTTGTGATATTGTGAGTTGCGATATCACATATTACATATCACACTTCCATCCTCCTATTTCAATTCTGCCATCACACTTTCCAAAGGCTCCCTCTCCAAATAATTTGTGTGATATCATAAGGATTAATGAAGTCTAAACCCCTCTTTCCACCTCTAAGCCTTTTCACATGTGTTAAGCCTTCCATTATCATCTTTAGCCATTTTTCCTCCAAATTTCAAGCAACATTATTTCAATTTTAATTAGGTCACGAATAACTGCATAGATAGCAGCATGATAGGTAGAGTAGGGTGTGTTTAGCCGATTGGCCAAGTTGAGTGCAATTTAAATTAGTTCCCTTCTATCATTTCCTTTCTAGAAATTAAATTAGTTTCATTTCCGTAACTTTCTTTCTACAATTTAAGTTAGTTTCCTTTCTTCCATTTCCTTCCAGCAATTTACTTTCCAGTTCTTATCATAGTTTAAGAAATAGCACCCTTTCATAAAGAAGTAGAGGATGACATGAGAAAAATGCATCTGATGTGTATATAACACCGTCACCTTCAAGTTTGTATGAACCTCAGATCTATAAATTAAGGTAGGGAAACCTTTGGGAGTTGCAACACTCTTGGTGCAATACTAGGGCTCACCACTTTTTGGCATCGTTGTCGGTGAGGTGTCTAGTAGATGCTTTGATTTTTTTTTAGCATTATTTTTTGTTTTCCTTTATTTTCATGTTATTTCATAAATATTGAAAAAATACAAAAAATATATAATTTTCAAGCCTTGTAGGAGTAGGAATACTCAAAGACAAATATTACCTAAAACCCCCACATCACCTCCTAGCCACCCTTCACTCTTCTTCAGTGGCAGTGAGATTGAAATTCCTATAGGAAAGCCTTCTAAATACTTTAAGGAAACTATTGGGGAAGAGGAAGAAGACCTTGGTGCAACTAAGGGACCTGCTTCATCTATATTAAGCATGGATGGGATCCAGGGAGCCTTTCCCATAAGAGAGGGAGATGGGAGACTAAGATGAAAAACATTAGCCCCTAAGATCTTCCACACTTCCATGTAATTACCTCTAAGGATCTCGACACATTCATGTTTGAATTTGTTGTTGTATTTATAACTTACGAATACACCTCTGATGATCATAAGTTGAAGATATTCCCATCCACCCTTAAGGATGTAGCCTTGCACTGGTTCATGGGTCTACCTGGGAACAACATCAACACCTGGGCACATATGCAAGAAACCTTCAAAAACAAGTACATATATTATTTTCGGTCCAAGGAAAATAAGGATGAGATATTTAGGATGAGTCTAGGGCCAGATGAATCCCTAGAGGACTATGAAGAGAGGTTTCAATTAAACTGTAAGAGAGCCAACTGTACTCTTGATCCCGCATCACTTAAACCTGTAAGTCTTTGAGGGATTAGAGAAGAGATGATAGAAACCTTGAATATACTATTAGGAGGAGATATCTACCAACTTCCTTATGAGACAATAAAAAATATCTCACGGAACCATTCTAGGGCATGTACGAAGACAGGAAGAACTGGCCAAAACATATCCAATACCCCTTCCTTTTCCACCTCCATAAAACATGAAATTGGAAACATGCTAGAGGAATTCAAGAGTGACATGCTTCACACCGTTGCTTTGCAAATAGACACAACACAGGTCAAAAGGAAGCAAGAGGAAGCAGAGAGATCCTTGGCCATATTTTGTCCTTGATGTACCAGGAAGCACCCAAGAAATGAATGTCCACTGAATGTCATGGAGGTTTGCTTAGTATGTGAGGAGAATCATGCCACAGATAAGTGTCCCTCCTTTGCTTGACGTAAGGCTGTATATCAAGGTGGGGAAGCAATGCCAGAGAAAATCTGTTTCATCAACCAAATAATGCCTCAAGGCCCTGACCATATCAATAAGGTATGTAAGGTGCACCTTAATCTTATTATCACAACAATCAGAGTGCACCCTTGCAACCTTGGTACACCCCTACTCCTACATCCTAGTTTACACCTCATACTTGGCCTTACAACCCTCCACATCATCCTTAGCTAGGGAATTAACCATTTCAACAGTATGTTCCACAATAAACTTAGTGGAGCAATCCATCCCAAAGGTGGAGGCCTCAACATAGTCAATCACCTGCCCTAATTCCTCCACCCCAACCTCAACCTCAGCTTACTCATGCTTCTCCACCTAGGCTACCTCAAATACCTGCACAACCCAATCCGAACTGTAACAACAGATAGGCACATCATGCTCCCAGTGGAGAAACATCCTATCCAGCTTATGTTATGGAGATACTGGAGGTTAACCCAGGTTGAGAAGAGTACTCCAAGACAACCATCCTCCATCTCCACCTATAGAGGTTTAGGAGAAAAAGGAAGAAGGTAACACTCAGATCCAACAATCTCCTTTTCTCAAGCGCTTGATCCACCCTAGTCAACAGACCCTAAAGGAGACTGAACTTCTGGGAGAATTGGAAAAAAATTGTGTAAAGATACCACTTCTTTGGGCCATTAAGGATGTCCCTATCTACAATAGGCTTATCAAATGAAAGTGCTTCGAGAGACCCGAGAGAAAGAAGAGAGATACCCCTACCATCAATGTGGTAGGATAACTATCCGACCTAATGTTGGGAAGGGTAATCTTCCAAAGTAACTGGACCCTGGTAGTCTAGTTGTTGATGTGCACATCGATGGTATCATAGTCCCCAACACTCTAATTGATCTAGGGGCTGCCATCAATGTCATGACCAAGGAAACGATGTTGAAACTTAATCTCCAAGGGACTTTGAGGAAAACCACAACAGTTCTACAACTTTCAGATCGGTCCACAGTAACTCCGGAAGGAATTGTTGAGGATGTTATGGTTACCATTTACTCTTGGGAATATCCCACAAATTTCCTAGTCCTACAACCAAAAAAAAAGTTTATTGGTCATCCTCTCATCTTAGGGAGACCTTGGTTAGCCACTGAAAATGCTTATATTAGCTATCGGGACATAAAAATGACTATCAAAAATGGGTGTTTGTCCAAAAATCTAGTGTTATACCCTCCAACCCAGCCTTTCATTGATCATGATCTACCTATATGGTTGGAGGATGAAGTCGATGAGTTATATAACACTGCCCCTATGTGTACCATAGATGCTATTCTTAGAAGGGGGCATCTCAATGAAGATGAACTCATCGACCATGCCATTCAAAACTAGTCCTCCACTGACATTCCTCTCGAAACATTAGTCAAAGAGTCTGAAATCCAACCTTGGATGGAAGCACACTAAGTTGATTCAACCTATGAAGCCACCAAGGCTATCGAGTTTGGCCCATCTAGATCTATGAAAATCAACCCAAACCTCTCGAATGAGGAAGAGAAGCAGCTATGCCAGCTTTTGAAAGACAATCTAAATGCATTTGATTGGGATTACAAGGAAATGAAAGGGGTGCATCCTTCAGTATGCAGACATCATATTTACATCAAAGAAGGATGCAATCCTATGAGACAACACCAAATAAGGATGATCTTGAATCTGAAGGACATAGTCAAAGAAGAGCTGCAGAAACTATTGGATCTAGGGTTCATATATCCTATATCCGATAGTGAGTCGGTATCTCCTCTTGTACTAGTCCCAAAGAAGAATGGGAAGTGGAAAATTTGTGTTGATTATTGAGAACTTAATAAAGCCACCAAGAAAGACCATTTCCCTTTTCCCTTTATAGGCCAAGTCCTAGATGGCCTTGCAGGGAAGAAGTTATTTTCCTTCTTAAATGGGTTCAGTGGGTACAATTAGATTCAAATCAGCCCTAAAGACCACGATAAGACTAATTTCACCTACCCTTGGGGTATCTTCGCTTATTGAGTCCTACCCTTTGGGTTGTGCAATGCCCCAACCACCTTCCAAAGAGTTGTCTTGAGCATTTTTTCCGAGTTAGGCCATGATTCTGTTGAAATATACATGGATGATTTCACACCATATAGGGGTGACTTCCAGGAAGCTCTCTCCAATTTGGGTAAATTACTAAGAAGGTGCATTAAGATGCATCTCTCCCTGAGCCCAGAAAAGTGTGAATTCCTGAATAAATTAGGAGTTGTGTTAGGGGACTCCATCTCCCAAACAAGAATACATGTAGACCCAAACAAAATCACTGTCATCAAAAGGGCACCTTCTCCTCAAAAGCAGAAAGATGTCAGGAGTTTCTTAGGCTTAGCTGGTTATTACAAAAGGTTCATCAAATATTTCAGCAAGATGGCTTAACCATTATTTGGGTTATTGGCCAAAGATTCCAAGTTTATTTGGACTGGTCCTTGTCAAGAGGATTGTGAGCTCATTAAGGAAAAGTTGATTACTGCCCCCATTCTCCAAAGTCCAAACTGGACTCTGCCTTTTCGCATCCACTCTGATGCATCCGAAAAAATTGTAGGGGCAACATTAGGACAATTAGAGGACAAAATCCCTTATGCCATCTATTTCATCAACAAGAAATTTTATAAGGCCGAGCTTAATTATGCTGTTACTGAGAAGGAGATGTTAGGCATTGTCCATGCTTTGAACAAATTCAGACATTTTTTAACTAGATATCAGACCTTTATTCACACCGACCATGCAACCATCAAGTATTTAATGAACAAATAGAATGCTAATGCTCGGATAATTAGATGGTTGTTACATTTACAACAATTTGATCTGACTATTGTTGATAAACCTAGAAAGGAGAATGTTTTCATAGATTTTTTTTCTAGGTTAGCTCTCTCTGCAGGTGAAGGAAGAATAGTGGATGACCAACTTCTAGATGAGCATCTCTTTTCTATCTCAGCACTTTCACCATGGTTTTTTGATATAGCCAACTAATTGGTTGCCAAGAAAATCCATCCTAATATTTCATTCAGGGAGAAGAGAATAATCATCAGAAAAAGTGCCCCTTTCATGTGGATCGAGGGAAATATTTTCAAGCTAAGCCCTGAACAAACCCTCAAGAGATGTGTGAGGGAGGAAGAAGTTTTTGATATCCTCTCTGCATGTCATGACGACCCATGTGGAGGCCACTTTGTTGCAAGAAGAAATTCTTACGGAGTTTTGCAAGCATGATACTAGTGCCAAAATGACTTACTTTCATGGAAATGGTCATATATGATTGATTTACTCAACACATTTGAATTCCAAAAAATCATATCTAATATAATGCCCCTTATATGTTAGGTCTCTATATTACTAGTATAGTCCCTTATTGTTATTAGTGTAACCCCCTTGTTGTTATTATTGTACCCTTGTAACCCCCATTTTGTTATTATTGTGCCCTTAAATTATTATTTTTAGGTCGGCTAGGATTACATTGTGGCCCACTAGGATTACATTATGGCCCCATGGACTCCTATATATAGAAAGGAGGTTTTGTAAATTGTATCATCCAAGAATTGTTCATTTATGTAATGTATTGGAGGTTTCCCTCTTGAAGTGTCTTGTTTCTAATGTGTTGATATCTCTTTTCTTCTATTTTTGGAGCTGGTTACACAACATTTGGTATTAGAGCTTTGGATTCTAGGGTTTCGTTGCTCCAAACAGGTCATCATGGAATTTTCGCTATAAATTTTTTTCTATGAAGTTTCAGAAGCTAAAAGTTTTAGGGTGTGAAGCCGAAATCCTGAGGAACATCGTCAAAAAATTTTAGAGCTTGGTTCGCAATATTTTTGGAGATATGATCTGTGGAAGTTAGGCCTTTTTTCAGGATCCTAAACAAGTCATCGTGGCATTTGCACTATAAATTTTTCTCTACAAAGTTTTAGAAGCTGAAATTTTTAGCGTGTGAAGCTGAAATCCTAAGGAAATTTGTCAAAAAATTGTAGACCTTGGTTCGCAACATTTTCAAAGACATGATCTGTGGAAGGTAGTGCTTTTTTAGGCTCCTGAATTTCATCTCAAAGAGGTGATCATGGGAAAATATTCATAACTCTCTCTCTGAGCATCGGATTGGAGTGCCGTAAAAAGTGGTTGTAATTACACAGACTTTAGTTTCTTGGTTATCAATTTCAGATCTAAAATACGAAACAGTGACACGTGGCAAGTCGATAAGCAGTTTCCATCGAACCGCCCATAATTATGTCATCGTGGGAGACTTCCAGACACAACTTTGTGATGGAGAATCCAACTGTGTCATGCCTATGGTATCAAAGGATAATTCAGGCCACGTTGATACTAAAATTCAATTATTGAAGGCCGCAGTCAAATGTAGCCAATCGAATTTCAACATTTCCAGGCCCTAAAAAGAAAGAAAAAGGTGTGTATTTTTTTTCCGAATTGCATAAGTCTTGTTTGAAGAATCAATTTGAATTGATTCCAAGGGCATATTGAAGAATAGATATCAGTATTGGGTTCTAAAAAATGCCCAGTAAAAATAATTCAACACCCATTAATCCTTCAGAAGGCTCTACTATGACGCATGAAGATGAAGAATTGCAACATGATCTATCAAAATTACAAGAGCAAGTGCAACAAATTTCACTCTCGCAAAGAGCAACAAAAAATGAAATGGAAGTTTTGAAGAAAGGCATGGAAGCGAAGATGGACAGTTTGAAGAAAGGTGTGGAAGCTAAGATGGATGACATGGAAGCTGGCATGGAAGCTAAGATGGATGACATGAAAGACAACATGGAAAACATGAAGAATGATCTAAAAGCAGACATATAAGGTTTGACAAAGTTGATACAAGAAATGTTTCCTAATGGTGAAAAGATAGTAGAAGAACCTCATGATGAGAACAAAATAAATGTTAATCATGATTTCATAAACTCTAATGTTGGCGGGAAGAACCACCATATTCCAAAAATGGATATGAGGAAGTTGGATGGAAAGGATCCTGTAACATGGATACTACAGATGGAGCAATATTTTGATCTCCATAACGTACAAAACACACAAAAGGTACGCATTGCAACTTTACATTTAGAACAAAATACATTCGTATGGTATCAATGGCTTTGCTCCCGTAAAAAAATTGTCACTTGGTCAATTTTTACGGAGGAAATGATAGCACATTATGAGGATACAAAGAGAAACACCTTCTTTATCCAATTGATAAATCTCAAACAAAAGGGTTTAGTGGGCCATCACATTGAGGACTTCCAAAAATTGAATATAAGGTTAACTGATATTCCATAGGAACACAAGATCGATCTCTTCATTGGAATTTTAAAGGATAACATCCAACATGAAGTTCGCGTTTTGGAACCGAATTCATTGGAGAAGGCATTCAGGTTGGCAAGAAAATTTGAATGTAAAATTATAGCGACAAGGAAGCCTACCACTCAATTCTATAAAGAAGGAAGTGTTGCTACACCTAGATTTCCACAACCTACAAGGCTGACACCACAACAATTGGAAGAAAAAAGAGCAAAAGGGCTTTGCTATAGTTGTTATAGAAAATACACTAAAGGTCATAAGTGTGCTAAGAGGAAATTATTTTACATAGATTTTGAAGAGGAAGGAGAAAATGAAAAAGAAGAGGATATACACCAGGAACCAACCCTAGAAGTGGAAGAAATGAATCCGACCATATCGTGTAATGCACTGGCAAGAATTACCACTCCTCAAACTATCAAGATAGAAGGACATATCAAGAAGAAAAAGGCAATAGTGTTGATTGATTCAGGTAGCACCCATAATTTTATTCATTGTAAGGTAGCCAAGGAATTAAATTGTTTCCTATACCCAGCACCAGAATGTCAAGTGATGGTTGCAAATGGAGGAACTATAAATTGCTCCGGAAAATGCCATAATATCAAGCTAACCATGGGGGAATATGTGTTGACTAGTCCAATGCTTTCCATTCCTATGGGAGGTGCTGATGTTGTACTAGGAGTACAATGGTTACAATCTTTGGGGACGGTAGCTTTTAATTTTCAAGAACTTTTCTTAAAATTCTTTTCAGAAGGAAAGGAAGTCGAATTACGGGGTATTGAAGGGAAGCCAGGAAGGATAATAAGCTCTAATGGCATGACAAAGCTTCTAAAGAAAGAACAACGAGGAGTAATTGCACAATTATGCTCACTAGAAGTTCCAACATCAAAATCATCTATTTCTGCAGATCTCCAACAAGTCTTGGAAAATCATTCCAAGGTGTTTAAAACTCCCAAAGGACTCCCACCTATTCGTGATCATGATCATGCTATTCATTTGATTCCAAGAAGTGTTTCTCCAAACATCAGGCCTTATAGATATCCTTATGTCCAAAAGAGCGAAATTGAATGTATGATTGCAGAAATGTTAGACGCGGGTATAATTCAACCCAGTCAAAGTTCTTTCTCTGCTCCTGTAGTATTGGTACACAAGAAGGATGGATCATGGCGAATGTGTCCAGATTATAGGGAGCTCAATAAGCTCACCATTAAAGATAAATTTCCCATTCCGATGATTGATGAATTATTGGATGAATTACATGGAGCAATTTATTTTACCAAGTTGGATCTTCGTTCAGGATATCATCAAATTAGAATGAAGACCGAAGATATTCCAAAAACAACATTTCGAACTCATGAGGGTCATTATGAATTTTTGGTCATGCCTTTTGGCCTTACCAATGCACCTTCTACATTTCATGGGTTGATGAATTCCATTTTCAAACCCTTCCTTAGAAAATTTGTGCTAGTATTTTTTGATGATATACTAATCTACAGCAGGTCTTGGAAGGATCATGTTGAACATGTTGAGAGGGTGCTCAAACTATTGCAGGAGAAACAATTATATGAAAAAAAATCCAAATTTTTCTTTGGAGTACAAGAGGTGGAATATCTGGGTCATATTGTATCTCACGAGGGTGTTAAAGTAGACCCTAACAAAATTAAAGCCATTAAGGAATGGAAAGTTCCCACAACCATAAAGCAGTTGCGAGGATTTCTTGGGTTAACAAGGTATTATCGCAAGTTTGTTAAGAATTATGGGAGAATAGCAGCACCTCTAACAACATTATTGAAGAAAGATGCATTTTCATGGACTCTTGAAGCAACTAAGGCTTTTGAACATCTTAAAGAGGCAATGTGCCTAGCACCAGTCTTAGCTACGCCAGACTTCACAAAAACCTTTATTGTGGAATGTGATGCCTCAGGAAATGGAATTGGTGCAGTTTTAATGCAGGAAGGAAGACCCATTGCTTTTGAAATTTGTCCAATCAAAGGAAAGTATTTACAGAAACCTATTTATGAGAAGGAAATGTTAGCAATACTGCATGCACTAAAGAAATGGCGAACTTACCTAATGGGAAGACACTTCAAGGTAAAAACTGATCATGATAGTCTTAAACACTTTTTGAACAAAGACTATCGTCAGAAGAGCAACAGAAATGGGTCACAAAGATGTTGGGTTATGACTTTGAAATAATCTACAAAAAAGGAAAGCTTAATGTTGTTGCAGATGCACTCTCAAGAAAGAATGAAGAGGTGGAAGCATTTCTTTGTGCCATTTCTATTATCCAACCAGATTGGATAACCGAAGCAAGAGATGAATGGAAGAATGACAAAGATGTATGGACACTCATTCAAAAGTTGCAGCAAGATCCTAGTACATCTGATACATTTAGTTGGAAAAATGATTCCTTATGGTACAAAGATCGCTTATATCTTTGTAAGAATTCCCAACTAAAACAAAAGATTCTTCTGGAATTGCACACTTCTCCTTTAGGAGGACACTCAGGATTTTTAAAAACTTACCACAGTGTGAAGAAAGAATTTTTTTGGGATGGCCTTAAATCTGATATTCGAAAGTTTGTGGCGGAATGTTTGGTTTGCCAGCAGAATAAAGTGGAAACAATTAAGACCCCAGGACTTCTACAACCTTTATCCATTTCAAGTCAACGTTGGGAGGAAATTTCAATGGATTTTATCACAGGTTTACCTAAGTCCGAAGGAAAGAGTGTCATCATGGTGGTAGTTGATAGACTTACCAAGTATACACACTTTTTTGCATTATCTCATCCATTTAAAGCAAGTACAATTGCTACTACATTTATGGACACAATTCAAAAGCTACATGGAAACCCAAGGGTTATTGTGAGCGACAGAGATCCCATTTTTACTGGAAATTTTTGGACGGAGTTATTTTCTTGTTTGGGTACTCAATTAGCTCATAGCTCATCTTATCATCCTCAATCCGATGGTCAAACCGAGATAGTAAATAAATGTTTGGAAGGATATCTTCGTTGTTTTGTATCTGATAAACAAACACAATGGGTCAAGTGGTTACCTCTCGCTGAATGGTGGTATAACACTTCCTTCCATACTGCAGTAAAAATGACCCCATTTATGGCACTTTATGGATATCATCCACCATCGATCACATCATCTTTAAGGGAAAATTTAAAGGTTCAAGCAGTGGAAGATCACATCGAGCATCAGCAAGAAGTTCTCCAACTCTTAAAGGATAACCTGAATTTGGCACAAAATCGAATGAAACAACAGGCAGATCAACATCACAACGAGAGAAGTTTTGATGTAGGAGATTGGGTATTTTTACGGCTACAACCATACAAACAAATGTCCCTCAAGCAAGCTAAGAAGGATAATAAATTATCGCCAAAGTACTATGGTCCTTACAAGGTGTTTCAAAAGATTGGTACTATGGCATAAAAATTGGAGCTTCCTGCTTCTTCGTGAGTGCATTCAGTTTTCCATGTTTCATGCTTAAAGAAGATTATAGGTGAAAATATTCCAGTTCAAACAATATTTCCAGAACTTGATGAGGAAGGAAAAATCATGTTGGAACCTGAAGCGGTCATAGAAACAAGAACTCGACAGCTATGAAATTGATCAATTTCAGAGTATCTCATAAAGTGGAAGAACTTACCCAGTGAATATTCTACATGGGAGGATGATAATTTTATACAGAAGCACCCAGAGCTACTCAAGCGTTGAGGACAACACTTTTTTGGAGGATAGGGGCATGTTAGGTCCCTATATTACTAGTATAGTCCCTTATTGTTATTAGTGTAACCCCCTTGTTATTATTATTGTACCCTTGTAACCCCCATTTTGTTATTATTACGCCCTTAAATTATTATTGTTAGGGCGGCTAGGATTACATTGTGGCCCACTAGGATTACATTATGGCCCCATGGACTCCTATATATAGAAAGGAGGTTTTGTAAATTGTATCATCCAAGAATTGTTCATTTATGTAATGTATTGGAGGTTTCCCTCTCGAAGTGGCTTATTTATAAGGCGTTGATATCTCTTTTCTTCTATTTTTTAAGCTGCTTACATAATAGAGGAAATATTTTCAAGCTAGGCCCTAAACAATTCCTCAAGAGATGTGAGATGGAGGAAGAAGTTTTTGATATCCTCTCTGCATGTCATGACGACCCATGTGGAGGCCACTTTGGTGTAAGAATAACTTCTTACGGAGTTTTGCAAGCATGATACTAGTGCCAAAATGACTTACTTTCATGGAAATGGTCATATATGACTGATTTACGCAACACATTTGAATTCCAAAAAAATCATATCTAATATAATGCACTGCTAAAAACCCCTCAATACTTAAATAAAAAAAGTGAAGGGAGCTCTACTTGAATGGTTCATGAGGCACAATACTTGCTAAGGTTTTGCAAATGGGGTAGCAAGCTAAGTGGGTTTGATTGTGGGAAAATCTTCATAGTTAAGCATGCTTGAGCCAGAGGAGATCTAGGATGAGTGACCTCCTAGGAAGTCTTGGTTACCAGCTGCAATCCCCAGAAGTGATAATAGACGCCATTTGATTCATTTCAGTAGTTTCAATCCAATCCCAAAAAAATATATCTAACCATGGAAGTATTAAGTCTCTATTAGTCATTTAACATGTGGGATAGGTAAGATATAAATTACCATGACAAAAATCTAAAAGGACAAATATGATGAGTAATTTTGATTTTGTTTAAACATAATAAAATGTGTTTTTTAATTTTATTATTCGTGTCTACTTTATTATTATTATTATATGTCTTTTAATTTTATTACTAGTTTTTATTTTGTTCATTTATAGCAAGACTAATTTTTTGTAGCTCTTCTTGTTACAAAGTTTACTTGCATTTCTAAGGCTACGTATTTCTTTTGACCAAGTCAACCTTGGATTTTTTATTATATTTATCTCTTATTGAATTAATAATTTTCTACAGAAAAGGTTCACAGGTTTTTCTCTCATGTGGGTTTTCCTCAATAAAATATTGGTGTCTCTTGTTTGGTTTTTTCTTTATATCCTACTATCATAAATGTTACGTATTATGTCTTTTGTGTAATTTCTTAATGATGAATGAAAAATACTCCATCATTAGAAGTAATTACGAGTTTAGAAGACCTATGAAAAATCAACATGAGCAAGGCACAAGTTATGATGCTTTGAACTAACATACATCTCTTTTGACCAAGCTAGCATCTCTTTTTAATTTGTATAGTTGGAAATAGATTGTCTTAATAAAAATCACTCAATTAGGAGGTAAAAAAATTATTGTACCAAGAAATTGTATCAAAGATATAGACCAAAGGATTTTCCTAATTTAGGAAAATGAGGCATCCTAGATGTCATACCAAGTGATTTTCGTAATTTAGAATATGCATCTTATCTTGAACTCTAATTCAGTTGAAAGGTTGTAGTGAAACAAACCTCTCACTAAAATAAAATAATTATTAACCATAGTTAAAGTAGGGACTTGAAAATAACCAAAACTATCTAGCTGGTTAAACATAAATCACTCTGTGACAAAAATCTTTCGACTTTCCTCAGAAATTTGATCGGCCTCAGAAGTACTTGTTTTGCTCAAATATTCAACCTTATACCATATAGAGAAGCCTGCCTCAGAGAATTTAGTTTTCCTAAAGAATGAACCTCAAATTGCTAACTTTAGATAAGCTACCATGAGTATAGAAGATAAGAAAAGCTGTTGAAAATTTGTGTTACTATAAAGAACAAAAAAACACATAATAATAAAATTAAAAAGACACATAATAATAATAATAATAATAATAATAATAATAATAATTAAAGTATAGTGAAATAATAAAATTAAAATACACATAATTTTTTATTATGTTTACCAAAAAAAACTCAAAATTACTCATCATCTTCGTTTTCTTATATTTTTGTCATATTAATTTATATCTATCCCAGAGGTTAAATAAATAATACAGCAATTAGTTTGTTATTGTTAAAATGGTATAATATCCCATTGTTAAAATTGTGAATGGGACTTAATATCCCTTGATAGAATGTAATATTTTCCACTAACTCTCTTACCATAAACTCGTTTTATGAAATTTAAATATAAAATTGAATAAATTCAAACCATCAAAAAATAAATAGTATAATATTAATATCACTAGATATTAAACAAAAATAAATTCAACTCTTTTTATGAAATTTAAATATAACATTTAATAAATTCAAACCATGAAAAAATAAATGGTATAATATTAATATCACTAGATCTTAAACTAAAATAGATTCAAACCATGAAAAAAATGAATGGGATAACATTAATATCATTATCACTATGTAAGGAATGAGTAAAGCAACTCCATCGACCAAGCGTGGCATCCAGGTCCACATTTGCGCATCCACTTCACTGGGTACCCAAACACACTCTCCATAGGTAATTGATGTTTTTCCTAGCTACAATCAACAAAACAATTTTTCACTATTTTTACCCCACTGTATACCTTTAAAAATTGTTTGCTCTCTCATAAGGATGCACCTCCTGACTTACCTTCCGTTTTTGAGTTGAAAACACATACTAAAGAAACTGGACACATACGAAATTCATGTAAGTTGTTAACACTTTAACTAAGAAAATCCATATAATAGAATTCAAATAAATACCATGTGTGAAATGTATCCTCGTTTTTTCGAAGCAGTTATTGGAATGGAAAAATCTTGCTGAGATGAGCATGTACTATATCTTGTATGTTTTAGTTAAGAGATAAAAAAAAATTATAGTAGTTATGTTGAGCTTGAATGATAGAAATTTTTGCAAGGGATCTTGTGTTCCATGTGAGAAAAGTATGTATCATAGCTTTCATGTTTTAGTTGAAATATAAAAAGTAAACCATATGGGTATATTGTACTTAAATCAAGAAATTCTGAAATTCATGCTAGGAATCTTGCGATTATATACATTTGATATAAACCACAATGGATCCTAAACTGATCATAGAAGAAACTTGTAGGGGAAAAAACATATGTTGCATGAGGCATCTGGATAAGGACCAATATTTTCTATATATATTTCCTTTTAAAGGGAGCATTGCTAAGTAAATGTACACCAATATGAAAGCTTCCGATTGAATTCCCTTCAATGTTAAGAAAGTCCTACACCAGAGAAATTTCACAAGCACCACCATCTATTTACCATACCATGTATTTCTCACCTTTAGCAATGTAACGTATGTATCATCTAGAAGTGGGCATATCATTTTTTTTAAGGCTCTTCTGCCAAGTTCCAACAAATGTGTCACATAGATCATCTCTGATGCGCAGTGAGAAAAATATACAACCTTTCTCGTAGCACTCTTGTTTGTCAAAGCTCTAACCATGTCAGTGCCAATTGCATATATATATTTTAAGGTCTCCCATGACTTCATGCGTGACAAGGTTTAGATTGTCCCATGCTGTAAAATGTGGTTGAAGGTTAGGATTGTCCCATGCTATAAAATGTGGTTGATGAAGGAAGTTTAGTAGGGGATTTTCCCACTTATTTGACCCACATTTCGAGCATTAGCGTACTCCTTGTACACTTCTAAAGCTATATTTGGTTCTCCCAGATAAGTTCCAGAAGAAAATCTATATAGGAAGACTTGACTAGTCAATGAAGGATAATTCATCTTAAATCTGACATGAATTTAAAAAGGCAAACACATTGCTTAGAACAGTGTCGAGTTTATAATTTCAGAGTAACTTCGTACACTTTTAGAACTTGATTAGGTATGCCAATTAAGAGAAGTAGGAAATATTTTTATAGACGTGGCCTTTGGGACCTTGGGATCTTGGATGGATTGACGATCCATCATCTTGTTTGATGGATATCAAAACTATTTTGGGTTACTTTTAGTTTTCCTTGTAGACTCTTGTAAAATGGATGCATCTAAATATTTTTTTGTAGGCACTAGAAAAAGTGCTGAAAAATCATTTTCCAATGCCTACAGGAAAATATTTGGAGGATAGTATTTTTATTGGTTTAAACTCAATATTCTTGTCCCTAGATAAGTTTTAGAAGACAATATAAATAAGAATACATGACTGGTCGATGAAGCATAATTCATCTTAATTCTGAGATGCATTTAAAAAGGAAAAGACATTGGTTAGAATAGTGTCGAGTTTATAATTTTAGAGTAACTTCCTGCACTTTTATAACTTGATTAGGTATGCCAATTAAGAGAAGTAGGCACTATTTTTAAAGACTTGCTTTTTGGGACCTTGGGATCTTGGATGTATTGACCATGCGTCATCTTGTTTGATGGATATGGAAACTCTTTTGGGTTACTTTTAGTTTTCCTTGTAATATCTTGTATAATTATGGTATGGATGCATATAAATATTTTCTTGTAGGCACTGGAAAATGATTTTCCATCTCTTCCTGTAGACACCAGAAAATCATTTTCTAGCGCCTAGTTGTGGTAGATTTGCAAGGATAAAATTATACAAATATGCACCATGTTTGGAATAGTATAAAGGAGGTTGTTTACCCTCCTAAAAAGGAAAATACTCACAATAGAGAATCTCAAAACCATGGGAATTTTGGGACCTTCTCAATCTCCACTGTCTTCTTGCTGAAGAAAACATTCAACATCTCTTACTAGAATGTAGCTTTACAAAAGAATGTTGGAAACTTCTAGTGCATCCTATGGAAACAACACTAAATTACTCCCTCCCTTTCAATTAATTCTTCACAGAATGGAAAAGGAATTATCCATACACCTTCAAAAAAAAACACAGTCCAAAGATTTTGGACCAGCATCCCATCATTCTTATGTTGGTAGATTTGGTTAGAAAGAAACAATAAGACCTTCCAGAACAAAAATTCGACTATGTAAAGGGTTCTATCCAAAACATGGGGATTAGTTTCAAATTTCTTATCAGCAAAGGGGGTAAAAGGAATAGATTGGACGTCGCTCTAGTAAGAATAAAGGGAATGGATAAGGTATGAAGATAACAGACCCAAGATAGCAGTTGTGCCCAAGCTTAGAAAGGAAAATAAAAAACAGAAAATAAGACTCCCGATGGCTGAATTCAATAATTGGATAACCACCCTTAATAGGCCCTATCTCTTCTTTGATGGAGCCTCAAAAAATAACCCTAGAAAAGTAGGCGCATGTTGTTTAATCCATGATAATGACAAGAAAATTACTGCTATGTTTGAATTGGGTTTAGGCATCATTTCAAATAATAGATTTGAAGCCTACGGGATTCTTCTGGGACTCAAGATCTTAAAATATTAGAACATAAATAACTCAATAATACTGGGAGACTCCTCAATAATGATTCAGGCAATGGAAAGTGGCACAAAGCTAAAGAATGCAACATTGCGTCACATAATGGACAAGATCAATCATCATCTAAAGCAACTTGGCCAAATTACATACTATCATATTCTAAGGGATAATAATAAAAAGGAATATGCACAGGAAAACAAAGCAGTTGAAAGAATCTCAGGTGAAGCCAAAATTGACATTGATCTCATTAAAATCTCAATTCCATGATAGTGAATATATGTCACAAATCAATTAATTTGTATAGGTAGGAATCCCTCTCATTTCATATATTCTCATCCCTCTTCCTAATGACCTCTCGAGTCTCCCACCTATTTTCCCTCTTTCTATCATCCCTCCCCTACTCTCTCTTCTTATACCTTCTTCAACATTAACCTCTCTACAATGCTCCATATCTCCATTGTTCCCATTTTCTGCACACTGGATCATTGTGTGCACCCACTCTACTCTGATTATTGTTCCCTCTACTTCGATTTTTATTCCCTCTGCTGTGATTGTTTTTTCCTATGCTTTGCTAAAGCTTCCATATCTATATTTGTTTCCCCTGTGATATTTTATTGCTTCCTCTGCCTATGTTGTAATGGATCAAACTTCTTCAGTAGCGTGCCCTTAGTGCATGGGAAAAAAATTTAGGATTGAACACTTGAAGTGTTGGTTTGAGGGGTAGTGACCCAGGTTCAAATTTAAGGTTTACCAACAAACCCCTGTACTACTGGCCCTTTCGGAAATGACTTGCTGGTGGAGGTCAAGGTCTCACTTGAGGTAGTATGGGAGGGTGTTGGAACCAGGTTTCCACACCTTGAGAGAGATAAAGTTAATTAAAGTGGGTACCTTCAGATTCGATAGGCCTATGCTGGAGAAGCCCTGACCCAGAAACCCTTAACAATATATTTGTCGGAATAATTCAACGAAGCTCATAAACCATCAGATAACAAGTTAACAGAAGCAAGGTGACAAAACATAACCAGATCTATGCATTCATTTATTTCTAAAGTATCACATCCACGTGCGCATCAATTAATCATCAGTATTTAGTACACATACGTAATATCAGAAATCACATATAGTGTAGCCAATAACATAACACAAAGATACGTAGATATCAGAAAAATGGTCTTCTCATTCATTAATATTCATATTCCACTTACATACTCTTTACCAGGCCACACACATATCCAGCGGGGTCCACACATAGCACGACTTAGGGTCTCCATGCACATAGCCAACAGGAGCCCTTACCCAGAGAAATCCAAACTACAGATATCACAAATCCAACATTCATATCCAAACTTAAACTTACTTCTAGACTTTATTTATCCATCTATTTATACTATATTAGCTTGCGCTGTTCTATGATTCGAAAACCGTGGTTTTCGGACCCTTGGTCTACCCTTTGACCCATTATAGTTCATTAGGGGCTTTGAACCACCCCAAAGCCCCTGAGATATACTAAACTATTACAAAATATTACAAAATTGCATCAAAATTGTGGTTAGGGGATCCTGCTCCAACAGGCCCCCAACACAATCTTCTGACTCATCCCAAGTCACAGCGGTAGTGGGGTTTTCATCTTGGCTTGGAGCTGCTCGACGATGACGAAAAATGGGGGCAGGACACCTTCACTTTGTGTAGCTATGTTCTGTGAAATTTTGACCAACTTTTGGGTAGTCAGTCCTTCAGTAGCTACAGTGATGTTATCCAAGGTCTGGCTCAGGTGCTTTACTGCCACGTCTAAGTCCTACGAGAGGTTGAGTGCTTCATTCTCCCATGGCTTCAGATGGTCACTAAGGACATGATTTTTGTGGCGGAGCTCCTCTATTTTGTCTCTTAGAGCGTGGCTGGTATGAAGACGTGGTAGGCACTGGGCTGCCATAAGGGTGGGCATGGTAGCTTCCATCTTCTCAAAATCTTGCTCTTTTGGGCACAACTCTGAGTTGAACTGCCAGAGGAGGGGATATCGCTACATTGTGGACCAAAGTCCCATAGTAGTATCTAGTATCTCGGAGCCCTTGGTGATACGTGCTGAAATACTTCTTTTTTATTCTTTTACTAGCGCACCTCACTAGGCACGCACCTCAGGAGGGGTTTCGAGCTGCAACGCAACAATCTGTTGTTCTAGGTATGCTTTAATTTTTTCCTAGATGGCTTTAACACAACCACCAAGACCTTAACCTTGGCCTACAGTGCAACAGAGGTAGGGTTCACTTCCGGCACGTCTTCACATAAACGATCAATCAAGTGCTCTAACTTTTCTTGCTGTGCAACTACCGCAATCTGTGTTTCTTGAGCTTGGGCAGATTCGGCAGGTTTGGCAACAATTGTCTGCTCAACCTCAATTAGCTGGTGTTGCACCCAGACTTCTCTATTCTGGACCTCGACAGAGACAAACAAGTGGAGAGCATGTAGCTTCCCACTCGTTATTTTTGTGATGTCGAGGCCAACTTCCGTGCATTCTTGGACTTGCGCACACATTTTTGGCAGTTCTACTATTAGTGCGACGCCTTGGAAGGGGAAAATCCTTCTCTATGTGGATGTGATGACGGTTGTGGCTGGAAAGCTCACTTGAAGAGTATCGGCTTTGAGCAGGAGAACTTACAACCTCGATAGAAAAGTCTCCAGCACGACCTTTTTTTGATCTTCCAGAGTAGTCCATTGATCCTCGGAGGTAGTAGCAACAACGTCTGCGATCTTGTCCAAATATTCTTCTATCAGTGGAACCTCCTCTTATCCTTTGGTCTTTTCAACCTTGTGCTTCTTCTGCTGACCTTTGGGAGGCTCGCTAGTGTGCTTCATTTTGCATGGGGACTCCACATCCTCCCTACCAAGTCCTTCAGTCTCCACATCCTACTGAGGCTCTTGCTCAGCCCCCTTAGAGCCATTGTTGGGGGTTTCCTTGGTCGTTTCTTTCTTAGTGGAGTGGATCTCAGACTCCTTAGTTGTGCTTGGTCAGACAATATCCTTCAGTGCTACATCTTTTTCAGAGGTTCCCGTTGTGACCGGGGTAGAGAATTGGAGGCCAAGTTTCCATGAAGCGGCCATGTTGTGATGAGTTGATTGATCTCCGCCTTGGTGGCCATATATGGGAGATTGTACTGCACCGGACATTTTCTTGCCCTGATTTGCACATTGTGCGTGGTGACATGAAAGTCAAGGATGAAATTGTACTTCTCGTACACCACACGATCGAATAACATCCAGAACGCCTTGTTTTCCTCGATGCGCTTTGAATCCTTGGAGTCCCACAGGTTCATGTAGTGTTTTCCTTCACAGAAATCAGGTTCAAGCTCAAGAAGCACTGCATAATTAGGAGTCTGCCATGCGATCAAGGCAATCAACAGTAATAGCCAGGAGTAGCAGAAGGACTTTCCCTGGTCTTGCGCCTCACACACGTTGTCTAAAAACTCTTCGTATAGGTACTGCGACCAGTTGTAGCAAACCCCCTTGTCGCACCGTTCAGCCAACTGAATAACATAGGTAGCAACAGTCGATGCCCTAGACTTGCACATAATCTTACATACGAGTAGTAGGGTGCCCATGCGCACTCCTGGGTCAGCGATGGTATCTACTATGAATCCTCGCTTGTCGCTGTCAACCTTGTATTTTTCCCGTATTTCATCTACCACCTTCTACTCATATTTCTTTCAAAATCCCTTCAAGGGATGGGGCCCCTTATGGGAAGACCGATGATCCTATGAATCAACACGATGTTAATTGGGATATGGCCTTGGATCCACAAGCATCCATCATGGATCAGCACAAGAAATTGGCGCACGACTAAGTTGGTGATAGCATATCGCCCAAAATGGGGGATGTATAGTAGATTCAGGATGCCAGAGGCATACATATCACATGCCCATGGCATTGGTTCCACCTTTGGAACATTTTCATATAACACCCGCTCCAGATACAATTCAGGGGATAGATCCGGGGGCTAGATTCAGGGGCTAAGTCATGGTAATAAAATTTAATGGATGGGAGGCTACCAAGCATGTCCTCAATGAAAGGGACCTCCTTTGGGACCAATGGCATTTGGAGATATTCACGGAAAAAGTCCACATTCTTGGGGGTGTGCACTGTCAGCTTCCTTGGCTTAACATATGCTGGTAGCCACGAGAGCAGAGCCACTAGCAGAGCTTCCTGGGCTATCATAAGGCGCTTCAAGGGATTGGGCAAGCGTGCCTGAGGTACCTATCGAGGGGAATGCACAATCCTGGGGGAGTTGTGTGGCTTCACCGAAGCCCACTTCGTGGCTTTCCCCTTCACCTTATCCTTTCATGGTTCCTTGCCTTTTTCCTTCCCCTTTTCCTTTCCCTTGGATGACATGGCCACGACCTCTTCGACATTAGGGGTTACTTCAAACACATCCTGAGACCCAATTTTAGTGGAGGCTGTAACAGGTGACAACTCGACGGGTTTAGAGGCAGTCATTCTTGCTTGAAATATTAATTCACGATTGCTGCTATCAGATGGGGTTGCTCGCCCAGACATACATATGGCGTGGTTACAAAACACAAAGAATTCACAGCACAATACAGAGTGTAATAAATTTAGATAACAAAGGAACTAATTATGACCTGTGCCCCTTATTTTATAGCCATCCCTGAGTAAAAATGGTTGGATTCTCATTAAATGCGACTTTCCATCGAGGAAATGGTAAAAAATCATCAAATATCACTGCATTAATTTCCAAATACCTGCTCCATCCAATAGCAAAATTGATTTTTCACCCAGTTTTACTGTTCCAATGGCTATTTTTTCTGGCTGCGCACTACCCTTGTGCCTTCATCGCACCTTTCTGCATCTTCTTACCTGCGCACTGTCATTGCACACTTGTCACACTTGCCTTCTCCTTCCCCTCCTAGTGCGTGCAACACTCTTGATACAGATACTCCAGCCATATAGTCATTTGATAGGCATCAGGTTGTCCCTGTAAGGTTTCAAATGACTACCATTAACGTACCCGGGTAGCTAATATCTGCGTAGCATAGCCAACTGTACCACACCACCATATGTAATCTCTTTTACTATATACGGACCCAACCGGTGCTTACAAAACTTCCCTGGATGGTACAGAAATTGGCTATCGTAGAGAAAAACCAACTCTTCTTCCTTAAACACCTTCTGTTGGATGTGTCAATCATGCCAAAATTTTTCTCGTGCCTTCTGTACCTGCTTATGGAAGTTAGAAATGAACCGATCCTCTTCCAAGGAAACCAGTTGTGCCAAGCATTCCTCCATGATTTTGGGTTCCACCATGTTTGTAAATGCTGCAATGTGTAGGCTAGAGACAATATATTCATGGGCACGATGGCCTCCCTTCCGTAGACCATCCTGAAATGAGTCTTCCCAGTTAGTTCTTTTCATGTATTCCTATAGGCCCATAGTACTGAAGGGATGTGCATGTCCCAATCACTTCGATCAGCATTACAAACCTTAGTTAGTGCATTTGCAAAAATTCTGTTGAAAGCCTCTACTGCACCATTAGCTTGTGGGTGATATGGGGTGCTTTTCGCATGGTGGATCTAAAATTATTCTATCAAAGCTTCAATAGTTTCATTAACAAAATGTGTACCTCTATCACTCATTAGGATATTTGGGCAGCCAAACTTGGTCAGAATATGCTCAAAGATGAAGTGCACAACGGTATCTACAGTACAATCCTTTACAGCCTTTGCCTCTGCCCATTTGGTTACATAATGAGTGGCAGTAATGATGTAATGTGCGCTTGTATTCTTTCCCAGGGGATTGATTGGTCCTACAAAGTCTATAGCCCATTTTTTGAGTACCTGTAAAGCCACCTGCGGTTGCAATGGAATTTAATCTCTGTGCGAAGGCTTCCCTATCCATTGGCATGCATCATAGGCTCGGTAGTATGCATGTGCATCGCTATGTAATGTGGGCCACCACAACCTAACCCTTAGCACATTCTTCGTAGTGGCTTTTCCTGCATAGTGGCCTCCTACCACCCCTCCATGGGCCTCACCCAATATATCTTGTCTCTCATGTTCTAATACATACCTCCAAAATACCTCACCTGCTCTCAACTTGTATAATTGACTAGAAATTAGAGTAAAATCAGCTGTGCAGGTCACCAAGTCCTTTTTCTGTTTCACTGAATAGTCTGTAGGTCCCATCCGAGTGGTCAAGAAGTGAATAAAATCTATAAAGTGCTACTCAATCACCTTGATAGAAAAAACCTGCGCATCAAGTAATCCTTCTTCCAGACTAGTTGGTTCTACCCCACTCTCAATCTGAGACAAGTGGTCAGGTCTTGCATTTAGTCTCCCAGGCTTCACAATAATTTAAAAACCATACTGATGAAATAGCAGTAACCATCTACAAACCTACCCCCCCAACACAGGCTTATTGACTAGGTATTTTAAAGATGAATGATTAGTGAACATTTTAAAGTGTCCTCCCAATAGATAATGCATATATTTCTGTAGGGCATACACCATTATCAATCCTTCTCATTTATTAGTAGAATAGTTGCGCTCTGCACTAGAGAGTTTCCTGCTAGAAAACACAACCGGATGATCAATGTCTCCTTCACCTAGATGCGCTAAAATAGCTCCCAGGGCTATTCCTGATGTATCCACATGTACATGAAATACCTTTGATCAGTCTAGAAATATGAGAATAGGTGCAGTGACCATATTTAATTTCAGAAGCTCAAAACTCTTATGACACTCATCATCCCCAAAAAAGGATACATACTACTTTAGCAGCTTGTCCATTGGTGCAGTGATCAAGGTGTAACCTTGAATAAACTTCCTATAGTAGCATGTGTGCCCTATGATGGAGCACAACTATTTTTCGATGGTGAGGACTACTAAATTGATGATAAATGAAATCTTGGTTGGGTCAAACATCAATCCCTGCTGAGATACAACGTGTCCCAACAAAATCCCAAATGGTACTCAAAATATGAATTTCTTGAGGTTCAGTGAAATCTGGTGTTTCAGCAGGTATCCAACATCATGCGCAGGTTCGACACATGCTTCTTCACCAATCCAAATACTATCCAATCATCAAAATAGACCTCCAAAAACTTATGTATGAACTCTTTGGATACTGCTAGAACTACATGTGAGAAAATGGTAGGGGCGTTCTTCAGTCCAAAATGCATGACAATGTACTGGAAGGAACCCCATTCGGTTAGGAAGGTTGCCTTGCTATGATCTTTTGGTGCAATTTTGATATGATGGTACCCTGAAAACCCATCACTGAATGAGTATGTTTCCTGACCTCTCACATTGTCCATGATTTCATCAGAGAATGACATAGCGAAGGGATCATGTATGCAGGCATCATTCAACTTATGCAGGTCTACGAAGATCCTTATTTATCCCTTGGTTTTATTTTGTTGGACCAACATTAGGCTTGCACAATTGGACTGTTCTTCCAGCTCAATGGTACCGGCGGCCACCATCTTATCTATTTCCTCCTTGAATTTCTGCTTATAATTAGGTTTCAGCCGGTAGGGCTGCTGCTTGACAGGATGTACATCTGGCTTTAAGTTTATTCTCATGACACCCAAATATCCTACGATTCCCTTGAGCTCAAAGAACTTTGTAGGAAATAGGTCTTGATACTCAGTAAGTAGCTCCGCAATCTTTCCAACAATATCATCGTCCCAGTAATCCAAAATTTTGGCCAACTTAGGTTTCTCTTATGTCCCAATGTTGACTTCCTTCAACTTTAATGGTTTGATCACATATAATGTTTGAAATAGGGGTCCTACAACTGTGCGCTCTCCTTCTGACTCTGGGATAGTGATATTCCTGGGATCCTCATCATAGTATTCTACTGACAAATTTTGACAGTTGACAATATCATGCATCTGCACATTCCAAGCTGGTGCAAAACATTCTTTCCAAGGTAAAGACTCATCAAAGACAAGAGCATATATATCTTGTAGAGCTTCATATAATTTCTCCATTCCTCCGAATAACCCAAATGTCAACATGAAATCCCTTGTGATTGTGCTCCAGTGGAGAGTGCGCTGGTGGAGCTTTGCATGTAAATACTAGGTGGTGGGGATTGGTCCTAAGGCGTGAATAAACATATGGACCCATTCACTCCTTACCTCCATCCACATAGCCAAGTTCTTACGCGGGTACCCATGGTTGGAAAAGAGCTCTATGGTTGGGTTTACCAGTGGTTAAAATTGGAAGATCATCATTTTTCGGCATTCCTCCCAATCCTGAAAAGCTCCCTTATGGGTTTCCCACCACCGCGCAGGTGTTGCGCACATAGCCAAATCAAGTGCCCAAAATATCCATTCTTCAGGGACATCTGCTTCTAATGCTTTAAGAAATTCATTAACACTACCAGAACCATCAAAGTAGGGTAGTTCTCTTATCTCTGAGAAGATGCATCAAAATCTCTTTGTGATCTTGAGGCACCACAATGTAGATACGTCACGCAACCGGTTCTGCCAATTTTCTATCTTTCCATCCGATTCTGAGAGAAATGCATTGTCTTTCTCACAACACAACATGCCATCAATTGTAGGTTTGACCCAATCATCATCTTGGGTATTCAATTTGTAAATATGGTCAAAATCCTCCTCTTCATGCACTGGTTCTATATATCATTCTACTTCTGCTAGATCTAGGGGGACTACTACTCGCATACCATCATTCTCGAAAACCATGCTTCTCCTTTTCAGATTGATGATACCTCCCATGTAAATAGCCAAATACTAACGTAAGAGCGTAGGGTAAGGGTTCGCATCATCCACAATCTGGATTACTTCAAAATCTGGATAGACTTTAACTCCCACAATGTCTACCACAACCTTCAATAGCCTACCTAGTGGAATGATCTTCTTCTGGTTAGCCATACGTAACTGATTGGTGGACCACTCCAGCTTCGATTCTCCCATCCTTTTCCAGGTTTGTTTGGGCAGGACATTGGCATTAGATCCCAGATCCAAGATGACTTGATCCATATCATATTCTCCAATTTTTGTAGTCATACCCATCTCTCGACCCGTCCTTTTCTTGTTCTTATAAATCTTATTCACAATTTTAACCTCCGTTCGGGGGGCATCCCTTTCTACGCAACTGTCTATTAATGCTTGGAGATTCTCCACCACCTTCTGGTTGTGCAATAAATTCATACATGCTTGAATGAATGGCTTAACTACTCCATCTACCTTTGGATCCAAATAAGTCCTCGAGATGGATGCTTTTCCCTTAGAAAAATCCGTCCTGGCTTCGATGAAGGTCTCTTTCTCCTTTTTTAGGTCCATGCTTTCCCTTTTGTGATGCAGGAGCATTGGGCCATAATTCAAACTCAATGCTATGAAGTGTGAAACGTGGACAATCATTGTAAACTGGGGCAAATTCTGTTAAAACAAAGCTAAATTGATGTAATTGATAAGTCTCTAGAAGACTTGATTATCTTGTAATTATCTACCATGTACATGAATAGAGAGATTTAGGGTTGGTTGAGTGATTGTAGGAGGAACTTATGGATCTTAAACGATCCACTCCCTTTGAAATTTCTATATAATGTAAGTCTGTATTGTATGTGAGGATAGGAGAATACACAATGTAGCCACAGGGAAAAATTTGTGATACACGCCCATAGTGGCCTTTTCTTGTACCCGAGATCGAGATATTAATAGAATCTGTTTATTTTATGTATTCGAGAATTTATTGTTTATATATTATCTGTGTGTGACACTGATTTCGATTTCACTAGATATCTGTCTTATTTCGTGATATATAAATTTTGGAAGAAAAAAACTTATTTAAATATGAATTCCATGGGTAATTATCAGAGTGAAGGGCGACAAAACGAGTGAATGGTAAGAACCATTGGATCTAGAATAGTTCAATGGTAGAGAGTTTAAATCAAAACAAGAGAGATTGTGCTCATCTCAATCGAAAATAGTTTTATTTACATGGAAGAAGTCGCAAGTTAAATTATATAAATCACACTATGACAAGGAGGACCACGTGTCGGTAGAGGTCCGAGCGCTATCGCACTTCGCAAGATATAGGTGTTGCGCGAATGGCAGAAATTTAAGTCTGCGAAATGTTAATTGTCGCAAATTGAAAAATTTAATAGTTGCAATTTGCAAAAAGAATCAGAGTTGAAATGTGGGTTATAATGTGCGCCAATGAGGTAAGATATTTCTGTGATCTGATATCTTAAGAACTGTGATGTGTACAGATATACAAAATTGTATATTTCTCGATCTGTGAGGTCACATACTCTGCGATCTGCAATATATATTACATTGCGATTGCGAATTTGTTTGAAATTGCAAAGTCCCAGAAAATGGATCCGATGTTGCATGTTTCCGATGTATATGTGGGCCCATAACCCATAGGTTAATGCGGTGAAATGTAAATTGAAGTTTTTTGTGGCATCAAAGTGGTATCAGAGCAGGGAAAGATTTCCTGCGAGAAAGATTTTGTGTGCAAAAGAAAGAGGTACAGTTATGTTGAAGATTGGTAAGCGTGTTGTCTTTATATTGTTGTGAAGGTGAGAATATTGTAGCCGCCTAGAGCATGGAGTGCTCAAATGGTTCCAGAGAAGAGAGAACCAGAGAGATGCCAAAAGACTGAGCTCAAAGGAGAGAAGCTTGGTGAGGTATCGTGTAGCAGGGAGGAATTGTTACTACAGAGGTTTTGTTGCAGATCACAGAAATATCATAAAGGAAATTCCACAGATGATGTGGGTAGAATTATTAAGGGATGAAGGAAGCATATGATCAGGAGGTCATAGAAAGTTTTGTACCTTGGGATTTTGATGCAGGAGCATAGGGCCATAATTCAAAATCAATACTATGAAGTGTGAAACGTGGACAATCATTGTAAACCGGGGAAAATTATGTCAAAAATTAGCTAAATTGATGTAATTGATAAGTCTCTAGAAGACTTGATTATCTTATAATTATCTACCATGTACGGGAATAGAGAGATTTAGAGTTGGTTGAGCGATTGTGGGAGGAAATTATGGATCTTAAACGATCCACTCCCTTTGTAATTTCTATATAATGTAAGTCTGTATTGTATGAGAGAATAGGAGATTACACAATGTAGCCATAGGGAAGAGTTTGTGATACAGGCCCATAGTGGCCTTCGCCTGTACTCAGGATCGAGATATTAATAGAATCTGTTTATTTTATGTATTCGGGAATTTCTGGCTTATATATTATCTGTGTGTCATTGATTTTGATTTCAGTAGATATCTATGTTATTTAAGTATAGATAAAGTATGGAAGAAACAGATTTATTTAAATGTGAATTTCATAGGTAATTTCAGAGTGAAGGGCGAAGAAATGAGCGAACGGTGAAAACCGTTAGATCTAGAATAGATCAAAGGTAGAGAGTTTAAATCACAACAGGAGAGATTGTGTGCATCACAATCAAAAATGGTTTTATTTACATGGAATACATCGCAAGTTAAATTATATAACTCACACTGCGATAAGGAAGACCACGTGTCGGTAGAGGTTCAAGCGCTATCGCACTTCGCAAGCGATAAGTGTTGCGGTGAATGGTGGAAAGTTAAGTTTGCAAAATTGTGAAATGTTAATTGTCTCGAATTGTGAAATGTAATAGTTGGAATTTTCGAAAAGAATCAGAGTTGCAATGTGGGTTAGAATATTCTCCGATGAGGTAAGATATTTTGGCGACTAGAGAATTTAAGAACTGTGAAGTGGATAGATCTGCGAAATTGTATATTTCCTGATCTGTGATGTCACATACTCTACGATCTGCGGTATATCATATATTGCGATTGCAAATTTTTTTGATATTGAGAAGTCCCGTAAAAGAGATCCAATGTTGCGTTTTTCCGATGTATACATGGGCCCATATCCCACATGTCCACGTGGTGAAATGTAAATTGCAGTTTTTTGTTGCATCATTTTGTCATAGGCCTTTTTGATTAGAGGTTCAGCCGCAACTTTTTCCTCAGATCCTCAAGTGACAATGCCACTATGCATAATGACATTGAAACTAAGCCCACCATCATGCATTTTTGCCTTAACCTATTTAAAATTTTTCGTTGGCGTCTATTGTTTTTACTGCATCTTGGCTATCAGCACAGGACAATATTCAATTACATGATCAAACTATCTGCAATACCTACAGGATTGGTGCGCAGGGTTCGGGTAGTATCTTGCATAATATCCAATGTCCCCACTGTTGTAGAAAATTAGTTTCCCTCT
The DNA here is from genome assembly GCA_034641835.2 of Pinus albicaulis. Classification (NCBI taxonomy): domain Eukaryota; kingdom Viridiplantae; phylum Streptophyta; class Pinopsida; order Pinales; family Pinaceae; genus Pinus; species Pinus albicaulis. The sequence continues at coordinate 530,994,672 of CM076582.1, read as the reverse complement.
TCCTCAACCTGTGTCTCCGCCTCTCCCTCCTCCCCATCCTCTTCCAGGGGTCCCTCCTCGCCTAGAGGGAGATACTAGTGATGAAGTGTCAGCCTGCACCATATATAGGTTCCCCCTATCTACCAACAGGTCGAATGTTTAACAGTTGTGCTCATTGTGACCCACTGATGAGTAGAATCTGTACCACTACTGCTTCAATTTTGGGACATAGGCACCTAATCGTGGGAAATGGTCTTTGTCGTGCTGTCTTGATATCGGAAAATCAGTGCACCAGAGTATGGGGATACTTGGTCGAGAAATATCTCTTGGGTGTAATGGACTTGGTCCCCTAGCCTGCATGTAATATGACAGCAGAGGGCACTAATCCTTGGTGTGGCCTGATACCCTACAACATATTCACCAGACATTCGAGCTAGCCTCCTTACCTTGATCCCTTCGCAAATTCTGAATTGATAAGTGCATCGCCTCTAGTTGGCTTTGGATCTGCAACACCCCAAATTGAGCATCGTCCCTTGGCGCAAATTCTAGCTTCATGGAAATATGCAGGGCCTCTTCCTGTGAATAAATCTTCTGTTGACCCATAGGTCTGTGTAGATGTGGTAAAAACAAGGTGATGAACCATTCTTTGTACTGTTTTTCATCATAAACAAATCCTATCTCGAGGATGACTTTCTTCAGCCACTGGTCAACTTCCTAGACATACTCCATAGGTCCTTGTTAATATCTTTCATCTCTACTACACATTAAGAATAGGACTTAGGTTTCGATAACTATTGCTTTAGGGCATCCTTAATCTCCTATATTATAGGATCTGCATGCTAAGAAATGTATCCCATGAACCAATCCAGAACCCGCCCTTCAAAGGTTATTAATAGTTGCACTCTCTTTACAACATCATTATTAACATTCTGCACAGTCCATACTGAATCTTCCACGAACCATAACCAATCCATATCCTCGTCCCCCGTACCCTTAAAGGTGGGTAAATTCATGTATGCAACCATATCGTATGCAGGTTGGGGCGAGGTGGGGTAGGATAATTCTTACCCTTGCGCGAGTTCGATGGTGGCGTAGCCGGGTGACTCATCTCTGCGTGCGCAACCCCACCTTTGTTTAGATCATGTGGATCCCTTAGAGGACTGTACACCGATTTATCCCCTTCTTGATTAACTCGGTAGTATTTACCACTTCGTGTTGTGCTTCCACTCCGATCGGATGTCATTCACTCGGTGTGACTGCACATGACACCCTTTTCACACATTAGCATCTTAATCAGTAGCGGCAATGTTTGTAAGAACTTACCCCTGAATCCCTTGAAAAACCTTCGCTCTGATTCAGAATAGGACACAAACTGATTTATTACAAAATTAGTTACAAATCCACCCAACACTCTATCAACCCAATGATCTACAGTCCGGGTGATTTTGTTATCAGTCTTCTCCAACTTTTGGGTCAAATTAGGGTTCCATTGCGTGACCTAATCATCTTTCCAATAGGTTTGAAATTACGCTAACCTCGTCAGCCACTCCTGCAATTCATGTGCAAAGGTTACAATGAATATTTCATGTACCTTTGTAAAAATGTAGTTATTCTTCCACTCTTCGACAGATAACTTCTTACTTCTATTTTATTTTAGGGCAAGCTCCTGAATCCACTTTTCAAACTAGTCTTCAAGTTCAAGCTTCAATGGCTGCCAATGTGACAACAACAAAATTGAATTCGGCCCCCCTAAGGAGAGCTGGCCTCTAATGTCGTAGCTCTGTCAGCATTTTTTCTTCGAATTAACTCGGTAGTTGCCACATAGTCTCCCTCTGTTTCTCTTTGATTTTATTCATCAATTTTAGAGAAATTGATAAATAAACACATTCAGTAAACCTTGCAAAATTTATGTCTTCCCGAACTTTAATATTCTTGTTGGCCCTTATACTAAGGTCTTCACCCTTCAATATTTTATAGCAATAAACCGACACTTTTTAACTAAATACCCTCAGGCCTCAGGCCCACCATACGATGTGGATTTAACATTTTGTAAGAGCCATTCCTTGGCTTATCTCCTGTGCGCCTTTACGTGCGATCACCGTTCAATGGCCCGTCCCCAGATCGGACGGTGTGTATCTATATCGCACTGAGTCTTTGGTCAAAGGTTACCACGTGATGGGGGTGGTTTTTGGGGTCCCTCCCTATGCCATGTGTCAGCCGCTCTATGGAATCTCTCCGATTTCGTGAATACCGCTCGTCCCGCAAAGGTGGTGCGATCAAAACCACTTCCAACCTTTGAATAGTGATTGACCAGGGGTTAAGTCAGGGTTACGCTATCCCTTCGATTCACTCCGGTTCACAAAATCACAATCTAACCTCGGGACAGGAACTCTCAGTTAACGGAAAAACAATTCTAATTCCTTTATACGCAGTTTCTCTCGCTACGACCAGAGTCCAAAGTTCTATGGGCACCTAACTCCTACAGGTTACGTGCTTCGAGACTGGCACTCTACAACGTCTGCGATGATGGGTGAATACATCATTCTGCCTCTTATGTAATGTATTCCAAAAATTCAAGGGAAACCCCACAATCAACCATAGACAAGGATTTGGCAGATATTTACATAGCAATTCTCTTCATTGAATTAACCATAGGATGGAGGATTCAATATGCTCGGGACCAACAATTCACACAGAGACTAATTCAACCACACACAAATAGTCAATAAATGATGGCTTTTATTCAACTAAGCAAAAGCTTAAGACACAACTTTACTATGAAAATCTCCTCCCCTTCAATGCATCCGGGGAATACATTTATACATCAACATATGTCTCTTCAGTTCCTCTGTGAGGACCGTTTTTGAGAAATCAAGAGCCTAATTACAATTTATTCAAATAACTGAAACATGGCAGATGGACTAATCCTAAACTTTTCAATTTCTACTGACTCTAACTGATCTAAATGCAATGGGAAGCTAAGGTATTGACACCTAGTTGTTACAAATTCGAATGATTCTGAACCCTCCTAACCACAACATGTGGACAAACCTCCTACATTGGTGGCTAGTGTCTAATGCCCCTGCATCAGACTCCCAAGGGAAAATTTCTTCATGGACTCCTGTCCATGAGCTCTTCCACTAATCTGCCTATCTTCTGCAAAATTCCTTCAGTCATCCAAGTGGCATCTTCCTCTAGCTGGTCCTTCCATTTGATTAAGTACTGAAAGTACTCTTGTCCTTTGGTCTTCATGAACGATCTTTTGTCCAATATCTTCTCTGGTTGCAATGGTTGTGTTGGAGGTAGCTTCTTTTCCCACTCAATCTGTTCCTTGTCTGCTGGTCCCTCTTCTGCACCATCATCTTCATACTTGTACAAATATGCAACATTAAAAATGGGAGATATTCCAACATTAGGAGGAAATTCAATCTCATAAAAATTTGCAGAAAAATTTCTAAGTATCTTGCATGGCCCAATCTTTTTTAACTTCATTTTGTTATACTGCTTCTTTAGGAATCTCTCCTTTCTCAAGTGTGCCAAAACCAGATCTCCTACTTCAAAATGGACTTCTTTTCTGCTCAAGTCTACTCTGCCCTTATATTTGATGCTGCTGCCTTGTAGCTGCTATTTCACTTGCTCGTGTATGGCTTGGATCTTTGAAGAAAATTCCTCGCCATCAGCACTTCTTAGCTCTGCCTTTCCCAGATTTCTTAATTCTAATATTCCTCTGGGGTGCATTCCATAAAAAATATGGAATGGAATCTGCCCTGTGCTTCTGTTTGGTGAGTCATTATATGCATATTCTTCCTGGGGAAAAATATGATCCCACTGCTTGGGATGCTCTCCTGAAAGACTTCTCAACAAATTTCCCAGACTCCTATTCACTACCTCAGTTTTTCCATCAGTCTAAGGATGATAAGCTAAGCTGAAACTCAGTTTGGTACCAAGTTTCTTCCACAACTTCCTCCAAAAATGGCCCACAAATCTGGTGTCTCTGTCTGAAACAATACTCTTGGGCAACCCATGCAACCTAACAACTTCTTTGAAAAACAAGTTAGCAACATGGGTGGCATCACTAGTTTTATAACATGGAATAAAATGCGCCATTTTGTAAAATTTGTCCACTACGACAAAGACTGCATCATTCCCTCTCTGAGTCTTGGGCAATCCTAGAACAAAATCCATACTCACCATGTCCCAAGGCCTGCCTAGAATAGGCAAGGGAGTGTACAATCCTGCATTCTGGCTCCTTCCTTTGGCATATTGACAGATTTTGCAATTTTTCACAAACTTTTCCACTTCTGCTCTCATCTTGGGCCAATAATAGAAGTGAATTAGCTTTTCATAAGTTTTGTCAGTACCAAAGTGTCCAGCAAGTCCACCACTATGCTTCTCCTTGATCAATTTTTCTCTCATGGAACATTTTGGTACACACAGTTGGTTTCTTCTGAATAGTAAGTCCTCCTGCAAGAAATAATCTAGCCACTGGCTTCTATCTGTTAGAATAGGGTTACAACATGCCTCAAATGCTTCTTTAAAATCTGAATCTGTTTTATACAATTCTTTGAGAAAATCAAATCCTACAACTTCAAAATTGGTTTCTTGAACAAGCATGTGCCTCCTACTCCAAGCATCAACTACTTTATTTGCTTGGCCACTTATGTGTTTCAAAAAAAAGTTGAAACCTTGGAGATACTCAACCCATTTGGCATGCTTATGATTCAACTTGGGCTGATGTACAATGTACTATAAAGCATGATTGTCAGAATATAATACAAATTCTTTGGACATCAAATATTGCCTCCACTTTTTCAATGCCTGAACAACTGCATAGAATTCCTTCTCATAAGAGGAATACTTACTTCTGGTGTCATTTAGCTTTTCAATGAAATAGGCTACAGGCCTATCATCCTGACTCAGCATAGCTCCAATGGCCTCTCCACTAGCATCACACTTCACTTGAAAGGGTTTAGCAAAATCAAGCAAAATCAAAATAGGATTTTCAATTATCTCTTGCTTCAAAAGTTTAAAGCTTCTTTCTACTTCAGCAGTCCATTTAAATGGTTTTTTTCTCTTTTTTATCATCTCAATGATGGGTGCATTAATCTTACTGAAGTTTCTTATAAATTTCCTGTAAAAACTGGCAAGTCCATGGAAAATTCTTACCTCAAAAACATTTCTGGGTGAAGGCCACTCTACAATTGTTTTAACCTTTTCTAGGTCCATCTTCAATCCTTCTACAGAAAAAATAAAGCCCAAATACACCAACTCTTCCTTCATGAATGAGCATTTATTTAAGTTTATCAACAGTTTCTCTTGGTGCAGCTTCTTCAAGACATAATTAATATGCCTTAAATGTTCTTCTTTGGTTTTGCTGAAAACTAATATATCATCCAGATACAATATCACAAATTTACCAATGAATTCCTTCAATACTTCATTCGTAAGTCTCATGAAAGTGCTAGGTGCATTTGACAACCCAAAAGGCATTACCATCCATTCATATAGTCCTTCATTTGTTTTAAAGGTAGTTTTGCACTCATCACCCTCTCTTATTCTGATATGATGATATCCACTTTTTAAATCTATCTTTGAAAAATATTTAGCACCACTCAAACAATCTATTAAATCTTCAAATCTGGGAAAAGGGAATTTGTACCTGATTGTTATATTATTGATTGCTCTGGAATTAGTACAGATCCTCCAGCCTTTGTCTTTCTTTGGGCTCAATATTGCTGGTACTGCACATGGACTGAAACTTTCTCTGATCAGTCCCTTGTCCACCAATTCCTGTACTTGTCTCCTGATTTCCTCATTTTCTGTGGGAGTCATCTTGTAGGTTGCCTTATTTGGCAGATTTGAACCAAGGATAAAATCTATCTGATGGCTGATCTTCCTCATAGATGGCAGCTCATCAGGTAAATCATCCACAACAATGTCACAATAATTGTCTAACATCTCTTGGATTTCTATTCGCAAATCAGAAATATTTGTAGAAGTAAGATCTACCTTATGTTTGCAAACTAAAGCAAAAATTACCTCTTCTTCTTCTATCTACTGCAGATATTCCTTCCCGCTCAGCAACAAGTCTTTGGATTAACCACTCTGCTTGATGGCTCTCCTTATTCCATGGGTATCAATGTATGATGTACTCCATCCTTGAAGAACTTGTAAGTGTTCTTCTTGCCATCATGCATTGCTGCTCTGTCAAACTGTGAAGCTCTACCCAGCAGTATGTGACACACACGCATGGGAATCACATCACACAGGACTTTGTCTTTGTATTTTCCCATTTGCAGCTCTATCTCACACTGTTATTTTACAATTAGGTGGTGCCCTTTATGCAGCTAGGACACCCTGTAGGGAATTGGATGCTCCCTTGTCTTCAGCTTCAACTTCTCTATCACCTCAGTGGAAACCAGATTTTCTGTGCTGCCACTATCAATGAATAGCTGGCAGCATTTCCCTTGGACTTTGCATATGCTCCTAAACAAAGTCTTCCTTTGTGCAGGCTCAGTGACCTCTTTGGTTTGCTTCAACAGGACCTTATTAACCACCAAGGACTCTCCCCTCTCTGGTAGAATTTATTCTTCAATTGCTACCTCTTCTCCAACCTGGGCAACAATAGCATTTCTTGGACCAGCACCGACATTCTCTGGGCACTCATAGTGCTTATGTCCCACTTGTTGACATTTGTAGCATCTCAATTCTCTACCTCTGCCTCTGCCTCCTCTTCCTCTGTAAGAACCCCTTCTGCCTCTTGCATCACCCTCTGTAGATGCATTCTGAGGTGAGGTATCGTTAGCTCCATCCCTGGGTGTAGTAGGCTTTCCTCTACCACCCTGACTTCCCTTTCCACTGAAAGTACCTCTCTTTTGGCAGACTGCTTCCTCAGGATTTTCTCCTCTGCTTTCAAGGAAATCTGATAGGCCTCTTCAACTGTCTTAGGAGACAGAAGACCAATCTCATCTTGGATCTCCAGCTTGAGACCATTCACATATCTGGCAGTCTTCTCTGGTGTGTCCTGAAATTGCCCAGCTCTTATTCTTACTCTATAGAATTCTTCTGTGTATTCCTTTACTGTCAGCAACCTCTGTCTCAGGTTCTGAATTTTCCTAAACAATGTTAGCTAATAATCACTAGGCAAGAATTTAATTTTTAATTTAGCCATCATTCTGGTCCAGCTTTTGATAGGCTGCTTGCCAACTCTCCTCCTTTCTGCCTGCACTCCATCCCACCAAAGTGCAGCATGTCCCTTCATCTTTGTTACTGCAAACTTGACCTTCTTATCCTCGCTCATTTCTTCATAGTCAAAGCACTTGTTCATTTCATTAATCCAGTCCACCAGCTCCTCTAGATTCAGTCCTCCTGCAAAACATGATACTTCAATCTTAGGCTTAACTGCAGACCCCAGAACAGTTCTGAGGAGCCTCATGTCAGGAGGAATCTCAGCAATTTCTCTAGCTTCTTCTATCTCATGTTCACTGATGCCTTAAGGATCTTGGCGCTGTCTTCGCTCCATGACATCCATTTTGGCCTCGAACCTCTGCAAGATCCCTAACACCTTTGCATTGGAAACAAGTACGCCTCTCCTTCTCCCAGCACCTCTACCAACTCGGATTTCCATGTTAATTCTCTGCAAAAACAACTCAAAAAAAGCTCCGATACCACAATTGACAGCAACAAAATTGAATTATGGCCCCCTATGGAGAGCTGGCCTCTAATGTCGTAGCTTTGTTAGCATTTTTTCTTCGAATTAACTCGATAGGTGCCATGTAGTCTCCCTCTGTTTCTCTTTGATTTTTTTCATCAATTTCAGAGAAATTGATAAATAAACACATTCAGTAAACCTTGCTAAATTTATGTCTTCCCGAATTTTAATATTCTCGCCGGCCCTTATACTAAGGTCGTCACCCTTTAATATTTTATAGCAATAAATCTACACTTTTTAACTAAATACCCTCAGGCCTCGGGCCCACCATACAATGTGGATTTAACATTTTGTAAGAGCCATTCCTTGGCTTATCTCCCGTGCGCCTTTACGTGTGATCACCGTTCGATGGCCCATTCCCAGATCAGACGATGTGTATCTATATCTCACTGAGACTTTGGTCGAAGGTTAACGCGAGATGGGGGTGGTTTTTGGGGTCCCGCCCTATGCCATGTGTCAGCCACTCTATGGAATCGCTCCGATTTCGTGAATATCGCTCGTCTCGCAAAGGCGGTGTGATCAAAACCGCTTCCAACCTTTGAAAAGTGATTGACCAGGGGTTAAGTCAGGGTTATGCTATCCCTTCAATTCACTCTGGTTCACAAACTCACAATCTAACCTCGAGACAGGAACTCTCAGTTAACAGCAAAACAAGTCTAATTCCTTTATACACAGTTTCTCTTGCTACGACCAGAGTCCATAATTCTATGGGCAACTAACTCCTACAGGTTACATGCTTCGAGACTGGAACTCTACAACTTCTGCAATGATGGGTGAATACATCATTCCGGCCTCTTACGTAATGTATTCTGACAATTCAAGGGAAACCCCACAATCAACCATAGACAGGGATTTGGCAGAGATTTACACATCAATTCTCTTCATTGAATTAACCATAGGACAGAGGATTCAATATGCTCGGGACAAAAAATTCACACAGAGACTAATTCAACCACACACAAATAGTCAATAAATGCTGGCTTTTATTCAAATAAGCGAAAGCTTAATAGAAAAATTTATTGTGAAAATCTCCTCCCCTTCAATGCATCCGGGGAATACATTTATACATCAACATATGTCTCTTCGGTTCCTCTGTGAGGACCATTATTGGTAAGTCAAGAGCCTAATTACAATTTATTCGAATAATTGAAACATGACAGATGGACTGATCCTAAACTATTCAACTTCTACTTACTCTAACTGATCTAAATGGAACAGGAAGCTAAGGTATGACACCTAGCTGTTACAAATTCGAATGATTCTGAACCCTCCTAACCACAACATGTGGACAAACCTCCTATATTGCTGGCTAGTGTCTAATGCCCCTGCATCACAATGACCCTGTTGCATTACCCAATCTCTCTCTCAAAAGGCTCTCGGTCCCAGAAATGAAACCATTTATTGGTTTGATGGGTTGTGACCTAGGTTCTGTTAAGGTTTACCAAAAACACCTATACTACTAGCCCTTTCAACAATGGCTTATTGGTGTAGGTCAAGGTCTCACCCGAAGTAGTATGGGAGGTTGTTGAAACCATGTTTCTGCACCCTAATAGACAAAAAGTTAATTAAAGTGGGTACCTTCAGATATGACAGGCCTGTGATGGAGAAGCCCTGACCCAGAAACCCTTAACAATATATTCATTGGAATAACTCAACGAAGCTTATAAACCATCAGATAAAAAGTTAATAGAAGCAAGGCAACAAAACATAACCTGATCTATGCATTCATTCCTTTCTAAAGTATTGCATCCATGTTCGCATTAATTAGTCATTAGTACTCAGTACACAGACAAAATCTTAGGAATCACATATAGCGTAGAAAATAACATAACATAGAGATACTCATATATCAGCAAAACAGTCTTCTCATTCATTGATATTCAGATTCCACTTACAGAATATTTACCAACCCACGCAGACAGCCAGCAGGATCCGCACACAGCAGGAATTAGGGTTTTCGTGCACACAACCAGCAGGAGCCCTTACCTAGACAACTCCACACTATAGATATCACAGATCCAACATTCATATCCATACTTAGTCCAAACTTAAACTTACTTCGAGACTTGATTTATCCATCTATTTATACTATATTAGCCTGAACTATTATATTGTATGCAAACCATGGTTTGCGAACCCTTGGTCTACCTTTTGACCAATTACAGTTCATTAGGGGTTTTGATCCACCCCAAAACCCCTACGCTAGACTAAACTATTACAAAATATTACAAAATTGCGATTAGGGGACCTCGATCTGACATGAAGGAACTCCTTAATCAACTGAAGGAACATAATCAAATTATATATAAACAAAATTTTAGAAGAAATAATTTCGCAGGATAAGTATCCATTTTTCCATTAATCAACTACAACTATGAAATGTAATTTAGTTTGTGTTTTGAAGCAGTTTTTTAGGATCTACAAATCCAATGTTGTTGGAGGAATTCCTTTCCCTGATGTAAAATAACTGGAATGTGATCCCAAATGCTTGTTTCCATCCTCCATTTTCCCTCTTTCATCAATATTGTAAGTGAGAGCTTGATTCCTTTTCGAAGAATAATACAAATATCCAACATTGTTAAAATAAATAAATAAACGAGGTTGTTTACATTGAAATAATGTATCTAGGCATAGGTTGAATCAACAACAAAATGTTAAATATGTTAAATAGGTTTAATCAATAGAGACTTTGGTCTTCAAGGCTTAAAGAGGCACTTAGACAAGCGACATATTTAGATTGAGTAGGATTTTCAAAGAAGCTAAATAATATGACCTTGCTTCAAATGATATATCATGACCTTAAAGGACAAGTTGGCATCTTCCAAATATTGTTCAGTACTTGAGAATTCAAAGCAATGTCTTGCATTTATAAAACCTTTAAAAAAATGTATAAGAGTCACACAATAAGCTTTGACTTATGTTATAGGGATAATCTTAGACTTATTACAGTAATAAATCACCTTGTTAGCTCCTAGGCCACTACCAGATTAACACAGTACCAAATATTATGTACATTTCTCTAGGAGTTCAATAAGCTTGAACTTATTTAAAACTACCAACACAAATAAATTAGTTCAGTTATCATGGCCATGAAAAATTCAAGTTTTAGAATTAAATATTCAGATTATGTTAGTCTCTCACAAGGGATACCTAACCAAATGAAAAATTATACTATGAGTAGAGAGGTTAAAGGCATTTAAGTACTGGGAACATAAAATTTAACATACAAAAACTGAATAGATGACCCAACTAGCCATGGAAATTGACATTAGGAACAAAATACCAATATATCATGATCATAAAATAAACTTAAGGAAAAGGATATGAGTCTATGGTAGCAACCCATTTGGGATATTTGTTGTCTCTAATAATACCACCATCTAAAGGTGATATTTCAAGTTTTTTTTCTATGTGATCCATCTCGCAATCTAGGTCATTCATATGACAATGAAAATGCTGAGGGGAATAGAGGATGTCAACTTGATACTCATGGCAGTAAAGTAGTTTTCTATAGAAACTCCATGTGCCAGTAAAGACATTTTTTTTGTGTATACAAATTAAAATGGAAATCAATGTGCCTAGTTTCTAGAACCCAATAATCCAACTCAAAAATAACCTACGTTTCTAAGGGTTGATTTATGTGGGAGGATATTTCTCCCTCTGCATGACTTATATCTTCCTGGATGGGGCATGATGTGAGGTCATGAAAGTGGGAGGAAAAATCCTCCAAATGGTGATGCACGTGTATAATGCCCATGTGGGGCCACTCTTGATAAGACACTCCCTTGTGGACACAATAGTGTTTATGAGTCACAGGGGAGGGTTAGAGACAATAAGTAATACAAGCAGTAGTGGGTGAAAGGAAGGAGAATAACTATGGGAAAAGGATAATACCAACCATGACCACCAAATAGGGAGAGGAGGACTATAAAAGAAGAAAAAGAAAATTAAAAGGAAACATACCCAAAGAGAAAACTTGTAGTGAGGGTTCCAAGGATACAAAGCAGCTGAAGCACAAAATCGAGAAAAGGATAACTAAGAGGGAATTTAAAGGGGGCCAAGGTGATATTGGAGGATAGAAGATGGTGTGAAATCCCAAAGGAGGATAATGCACCAAGAGAAGACTAGTAGAGGTACACCCATATTCATATGTGAAGGGCATAGATAGGGAATATGGAGGTGAAGAGGGTTAAGCACAAGAAAAAATAGAATTCTCTATAGCCTACAAAAATAATTTGAAAAGGAATGAAAACAACTCAATAAATGGAAGTTATTAGTTTCACCATAGAGCCATTTAGTTGAGGATGGAGTAACAACCTGAAATTGGAAATAATCCAACTGGGAAGGTTGATTCTTACCGAATTGAATCACCGAGGAACCATGTAATGGAAGGAAATGTGCTACCTCATTGCATGTTCCTATTGGTGGAATGAACTGCTTATGCATGTTGTCATTGCTTGAGAGATACAAACTGTCATGAAGGAAACTCCACCAGTTCTTTCCATTAGATATCAAATTTCCTAGACAATTTCATTCAAAGTAATCATTTGTTTTAATAAAATTTCCAACCAATAAAAATCGTTGTGGCTTATCCTCACAGGGCCTCTCATGATTCATTGAAAACGGACAAAATCCTAAGTCTGATAATAAACATTTTATCATGGCTTAAAATTTCTTTGGAATTTGGCTAGATCAATTTTAGCTTGGAGGAACCATCAATCTCAAATATCATGTTAATTTTTGTACGAGTTGAATCAACTTGAACTTATTGACAACTACCAACACAAATAAATTTGTTCAGTTAACATGCCCGTGAACAATTGAGGTTTTAGAATTAAATATTTAGACAAAATAAGGTAGGTACATTTTTGGGGCTCATCATATATGGTAAAACACTAATAATTTCAACCTTTTGTTCAGTCAAATTGGCATTATAAGAAAATGTTGGAAATCTCATTACTCAAGTACTCAATTATTGGAATCAAATAGTCAAGTACTCAATTATTGGTGTTGGGAAACCAGCTCCAAAAAGAGAAGAAAAGAGATATCAACACCTTAGAAATAAGCCACTTCAAGTGGGAAACCTCTAATACATTACATGAAAGAACAATTATTGGATGATTCAAATTACAGAACCTCCTTTCTATATATAGGAGTCCATGGAGCCACAATGTAATCCTAGTGGGGCCACAACGTAATCCTAGCTGACTTAACAAAAATAATTTAAGGGCACAATAATAACAATATGGGGGTTACAAGGGTACAATAATAACAATAAGGGGTTACACTAACAAAAATAATGGATTATACTAGTAATATAGGGACCTAACATGCCCCTCTCCTTCAAAAAGTGTTGTCCTCAATGCTTGAGTAGCTCTAGGTGCTTCTGTATAAAATTGTCATCCTCCCATGTAGAATCTACAGTGAGTAAGTTCTTCCACTTGATGAGATACTATGAAATTGATCGATTCCGTAGCTGTCGAGTTCTTGTTTCCGTGACCGCTTCAGGTTCCAATATGATTTTTCCTTCCTCATCAAGTTCTAAAAATATTGTTTGACCTGGAATATTTTCACCTATAACCTTCTTTAAGCATGAAACATGGAAAATTGGATGCACTTGTGAAGAAGCAGGAAGCTCCAATTTGTATGACATACTACCAATATTTTGCAACAACTTGTAACGACCACAGTACTTTGGCGATAATTTATTATCCTTTTTAGCTTGCTTGAGGGCATTTGTTTGTATGGTTGTAGCTGTAAAAATACCCAGTATCCTACATCAAAACTTCTCTCGTTGCGATGTTGATCTGCCTATTGTTTCAATCGATTTTGTGCCAAATTCAGGTTGTCCTTTAAGAGTTGGAGAAATTCTTGTTGATGCTCGATGTGATCTTCCACTGCTTGAACCTTCAAATTTTCTCTTAAATATGACGTGATGGATGGTGGATGATATCCATAAAGTGCCATAAATGGGGTCATTTTTATTACAGTATGGAAGGAAGTGTTATACCACCATTCAGCTAGAGGTAACCTCTTGACCCATTGTGTTTTTTTGTTAGATACAAAACAACGAAGATATCCTTCCAAAAATTTATTTACTATCTTAGTTTGACCATTGGATTGAAGATGATAAGATGAGATATGAGCTAATTGAGTACCCAAACAAGAAAATAACTCTGTCCAAAAATTTCCAATAAAAATGGGATCTCTGTCGCTCATAGTAACCCTTGGGTTTCCATGTAGCTTTTGAATTGTGTCCATAAATGTTGTAGCAACTGTACTTGCTTTAAATGGATGAGATAATGCACAAAATTTTGGATACTTGGTAAGTCTATCAACTACCACCATGATGACACTCTTTCCTTCGGACTTAGGTAAACCTATGATAAAATCCATTGAAATCTCCTCCCAACATTGATTTGGAATGGAAAAAGGTTGTAGAAGACCTGAGGTCTTAATTGTATCAACTTTATTCTACTGGAAAACCAAACATTCTGCCACAAAATTTTGAATATCAGATTTAAGGCCATCCCAAAAAAAATCTTTCTTTACCCTGTGGTAAGTTTTTAAAAATCCTGAGTGTCCTCCTAAAGGAGAAGTGTGCAATTCCAAAAGAATATTTTGTTTTAGTTGGGAATTCTTACAAAGATATAAGTGATCTTTGTACCATAAGGAATCATTTTTCCAACTAAATGTATTAGATGTACTAGAATCTTCCTGCAAATTTTGAATGAGTGTCCACACTTCTTTGTCCTTCTTCCATTCATTTTTTGCTTCGGCAATCCAATCTATTTGGATAATAGAAATGGCACAAAGCAATGATTCCACCTCTTCATTCTTTCTTGAGAGTGCTTCTGCAACAACATTTAGCTTCCCTTTTTTGTATATTATTTCAAAGTCATAACCCAACATCTTTGTGACCCATTTTTGCTGCTCTTCTGAAGATTGTCTTTGTTCCAAAAAGTGTTTAAGACTATCATGATCAGTTTTTACCTTGAAGTGTCTTCCCATTAGGTAAGTTCGCCATTTCTTTAGTGCATGCAGTATTGATAACATTTCCTTCTCATAAATAGGTTTCTGTAAATAATTTCCTTTGATTAGATGACTTTCAAAAGCAATGGGTCTTCCTTCCTGCATTAAAACTGCACCAATTCCATTTCCTGAGGCATCACATTCCACAATAAAGGTTTTTGTGAAGTCTGGTGTAGCTAAGACCGGTGCTAGGCACATTGCCTCTTTAAGATGTTCAAAGGCCTTGGTTGCTTCAGGAGTCCATGAAAATGCATCTTTCTTCAATAATGTTGTTAGAGGTGCTGCTATTCTCCCATAATTCTTAACAAACTTGCGATAATACCCTGTTAACCCGAGAAATCCTCGCAACTGCTTTATGGTTGTGGGAACTTTCCATTCCTTAATGGCATTAATTTTGTTAGGGTCCACTTTAACACCCTCGTGAGATACAATATGACCCAGATATTCCACCTCTTGTACTCCAAAGAAACATTTGGACTTTTTTGCATATAATTGTTTTTCCTGCAATAGTTTGAGCACCCTGTCAACATGTTCAACATGATCCTTCCAAGACCTGCTGTAGATTAGTATATCATCAAAAAATACTGGCACAAATTTTCTAAGGAAGGGTTTGAAAATGGAATTCATCAACCCTTGAAATGTAGAAGGTGCATTGGTAAGGCCAAAAGGCATGACCAAAAATTCATAATGACCCTCATGAGTTCAAAATGTTGTTTTGGAATATCTTCAGTCTTCATTCTAATTTGATGATATCCTGAACGAAGATCCAACTTGGTAAAATAAATTGCTCCATGTAATTCATCCAATAATTCATCAATCACAGGAATGGGAAATTTATCTTTAATGATGAGCTTATTGAGCTCCCTATAATCTGGACACATTCGCCATGATCCATCCTTCTTGTGTACCAATACTACAGGAGCAGAGAAAGAACTTTGACTAGGTTGAATTATACCCGCCTCTAACATTTCTGCAATCATACGTTCAACTTCGCTCTTTTGGACATAAGGAAATATATAAGTCTCGATGTTTGGAGGAAAACTTCCTAGAATCAAATGAATCACATGATCATGATCATGAATAGGTGGGAGCGATTTTGGAATTTCAAAAACCTTGGAATGATTGTCCAAGGCTTTTTGGAGATTTGCAGAAATAGATGATTTTGATGTTGGAACTTCTAGTGAGAATAATTGTGCAATTATGCCTCGTTTTTCTTTCTTTAGAAGCTTTTTCATGACATTAGAGATTATTATCTTTCCCTAATTCCCTACAATACCCCATAATTTGACTTCCTTTCCTTCCGAAATAAATTTCAAGAAAAGTTCTTAAAAATTAAAAGCTACTATCCCCAAAGATTGTAACCATTGTACTCCTAGTACAACATCAACACCTCCCATAGGAATGGAAAGGATTGGAATATTCAATACATATTCCCCCATGGTTAGCTTGATATTATGGCATTTTCCAGAGCAATTTATAGTTCCTCCATTTGCAACCATCACTTGGCATTCTGGTGCTGGGTATAGGAAACAATTCAATTCCTTGGCTACCTTACAATGAATAAAATTATGGGTACTACCTGAATCAATCAACACTATTACGTTTTTATTCTTGATATGTCCTTCTATCTTGAGAGTTTGAGGAATGGTAATTCCTGCCAATGAATTACATGATATGGTAGGACTCATTTCTTCCTCTTCTTTGGTTGGTTTCTGGTGTATATCCTCTTCTTGTTCATTTTCTTCATCCTCTTCACAATCTATGTAAAATAATTTCTTCTCAGCACACTTATGACCTTTAGTGTATTTGCTATCACAACTGCAGAAAATCCATTTTTCTCTTTTTTCTTCCAATTGTTGTGGTGTAAACCTTGTAGGTTGTGGAAATCTAGGATTAGTAACACTTCCATCTTTATAGAAGTGAGTGGTAGGCTTCGTTGTCGCCATAATTTTACATTCAATTTTTCTTGCCAACCTGAATGCCTTCTCTAATGAATCAAGTTCCAAAACACGAACTTCATGCTAGATGTTATCCTTTAAAGTACCTATGAAGAGATAAATCCTGTGTTCCTCTGGAATATCAGTTACCCTTATATTCAATTTTTGGAAGTCCTCAATGTGCTCCCCCATTAAACCCTTTTGTTTGAGATTTATCAATTGGCTAAAGAAGGTGTTGCTCTTTGTATCCTCATAATGTGCTATCATTTCCTCCATAAAAATTGACCAAGTGACAATTTTTCTATGGGAGAAAAGCCATCGATGCCATACAAATGTATTTTGTTCTAAATGTAAAGTTGCAATGCATACCTTTTGTGTGTTTTTCACATTATGGAGATCAAAATATTGCTCCATGTGTAGTATCCATGTTACAGGATCCTTTCCATCAAACTTCCTCATATCCATTTTTGGAATATGGTGGTTCTTCCTGCCAATGTTAGATTTTATGAAATCACGATTAACATTTATTTTGTTCTCATCATGAGTTTTCTCTACTATCTTTTCACCATTAGGAAACATTTCTTGTATCAACTTTGTCAAACCTTCCATGTCTGCTTTTAGATCATTCTTCATGTTTTCCATTTTCTCACCGATATTAGCTTCCATGTCATCCATCTTAAATTCCATGCCAGCTTCCATGCCATATATCTTAGATTCCATGCCATTCTTCAAACCATCCATATTAGATTCCACGCCTTTCTTCAAACCATCCATCTTAGTTTCCATGCCTTTCTTCAAAACTTCCATGTCATTTTTTGTTGCTCTTTGCGAGAGCGAAATTTGTTGCACTTGCTCTTGTAATTTTGATATGTCATGTTGCCATTCTTCATCTTCATGAGTCATAGTAGATATTTCTAAAGGCTTAATGGGTGTTGAATTCTTTTTAGGGGCCATTTTAGAATCCAATACTGATATCTATTCTACAATATTCCCTTGGAATCAATTCAACTTGATTATTCAAACAATACTTATGCAATTCGGAAAAAAAATACACACCTTTTACTTGCTTTGGAGGAGCTCGACATTGAAATTGAATTATCTCTATAATTACGGATCCTCAATAACTGAAATTCAGCCCTTTAGTAACCCTCTAAAGCTTCTTTCAAATGCCACAGGTCTGATCTTATTTGGATTCTTCAAGACAAAGTTATGTCCAATCTCCCACAACACGACCCAATTTTAGGGTAGTTCGGTAGAGAAAACTTGTACGACTTTCCATGTGTCACTTTTTCCTCCTTTGGCTCTAAAATGGATAGAAAAAAAACTACAGTCCATGAACTTGCAGCCAATTTTTACATCATTCCAATCCGATACTCAGAGAGAGAGCTATGAATATTTTCCCACAATCACCTCTTTGAGATGAAATTCAAAAGCCTCAAAAAGCCCTAACTTCTACAGATCATATCTCTGAAAATATTTCCAACCAATATCTGAAATTTTTTGACGATGTTCCTCGAGATTGTGGCTTTTCACTCTAAACATTTCAGCTTTTGAACCTTCATATAAACAAATTTATTATGAAAATACCATGATGACCTGTTTAGGTTAAATTCAGGATCCTGCAAAATGACCTAACTTGCACAGATCATATCTCTAAAAATATTGTGAACAAAGCTTTGAATTTTTTTTGACGATGTTCCTCGAGATTTTGGATTCATACTATAAAAATTTCATATTCTGAACCTTCGTAGAAAAAAAGTTATAGCGAAAATTCCACGCTGACCTGTTTGGAGCAGGGAAAGCCTAGAATCTCAAAGCTCTGATACCAAATGTTGTGAAACCGGCTCCAAAAGAGAAGAAAAGAGATATCAACGCCTTATAAATAAGCCACTTTGAGGGGGAAACCTCCAATACATTACATGAATGAAAAATTCTTCGATGATTCAAATTACAAAACCTCCTTTCTATATATAGGAGTCCATGGGGCCACAATGTAATCCTAGCCGACCTAAAAATAATAATTTAAGGGCACAATAATAACAATATGGGGGTTACAAGGGTACAATAATAACAATAAGGGGGTTACACTAACAACAATAAGGGACTATACTAGTAATATAGGGAACTAACAATTGGACTGTTGAAAGAATACATTTATTTAGAAAATATGAAGCACATGTACATACTTGCAGCTTATCAGAAGCAAGAACAATTTTAAGCTCTCTTAACCGTAGCTATGGAAACCAAGAAAACCCTAACAACAAACTCCTCCTTATTAGGAATCAAATGTAACCAAAGCTGTTCACTCCTCCAGGAATCGTCAACAACATAGCATCATCAACTAGAATGAAATTCATCGCATGAATGTTACTATGTTGAAAATTAAAGATGAAGCTGCAGGCTCTCTCACAACTTGTTTGAGAAGCCAATTTGCATGTTGTCTCCAAGTTATGTGATTTTAGTGACCCAATCATCTTCAGATTGAGGGGGACCCATTGAATAAGCCATTGTTTTTGTAACATGACAATGCAATTTTCATGAGAGAAAATAATAACATGTGAATTAATACATGCATCAGAGTATATAATAGGTCAATTAGGAGTCTCATCATAAGCACCTTGACTCATCTGATAAAAAGAGTTATGGTGGGTCTGTCTATGTTCTTCACCTAAAATCACATTATTGTGATATTTCAACCCTGAAAACATTCAAACACTACATTAACAACATAAAAAACAACCAGTGCACAAATTTGAGAGCGAAGAAAAAGAAACAAACCTGTAAATTCACCAATTCCTGTGATGTCATTGGCCCAATCATGTTCTGATTGAGGGGGACCCATTGACGAACCTGTTTTGTCTGTAAAATAAAAATGCAATTTCCATTAGCGAAAATAATAACATGTGAAGTAATACATACACTAGAATACAAAGTAGATCAATTAGGAGTCTCATCAAATGCACCTTGACTCATCTAATAAAACTATTGATGGGAGGTTTTTCTATGTTCTTCAGATGAAGTCACATTATTGCGATATTACAACCCTGAAAACATTCACACACTACATTAACAACATCAAAAACAACCAGTGCACAAATTTTAGAGCAAATAAAAAACAAAAAACATTGAAATTCACCAATTTTCATGATGTTAATGACCCAATCATTCTCTAATCGAGGGGGGGCCCATTGAAGAACTAGCTATGTTTGTAAGATAAAAAAACAATTTCCATTAGAGAAAACAATAACATGTGAAGTAATACATGCATCATATTGTATAGTAGATCAATTAGAAGTCTCTTAAAATGCACCTTCACTGATCTCATAAAAATATTGATGTTGGGTCTATCTATGTTCTTCGCCTGAAATCACATTATTGCGACATTGAATCTCTGCAAACATTCACACATTACATTAACAACATAAAAAAGAACCAATGCACAAAGTTAAGAGCAAAGAAAAAGAAATAAAATTGGAAATTCACCAATTTGCGTGATGTCAGTGACCCAATCATGTTCTAATCGGGGGGGACCCATTGAAGAACCTGATGTGTCTGTAAGATAACAACACAATTTCCATCAAATAAAATAATAACATGTCAAGTGATACATGCATCAGAATACATAATAGATCAATTAGGAGTCTCGTCAAATGCACCTTGACTCATCTGAAAAAAATATTGATGGTGGGTTTGTCTATGTTATTTATATGAAATCATATTAATGGGATGTTGCATCCCAGAAAACATTCACACACTAAATTAAAAACATCAACAAAAACTAGTGCACAAACCTAAGAGAAAATACATAGCAACAAACCTAGAAAATCACCAATTTCATCTTAATATATTGTTATCATCTCCCTATATAACTTAATTGGAACATTAGAGGATGCATTTATGGAGAGAGCACGACCACGCTTATTGAGGTGTTGAAACTGAAACAGTTCATCTTCGGATGCAGGGACATTCAAATCAATATCCAAGCTGATATTATTTTTTCTTCTTTTATTTTTCCTTTTAGGACTAAGGAAAATTTTCCTCCTCTTCAAAGATGACTTATAAGCACAGAAGCCAAGGGTGAAGTCATAATCCATAATATGAAGATAATAAACATCATCCATAAGTTTTTTAGCCAAATCAATCAACTTTTTTGTCTTTCTTACAATAGAAGGAGGACTATTCCGAAACCAGTCTAGATAGAAAAAGAACTCGTCTCTCAACAAATTAAGTTATTTAACATTGTCATCTTCCATTTTAGTTGTGATAGCATCTGCATGAAGGTTTGGTTCCTATGTACTTATCTGAAAAGGGGCATTCAAAGTATTGGGTGTGGTATCAAGATCCAATAAATGGTTTGAATCCATTAAATAGGAATGCAACCAATCTACCTTTATGGCATGCTTGAAATGTTGCCCCGAATATACCATGGGAAATCACAAGTGATAAAATTTATGTGACGACAAATGATAAGATATTCCTTATCGGGTTTAATTTTACTCCTCACCCAATAAACATGAGATATTCTCTCATGAGGCCTGCAATCACTATCTAGAATTATTCTAGCCTTATCCATTAATGATTCAAGCTGCATATCTTTCTTGTGGTTGTTCAAATTTCCTTATTTCTTCATAATTTCCTGGAATTGATAACATAGATCAAAAATTTCGAGGAGAGTATAGAATATCCAATCCATTCTATGAGAAAATTTCTTTCATATATCGCATAGAAAGGTTGTCTTGAGATAACTGTGGTATGATTCCACATCATTATTTGTCTCCTCATTTGCATGAGGAAAATATATGTAGAGTTTAATCAACATCCCTACATGGAAAAACTCAATTATTAAATATATGTTTTCCTTATGAAACTAAAAAACATACAACACAAAAGAAATAGTATGAAAACTTACAAATCTTGTCACCCACAACCCAAGTCTTGTAGAAATAGTCCAAAAACTTCTCCCCGGTTGCAAATTTGGTGAAAAATGCATTGATTGCATCATCCACTTCATGACTAGAACAATATTTCAAGATATGAACAAGTTCATTGAACATCTCTTTTAATTTTTCGGAGCTACTGACCAATGGATTAACATTCTTTAGCCATGCCCTCTTTACGTGCCAAATACACAAGATCACTTCACATTTCGTGATTCTCCTACCATATTTAACTCATTTTAAGTGAGAATTTTTTATAATGAATGCAATTAAAAATGTAATATAAGAATATTGATGTTACCTCAAAGCAATTATTTCAGCCATAGCATCATCAACCATGAAGTCATTGACTTTCCAATTAGGAAAAAACTAGAAAAACCTATGCACGAGGCTCTCTAGCCATACTGCTATATCTTGTGATATATTACATGACATCACCACCCATGCAACTAGTACTGCACTTTGTTTCTCATCAAACACTGCAAGCGTGTACATATGATACTATCATATTAAATAAAATGTAGTTAATTTTAACTCATAAATAATATTGAATAATTATAATGAAAACATTTTTATGAAAGAAATCATGGGAAAAAAAAATCACCCCATATTTATTTGTATTGAATGTTGAGTCCATGGCTATCAAGATATTGTGGGATAACTTGACCATAGTTTCCAACATCCATTTTTTCTGTATCCCAGCTATAAAAGGGATATCTCCACCATTGGGCTTCTAGTAGAAGAAGAACTCATTTCAGTTTTTTTGATACTAGAGATTCAGACTTATTTAATCTTTTCTATCCAGTTGATAACTTTATTTCTTCAAACGATTATAGATGTTTACAACGTATTTTTCGTGTACGAAAAAAATCCTATCTTGAGTTGTAGCATCTATGTCAAGGTATTTCTTAATATGCATTTTACAAACAGAGTCATTTGGTAGTTGAAGAAAAAAAAAAATCTAAATAATAAATCACAACCTTTGAATGTCTTAGCATATTCTGAGGAACATCATCACTTAAAGTGTTTTGTTTTCCATGAAAAGGCCATCCTTCCCCATCTTCATGATCATACATATTGTATGTTATTACTGTTATGTTGGGACCCCGAACCATAATATTTACACTAAAATGGCATTGACATCCCCTCTTTTTGGAAATTGAACGCCTTGGTTTGGTTTTCCATACTTCTCTCTTGTCAAATGGACAATAAGAGAAATAATAACTATAGAATAAATTATGAAATGTCATCACATCTGATAAATTATAATGAACTATTAATATCAATATATAAACAATGTCGTTCTAAAATATGTACATCTCATATAGTAAGGCAGTAATAGCCCTTGTGCTCAGGGGTTTGCTTTGTCGACGCACGAAGGAACATGTAGCATCTAGATTCGATTCCTCTCCTTTTATAAAATCATCAATTATTTATTTGGGAATTTTGGCAACACGGTCAATATTCATGTGTTTTTTTTAGACTTCATACCAAACTAAATCTTTACTAGAAAAATGGTTTTGTCTTTAAGTTCTTGCACCTCAAGAGCCATGATTGTCTGTTATTTCTTTTCCATGTTGTCTCAATATATGCAAAAAAAATTGGAAACATATTAGTAAGTTAGAAATGATGATACATTAAACTGCAATTAACCATTCATTCAACAAAAGGTATATCTCTATGTAACAACTTGGAATCACCTTTACCTAATGATCAAACACACAAGGTAAGGTATAAATATAATCATAACTAGTGTGTTTATATTTCCCTAAAAAATATAGGTGTCATTGAGGTCTCGGCGAATTAATTTTCTGAGGAATGGTTTGGTGACAAGAAAGGACTGATGTGGGACATACGAGAGGTAGATTCAATCACTACATGCACATGATTGAAATTTATTGGCATATTAAGTTTATGATGGGATGAGTTATGGTGGACAAAAATGTAGCAAGCGAGGAGATGTTACTCATATTGGATGAGATTTAAAAAATTACTCAAGAAATAGACCAATGAATGGAGTGTATAGAGGCCCACTTGGGAACTCCCCAAAATCAAGTTTGTTGACTATATTGTATCCTTATATGTAGACTTAGTCAAAATTTGTGTTTACTAGCTTAAATAAAACAATTTTATTTATAAAAATTAGAAATTTAAATTCATTAAACCTGCTCATGTAGAAATAAGTGAAAAATAATATTTTTATTGAAAACTTGAAAGAAGAGTGGTTACTAATTCGGATCTGTGCGAACTAGGGAAAATTTCTAAGAATTTTGTGGGAACATTGTCAAGGATCTTTGGTGTTCTTCTAAAGGCAAAATCTTAAAACTTGATTATGGTTGTGCTTCGATCCTATGGTTTTGAATTTTTCAAGAAGGGTGCACTGTTGAGCATTGGAAAAGGTATGAATTCACCATGTGTTTTCTCATTATTTTACTTTAAACATAACTCTTTTTACTTTAGAAAGGTGATTTATTACAGAATTATGGTTGAATTGTAAAGATTTATGTTTATTGTAAAAAGTAACTAAAAACTGCATTTTATTGTCAAAAAAATAGGAATTAAGCAAGGTGAATAGCTATACCAAAGGTGAGGCTAAAGCAGGAGAAACTGTTGTTCCTCTAGTGATAGACCATATCCGGCCAAAGAGAAGAAAATCGAAACGCATTGCCAAGATAAGGCAGGGGACAGCTCAGCTTCAGTCAAAGGAGATCGAGTGACAGCTAAAAAAGAAAGAAAGCGAATCCCTCAGGATCCTTCAACCCTGAGGTATCGCTGTTCAAATATTATCTTGTTCCTTGTCTTGTCCATCGCGATTTTTATATAACGCAATGCCTTTAGAGATTGAAGGAGTTGAATCATTGATTAAAGACATTCCTTTTGTAATTCTGCACTTTATTGACTCTCGTGATCAGAGAACGGTCGTTGTAAACATTTTTATGTTCAATTAATACAAAGATTCATTTTCGTTCTATTCCTCAAGTTCTAAAGTAACCCAGCAGTGTTTCACTGGTGCTAAGGGCTCGGCCCTGGTGGAATTAACCTACTGTTTGTATTTCTCTCCTTTAATTACTATTGTTTGATAATTTTGTTTGGTTCCATTACGATTCTAGAGTTAACTAATTAATATTGAATTGCTTATTGATATTGCTATGCGCGCTAATGAATTTCATTGCTGTTCCATTTCAACAAAGGTCTTAATTCCTGTAACATTCATCTTGTTATTACTTATAAAGCTTTGTTGTTCAACATTTAACTCTATTTTTTGTTCCATTAGATTGTTGTTCCTTTCAATTACTTAATAATGTTTGTTGTCGACAGGATTGGTAGGATTAGCTATTTGATTCCTTTAAGTACAGAGTTTATGTTCAGATTCATTATATGTATTTGTTGTTCAATTCCAGAGTGCTGATAATTTCCAACTCATTAGTTTCAGATTGCAGAAATATTGTTTATTTACATTGTTTTAGTTTTTTGTTTATGCACATAGCCATTCAATTACAGATTGTTGTTCATTTCTAATTGTTTCTTTTAAAAGAGTTCTTCTTCGTTTACTTTCAACAAAATTTAGTTCAATTTCTATTTCCCTTTGATTGCTTGAGAGCAGGACTGTCAACTGTAGAGAACACTGGTTATTGCTTCCTTGTTCTCAGATTGATTGCCTTGTTCTAGTTTGATTTCAGTTGCATCAATTTATAAAGGAATGAGTTCTTGCTACTGTATCCTTGATTGATGTTTTGCAGAGTGAATAGTTAAGTTTCAGAGTATTTGAGTTATGTTATTGTAATTAGATTTCTTTTCAGGTATCTGTATACTATTGTATTTAGAATATTGTACTACATCTCTCACAGCATTACTCTTAGCTCAAATTGCAACCTCAAACAGAGTACACTCTTGAAAAAAAAAATCGTTCTTGGATTGATAATTAATGTAGGATAAATAGGCGTTAAAAAGACACCTTTTATACCTCGACATTTTGGTGTTGTTGGCGGGGAGAGTGTCTGCCATTTAGAAGGAGTGATGCAAATTTGACCTTTTTTTATGCTTGGGAAGAATTGGGTTTTAAAGACGGAAGGTAAGATCCTGCGCACCAAGCAAGGAACATACTTTCTCACTGCCCAATTCACAGCAGAACTGGGTAAAATTCTTTCTTTAGGTAAAAATGAAGGCTTTTTATTTTGAGTGAATAGAAAAGATAAACAAAAAAAAATTCCTCCTAAATCCGAAAAACCTAAGGGACCGGTGACCCTTGGGCAAACAACTTTCATTGACGAAATCCTTAAGAAAATTGAATCTTAGCCATTAGTAGGACCTAGGAAAGTTATTTCCAGACAACCTACTAGTTCCCTTCAGGCCACAGAGTCACCATCTATAGCCTTTGCTGAGATACATAGTCAAACGGAAGGAATTGAGAAAGATGCTCAAGAAATTGAGAATCCTGCCTAATTTCTCCACAAGAAGGGAACTCTAGTAATCTCCACGAAGGAGAAGGGGAAATAGGGGAAACAGAAGAACCAAAATCTCCTATTGAAATAGTCCAAACAGTGAGCAACCCAGATAAGGGAAGCGATGTCAACATCATTCAAAACAAAGGACCTGAATCTCCTCAGATAGTAGGCTAGCAAGGAATACTTATTATTCCATATCAAGGGAGTGCTGCCAAGGTCATTACTATTCCTCCTAGTCAGCCTATAAATTCCCTTGAGATCCTAGAAGGATATTGGCACATATTTGGTCAAATGGCCCACAACTAGAACCAACAA
Organism: Pinus albicaulis; assembly: GCA_034641835.2. Classification (NCBI taxonomy): domain Eukaryota; kingdom Viridiplantae; phylum Streptophyta; class Pinopsida; order Pinales; family Pinaceae; genus Pinus; species Pinus albicaulis. The sequence goes on along the minus strand of CM076582.1, from coordinate 530,968,316 downwards.
ACACCTCAGTAGACTTCCATGCTGCAATATCCCATAGTGGATATTGCAGTTAATGCACCTATGAAAGCCATTCCTCTTCAACATATTCCTACATTTCATGGCTTCACATAAGAAGATCCAGATGCATTTCTGTTTAAATTCGATGTATTATGCAGGGGGTATGACTATACCACCGATCCCCAAAAATTAAAACTATTTCCTTCCACATTAAAAGGAGCAGCCTTATGATGGTTTATGGGGCTAGGTGGGTGTGTTATAAATGATTGGGATCAGATGAAAGCTGTGTTTCTAAAGAAATATCAGGATTATTGCAGGTCCCAAGAACTAAAAGATGAAATATTTCAGATGACAGCAAAACCCAATGAAACTCTGGAAGAATATGTGGAACGATTTCAATACAACCTCCAGAGATCTCCTTATGCATCTTTACCCTTACCTGATAATGTACTGAAGACTACATTAATTAGGGGGGTGAAGGATCAATGGGTCAAAACATTAAATATTATGGGAAAAGGTGATATATATCAAGAAAGATATGCTAACATTATTGATTTGTGTATCAGGAGTTCGAGGGGCAATACAAGGCTAAAATCAACAGAATGTGACATGATCACAAGGGATAATAAGACCACCAGTGAAGGTGTAACTCATGCAGAGATTGGAAATCTGCTGGAAGATTTTAAAACAGATATTCTAGGGACTCTAACAACACAATTCGACATTATGCAAGGCAAACAAAAGCAAGAAGAAGCAAAACAAAATTTGGCAATATTCTGTCCTAAATGCAGGAAGAAGCACAACCACAAAGAGTGCCCACTGGATGTAATCAAAGTTTGCACCATTTGCACGAAAGATCACCCCATAGAGGGATGTCCCTCACTTCCTGGGTTAAAATTAGTCTATCAGGAGGCAAAAGAAGAATAAGAAGTGGTATTCTTACTTAATCAGCGTCGACAATGGAAGCCACGACAATCAGGTATGCCAACTGATCCATTTTCTTCTTTTCAGCCTCCTCAATATAATGCTCAGCAATATAATGGAATGTGGAAAAATTAGCCACCTTTCCAAAATTGGTCACAACAGTCATTTCCTACATCATCATGGCCAAATCAAAAAAACCAACCTAATTGGCCAAATTTTCCTTTCTGCCCACCGTTTTGGCAAAACAATGCTTATCCAACACAATGGTCCCCCTCCACTTCGCAGAGTCAAGTTTGGCAGTCAAACTGGAAAATAACTAAAAATAAGCCAGTCAGAACAATCCCTTTCTCTCAACCTACACTGCCATCTCCTTATCCATTGCCACAAAACCCCCAGACCAATTTAAGACCACAACTCCCAGCCCAACCCAACCCAAACCCAAACAATAGGCCAGTTCAGTCTGTCCAAATAATGGAACCACCAGAATTAGAAACTGAACTGAGGGAGTGTAATGACCTTCAATTGAGGTCTGGGCACATAGTAGAAATAAAGAGAGACAAAAATTTTCACACTGAAGATCTGTTACCTGTAGAACAAACATTGCAAAAAGAGAAAGTGGTTCAACAACAAACTCAACATCAAACTCCACAACAAGCAACCACCTCTTCTCCACCATTCCTAGAATGATTAATCATACCTCGCCCATTAGAATATCCTGATTTTGATCTTCTTGGAGAGTTAGAAAAATTTGTGTATAAAAATCCCTCTCCTCCAAGCTATCCATGACATCCATATTTATGAAAAAACCATTAAGGAATTGTGTATAAATAAGCCAAAGAGGAGAACAACAACTAACCCAACTATCCAAATAGTCAATACTTTATCTGACTTATTATCAGGAATGGAAACACCTGTAAAATATGAAGACCCAGGAAATCCTATAGTGACAGTGCAAATCAATGGGCAGTAGTTCCCAAATGCCTTAGTTGATTTGGGAGCTGCAATCAATATCCTAACAACCACCACCTTTCAAAAACTTGGCATTACATCATTAGAACCAACAACAACCTTATTATAATTGGCTGACTAATCGGTAGTCAAACCAGAAGGTACACTACAAGATGTAATGGAATCTGTAGATTCCTGGGAATACCCTGCTGACTTCCTGGTTATCAACCCAAAGAATCGACTAGATGGACACCTGTTAATTCTAAGTAGACCTTGGTTGGAAACTGTCGATGCTTATATTGGCTGCCGACAAGGAAACATGACAATAACAAGGGGAAACTATGTCAAGAACTTAGCTTTATATCCCCTAGCCCAACCAAGCCTATCAATAATAAAAACAAGGAAGCAACCTGTATCATATATTATGGAAAATATGAGCTCACCACTAACCATAGAAGATGCCCTCGATTTTAAAGATCAAACAGAGGATGATATCATTAATATTTTTATTAAAAAACCATAGATCAGATCCCATCTACAATGTCACATGATCAAAGCAACATTTGACAATAAAGAAGAAGAAGATCCCCTGAAAGACATTCCCGATCAAATAATACCCACTACTTCTATGTACAATAGTAAGATTGTGGAAATTGAACCAGGAAAAAGTTTCAACATTAACAAAAATCTGACTGTTAAATAAGAAAATAAGACGGTCCAATTACTACAAAAATATAAAGGAGCCTTTGCATGGGATTATCCAGACATGAAGGGAATTGACCCCCAGTTATGTACACACTACATCTATACCAAAAAATATGTGAGACCCATTATCCAACCCCAATGAAGACCAAACCCTCACCTTAAAGATATTGTGAAAGCTAAATTACAAAAGCTGTTGGATGCTAATTTCATTTACCCAATATATGATAGCAAGTGGGTCTCCCCATTAGTAGTGGTACCAAAAAATAACGGAAAGTGGAGAATATGTGTAGATTAACAAGAACTCAAAAGAGCAACCCAGAAAGACCACTTTCCCCTTCCTTTCATTGACTAGGTATTAGATACATTGGCAGGAAAGAAATTATTTTCTTTCCTCGATGGCTTTAGTGGGTACAATCAAATCCAGATTGCCCCTGAGTACCAAGACAAAACTACTTTTACCTGTCCTTGGGGTACATTTGTCTACCGATTCTTACCCTTTGGCCTATGCAATGCCCCCGCTACATTTCAGAGGGCCATTCTCAACATATTTTCATATTTAATAAATGAAGGGCTCGAAGTGTATATGGATGACTTCACACCTTATGGAGATGATTTTGAGCGAACATTAGAAAAATTAGAAAAGGTGATGTAAATATGTATTGACACTAGGCTTTGTTTAAGCCATGAAAAGTGTCATATGATGATGACCGAAGGAATTATCTTAGGACATTATATTTCAGCAGCTAGAATTCAGGTGGATCCAGCCAAAATTTAGATAATTTTGTTAATACCTACACCCACCACACAAACAGAGGTACGTAGATTTCTTGGATTTTCTGGTTATTATAGAAGATTTATAGAACACTATTCTCGAATAGCTGCACCTTTATATGCACTAACAGGGACTGTTGATTTTATTTGGACAGATAAATGTGACCATGCTTTCAAGGATCTGAAAAAGCTTGTATCAACAGCCCCAGTACTGAGGGGCCCAAATTGGAATCTGCCATTCCAGATTTCATCTGATGCCTCATACACAACGATCGGAGCAGTACTTGGATAGGAAGAGGATAAAAAACCATATGCAATCTATTATATTAGCAAAAATATATCTCCTACTGAGTTAAATTATACTGTGACTGAGAAGGAATTTTTAGCTGTAGTTCATGCTGTAAATACATTTAGACATTATATAACTAGGTATCCTGTAGTTTTATATACTAATCACTCTTCCATTAAATTTTTAGAAAATAAACCTGTTACAAATGGAAGAGTGACAAGATGGTTTATTTTATTGCAGGAATTCGATATCATAATTAAAGATCGACCTAGAAAAGAGAACCCTGTAGCTGATTTCCTATCACGAATTCAAAATCCAACAAATGTAGCAGCAGTCAAAGACCACTTCCCATATGAGCATTTCTTTGTTGTTACTGTTAGAACCCCATGGTATGCTGATATAGCAAATTATTTAGCAATAGGTAAATTACCTAAACATCTAACCCTTAATGAACGAAAGTAGATAATATAGCATAGTACTCAATTCTCTTGGATTGGGGGCTACCTATTTCATACAGGGTCAGATATGCAAATCAAGAGATGCGTTCGAGAGGACGAGGTATTTGATATTCTGAAAGCATGCCATGATGGGCCATGTGGCGGACATTTTTTAGATCATAGAACTTCCCATAAGGTTTTACAGATAGGCTACTACCGGCCTACCATTTTTAAAGACGCTAAAAAATTTGTGCAGGCCTGTGATAGCTGCCAAAGGGCGGATCGCCCTGGACAGTCTGACGAAATGCCTTTGAACCCACAACTAGTAATTGAACCATTTGAACACTGGGCCCTTGAATTTTTTGGTCCCATTAACCCCCCATAGAACCAAAGAACATACATCCTAGTTGCAACCGAGTATGTCACTAAATGGGTTGAAGCAGAGGCACTTTTGAAAGCTACAGAGGACTCTGTAATAAAATTCCTTTTTCAAATATTTGTGCGATACAGCCTCCCAAGGGACGTAATCACAGATGGAGGACCATAGTTTGTAGGTAATAAACTTGCTCAAACATTACAGAATTACCACATTCAGCATAAAATTACAACCCCATACCACCCACAAGCAAACGTCCAGGTAGAGAACACAAATAAAGTGATCGAATCTATATTGACAAAAATAGTTGCCTCACACAGACGTGACTGGGCTTACAAATTTCCAAAAGCCTTGTGGGCGTACCGAACAACATGGAGAGGTACTATGGGGTATTCACCATATCAATTGGTATTTGGAAAAGAGCCCATATTTCCAATAGAGTTTGAAATTTAGACATTAAGAACAACCCAGAAGGTGGGTTTAGACTTAAATGAAGCCCAGGTCAGAAGATTATAGCAAATCAATGAGTTGGATGAAATGAGGCTCTCTGCTCTTCAACACACTGCATTAATTCAACAACGGAGAGAAAAATGGCACAACGCCCTCATCAAAGAAAAAATCTTCCATGAAGGAGATTGGTTACTCCTATATGACTCCAAGTTTCAGGATTTTCCAGGGAAACTCTAGACACGATGGCTTGGACCTTACGAGATAAAAAAAGTGCATGATAATGGCACCATTACATTGACCACCATTGATGGATCTGGACATTCCTTCAAAGTAAATGGGCATCGAGTGTGACTTTACCATAAATCGCTTACTCGAGAATCCTTCTACCAACAACTACGAGAAGATTCTACCATGCAAATTCTTGCTGAAGGGGATAACTCCTCCTTGGGACCCATTCATTAAATCATTTCTTTTTCGAAACTTGTACATAAAGATTGTTCTTTTACTTTGCTCATTTTTGTATGGAATTCCATTTTTTCAACTGTTTTTATTACACTTATTGTGAATTTTTGTTGTTCCTTTCCAAAGGAACAACATTTTTGCTGCTCCTTTCGAAAGGAAAAACAACATTGTTGCGAGTGTTTTTTTTGTTCCTTTCAAAAGGAACAACAGTTGTGTTGTTTATTTTTGTTGTTTCGCAGATTGTTTCTGTTGTTCCTTTCGAAAGGAACAATAGTTTTGCAGATTGTTTTTTCTGTTCCTTTCGAAAGGAATAGTATTTCCACAGATTATTTCTATTGTTCCTTTCCAAAGGAACAACACTTTTTAGTGCATTTTTTTTCTTTTTTTAGAATAGAATTTTGAGGATTTCAAATGACTTTTCTTAAGGCAAACATACTATTTATACAAGACTACACAAATTAGAGCTTACCGGAATCAGAAAATGAGAAGAAATTGTTATTTTTTTAAAGAAATTGTTTTGTAGTGATAAGGAGAAGGAAAAAGGACATAACCACTAATATTACTATGTTGTCTTACTATCACTAAAATTAATATGATCGATTATCTTTGTCATGCTGGTTCTTTCCCAAATTTTTATAACTTTCTTTGATTTTTATTTATTGAATAAGAATAAGGGCATACTATTTTCTATTGAGATGTTTAGACTTCTTCCACCATCCCTAATCTTAAGGAGTTCTGATAAATCCCTTACATATAAGTAGGAAAGTGCTATATGAAAAAAAAAAGACAAAAAATATCTATATATATCACTAACAATTCTATGATATGGCAGATGGAGGATAGGGGGTCTCATCAAGAGCCAGCCTACCATGATCATAAGGAAGCAATGAAGTGGCATTCGCATTATGGCCACCACACCAAGGAAATGGTCCAATGGAAAATTGAAAAAAGAAAAAAAAGTCCTTGGAACAGGAGGACTCATCATGAGCTAGGCTGCCCACTTTTCACTTCTTTCCGATGAATGGCATTGTAATTTATCTGGTCCGCAAGACAACACAATGGCCTCCATTATGACATCACATAGCACTTCCCTAGGGATAAATAAAGGATAATGGTTCCAAGGGTGAGAAAGAAATTTTTTCAAGGTTATGGACACCTGTGGGCAACAAAGCTCTGCTGATGGTATTGGAGTCACATTTTTACAACTCAATAGTAATGTTAAAACCCTTTTTCCTATATCTCTATCTAAATATCAAATGAAAGTATGATTTCTAAACCCTTGGTTCTTAACCTATTATACATGAAATTCATCATAAATCGATCACATTAGTTTGAGTGTGTAATAAGTGCATTATTACTTGTTCACATCAGCTGTCCCTTGTCCTTATCTTTGAATCATTACGAAAATTTCTATATCTATTTGCAATTTAATCACACACATCGATTTCAGTAATGCAATAATTTGATTGATTGTATCATAAGTATGCATGATTTTTCCTGTTGTAAAACTGCTGTGCAGTACTTTCCTCTCTTATTTGATGGTTGAGGACGACCTATCATCCTTCAAGGGGGGTGGGAATGCCTGTTAATGACTGCATGCAGATCAAATCCCTATATTTCTTTACCTGCACACGAATAAAATCCCTATATTCTTGGTAATAACAAAAACTTAACGATATTATTATGATATTTACTAAATATTGTTCTATGTTATTCCATTGCATTCCTGTGCATTCATAAGGAATTAACAAGTGTGTAGAGAAGATGGGAGGTCGACCAATTCGCAGTGAACCGCAGGTGCTGGTTGTTTCTGATGCTGCACGAGAAATTCTGGAAAAATTGGGATGGACTACATACCTCACAAGGCTACAAAAACCTCATGAAACAATAGCTATCAAGTTTTTACAGAATTTGCAGGAGGGTTACTCCATGGTTATAGGTAGACAGATAGTAGTAACACATGAAATAATCATAGAGGTGTCTATTCTACCAGCGGAAGGAACCATATGGACTCATAAGAAGGTCAGGCTTCAAGAAGCCATGAACATTTTCCAGGAAGAAGGACAGACATTGGTTGTCAAAGGAAAAGGAGTTCAGCCGGCATCATTGGGAGAACCATGGACGGAATTGGAAAAAGTAGTACAAGCCTATATAACATGTGATGGAAGGAAAGACGTGGTAAGACCTCGCCACCTGAAGTTATTGGTAGTATTAAAGAAAAAATGTACTGTAAACTTGCCTACATTTTTAAATTCCTTACTGCATGATGTTGCCCGTAGTATAAGAAAAGCTTGGCACATAGACAAGGTGGTAAGCCACCATTCCTTAATCATATTGATCGTAAGTTATAGCCTTGCCAAACAACAGACCAGTTGGGAAGAACTGATATTTTTGATTGATGGAGGATTAGCCTTACCTGCCCCAAAACGAAAGAGAATGACTAGCACAGCAGCAGAACCATCAAAACGTAGACAACCCTCCCGTTCAAAAAGAAGTAGGGGAATGATAGAAGGCCTTCTGGGTAGTAGTATCCAGCCCTTGGAATTTCCCAGCTCAGAGGATGAAAAACCCCCACAACTGGAAGGAGGGAGTCCCCGTACTGATGAGGATGAAGAAGAAATGATTCACCACACCAGTGGTGAGAAACAAAGCAGCGCAGGAGATGATGAAATAGAGGGAGAGATTCACTACTCTGATGAGGAAGAAGGAAGTCATCATACTAGTGTAGAGGGAGATATTTGCTACTCTGATGAGGAAGAAGGTAGTTATCATACCTGTAAAGAGGAAGAAGATAATCGTAGCAGTGAGAATGAAAGAGAAAGAGCAGAGCCTCTCAAAACCACCACTGCAAGTTCACCACAAAGCCCTTTGCAAGAGGACCAATTGGCCAAAAGTTTGGCCAACATGAGTGAATATGTGCAGCCCCATAGCCCACTGAACCTTAATGTTGATATCAACCAATTGCAGGAGGAATTTTTTCCCAATAAAAAAATGACTGAGGGAATGCCGGATGAAATATAAGGAGGAAACCCTAACGGAACAACAGAGCCAATTGAGGTTATCTCCCCTGAAGAATGCAGCCGGGATCATATGAACATTGAAGAAGTGTTCCAAGAAGAAAATAGAGAAGCAAGCCCAACCGAAGGCACAAATACCGAGGAACAAACCCCCGCTGAGAAATTGGGTTCAGAAAAAGGAACAATCGTTCCATCAAGGAAGAGAAAGAAAGTAACTAAGCTTGATAAACTTCAGAGGGAGCTGTAGAAGCTTCAGAGGCTAGTGGAACAAATTAGGCAGAATATTAGGGTTCTTAAAATGAAACAAATACCCAAACAAACCCTAAATAAGAGAAGCATAGTCACCAAATGAGCCTCGAAAAAGAGGAAAGTGGCCACTAAAACAAAGCCCCAAGTCGTAGAGACTATGGAAAAATAGGCTGAGCCTAATCATGAAGATATGGAATAGCAGGAAGATGCAGTTGCTCCAGATGGAGCAACCTCAAGTGAAAATGCACAAGCCTATAGTCAAAACACTTTTAGTGATCCTACATTAGCCAAACTCTAAGAGGAGTTGGCAGAGGCTCGACAGGAAAGGAAAAAACTTGAAGAAGATACTATCCCTAGAAGAAAATACCAGGAGTTGCAGCAGCAGATGAAGATCATCCATGCAGCAGAGGCTAAAGCCTATGAGAAGTGTCGAAAGGCAGAGGAGAAGGCTGAAAAGGTAATTAATAAATTAAAAATAGCCCAAAATCGAATGGATACTCTCTGCTCATTATATACAGATGTTTTATCTTGTAGATGCCCTGCCAAGAATTATGCTTTATTTTTATTAGAGAGATATTTACAGTTAAAAATTAAAGCAGTTAGGGCGGGAAAATCTATAGATTTAAACACTATAGATGATTTTGTAACATGCTGCAAACTCTATGGGGTTAAGGTACATCGTCTCCTGTGTGAGTTCTATTTGCATAATCTCATATTGGAAAATGATAGTGAGACAAATCCCAGCCCTTTTGTGGGTGACATCCAATACCAAACATTTATTTCATTTTCTATTAATCGATTAAAATGGCTCAAAGCCTATAATTCTTTTCAAAGGCAAGAAAATGAGTTATACTTGTGGGTTAGGACTGAACCAAAACACCCATTAAAATTATGGGCTAGGCAGAAGAATTTGATGACAAGAGAAGGTGTTATCCAGGCATTGGGGCCTGTCCATGAAGAAATTGTCTTGAATGGGATAGAATATTTTCTGTCTATTAGAGACCAGGCCTACATAGCATCTAAGGTCCGATGGGGCATTTCCAATCAAAATATTCAAAATAGAGAGCCATTTAACTATAAAAATTTTGGATTAGCCGCAGACTGCTTGGTTCTCTATAGCAACCTCATTTTGAGGGAAGGCCCATTCTGCCTAGGATGTAGGTTTCAAAGCCCCATTGGATGGTATCCTGCAGTAGATTATAAAGCCATCTATGAAATACCTGAAGGACAGACAAGGCATGTCTTCGAAGCTTTAGCTTTAATGCATGGTTTTAGGCCTTTTGATGAAAAACCTTCTCCAGCTTATTCTTTAACTGCTTTACATGTAAAATATGGTTTTCATGACGACATGAAAAAGGGTAAGCAGGGGGTATGTTGAGCGTTGCAAAAGGTATGAATTCACCATGTGTTTTCTCATTATTTTACTTTAAACATAACTCTTTTTACTTTAGAAATATGATTTATTATAGAATTATGGGAGAATTGTAAAGATTTATGTTTATTGTAAAAAGTAACTAAAAGCTGCCTTTTATTGTCAAAAATAGGAATTAAGCGAGGTGAACAGCTATACCAAAGGCAAGGCTAAAGCAGAAGAAACTGCTATTCCTCCAGTGATAGACCATATATGGCCAAAAAGAAGAAAATCAGAACGCATTGCTAAGAGAAGGTCGGGGACAGCTCGACTTCAGCTGAATGTGATCGAGTGACAGCTAAAAAAAGAAAGGAAGCGAATCCCTCAGGATCCTTCGATCCTGAGGGATCGTTGTTCAAATCTTATCTCGTTCCTTATCTTGTCCATCGAGATTGTTATATAAGGAAATGCCTTCAGAGATTGAAGGAATCGAATCATTGATTAAAGACATTCCTTTTGTAATTATGCACTTTATTGACTCTCGTGATCAGAGAGTGGTCATTGTAAACATTTTTATGTTTATTTAATACAAAGATGAGTTTTCATTCTATTCCTCAAGTTTTGAAGTAACCCAATAGTGTTTCACTGGTGCTAAGGGCTTGGCCCTAGTGGAATTAACCTATTGTTTGTATTTCTGTACTTTAATTATTGTTGTGTGATAATTGTGTTTGGTTCCATTACGATTCTAGAGTTAACTGATTACTACTCAATTGCTTATTGATATTGTTGTGCGCGCTAATGAATTGCATTGTTGTTCCATTTCAACAAAGGTCTTAATTCCTATAACATTCATCTTTTTATTACTTACAAAGCTTTTTTGTTCAACATTTAACTCTATTCGCTATTCCATTGGATTATTGTTCCTTTCAATTACTTAATAATTTTTGCTGTCGACATGATTGGTAGGATTAACTATTTGATTCCTTTAAGTACAGAGTTGTTGTTCATATTCATTAGTTAGTATTTGCTGCTCAATTCTAGAGTGCTGATCATTTCTGATTCATTAGTTTTAGATTGCAGAAAGATTGTTTATTTACATTGTTATGGTTTGTTGTTTATGCACATATCCATTCAATTACAGATTGTTGTTAATTTCTAATTCTTACTTTTAAAAGAGTTCTTCTTCGTTTACTTTCAACAACATCTAGTTCAATTTTGATTTCCCTTTGATTTCTTGAGAGTAGGATTTTCAACTGTAGAGAACATTGGTTATTGCTTCCTCGTTCCCAGATTGATTGCCTTGTTCTAGTTTGATTTCAGTTGCATCAATTTCTAAAGGAATGAGTTATTTCTACTGTATCCTTGATTGATGTTTTGCAAAGTGAATAGTTAAGTTTTAGAGTATTTGATTTATGTTATTGTAATTAGATTTCTTTTCAAGCATCTGTTTACTCTTGTATTTAGAATACTGTACTACATCTCTCACAACATTACTCTTAGCTCAAACTGCAGTCTCAAACAGAGTACAATCTTGAAACAAAAAGTCATTCTCGGATTGATAATTAATGTAGGATGAATAGGCGTTAAAAAGACACCTTTTATACCTCAACATGCACCTATATCCACTTTTTGTGGCATATTTGAGGACTTTTCGATCACTAGGTTATGTGTGGTATTTGGTGGTTGGTTCAAGTTTGTAGAGGCCTAGTCTGGTGTAAATCAAACCCATACTTCCATGCCCTAAGTAGTGTACTGATATTGGATATAGAAGTTTTCTATTAACTGATTTTTTGTGGCATATATGAGGGTATGTTATGAAGTCTAGTTCTATGGAATTGATCTTTCATTGGAGCATCATCACTTTTTGCAAAATCATATCTATATCTTATTCAAAGAAGTGGCTTGACAACATTTGATTTTAACTGTGATAGAACACTGTTAACTTATCATTGTATTTAGTTGTCTCAGATTAAAAGGGATGTTGTAGGAGTATTTTGAAGTAATTTTTATGACCAAAAAATTCTAAAGCATGGCAAGGATAGTGTGAACAAATACAATGGCAATGAAAGAAATCTAGTTTTGCAGAATACATCTTGACATTATTGAATTTTGAAATTCCAGGGTAGAGCATCCAAAGCTAATCTGAAGTAGATCACTTGGAAGGCAATGACATAGCAACGCCATTCTCTACTAAACACACTAGAGGTATGATTTAAATTAAAGAAGACTATATGTACACAGGGATTTTATTTGATGACATTGTATAATCCAAGGATCCTTGGGTTTTTAGTATTTCTAAATCTATACATATTATATTTAGCACTAAATTTCATTGATTCGACATGTATAAGATGAACTTATGTTGAAGGATTAAAATAAATACTCACTTAAAATGATCAAATTATTGGGTTATTTTTTCAGCCATGAGAAATTTGTAACTCATTAAAATGATTTGAAATTAAGTTAGGATCAAACCAATTCATTGCTACTATAATTTAAGAGTATATTCAAGAAGTTAGATATTTAAATATTTTATGATTTAGGAAGGGTCTAGATGTCTGGAGGCAAACCTGTGAGTGAGGTGTCTACTCCTCTAGCCTTATCACAATGGGCCAAATGTCTTATTTGGAATTTGAAGCCAAATGGGGAGAGTGGAATACCTACCTCTCAATCCTTTCAACTATTGGTTTGCTATCATCTTATTAGGAATAATACTTACATGTATTGGAATCATGATGTCCAGTGCTCCTGTAGATGTTGAAAAATCATTTTCCATCACCTACAAGAATACTAAAAATCCTTTTCTAGAACATATAGTACTTTGAGTCAAAATTGGTCTAATAAAACATTAAAATTTTGGATATGTATACATGTTAATCATCATTGTGTTCAATTAAAACTTATGGTAAAAGGTAATGAGTAAAAAGGTAAAATCTCAAAAGGTAAAAGGTAAGGCGGTACTAACAAGGTGGAGTCACAATTTTAAGTTTGTAATAATAAAGGGAATGGTCTTCATACTTTTACTCCTCCTTAAACATAAAATACATCTCACAAAACCCATAATTTGGTTTGATATTGCCAACACAAGAGGCATAGATTATGCGTTTAGTTCCGGCTTGCAAATAATTATAGTTTGAAGTGACCATCAAAATCTGTGGTAAGTTTCAACTTTATAACATTTTTTTTTTTGCTCATGGATATTATAGATATATTTTTTTCCTTGTTTATTTTTTCCCTTGTGTATGGTGCAATATAAACTATTCAAACTGACTAGTTCAATTCTTCTTCATGTTGGAGATGAACATGTAGGTTTATCTTTATTTTCCTAAAAACATTAACGCTGAATATGACAGAAAATTTATTTCTCTCTGTCTTTTTCGGCCAGGTAAGGAGGGGTTAAATAGATGTGGCAGGGAACAAAAATGTGCATACTTTGGAGAGAAAAGCAACTACCACCATGATCACAAATTTGTTTCCCATGCATGGAACTCCCACTATAAAATTGATAATGATGTTGACCTCGATATATGTTGGGATTGGTCACAATTGTAGTGCTCTTGGTGTCTTTGTTGTTTCCCCTTTATTTTTTGGGAAATTTTTTGGTGTGGCCATAAAATATTAGATGCTAGTTTTCATTCCCTCCCCAAAGAATAAGCCCTTAATTTTTTCATATGTTTTATGAAATACAGAGTAACCTATTGTAGGTGATGAAAGGAATTTACTTAATATCCTTTGTTTTAAGGAAGAATTAGTTACTAGAATAATGCATGATTGTATCAAATTGTATATAGCTAAAATAAATGTGCAGGGAATAATGTGTTTTCCCTTTGTTTTTTGGGAAATTTTTAGCTGCGGCCATAAAATATTAGATTCTAGATTTCATTTCCTCCCAAAGAATAATCCCCTAATTTTTTCATATATTTTATGAGATACAAAGTAACCTATTGTAGGTGATGAATGGAATTTATTTAAGATCCTTTGTTTTAAGGAATAATTAGTTACTAAAATAATTCATTATTTGTATCGTAATGCGTCTACCTACCATGTATATCCCTTAGAAGCTTTGAGATATTCCAAAAGCTTATGGACTCAGTTGAATGATACTGTCATTTTCCAACCATTCTTAGCAAGCTTCCTCAGACCAACCTAGAGCTAGTAGAGGTAAGAAAAGCGATCCATCCTCCTCAAATTTTTGGGACAAGGGATCATCTACCACAATTTATTTACCTTTCTTATAGGTAGTTACATAGTCACACCCCAGTATCTCAATGTCCCACCTATGTTGCATTGGTGAGGATAAACTTTTTTCAAGAAAGAAATTTAGAATATAAGATAATAATGGAATTTATTTAAGATCCTTTGTTTAAGGAATAATTAGTTAATAGAATAATTAATTATTGATATCAAAATGTATCTCGCTACAATGGGACATTACAAAAGCTTTTTGACTCATTTGAATCATAGTTTCATTTTCCAACCATTCTTTGCAAGATTCCTCAAACTAGCCTAGAGCTAGTAGAGATAAGAAAAGGAATCCATCCTCCTCAAATTGTTGGGACAAGGTATCATCTACCACAGTCTATTTACCTTTATTATAGGTAATTACATATTCATACCCTATGAGATCATCTAGGGCATTGGACTTTTTCTATCAATTTCCATACAATTTTGTATGGCAGGTGGATTAAGAAGGAGAAGAGGGTTATAAATGAGTTTTTGATATCAATCTCTAATAATACAAAGAGCCCTTGTATGGGTAAGTGTTGGAAAACAATGTAGCTATATACTGATGAGACTGGTGCCAATATTATCATAAAAATAATGATTTCTAGTTAGCATGATGATTACTACTACCATGGTAATGTACTGAGTAGGCTTACTGTTCAGGAAGTGATAAATAATGCCATAAACGCCAAGAGTAGTCCCCTTCCCATTGATCCCAAGAATGGTCTTTACCTTCTCCTCACTTCAAGTGATGTTGCTGTCTAGGAATTCTGTAGAGAAGTATGTGGATTTCATTATTTTACAATCCCATCCATTGTAGGATACACATTGCCTTATGCATGGCTTGGAAATTCTGGAAAATAGTGCCCAAAATTTTGTGCTTATCCATTTCTAAGTACAAGTTACATGACTAGTATGAAGGAATTCCAGGCACCTAATGGATATGTTGGTATCAATGCGATGATAAGTGTGCTTTCCCATGAATTGGATGAGCTTTCTTCGAATCCCTTGATCAATGCCTGGTATGATGGTGGGGATCCTACTTCTCCTACTGAGATTGAAGATCTTTATCAAGGTATTTATGGGACTGGAGGTCGTGGATTTTACACTGAACAAGTCCTTACAAAATTATTTGAGGCTAATTACAATGTAAATGGGATTAGGAAGAAGTATTTAGTGCAATTGTTGTGGAGTCCTATTTTGAGTGCCTGCTCAAGACCAAATGCATTGGATAATTGAAGGTGCTATAGTGCTCTTGTTAGTGGAAAATGGGTTTGCTAGTGTGATGGTTAGACTCAGGGGTTTTTCTGCAGCCTTACTATCAAAAATTCTATTTTTGGGTTGGATATAGACAACTTATTCATGGCTTCTTTACTGGAATAGACCTCAATATGCCTTAGGTTACTATACCCAATAATGCAGCAATGTTTTCTGGAACACTAGATGCTCTAATGCCATTTTTATTTCTTTACAGTATGTAGTGACTGTTTTTATTTTAACCTTCATCCCATTCTATGTGCTTGCATGTGTATATACAACTTTATCTATTTAGAATATTCAGAGAAGTCTTGAATAGAGAGAATTCTTCTACATGGCCTTCTCTATTTACTATTTAGACTATTCGAAGAAATCTCGAGCATATAGGTCTATTGAATTTTTAAGATCTATTTTGATTAAGTAGTGGAGTAATTCTATATGCACATTAAAATTTAGTAGAATTTCCATTTATGGTGACTAGGTTTCTAGAATGATGTCAATGTTGTGCCCCTTTCACTAGTCAAGACTCACTTTTGAACCATTGGATACATATCGTAAAATTTAGAAATGGAATTTGTTGTTTTGAATCGTGTTTCAAGTCCCTCAAAATATACATAAATTTTTAGTAGATATAGTGGATAGTTGTTTGACATATATATCTAAATGGAAAATGGATTGAATCCTTAAGAACTCTATTTGATTTTCTGAAATTTTTTTTCTAGTTTTGAAACATCTAAGAGGCATCAAAGTCTGTTCTCCCTTCTAATTTCCTAGAGCACCCAAAATTGCATATTATAGCACTAAAGGATTTCCAAGTCCATGAAATTTATGTTTAATAATGCTAAATGAAGCAACAATGTAGAGTGGATTTTGTATCATTGGAGTGTAAGTTTATATCAGTTAATGATATGAAAAACTTTTGTAAGAACATTTACTACCAGATTCTCTGGATTACAAAACTGAAGTATAAAATTATTTTTTATTTTTTGGCTGTATATTACCTTCAAATCCATAGGCTTGAATTATTTGAAATACCACCTTCATATCGACCTCCATGTCTGTCATTTTTGCAAAATATAATTTTCATAAGCATTTGAAGACCGCGTTTTTATGACCGTGTAATGTGTATTCCTATGTTTTATGATTGAACTTCACTAATATTGTATGCCTATATGATTTTGTGACAGATGGGCAAGAGTGGTCACCTAAAACGTTATGAGTATGATGGAACATATAAATTCAAGGTTTATCGTGCTAAGGAATTCCAAATTTCAATGAAGTAGGCTAGTTACCCAACATTAAGCTATTCACCAAGCATAAAATGAAACTCTCTTCGAATTTCGTTGATACTTTTTATGGTAGGAAGAATCTAGCAACGACCAAGGTTTTGTGTCTTACGAAAGGTAACTAAATAATCCATCAAACATATCCTTATTGATTGTACCTTCTCAGAAAATGCCCTCACATTCCCTCAGAATTTTGTGTCATATCCCTAGGAGTTAGCAACCAATCACTATTATGGCTAGCAGTTGATCCACTCTCAATATTCCCAGGATAGGGATCCTATTAGATTTTTCTTAAGAAAATTAATATTTTTGTTAAAACTACATAATGATGATTTAGAAAAAAGACCATTAATTACTATAATATGCATATAATAGAGTATTATAGACCCATATTTAGCTTGAATCTATTTCCCAAACCTTTTAAGCACCAAAAATAATTATACCTAGATTTCTTCTTAAAACCTCTCCATCCTTGATACACGAAAAAATGAAGATAAGAAATATATTACTATAATACATTTACATTTCCAAATGTGAAATCCTACCTTTTCTCAGAATACAAGTCACTCTAGTTTGATCCTAAGAAGTCAGGGCTACCGAGGAGTTTTGAATCTATAGGGTTCTTCCAACTGCTTTGACCCCTTAGTAACCTGGTAAAATCAATAGAAAATAAAGGAGTTTATTTAAACTGTGGAATGTTGAGTCTAAATGGGGGATTCCTACTCTTGTATATCTCCCATGAATTGTTTCCAACCTTCCAACCAAACATTAGAAATGGCATGCACTCGACAGTGAAAGACAAGTGGCATAGTGAAAAAGTAGATGATACATGTGATAATATAAGCCCCTCCCACTGTACACCCCCTGATTTCTTCAAGCATGGAAATGGGAGAGTATTTAAGTGTGAATATATATTCACACATAGCAAAGGTGTGGTTTTCTTAATGGTCTCTATTGAAGTCTTTCTTAAGCGATGTTGGTAATATATTTGCATGATCTACCTTCCATCTTGGATAAGACTTGACTGTTTGGGTCATACCTGTTTTTTGTTCAGTGTAGTGGAAAATTATTAGTTTGTCTCTAGTTCAGTGGGTGAATTCCACTTCAGTTTCATTCAATTTGGAATTATTTTGTCTCTTACATTGTCTTTGGCACTGAACCCCTTTGCACAATTTCACCTTGAAAAAAGGGCCATAGACACTCCAGCCTATGCATCCCATGTGAATTTTATAATATTTTTCAGATTTTGTGGAGGAATGATTGCCAAATTGAGGACTTACAAGTTTCATTTTCTCACTGTAATAGCATGATGTCTTAACAACTAGGCCTCATACAACTAGGAATGAAAATTCTTCTTCTAATGGTGACCATCCAAAGCAACCAAATTGAGAAATTTGTTGCAGATCATAACATGCTCTATGAGCTGGTTTTATGTGCTGGTAGGAGCTTCCATTCCTTGGCATAATTTATGAGGGTTAGTAGCTTTCAAAATGAAGAAACATGCAAGAAAGAGAATGAGAGATGGTATATGAGAATGCAATCTTGGATTTCAATCTTCAAGCAGGCATCAAGCAAGAAGCCCTCAATGGCCATAATAGAAAATGGTTTCTAACTCCTAGGGTCTTCATTACAAGTTTTTTAATGGCTCTGGCTCCACTATCATTCTTGTAGGGATGTAATTTTGCCACTTTATTTTTAGCATATAATTATTTTACAATTTTTTTTAGAATTTTTATTAGTTCAATTACAATCTTATTCCACATGTTATCAAGTTTTCAATTTAAAATTATAGTTCTTGAACTGTATCATTTCCCTCTAAGTCCTACAGCAATGTCATACTGAACTAATTAATGTGATCCACCTTTTGGGGATAAAAGGTACATAAAAGAAAAAATCAAAAGGCCCTTTGAAATATAAGGAAAGTACCCATATTCCTATCAAAACATATTTCAAGTGTTTAATGAAGTTCATGACATTGATCCCCTAACATTGAGCAGGTTTCTAACTTAGGATACAAATCTTGTAGGCGTTGGAAATTTATTTTCCAGTTCTTCATGTAGGTGCTGGAAAATCATTTTCTATCCCCTACAGGATTTGTATCCTCGATAAACACACTGGGACCACTGGATTATCCAATCGACAACATGAATTATACTCATCATAATCTAAAAAAAACTCCTTAAAATATAAAATATCCCTCATAAAATGTAAATGTAAAAATATTTGATGAAGTGATAGTAAATTGTTTTAGAAAAACCTTGCTAACATCTTAAAATTTTACCTTAAAAAATAAAATATTGATGCAATTATTTTGTTAAAATTATTTTCAAACAATCCAAATAATTCAAAATACAGGAAGAGTTAAATTTCTTTTAGGGGTGGATTTGATGATATGATGATATCTAATGATATAATGGTGGTATAAATCCTTATAACGCTTACATACTATTTCTGTTATATTTCATCATCAAGCTTTTTAGATATGGGAGTGGGATTCCTTATTGAACATGTATGGAAACTATACAGGTACCCAAAAATGAGTTATGCTCTTAGAAATATAGACTGCCCTATATTCTATTCAATGTGTGAGTGGTAAAATGCATTTGTAAACAATAATTTATGTGTTTAATCAAGAGCAATGTTTTTTCTCTAATTTAGATGCTATAAGAAGCTCGTGTTTAGGTTAGGATATAATGATATGATAGGATCTATTGATACAATGGTGGCATAAATAGGATATGAATCTGTTGTGGCAATATCGACCCAATCTATAAATTTATGGTGTACAATGATCTACACTAGTTTCGTATCATATTTGCATTTTTGTTGTTATCGACCATTGTTGCTCATAATTTTAAAACAAAATCGATGGCTTCAAATTGACCCAAATAGTGTTTATGTGGTAAAGGATAGAGTTGTTGTAATTCATCATATTTCGTTTGTACATTAATTACCTAATTGAGTTGGTTCTATGATCTTATGTAATTAGATGTTGATGTAGGAGCATCGAATCATGCTTAGTCAAAATTGAAATTCAAAGCTGTGGAAGGAGAGACATTGACAACGATCTGAAAAGGGGTGCTAATTTCCATGAAATTTGGCTAAAATGATAAATTTGTTCCCTCAAAGGAGAAATTGATGGCATCTAGAAGATACAATTTGTTTCAAAAATCTTCCATGTAATTAAAATAGAGTGATTCTAGGGATTAGTTAAGCATTTTTTTGGGAGGAAGTTGTGGATCTTAGATGATCGACTCTTTTGTAATATATTTTAAATGTGAAATATGTGGTTGTATGATGGGGGGCCTATAGAATGTAAGAACATTTCCAGACTGATAGAGGTTTCCTGGTGTAATTCAAGCTTGAATAAATAATGGAATCCATGTATTTTTATGTATCCAGGAATGTTATGGTTCATGTGTTATTTGTGTGTGTTTATTTAATTTCAACTTCTCACTGTGTATGTGTGTTCTTCTACCTTTGCATTCACTCTGGCTCGGATATTTTTAAAAAAATGGTTTGTTTCAGCAACAACGTAATCAAAATCTAACTTCATTACGTATTTTTTTTCGATCCTGATCCTGGGAGATGGGACATGGCTGACCATCCGTGAAAGCACAGACAGTGAGAATTTTCTTAAAAAACTGGTGATTTATATCGGGGTTTTCATCATGCTAGTCTCCAGCGCTAGCCTAATAGGGGCCTGCTGCCGGGTCTCATGGCTGTTGTGGGTGTATTTGTTGGCCATGTTCTTGTATGTAATTTTTCTCTTCTACTTCACGACCTTGCACTTGTGTTTGTGTTGTGTAGAAGATGAAGGGTGCTCAGTTTCTGTTGGAGAATTTCGGTTCCTGTTACTTAGTTACACTCCCGTTCCAGGAGTTTGATTCCTATTATGACACTTTGATTCCTGTTCCTGATCCAACAGCTAGGTTTCAGTTATTGCTGCATAATGGATCGTTTCATCCAAACATGAGCCCATAACCCATAGTTTTTCAGATGGAAACCTTTAGAGAATTAAATATGACAGACTAGGGTTAGATCCGTCATCAAGTGGTATTAGAGAAGAAAAATATTTTTCATGCAATGGAAGGAGGTACAAATATTTTGATGATTGGTAAGCGTGTGGTATTTATATTTTTATCTAAGTAGTACCAGAAGAAGGTGAAAATATTTGCAGCAGCCTAGAGTAAGGAGTGCTAATACAGTTCCAAAGGAGAGAACCATAAATATGAAAAAATACTGAGCTTAGAGGAGAGAATATTAGTGAATCATCGTGTAGCAAGGAGGAGGCTTGCTACTGCAAAGGCTTTGTTGCAACTCATGAGTTCTGTTACGAAAATACCAAGAATGCATATGACTAGGAGGTCTTAAATTTTTGTACCTCAGGAGTTTGATGTAGTCAAAATTGAATTTCAAATCTGTGGAAGGAGAGACGTTGAGAAAGATCTGAAAAGGGGCGCTAATTTCCATGAAATTTGGGTAAAATCATAAATTTGTTCCCTCAAAGGAGAAATCAATGGCATCTAGAAGATACGCTTTATTTCAAAAATATGCCATGTAATTAAAATAGAGTGATTATACGGATTAGTTAAGCAATTTTTGGGAGGAAATCATGGATCTTAGACAATCCACTCTTTTGTAATCTCTTTCAAATGTGAAATTTGTGTTTGTGTGATGGGGGGCCTACAGAATCTAAAAGCATGGCCAGGTCAATAGAGGCCTCCTGGTGTAATTTGAGCTTGAATAAATAATGGAATCAGTGTATTTTTATGTATCCAAGGTTTTTATGGTTCATGTTTTATCTATGTGTGTTTATTTAATTTTGACTTCTCATTGTGTACATGTGTGTTCTTCTACCTTTGCATTCGCTATGCCTCAGATATTTTCTAAAAAAAAAATGGCTCGTTTAAGTAACAACATAATAATAATCCTAACTTCATTACATTTGTTTTGTCGGTCCTGATTCTGGGAGCCGGGACATGGCTGACCAATCAGGCAAGTATAGACTTTGAGAAGTTTCTTGAAAAACCGGTGATTCTTATCGGGGTTTCCTCATGCCGATCTCCAGTGCTGGCCTTAAAGGGACCTGCTTCTGGGTTGCATGGCTATTGTGGGTGCATTTTTGGCCATGTTCTTGTTTACAATTTTTCTCTTCTACTTCATTGTCTTGCTCTCATCCTATGTTGTGTATCAGATGGAGGGTGTTCAGTTTTGGTTGGAGAAATTTAGTTCTTGTTCCTCAGTTCTACTCTTGTTCGAGGAGTTTGATTCCTGTTCGGACACTTTGATTCATGTTCTCAATCCATCAGATGGGTTTCTATTCTTGCTGCATAATGGATAATTTCATCCAAACATGGGCCCATAACCCACAGGTTTTTAGAATGGAAACCTTTAGAGAATCAAATATGACGGACTAGGGTTAGCTTCGTCACCATATGTATAGTATAACAATAGCAAAATTGATTTTATCCTCTCATCTTCAGGTGTCAGCACTGTTCTGAAGGTAAAGCATCTGACAGTGTATGGAGAAATCATGTCTATAGTGCATGAAGAAATTTGGTCTGCAACGTCTTGGTTTCCGGTCTCTATCTTGGGTCGCCTGTCTCTGCAGCGTGTGGGTTTTAGCATAATTCACTCACAAAGGGGTCTTTGAATTGTTTTGAAGCTCTACCAAAATATTTTCATTAATGCAGTAGGTGGAGTGGAGTGGCGGCGGGGAGTTGGGTGGTGGAGGCATTGGGAGTGGTGGTTGGACGCCAGAGTTGAGGGAAGAGTCCACCGCAGAATGGAGAGGGGTGGCAGATGCAGCCGGCGGAGAGTAGAGGGTTCCATTGGAGGAATGGAAGCCGAACATGTCGGGGCATTAGGAAAATCCACTATAGGGAGGTCGTCAAAGGGGCCTGCACGTCCCATCACCGAAAGAGTCATCGGAGTAAGAGAACTAAATTATACATTTCGTCGACTCGTAGACTCTTAAAACATAAAAATATTGAGGAAACCATTTGTACAATGATTGATGTTTTGCATAATAATTATGTAGTTAGTATAGGTTACGGTCAATATTTTCCACAATCTCTAAAACCATCCTTCTTAAAATTCTATGAAGGGGTTAGTTGCAACCATTACTATTGTGTCGAATTCTGTAATAGTTAGTAGATTCTACAATCAATATTTCTAGGATCTTAAAAATTATCCTTGCAATAAAGCACAAATTTGGCCAAATATGTTGAAATAAAGCATGAATCTCAAGAAAAATCGTCGAAACAAAGACCAAACCAGGCCAAATTCTCTACAAAAACAACATTCAAATTTTCATGAACAAAAATAAAGAATCAAATGCAGTAGAGACTTGTAAAAGAATAATTTACAACAATATTAATATTTCAGTTCTCACAGTGTCGAATTGAGAGGGAGGCTAGGAATTTAAGTGCGCAACTATTACACAATTCTTGAAGAAAAAGAAGAAAATAAATTACCATTTCCTATTTAAATCTTACATATTTTATATGGGTTCACATTGGAGTGACAAGTTGGGAATCTGCTTTTTATGCCATTAGCCCTGAAATCCTTTAAAAAAAAATGAGTTTAAAGAGTTACTGTTTTCGCTTAGAAAGAAACCCGCCACTGTGACGCGTAAGGAAGTTTAGGTGTAGTTACTGCATTTTTTTCTCAAAGGTAATTCACAGGTAGTAAGCAAGGTATGGATGTAGATCAGATTTCAAATGTAACGAAAGAATTCATAATGAAAACTAATTTATTATGCCCATGATGACTCTGAATAATTCACAGGCCATGTAGATATTTAATGGAAATAAGTGGCATAGATAAGTTTACACATCATGCTGATTGTCATAGTGATAAGTCACATATCATGGTGATAATTACTATATTCAGTTCATATAAGTTGCATTTCCAAAATGTTAACTCCCGTTATTTGATCAATCAGAATATTTGATATGTGGGAAACAAAAATTACAAGTAATATGCTAATTTTTTTGCAAGATGTGATTTATTTTATTTCAATATCTTCATTTATAGAATGATATACATATTATTTCAGTGGGTTATACTTATTATCAAATTATAATAGAATTAACAACCCTTGGGTATGCGACTTATCAACTTCTAATATACAAATTATCGACGTGTATCGACTCTAATATGTCAATTATTTTTGTTTGATATGCGACTTATCAAAAGAAAAATGTAATTTATTTGAGTCATAGTCATTATATGGATGAGTGAGGAAGCGATAGCGAAAGAAATTTTTGGTTGTGGAGGGGGACATGATCAACGAAACATGAACACCGCCATGGCATAGCTTGGCTTACTCAGATTTACATAATGCTTAAGAGCCATTGGGTTACTCCACTCCACGCCATATTTAGAGAAAATACAGAGAATGTGGTGGGAAATTTTCTACATAAGAAGGGATAGGGGAGAATGCAGTGGGAAATTATGGAATGGTTCAGCAAAGAGAACTTGTATGACATTCCACGTGTCAATGTTTTGACTTTCGGCTCTGAAATCAATACACAAGAAAAGACAGTCCTTGTAATTTTGGACATTTTTTACAACATTCCAATCCGATGTCTAAAATGAAAGTTATGACGATTTTCCCTCGTCCACCTGTTTGAGATGAAATTATGGAGCATGAAAAAACCCTAACTTCCTTAGGTCATATCTCCGATAATATAGTGAGTGAAGATCCGAAGTTTCTATATGTCGTTCCGCAGGATTTTGGCTCAAATGGGTTTTTTTTTCCACTTCTGAACCTTCGTAGAAAAAAATTTATAGTGAAAATTCCAAGATGACCTATTTGTAGCAGAAAAAACCTAGAATCCAAAGCTCTGATACCAAATGTTAAGAAACCATCTCACAAAATAGAAGAAAAGATAGATCAACGAATTATAGATCAGCCTCTTCGATGGGGAAACCTCCTTTACATTAAATAAAGGAATAATTCTTTGATGATACAAATGAAAAAACCTCCTTTCTATATATAGGAGTCCAATGGGTCAAAATATAATCCTAGCTAACATAACTATAACAATGTAAGGGCACAACAATAACACTAGTGGGCTTCTATGGGGCACAATAATAACAATATGGGGACTACATGGACACAACAATAACAATAAGAGGGCTATACTAACAATATCAATGAGGGGATACACTAGTTATATTATAGCGACCTAGTAGCTTAGCTGACGGTCACAACAATTGGTCCTATCATGAAAATCAACGTGTAAGAGAAAAAGGGGCTAAATTCCAAATTTGTCTCTTTTGGCAACAATTTCTCTTATAAATTGAAAAGGGCACCAAAGGCATTTACACCTATAGGAAAGTTCTTAGGCATGATGGATGAGTCAGAAGTGATTTTGGTAGCAGACATTGTTATCAAAGACCTCAGGCTTTGACATGAATGAGTTGGTGTTAGTGTCAGAATATGCATTCTACCATCACTGATCAAAATCACTCTTTTCATTCTCATTTTAGATGTCCCACTCTGAAATTTTTATTTCATTCGATTAGGTCATAGGGTCAAAATCATGAAAATTAGTCATTTCACCAAAAAATTAATATTTTGAAGGAGTAGTAATAGTCAAAGGTCTTCAACATTTTTAGGTTCCAAACTATCATTTCCAAGTAAGTGGTTTTATTTTTACCATATTTGTCTCTCAGTTGTGCTTGGAAAGCTCATTTCCCTCTCCTAGGGCTTCAAGGGCATTTTTCTTGGTTTCATGACTTCCATGGTTAAATAATCAACAAGACTTGTATATTGATGCTCTTAAACCTTCCCCTATCCTTAATATACCTTCCTAAACACTTCCCATCACTCCTATCCCTCAAAATGATCATTTTTTCACAAGCCCTAGCCTATTGCTACAATTTGACACTTTTCTAGACTAGGCTTGTGTTTTTCCCTTTTGGACCCCTTACCCTTACTCAATCCTTGAAATTTCACTTTCCCATACTCTTTAAATCTATCCATATCCCCAAAAATTTCCCCAATAATTTAGACAACCCCTAACCCTTTCATTCCCCTCCCTCTACAAGGTAGTCCTAAATCCCCTGTTTTGCCTACACCAAACCCTAATTTCCTCTCCCATTGAGCTAGGGTTTGTTATGGAATCAGAGATATCTGAGTAGAGGAGGCATAAGGGAGGTCATATTAGAAAGTATGAATTCATTTCATCTCATAAACATAATTTCCCCACCATTTTTCAAGAATTCATTCCAAGGGACAAATCATTTGCCACACATAGGGCCGGTTTTTCTTCAAACTGTGTTTCTGAACAAAGAGAGATGAATTTGACAAAAGTGAGATATTTTTTTTCCATCATAGGCCAAGAAAGAAAAAAATTCTTCAGTTTTTACACAGGTATCATGGTTTGGGAGAAATTTCAAAAATACAGGTGTTACAAGAGGTTTTCTGCACTTCTCGAGTGACCTTGGGAAAATAATTTTTCTCCTAGTTGGAGTGTCCAAATGACTTTCTTGATGAGTCAAATGATAACTAAACAGAGAGATATTTCCAGTGAGCTATCTTTAGCTCAATTTTGGGTTCAGGAAGGCCTCCAAAAGTTTCATGTAACAACAAACAACATTTTTGCACCCTCATTCTACACTTTTTGACCAGTCTTGGGAGAATCAATTTTTGACAGGTCAAGTCAAGTTCATTCTGCAAAATAAAGGCATATTTGGAAAGTAGACAGGATAATATTTCCAACGCATTATATTGGGCCTAATTTTGACACCAGGAATGCCTCCAAAACTGGTGTGTAAAAAGGTGTTGCACAAATCCTAAACAGAGGGTGCAAATGACACAGTGAGGGCGCAAATGACAATTTTGCTAATATTTTTTGGTTTTTCACCAAAATTTTGACTTTACTTCAGAAATTATTATTTATACCTATGTAATTGATGATGGTGAATGTAATTATGTTGTGGATAAGTTACCTAGGGGTAGATTCATTAGGTAAAAGTTATCCTTAAGTCAAATGAATTAGTTTGAATGTATTTAGGGAGGAGTCACTTAGAGCTCCCTACACTCTAGGTATCAATTCAAACTATTGTGGATCAGCTCCTCAACTTAGGGATTCGACCCCTAAGTTTGGGAGAGATTTTTTAAGGCCTATATCATGTCATTTTTTACTCATTTTCAAAGGTTGGAATCAGTTTGGATGTTTGCTAGTTAATCAAGGAACTATTGCACTTAGTTTAGCCAACTAATAAAGAGGAGTTGCAACTAATTTTTGGGATACTTGTGGCATTGATGTCTATCATTTTCTTTTCTTCAGTATAATATGTTTGAAATTATTGTGTTCATGTTCACTTCATTTCTATGTTATGATCTCTTACAAGTTAGATAATCAGAATACATGTTTGCACATGCTCTATTTTGGGAATTGATCATAGTTTGCTCACTTTCATATGTCTGAGAAAAATACATCTCTTATGATAATCTTAGCTTTATTTCAGTCTCAACACCATTCCATCACAATCCTCTTCAAGTGATAACAATTTTACCTACCTTTCCCCATTTATCCCTGCAACCCTAACTCATTTTCCCTAACCTACTTTTCCTTGACCTAATTCTTTCATCTAGTGATTCCCCAACCAAATCAAATTAAAAAAAAACCCCTGCACTCAATATCTAGCCCAAAAACCTTGATTTATCCAGCCCTCTTGGCTATGAACCTTTTGGAGAGAGCCCTCTCCGACTTGATAGGGATAGATATCAAGTCAAACGCTTGATCTGTGGTTACCTCTTTTGGGATTCCTTTTTCAGCCTTAGGAATATGGCGGAGTGATAACAGTCAAAAACTATTTTTGGAATAAGAGATGATGCAATACACTTGAATGGAGAGTTGAGTGGGAAGATATATTTTAACAACACTTGAATTTTATCATTTAATACAAACATAACATAAGTTGGCAGCTTGATTTGGCACTAAAAATAACCCTTGGATTTTTGGTAGTATAACAATAGTTAAGAGACATATCTGGAGATTATCGTAAAACAAGAGGTTCAACAAATTTAGAAAAGGCTCGCTGAAACCTATAACTCACTAGAATTCAAGGAAAAAAATTTTAACTCATAAATTATTGATGTAACATGTGAAGAGAAAAACAAGACCTAGGGAATAGGTTTAGAGCAAAATTTGTGAAGAAAGGAAAAAATAAGAAAATAATGCAACAAATTAATGAACAAGTTAACCAATGATTGAAACAAAAGCAAATCAATCCATAATTATTTAAAAGTAGAATTGGAGTAGTAGAGTTGAGGTGATTGGTTGCAAGAGTGTGTGTGGCAGAGTGTGTGGATGACAGTTGTTGGTGTAGCATGGTGCATAATGTTGGTATGCATCAAGGGTGAATCATATACCAATCTTGGTATTTGAAAGGTGTTTTAGAGATGTAAAGAATTTATTGGGTGATTGGTGTTGATGTTGTTGGTGTATAGAGCTTGGTAATTTTTTCAGTAATGAAATATTGTTGAAGGTGTTGGTGTTATCTCAGTAATCATAAAATGTTGAAGGTGTTGGTGATCCAAGAAATTGTTTAATGCTGAAGGAAAATTGGAAGTCAGTATTTCTATTATGAAAATGGATGAAAGTTAAACCGTTGAGTGTCTAAAAAGTGGTAGCTTGTACATAAGGGGTTGGAGCTCCTTCTAGTGGGTGTTGGAAAATATTGAGGTTGTAGCAGAATTTGGTTGTAGCTGATAAATCAAGGGGTTGTAGATTCCTATTGGTTGTATCTAGAGTATTGTAATAACATGTTGTAGATTTCCCTATGAATGAATTGAAGAGAATTTTTGAAATTTTAATTATTATTTAGGTGTTCCATTGAAATTGTTGATATTTATTCCTATTATGCTAATTTAAATTAATTTATTAATTATTTAATGGTATCCCAATAATCTTGCATGAATTATGTTATCACTCAAAGTAGCAGGGCTCCTAGAAGATTATCCTTCAAGGGATACTACTAAGTCAAGGGAAACAATGGAGCGATAGCCCACTGTCACCTTAGTTAAGACTCCCTACTCTGTACATACTTGTACTAATAGGAGGAGACTGTTGAGCCCCAAAGATGTTCTTCTCTTTCACCACATTCTACTTCATTTTCTTTATCCCTCATTAATTACAGGCTTAAATGATCAATAAGATTAATTAAATTTTCTTTAAGAATTTATATAATGACTAACTTGTTATATTTTCAGGAGTTTGTTGGTGTAGTAATTTTGACTAAGACTCGGCTACAGAATACAGGCATTCCATAGCTAGTCGTCTGTTCTGTAGCCATCCTCATGTTTACGTAAGTTCCAGGTGTCACTGCAAAGAAAAAGGCATATGGGTGAAATCCACAACACTTCCCCATCATCTCTTGCTCCCCACAAAGTCTAAGTTAAAGTCTCCAAGCGGTTATGAACGTAGAAGAGAAGCAGTTTCCTATCAAAACACGGACTCTACAGATGTCCGCAGTAAAGCACAAGACTGTTAATAAGAGTTTCAATTTGATTAGAAGTGGGAAAGACACTTATCCCTGTTTTTCTCAAGAGTAGTTATGTAATTTCATTATAAGTATGACTCGGGAGACTGAGAAACTGTTGGTTAGATTTTGTTTTGTTGCTACATCTTTGAAGACCATAAATACTCTATTTTGAAGAATTTCTCCTTTAATGAAAGAAACATCATTTTATTGCACGAGCTGAGTCAATCTTGAGTAGATTTTCGTGCTACTCCGGTGGTAGAGGGCCCCTGCTACCTGATAAGCTTTGTTCATATGATTTAGATAAGTAACTTAGTCTCATTTCATTCCTAGTTCAATTGACTTTCTGAGCTTTGCATTTTATATTCACTTGCATTAGATGCTACAGTTTAGTCTCGTTCTGATGTACTCTTCCAAAATATCACTAATGACGAATGAGGTGTAACTATAGTATTGTAGGAGTTAGTTTTGTGTTCTTATGCTCAATTACATAAGTTGTTACAGCTATTCATGATCTTATAAACTCTTCCAAAATATCACTAATTGAGGATGAGACATAGCTGTGGTGTTTTAGAGCTTTGTTGTGTTTTGTTGAATTTTATGCTTTCATGCTCATTTACATAACATGTTGCAGCCAGTCCTGTTCTATAAACTATTCCAAAATACCACTAATTCCGAATGAGATAGAGCTGAAACATTTCAGTGATTAGTTGCATCTTTAGTCTAGTCATAGCACTCCGGAGGTAGATGTCATTCTAGTTTAATTCTGTCACTATATTTCAAGTTTGATAATGGCACTCTAGTTCAGTTTTAATTCACTGCATTTCAAGTCAGATTAGTGGCATTCTAGCTCAGTTCCAGTTCACTGTATTTCAAGTTAGGTTAATGACATTTTAGTTTAGTTGTGGTCACTGTGTTTCAAGTCTGATCAATTGCATTCTAGCTTAGTGTCATTCATTGTTCTTTAAGTTGTGTTGACTGTCAAAATTAGACTTCACGGCCTTCATTATTTACAAACTAATCTTGTTCTGACTTTCTATTAATGCATCATCAAATGGATATGAATTAGCGACATAAGTTTAAGGCCTTGATTGATCTGCAATCCCTTGCAATTTCACAATTAAACCTTTCTTTCCAAAAACTATTTTAGAAAATATCTAACTTTTGAATAAGGTTTAGTGGTGACAAGTTGAGCTGCAGAATGAATTGATCTTAGCATGACAAGTTAATTCAGAGTAGAAATCTTATTGTGTTACAAATAGTCTTTTTCCAATTGTGTTCCAATAAACTTCTAGCCATGGATGAGATTCTTTGTAATATTGTGAGATGATTGTTATTTAGTAGAACCTCATTTACACTAAACTTGTCCTTTTCTCAAGCTATTCCAATATATTTCTAATGAAGGAATTGGATGGGTACATGTTATGAGTTATTGAGTTCATGTTGTGATTTAGTTCCTTGCTATGAGTCATTATCAAACTTTGCATTTTCTGTTCTTTAGTGTCATACACAGTTTAGAATAGGTTTTGCTTTGTTTTAGTGTAACCATTCACTTCTCTTTACCAACACTTAGTTCTTTTCCTTCTTGACATAAAACCATAAAACCAAAAACATCATAAAAACACTAAACACAATGTAGTGAGAAACATTTACCTAGGCACATATAGTGCACCACACTTCAGCAGTTTACTGACCCTGGTTGATAATTTATGACCTCAATTTAGGAACACTAAGTTGAGCACAACATTTTGGCGCCGTTGCCGGGGAAGTGTAACTAGGTAGCCTTGTTTCTTACCACCCAAAAACAATGATATGCGTAGAGAAAGAGACTCAAGGGGTAGATTCATAAGAAGCAAAAGCTTGATTCCTAGAACATCACTTGTTTCACCAAGACCAAGAGCCAGTACACCTCCAACTCAAACCCACATTCCATCCTTTACTGATCCTAGACTTCCAGAGGACTTAAGATCAGATATTCCATCAGAAAGACCTTCCACTTTACCCACTGAACCTGTCTTGGAAGAAGATTCAGGAACCCCTACTAGGGACTTAAACCTTTCAACTTCCACAGAAGAATCAACTATGGCAGAAGAAGGGGGAGGAGGAGTTTTTAATGGAGAACACACACTATTTGGAGGGGGTAGAGGTAGAGGAGAAGGAGGTAGAGGTGCAGAAGGAGAAGGAGGCAGAGGAAGAGGTAGAAGAGAAATGGGAAGCTCTTTTGGGTTTCCTATAGTAGATGAAGAAACCAATGCAACTATGAAAAACATTTCACCCTTTGTCCTTCCAAACTTTTATGGACTCAAAACTGAAGATCCTGAAACCTTCCTATTTGAATTTGAAGTCCTATGTAGAACCTATGACTACTTACAAGATGCTCAAAAACTTAAACTATTTCCTTCAACATTGAAAGGAGCAGCATTGAAGTGGTTTATGAATTTGATCAATAGTTCTATTAGGACATGGGAAGACATGAAACAAGAATTTCTAGAGAGGTATTTGGATTAATGTATGTCAGTCAACCATAAGGAGGAAGTGTTTAAAATGCTACAAAAAGAAGATGAAAATTTGGAAGATTTATTGGAGAGATTTCACTACAACATCAAAAGAGAAAAAATGGAAAACTTAGACCAAGACACTTTGAAAGCTCTCTTGTTGAAAACAATTAGGGATGAATGGTTAGATATCCTTAACATGATGGAAAAAGGGGATATTTATTAGCTCACATTACTTGAGATAGCGGAATTATGTATCAACCTTTCAAGAGGGAAATCTAAAACTGTGAAAGGACCAAGAGACCCTGCTCTTGCAAGGGCAAGTAAGTCTGCTTTTGGGACAGTAAGTAGGGCAGAAATAGGACATATGCTTGATGAGTTTAAATCTGATATCTTGGGGAGTCTTAGTGAACAGATAGACACCCTTAAGTTACAAAACAAGCAAAAATCTGAATCTGATGCCTTAGCATTATTTTGTACCAAATGTAGAAAGAAACATGCCTTGAGAGAGTGCCCTTTGGATGCCAAAGTTGTGGAGACTTGTGTAATTTGTTTAGAAAAACATGAGACCAAGAGTTGTCCTTCACTTCCTGGTCTTAAAGATTTCTTTCAAGAAGATACTCCTACAAGTTCCACAGAATCTCTCAACTTTGTTTCCAGGAGACCTTGGCAAGGACCTCAAACACAAGGATTTCATGGTCAGATGTATAATCAACCTCCACCAAATTGGAATTTTTGGTAGCAACCTTGGCCCCAATTTCAAAATCAATCTCAAACCTGAGCTCAAGGAGCACAAAATCCCTATGGAAGATACTCTCAGTATTACCAATATCCACCATCCTATCCACCATATCCACAGTTCCCTCCTCAACAAAATTTTCAAAAAAATCCTCAACGAAATTCTCAAAATACACAACATCAAAATCAACCACTTCCATTACCATTTCCTCAGAAAAAAAATCAGTTGCCTGCCCAACCCATACCAAACCCCAACAATAAAAATCCTCAGAATACATACATGATAGAAGGCCAACAGTTTCCAACTTATTTGATCACTCCTTTAGACGTTAGTGATGTTCAACTTAGGTCTGGAAGAATACTTGAAAAAAGGAAACCTTATGTAATCATACAAGAGCAAGAAAATTCTGAAGAAGATTCTCTACGGGTAAATAAAAGTCTTGAAGAGAACACAACTTTCCAAGACCCAAACATTGAAAAATCAAAACAAAAAGAACCAATAATTTCAACTCCTATATTAGAGCAGCCATCAACATCCACTTCTACACCTCCCTTTCCAAAAAGATTACAAATTGATAGGGGTGTAGAAAAGCAAATTATGGTGCCTAATTATGATTTCTTAGATGAGCTGAGAAATGTTTGTATTAAGATCCCATTATTTCAAGCCATCAAGGAAATCCCAATCTTAGCAAAGACAATAAAGGAGTTGAGCATGAAGAAAACAAGAAAAAGAATAAGAGAGATAAAGAAAATTCAACTGGAAGGAAAAATAGCAGATATCATGATGGGTAAGATTGTTATTCCAAAGTATCTAGACCCAGGAAATCCAGTTGTTAAAATTCACATCAATGGAATTGAAATCCAAAACACACTCATTGATTTAGGAGCAGCAATCAATATTATGAGTAGAAAAATCATGGATAAACTGAAACTTCCTAATCTTCTTTTTACACCCACATTATTACAATTAGAAGACAGATCTGTGATCAAACCTGATGGGGTAATAGAAGACATTCCGGTGTCCCTAGATTCTTGGGAGTACCCTGTGGATTTTATGATCCTAACTCCTAAGAATAATTTAGGAGGACACCCTATTATATTAGGAAGACCTTGGTTAGCTACAGCTGATGCTTTCATTAGTTGTAGATCCGGTGATATGTACATCTCTGATGGTAGTTCAACCAAGAAATTTACCTTGTATCCTCCAGCAAGAACAATTATAGAATTAGATGATACTCAATGGATAGAGGATGAAGAAGACTTACAACCTCTCTTCACAATTTCAGAAATTAGTGAAGATAGCCAGATTCTGAATACCTTGAAAAATTTTGAATCCTCTTTGGAATATAAACATGAACAATTTCAACAAGAATCCAACATTGAGTTTTTGTCATCAAGGCAGATGTCTTTTTATTCCATGGATAAATTTGGCAGCTCTACAACTGAGATATTTCCAGGCAAAACTTTAAACATAAACAAGAACCTAGAGAAATCTCAACAAGAAGAGCTAGTCAAGATATTATAGAGACATTCTTATGCATATGCATGGGAGTACACTGATATGAAAGGTATAAGCCCCAAGACTTGCACTCATCACATCTACATAGAGGAAAACTGTAAACCAATCGGAAAACCTCAGAGAAGGATGAATCCAAATATTAGGGAGATTGTTAAAGAAGAATTGCAGAAACTATTGAATGTCAACTTCATTTATCCCATTTCAGATAGTTTGTAGGTTTCTCCTTTGGTGATTGTGCCAAAGAAAAATGGTAAATGGAGGGTATGTATTGACTACCAGGAATTAAACAAAGCTACTCCTAAAGATCATTTTCCTTTTCCTTTCATAGATCAGGTGTTAGATACATTAGCTGGAAAAAATTACTTCTCATTTTTAGATGGGTTTAGTGGTTATAATCAAATCCAAGTAGCACTGGAAGATCAAGACAAAACCACATTTACCTGTCCTTGGGGTACCTATGCTTACCGAGTATTGCCATTTGGATTATGTAATGCACCAACAACATTTCAAAGGGCAGTACTAGGAATTTTTTTAGATCTAATACATGATTGTGTATAGTTTATGGAAACACATTTGAAGAAGCCTTAGCAAACTTGGAAAAATTCTTAAAGAGATGTAAAGAAGCAAATCTTTCACTAAGTCATGAGAAGTGTTTTATGATGTTTACTGAAGGAATTGTTTTGGGACATCATATTTCAGGGGATGGGATTAGAGTTGATGAGTCAAAATTTGAAGTCATCTCTAACTTATCTATTCCAAGTTTTCAAAAATATGTTAGGAGTTTTCTAGGATTTACAGGATATTATCGAAGGTTTATAGAAAACTTCACCAAGATAACATCTCCACTTTTCAAATTACTTACCAAAGACTGTGAATTCAAGTGGTATCCCGATTTCCATTTAGCCTTTGAGACCCTAAAAACAAAAATTTTTGAAGCACCTATTTTAAGGGGACCTAACTGGAAGTTACCTTTTCATATTTCAACAGATGCCTCGGATATAGCTCTAGGAGCAGTATTGGGACAAAAAGACCTGATTCCTTATGCCATCTACTATACCAGTAAAAATTTGACTCCTTCAGAGTTAAACTATACTGTAATTGAAAAAGAGTTTTTAGCTGTTGTTCATGCCATAAACAAATTCAGACACTATATAAGAGGCTATGAAACTTTTGTTCACACAGATCACTCTGCAATTAGATATTTAATGAACAAATCAATTACTAATGGCAGAGTCATAAGATGGTTATTGATTTTACAATAATTCAACATTACCATTCTAGATAGGCCTGGAAAACAAAACACAGTAGCTGATTTACTATCTAGACTCCAAAACATCAAAGACAATACTACAGTTGAAGATCAATTCCCTAATGAATATCTTTTTGCAATTTCTACTCAAACTCCTTGGTTTTCTGACATTGCTAATTATTTAGTTTCAGGGAAATTTCCTTCAATAATGAATGCAAGAGACAAAAGAAAGATCATTTATGAAAGTGAAAAATATTCATGGGTTGCTAATGAGTTATACAAAACAGGTCCAGATTTTATCATTAGGAGATGTGTTTGGTAAGATGAGATGTATGAGATTCTTAAGGCATGTCATGATGAACCTTGTGGCAGACACTTTTCTGATAAAAGAATAGCTTATAAGATCCTTCATTTAGGATACTATTGGCCATCCCTTTTTAAAGTTGCTAAATAATATGTCAAAAGGTGTGATAGTTTCCAAAGGGTAGGGAAACCTTCTCCTTCAGGTGAGATGCCATTGCAGCCTCAGGTACAATTGAACCTTTTGAAAAATGGGCTTTGGATTTTGTAGGACCGATTAGTCCTCCATCAAGACAAGAAATATATATTATTTTGCACTGATTATGTTACCAAATGGGTAGAGGCCAAGCCATTACTTTCTGCTACTGAAGCATCTGTAGTTAATTTTCTTTTTGAGGATATTTTTACTCGTTTTGGTGTCCCAAGGGAAATTTTCACAGATCAAGGAGCTCAATTTACATCAAGGCTAGTGGAACAAATGATGGAGAAGTACAAAATCAGACACAGAAAATCTACTCCCTATCATCTACAAGAAAATGGTAAAGTGGAATCTACTAATAAGGTCATTGAAGGGATCCTAACAAAGACTGTTCATTTGCATAGAAGAGATTGGGTAGATAGGCTTCCTGAAGCCTTGTGGGCCTATAGAACCACATGGAAAAGCACAACAGACCATACTCCTTATGAACTTGTTTATGGAAAGCAAATTTTGTTTCCCATAGAGTTCCAGATTCAAACTTTCAAAATGGAAGTTCAGCTAGGACTTGATCTATTAGAGGCACAAAAGCACAGATTGGAGCAGATTAATGAATTGGATGAGATCATACAAGATGCAGTTTAAAAAACAAGTATAGTCCAACAGTGAAGGACTAGATGGCATGAAAAGTACATCAAGGAAAAGAAGTTCAAAGAAGGTCACTGGGCTCTCTTGTTTGATTCAAAGTTCAAGAATTTTCAAGGTAAATTCCAAACACATTGGCTTGGACCATATGAAATTATGAGAATTTTTAACAATGGAGCAATAAAAATCAGGACAATAGATGAAGAAAAGGTCACTTTTCTTGTGAATGGTCATAGATTGAAGCTATATCACAAACCACTTTCAAGAGAAGAATTTGTCAAAAGATTCCAGGAAAACAGTGATGTGAAGTTAATGAAGAAGAATTTTTCTTCTTCATCAACTTAATTGAATTTTCTGAAGTTAGATATTTGAAAAAGAAAAAAAGAAAAAAATTATAAACATGAAAACTAATCACTGATTAGCATGTTTATACAGAAAATATAGAGTGAAAATCAGAATCGTTCTGACACTTTAGCTTTTCCATTTTGTTATTTTTCTACAAGCAGCTATTACAATATCATAAGTGCAAACCCATAGTTCACTTATGATTCATTTTCATTCATCCATTCATCCATACTCCACTTCATTCCATACTTCATTCATTCCATGGTCCACCTCATTTCCATCTCAGATTTTTAAATTTGATCTTTTCTGCAATTGAAGAATACACATCAGAAGTTGCATGCCACTTTTTCACTCCACTTCATAATTGTGATTCATTTCATTTCATCATTCACTTCACTCATACTCTATTACACCATATTTCATTATACATTTTTAACTCATTTCATACAATATTCTATCATTCCATTCATGCTTCAAACCATTCCATTTCATGTTTCAAGACTTCTACAGGTACATTCTGCAATCAGACAGACATTCTGCAGCTAGGAAGACATTATGTAGCCAGACAGACATTCTGCAGCCAGAGACCCTAATGGCACTATCCAGTAAACATTTGATTTAGCAACAAATTGATCCTACATATTCAATACAACAAGCAAAATCAAAGGAGTTATGAGGAATTGAATATCAATGATTAAGGACAAGGCATATCAAAACCACAAAGAAAATCAAAGGAAAGGCAAAGGTATGAAGTTATTATGGTGATAAATCATGAAAATTTTAGCATAGTTAAGTCATATATGATTCAAAAAGGTTATTTTAATTAGTCATGTTGATCATGCCTATCAACCATATCATAAAAACTTTGGATAAAAACCCTTCCATCTTACCATATTCGATCATCATTTAAAACTTAACGGTTAAAGTACTGAAGTGATTTGATCAGTCACGTCATTAGGCCAAAGTATTTAATGATGATTTTTTAATTTCTCACGAAATATCTCCGCGGTATTTTCTTCCGTGTTAGCTTTCAACTCATATGAATCACCTCACTGCATTATACTCGTTTCATAACCACTCCATATCATTTCTTTCCATAGCCAATTCTTAGCCATTCCAATCTGTAAAAATAGAGGAAGCATCTGTGGGGAAAAAACAACTCTTTAACATCCATTCTCACTGTGAGTAGAAGAGAAACAAACTGAAGGTTGGAAGAAAAGCTATGGGTCTCATAGTGAGGACTGAACTGGTTGGAGCCAAGTACTTGGAGGGTTATCCACAAATCATAGAAATGCTACAGTAGGCTGGTTGGTTGCAATTTTTGGAGAAATTTAGTGGTTTTCACAAAGAGGTGACTAAAAACTTTGCAATGTCCTTCAATGGAGCATAGGTCAAGATAGGAGACATTAAATTCACTGTTACAGAGGCTTTCATTGCAGAGGCAACGGAATTACCTAGACAAGGAGAAAGGTGGTTCAAAAATAGGGAATTCCATAATGAAGCATGGAGGCAAATGCTTAAGACTCCAGGTATGGATGTTTCCATTTTTAAAAAGGGTATTCCTAGCTCGGCATTAAAGAATAAGTGGAGGAACATGTTGCTCATTTTAAAAAAAATTATAACTTGTGAAGGCAGATTTGGTACCCTCTATGTCTATCGTATTCAGTTAATGATGCATTTCTTAGATGAGGAAATTAATTTTCCCTTTTTCCTACTTCATAGTCTGAAAAGAATGGCCTCAAATGTTCAAAAACGGGTTCAATTTCTAGAAACAACTTTGTATCACCATGGTTTAGTCAAAATCTTAATTGAACATCATTTGAGAAAAATGGGAGATAATTGGGAAAAATTTCTAGTGAGGAACCATTTTGAGGAACCCAAAGAATCTCCACCTGAAAGCAAACCTACAAGAAGAAGTAGGAGAAGGGAAATTTCCAAAGCTATTGAAGTTGAAATTGGCAAATCAATTCAAGAGGATAGTGAAGAGATGATTTCTGAGAAATTGGCTCAAATAAAGAAGCAACTTAAGAAGGAGAGAATAATAATAAAATATGCCAAAGACAGAGGAGAAGGGCCATCTCAACCAAGACGGAGCCACAGACTTAGAGGAACACTAAAGAAAATAGAGGTTAGACAAACAAGGATCATAAAAATTGAGGATGAAGAAACTCTAGAAATTGACCCAACACAACAACAAATTTACAATTATATTGAGTCATTAGAGAGGAGAGCTTTAGAAAGTAGAGACAGAACTCCCAGCCCACCAAAACCTGAAATTGATGTGCTAAGAAGAGACAAGTATGAGTTAGAAGTACTCAATAGGCATATCAGGAATGAGAATGAAATTTTGAGGGAGCAGGTAAAACTAAAAAGTGATATGAATTCAAGTTTGTCTCTACAAATGGAGAAATTATACAAGGCCAGTGAAAGATTGAAGAAGAAAAACAAAAAGCTAATCAGGGAACTTACAAATTTAAGATTCAAGTTAGTCATAAGGAAGCCCAGAATACCATTGACTGTCAGAAAAAGTAGAATAAGAGGGTTGGATGTCCTAGCAGAGGTCTCAGAGTACATGGAGTAGTTGCATGAGGACATGCAAAAACTTTGCAGTGGGGGTATGTTGAGCCCCAAAGATGTTCTTCTCTTTCACCACATTCTACTTCATTTTCTTTATCACTCATCAATTACAGGCTTAAATGATCAATAAGATTAATTAAATTTTCTTTAAGAATTTATATAATGACTAACTTGTTATATTTTCATGATTTTGTTGGTGTAGTAATTTTGACTAAGACTTGGCTACAGAATACATGCATTCCATAGCCAGTCGTCTGTTCTGCAGCCATCCTCATGTTTACGTAGGTTCCAGGTGTCACTGCAAATAAAAAGGCATATGGGTGAAATCCACAACACTTCCCCATCATCTCTTTCTCCCCACGAAGTCTGAGTTAAAGTCTCCAAGAGGTTATGCATGTAGAAGAGAAGCAGTTTCCTATCAAAACACGGACTCTACAGATGTCCGCAGTAAAGCACAAGATTGTTAATAAGAGTTTTAATTTGATTAGAAGTGGGAAAGACACTTATCCCTATTTTTCTCAACAGTAGTTATGTAATTTCATTATAAGTATGACTCGGGAGACCGAGAAACTATTGGTTAGATTTTGTTTTGTTGCTAGATATTTGAAGACCATAAATACTCTGTTTTGAAGAATTTCTCCTTTAATGAAAGAAATATCATTTTATTTCACGAGCTGAGTCAATATTGAGTATATTTGCGTGCTACTTCGATGGTAGAGGGCCCCTGCTACCTGAGAAGCTTTGTTCATATGATTTAGATAAGTAACTTAGTCTCGTTTCATTCCTAGTTCAATTGACTTTCTAAACTTTGCATTTTATATTCACTTGCATTAGATGCTACAGTTTAGTCTCATTCTTATTTACTCTTCCAAAATATCACTAATGACGAATGAGGTGTAACTGTAGTATTGTAGGAGTTATTTTTACGTTCTTATGCTCAATTACATCAGTTGTTACAGCTAGTCATGATCTTATAAACTCTTCCAAAATATCACTAATTGCGGATGAGACATAGCTGTGGTGTTTTAGAGCTTTGTTGTGTTTTGTTGAATTTTATTCTTTCATGCTCATTTACATAACATGTTGCAGCCAGTCCTATTCTACAAACTATTCCAAAATACCACTAATTCCGAATGAGAAAGAGCTGAAACATTTCAGTGATTAGTTGCATCTTTAGTCTAGTCATAGCACTCCGAAGGTAGATGTCATTCTAGTTTAATTCTGTCACTATATTTCAAGTTTGATAATGGCACTCTAGTTCAGTTTTAATTCACTACATTTCAAGTCAGATTAGTGGCATTCTAGTTCAGTTCCAGTTCACTTTATTTCAAGTTAGGTTAATGAAATTTTAGTTTAGTTGTGGTCACTGTGTTTCAAGTCTGATCAATTGCATTCTAGTTTAGTGTCATTCATTGTTCTTTAAGTTGTGTTGACTGTCAAAATTAGACTTCACGACCGTCATCATTTAAAAACTAATTTTGTTCTGACTTTCTATTAATGTATCATCATATGAACAGGAATAAGTTAGTGATATTAGTTTAAGGCCTTGATTGTTTTGCAATCCTTTGCAATTTCACAATTAAACCTTTCTTTCCAAAAAATATTTTAGAAAATATCTAAATTTTGAATAAGGTTTAGTGGTGACAAGTTGAGCTGCAGAATTAATTGATCTTAGCATGACAAGTTAATTCAGAGTAGAAATCTTATTGTGTTACAAATAGTCTTTTTCCAATTGTGTTCCAATAAACTTCTAGCCATGGATGCGATTCTTTGTAATATTGTAAGATGATTGTGTACTTAGGAGAGCCTCATTTGTACTAAACTTGTCCTTTTCTCAAACTATTCCAACATATTCCTAATGAATGAATTGGACGAGTTCATGCTATGAGTTATTGAGTTCATGATTGTGATTTATTTCCTTACTAGGAGTCATTATCAAGCTTTGCATTTTCTGTTCTTTAGTGTCATACACAGTTTAGAGTAGGTGTTGCTTTGTTTTAATGTAACCATCCATATTTATTTGTCAACACTTAGTTCTTTTCCTTTTTAACATAAAACCATAAAACCAAAAACATCAGAAAAACACTAAACACAACGTAGTGAGAAACAGATACCTAGGCACATATATTGCACCACACTTCAGCAGTTTACTGACCCTGGTTGATAATTTGTGACCTCAATTTAGGAACACTAAGTTGAGCACAAAAGAGATCTGATATTATTTATGAATGAATGATAGGATGAGAGGTGATCCTAGAAGCCTATTCACAACAAAGGCTCAGATATATAGATCGCTTTCTTGGAAAGAAAGATGAAGGGTCTCTAGGAAGGGCTTAGGGAATTATAAGAGCTAGGATTTGAGTATATGACTTGTCAATAATATTCTTTGCTTCTAAAATCTTTGTGGAAACATGGATTCCAGGTGGTCTTTGTGAAAATGGCTTTGATAAGTTGTGGGACCACAAGGGACCAAGTGGACCCAGAATTAGTTCAAGGGGGTGTAAATTTTCAACCAAGGGTGTGATTTAGTTAGTTGAGGAGGAGAAATGGATAAAGTATAAATTTTCCTTGATTTTGATGCAATAAACCCAATGAGGTCCTAGCCAAGGGAAACCTTCGGAAAGAAATTGTACTTGAGCTAGGGCTTGCAATATGTTGAGATCCAACTTCCAAATTTGCTTCAAATTTGGAGGGAATATAGAAAAAAATAAAATGCAATTGTGAACCAAAAATATAAGTAATTGGATGGCTAGATTGTGAAATAAGTGATGCCTTAGGTGACCTCTGTAGTCTAGGCCTAGATAAAAAGAGAGAACATGAGAAAAATATTCTTTGAGGTAATCACCTATGGAGGACTAGTGCCAAATCCTTTGTAGGAAATGGATTCAAGGATATTTCAATCACTCAAATTGATTCACTTATTCCAGGAGGCCTATAAAACAATTTTCCATTGAAATTAGGGCTTGGACAATTGCTTCAAGGTCTTTATACTTCAATATGAAATATGTGATGCCTTACTACGATTTTTTTTTTTTTAAATGTCTCTAGGAAAATTCATTTATTAAACTATGGCCCATGACATGATGCAATGGTAATAAAATACAAATTTCCACCATTTCACACAAGAAAAGAAACAAATTTCAGCCTAGTATAGCCAAAATCCCCAACAACATGCATGTGAAATAAGAAAAGACAAATTAGCATTAATAGAGTAATTACATGAGAGAAAAAATATATCAAATAATCATCATATGCAAATATAGAATCTCCAAGATAAAAACGAAGAAATCCAAACATCAAAATTCATCCATCAATCTAATTTCCTCCTCCAAAAATAATAGCGAAAATCTACAAAGAGATAATGATCCAATACAAGTGATGATGAGAGAATGAATAAAATCATCATATATTTATATAATGCCTAATGAACTTGATTTAGAAATTTTTTTCCTAATGTAGCCCCTAAAATAAAATAATGTGCATAATCACAACCTTTTGGTGACAAGCACATCAAAATAGCTCAATAATAAAAGAGCAAAGCCTCTCAAGAGGGTCAAATGATTAATAAAATGTGTTTTTAGGCCTCAAATGAGTCCTAATGAAGTCCAAATATCCCATAGTGTTAAATAGGACTCCCAAAAGTAGTGGATAAGAGGGTGGCCCCTTGTTCTCCAAGCAATAAACTTGTGGTGCTCACAAATCGATGTGGGGGCACACAAGTGTCCCATGGGTCTTTGAACAAATAAAAGATTCATGTAGACCATCTACAAGGGATAGGAAGTTGGCATAAGTGATTCCACATCAACATATAGATCCTAGATCATCTTCCAAGTGCATGGTGTAACTGTGGAGCCTGTTGGGCATGGTGGACTAGGTGCATCTTCCTTGTCCAATAGCTGAAACACAAGCAATATATGAATGAATTTGGGGATCCACGAAATGTTTTTTGTTTTTGTGGAGGACCATGGCTCTCTACACACAACCTAAATTTTCCAATGTAGCCCTCTGGAGGGTTATGAGCCTATATAGGGAGATCAAAATCAACATGGATACCATATAAAATCCTGAATTAAGATATAATGAATACCCTTGCATTCCGGTATACCAAGTCATTAAATAAATAAATTAAAATAGTTTAGAAACTATGGAAATCAGGTGGGCACTTCATAACAGCATTCCCTTCCATAGTGGGCTTTGGAATGTGCTAATTTCTCCAAACTCCAAAGGGGGTTAACAAGGCACCTTATTAGGAGGTTTTTACTTCTAAAGGGGATGTTGTATCCATGGTACATTCTTCAAATCGTGGTGGCATGTGATAAAGTGATGGAATGAAGTAGGGAATGAAGGGGAAATCCCGAGTCACATGCCAGGGTACAAGGGTATCTAATAATGGGAAGCACACAGTTGAGTAAATAATGTATAGGAGGGAGAAATCATGGTACGCGAGTTACCCTGGCATTGAATTTTCCACCCTTCAACATATGATATTTTCATTTTATGATTTTTCTTAGGTTAACTTATCAGGGCTCAAAGAATGAGGGCATGATGTGTAAAATATAATGGTGGATACCCCCTTTAGGGCGGGGCGGTTCATTTCCCACCTGGTTTGGGATGACCATGGGTCCTTGAATGATAGAGGAGTCTCCTCTAGGGCATATAGGAACCGTGGTGATGTCCATCGAAATGAGGTAGAGATCATGCATAAAATTTCTCCCACGCGCTAAATGTGTTTATCTTGACCATATTTTTGCATTTTGTGGTATATTTTCCTATTGACTGTGTCTAATTATGATTTATTCTTTTTTTAGTCGTGTCAACCTCTAGGCATCGTTCTAGGACTAACCCAAGGTGTGGGAAAATGGAGGGGAGGCTGACCCTTTGTGGACCTAGTGGAGGAATGTGGACCCAGGTGGGAGGGGCGATGAATTGGATTATAATGAGCATACGGGGAGTGGTATATGTGGATCAGGGAGTGGGGAGCATGACCCACAACCAAAATCAAGGTTTCCCTTGTAGTACCACCCTTGAAGTCCAAATGTCAGTAAGATATCCCACTGGACTAGGGTCCAAGGTTAACATCCAAATGTAACCTATTTTCCATGACAAGTAAACTAAAATACTCAATCACCAAATGACAAGGCATACCTTTAGGTTTGATAGGCCCACATTCAAACATACGATTATGATAGATGGGTGAGGGAACACATGGCCGACTCAAGTGGTAGAGAAATGACACAATGAGCTAGTTGCTAACTGCAAGAGGCTAATGGCTACTGGTTGAGGACCATCATGGAGAAAATATTTCTCCTAGGGATACCACCCACAAAGTGGTGGGTAACATCTGGAT
Source organism: Pinus albicaulis (assembly GCA_034641835.2). Taxonomy (NCBI): domain Eukaryota; kingdom Viridiplantae; phylum Streptophyta; class Pinopsida; order Pinales; family Pinaceae; genus Pinus; species Pinus albicaulis. The sequence continues at coordinate 530,923,658 of CM076582.1, read as the reverse complement.
CCAACTGGGACATGATCTCTTATAAAACTGGGAAAATTTGTTCGAACAAGAGGTCATGAGAACACAAAAATTCTCTTGGTTTCCGTAGACCTTCTACCTGAACATATCAAATACTAAAACCATGGGGAAACATGCTTCTATGGTGTGTAGTGTACCTATGGGGGATAATATAGGGTACAGAGGGAGGTACCCAAGGGAATAATATGATGTATTAATATAAGAATGATAAATAAATGGGCCATAGTCAATAAATAAAGTGGTTAACCCACATTATGTAAGGGACCACATGTAGAGAGGGAATAAAGTGATAAGCCCATTGTATTGGATGTATGGTTTTGAGAGACCCATGGTAACTACTCATGGTATTACATGTATGAAACCTATATAGAGGTTAGAGACTCTCCATTGAGAGATGTCAAGGATTATTGTATGGGCAAGCATATGGCTTGTGGAGTGATCTCCTTCCTTAAGGAGTGAATGTATGGTGTTGCCCTACCTTAAGGGTTTTGATATTAATGAAGATCTGAAGTTTTATCTTCTATGGTGTTATTTCTTGGGCATATTTTCCATTTCTATATATTTTCTTATCTGATCTACTACAAGTGGAATCGGAGCACTTTCTTGGGCAGAGCTTGGAGATTTGTTTTTTTTCTTTTTTTTTGCAAAAAATTTTTGGGCGGCGAGTTTGTAGAGCAGATCTGGAAAATTTGGTGAAAAATTTTCAAAAATAAATATCAGATCTGGATTCTTTATCGAAAAATACCCAATTTCAAAAAAAAATCAGTCGAATCGGAGTCCGGATGAGGGTGATATCGCTGATTTAAATTCAGCTATGTTGCAGAAATGTTTCTGACGGCAATTTATGTACGGCGGCTCTCCTGACGTTTTAGTAGATTCTGGTGCAAAATTTCAGACAACCAATTACAGATCTGAGCTCCCCTTGAAAAATCACCCGATTTCGAAAAAAAAATCAGTCAAATCGGAGTCCGGATGAGGGAGTTATCACTGATTTAAAATCAGCCATTTTTTCAGAAATTTTGTGACGTCGGGGCAGTTGCAGCGAAAATCTGTGTTTCCAGAGTGCCTAGATCGGGATTTCAGCAATATGGTTAGATGCAGAATGGCTATTTCATTTTCGAAAACATGTTATATTAAGGATTCTGAGTTATATTGACCGAGTAATGTCCATTTTAAATTTTTTCCAAAGTAAGTGATTTTCTTCAAAACCCTTACTTTATTTTATGGATTCTCGCAAGATGAAGTTTACAGGAAAAGATGATGGTCCTACTATTGAAGATTTTTTACAATATCACAAGGATCGCTACCGAAAATTTTGGATAGGCTCCATAGGGCTTGATATGAAATATGAGGCAGATAAATGGTGGACCTCACTTGATAGCTCAGTGAGGAAACTTCCCGAGAAAAAACTTGAAAAAGTCCTTTTGGACAAGTGGTCTAAAGTCGGAAAGAAGGACAACAAGAGCCATAAAGACTTATTTTCTACTAATATTTCCATATTACAGGTTCATGGAAGTATTCAGAAAGAGAACATCATAGTGTTTATCATTCCTAGTTGCAAGCATAATTGTATCAATGTGAATTTGGCAAAAAAATTGCAAGTTCCAGCAAAGCATATTGAAAACACACAGGTTGATAATGAAGATGTTCAAATTTATAAAGATTTGAAGATTTATATGGATAAGTATGTGTTGCATTCTGATTTTTATGCTTCAGATATGGATGTTGTGGACGTTGTTTTGGGAAACCCTTGGATGGAATTTGTTGGTACTGTCAATTTTAATGTGCAAAAGAAATTCATGAAGCTTTGGTAGAAAAAGAAGAAAATCACATTGCACGATATTTGCATTAGGAACCATGCAGAGATCGAGGAGGAAAAAGAAAAAATATCTGACGACACAGACACATCAGATGATGAGCCTTTGATGGTAGACAGCCAAACACAGACATCAAAGCAAGTACCAACAAAAGAACCAGACACCACTCCATTACCAATAATGGAGGAATTAAGGAAAGATATTACATCAGTTAAAGCTTCAACATATCACCACCCACATCACCCAACAAGACAACAACCAGCAAGGTGGCAACGAATTAGCAACAAGGACAACAACCCTTGGATGACACATAGAGAGGTGCGACGATCCACTAACAACACATCAACACAAAAGAACCACCAGAACCTGCTTCCATCTCAAGCAAGCGAGGCACCAACTAGATCGAGTGTTCACCTTTCTCTTGGATGGCTGAATGCACGTGAATGGTATCAATGGAATACTCTTTTGATTAGATCTTATTATTTGGTTCTTCTCATGTTTCGGGGACGAAACATGTTTAAGGGGGGTGTAATGTAGTGTACCTATGGGGGATAATATAGGGTACAGAGGGAGGTACCCAAGGGAATAATATGATGTATTAATATAAGAATGATAAATAAATAGGCCATAGTTAATAAATAAAGTGGTTAACCCACATTATGTAAGGGACCACATGTAGAGAGGGAATAAAGTGATAAGCCCATTGTATTGGATGTATGGTTTTGAGAGACCCATGGTAACTACTCATGGTATTACATGTATGAAACCTATATAGAGGTTAGAGACTCTCCATTGAGAGATGTCAAAGATTATTGTATGGGCAGGCATATGACTTCTGGAGTGATCTCCTTCCTTAAGGATTGAATGTATGGTGTTGCCCTACCTTAAGGGTTTTGATATTAATGAAGATCTGAAGTTTTATCTTCTATGGTGTTATTTCTTGGGCATATTTTCCATTTCTATATATTTTCTTATCAGATCTACTACATGGTGTCCTATGATCACCCATGCTTTGTGTTAGGTCATAAAATAAAATAAAATAAACGCAAATTTTAATCTAAATAAAGCTAATATACAATAAGAAATATCATATTACACTATTTGTAATGAAAAAATGAGAATGCAATGCATCCTACCCTAGCATGCATACAAAAAATCTAATACTAAGTGTAATAATAAATCCATTGCAAAAAACATACCATAAAATAAATATAAACATGCATTCCTATATCATTAATCATGTAATGGATCCAAAATAAGATTCAAACCCAAACACATGGAGGATGTTGCAAGAGGGAGGTGGGAAAATATGGTTTCCATGTGAGGTAAAAGGAATCCCTAAGAAAATGAACACGAGTCAATATAAAAATGAGGAGCCTTCCCTCTAAGTACACAACCGTGGAATGAGTGATTATCCTTAAAAACTTCTTATCACGATCATTTCTCATAAAAAATTTCTTTGAATATGTCATAAGGTTGTGATGAGAAGGGAACAAAGGGTGAGAGAAAGAAGGAGTGAAACAAATAGGTTTCCCAGGGTGATGGTCACATTGGAGAGGGGAGGTCATGGAGTTATCAAAACCCTCAGGGTGTATCCAAGGAGGTAAAGTATAATGAATGAGGAGCTCTTCCTTGAAACAATACTCGGAAGGGGGAAAGGGCTCATTGTCACTTGAGTTCATATCACAAGGGGTGAGGGAATCACATGATGAAGACTCAATATGATGAACCATAGGAAAATGTAAAAGGGAGGGTGAATTATTGTATTCAACGGGTTTCTCTTCCCCAAAATTATAATCTAAAGTATCAAGTGATTTGAATATATAATCATACCAAGGAGAGGTGGGAGCCTTATCAATTTCCTTAGCATCAAATATTGGGTCTCTCCTAAAAGGAAAATTAATCATTTCCAACAGCCCCTCTTTATTCAAGGGAAAATAATAGTTCTCCTTCCCAAGGGTATCGATGAATATGTCATCATAAATAATGCGCAAGAGAAAGGGAAGACCAACATCAACCTCATCCTCCTTTTTAATGACGTAAATGGGAGCACAATCAAATTGAGGACAAATAATTTCCCGTTTCTCCTTTTCAATGTAATCTCCAGTGCCATCTTCCAAGGGGCTAAATGGATCACCTTCCTCAATGTTCTCAAAATGAGAGTCATCAGTTGTAATATCCTTGAGAAAGGTAAGGTTAGTCTCAACTTCACCTTCCATTGCCTCATCCTACCAAACACATGTGTTCTGAAACTCATACTTTCCATCATGTGGACCCAAGGAGGACTTGTCTTCCTTCTCATTACTTAGATTCTCAATGTCTTGATGATTCTAAATGATGTCTTCCTCTTGGATGCTTAATGTAGTGTATACTTGAAAATGTCTAAGAAATCCATCAGCGAAATCCTTAATAGATGAGATGATCTTAGGTTCATGATCATGCGACCATGAGTTATGACCACTCAGAGATTCCATGAACAACAACATAAGGACATCTTGGTGAACTACTTTATCTATGGAAGCATGTGCATTAAATATTTCTACATGGTCAATTTTGGAGAGTGGATCACCATCAAACACAAGCACTCAACATACCATCCTTCCAACAACATGATTAGGGTGCACAAGGATTCCAGCGATGTCAAAATTGAGAAAATAGTAAAATAAATACAACCTATTTGAGATATACATGAAAATTAAGTAGGCATCACCAAGGTGAATTTAAAGATGTCTAGAAATATGCTTGGTTCACCCTACATGCATCTATCTTAAATTTCAATGAAGAACTAGGGCTTCGTTAATCACCAATAATGATATGTCAATATGTCATATGGGGAACATAACACACATGTTGTTTCCCCAAAAATGTCGACAAAATGTTACCGCTCAAACTAGCAGGTGTCCTAAAAGGAGATCCTTGAAGGGCTACTACTAGGTCAAGGGAAACAATAGAGTGATAGCCCACTATCACCTAGGGCTCCATACTCTTTACACAATTGCACCGATGGGACAAGACCCGATATAATAAGGATCACGAAAATGAATAAATCAATGATAATATTAGAGGTGATCCTAGAAGCCTATTCACAAGAGAGGCTCATATATATGGCTTGCTTGCTTGGAAAGCAAGATGAAAGGCTCTTTAGGAATGGATTATGGGAATTCTAAGAGAAATAGTTTGATTATATTACTTGTAAAGAATATTATTAGCTCCTAAAATCATTGTGGGAACTTGGATTCCAAGTGTTATTTGTGAAATTGGCTTCAATAAGTTGTAGGACTACATGGGACCAAGTGGACCCAGAATTAGGTCAAGGGGATGGAATTTATCAACCAACGTCCTAATTGAACTAATTGAGGGTGAGAAAGTGATTAAAGGAGAAATTTTCCTTGAATTTGATGCAATAATCTCAATGAGGTCACTAGCCAAGGGAAACCTATGGCAAGAAATGGTCATTGAGAGAGGTATTGCAATATCTAGATATTCCACAATCATATTTGCTTCAAATTTGGAGGGTCTCTAGAGAAAATTCCAACCATGTTTTGGAACAAAAATCAAAGTAATTGGATGGTTATATTGTGAAACAAGTGAAGCCCTAAATGACCTATGTAGGCTAGGCCTATAAAGAAAGAGACAAGGTGAGGAAACTAGTCTTTAAGGTGATCACCTATGGAGGACCAATGCCTAATACTTTGGGGGAAACGTAGTTAATGAAATTTAAATGATTGGAATGGATTAAATTAGTCAATTAGGACTAGAAAACAATTTCGCATGGAAATTAGGGCATGCACAATTGCTTCAAGGTATTTATACTTCAATATGAAATATTTGATGACTTATTAAGAAATTGTTTTGAAAAAATGTCTCTAGGAACATTCACAAATTCAAGGATGGCCCATGACATGATGTGTTGGCTTGAGGGGTCCTGACCCAGGTTCAGTGTGCAAGGTTTGCCAACAAACCCCTATACTACTGGCCCTTTCGACAGTGACCTGCTTGCGCAGATCACACTCTCACCAGAAGTAGTATGGGTGGGTTCTGGAACCAGGTTTCCGCACCCTAAAAAAGGAAGGGTAAGGCAAGCAGGGCTGCGTTCTGTTCAGATTATCTCTGCGCAGGGTCAATTATATGTCCAATTGCATCCACGTGCACTAGATCCACAATTAGAAGCTTTTCATAACCTTAACAAAACATTACATACCCGAAAAGAATAGATCTAGATTTATTTCAATACACCAAATTTCACAGCATAATATAACAAAAGCAGAATAGATCCAATCATTCAATATACAGACCTTCACAGCACAAAGATAGAGAAATGCATAACACATTAATTATCAGCAATTCATTCAATAGTACTCATAGATTCAGATCCAATAATCTTTCATATTCATTCATTCGTTACCCTTACAATTCCCTTCCCAGCCTGCACATACAGCAGCAGGGTCTGCACACAGCTGGACTAGGATCTCCGTGCGCACAGCCAGCAGGAGTCCATTCCCCAAAAACCCCAACAGATCGCTTACACAATAGATCGCATCAATAGCTCATCAAAACCTTACCTCTTACAATCCGAAATGCCTCTCTATTTATAACAATCTAGCTTTAACATTCCTATGGTCTGCAACCCATGGCTTTTGGACCCCTAGTTTACCCTTTAACCCCATTACAATGCTTTTCAGGGCTTTGAACCACCCCAAAACTCCTGTGCTATACTAAATATAACAAAAATAACCAAAAATGGACCAGTTTCGTAACTTGTTAGGGGACCCCGTTCCAACAGTCCCCCAACACAATCTTGTGACTCTTCCCGAGTCACTCCACTGATGTGTCACCGACTTGTGTTTGCAGAGTATCTAGAGAGCATGTAAGCGGAAGGAGGACCGCCTGGCATTGAGACGCAGATTCCTGTGTGAGAGTGACCATCTTCTGAGAAGGTGGATAGTTAGTAGCCGAGGTAACACTTGCTAATAACTGATTAAGGCACTTATTTTCGTCATCAATGTCATGTGTTAATTGGATGGCCGAAGTAGTCCAGGGCTTCAGGCGTTCTGTGACAGTGTGTTGTTTCTATCAAAGCTTTGAAATCTCATCTTGGAGGTCATTTCTGGTTTTTAATGGTGCTAAACGTTGGGCAAGTACTAAAGTAGACAACGTAGCACTAATTTCTTCCACAACCTTCTCATGTTGGCGTAATTCCTGATTGATTTGTTGAAGAACAAGCTCGTGCTGGACCCGGGACCAAAGCTGTATGGTTGATTCCATTAGGGCGGTACCTTGATCTATTTGCCCCTTGATCATCGTAATGGATTCCATGATAAGTGTAGTACGCTGGGCACGGGCTTATGGTGGGGTGCCAGGCTATAGCTTGGACTGTAATTCTGAAACCTCCCGGTGGGAGGCTTTAAAAGCAGCCACTAATTTTTCCACTTTACTCCTAGGCATTGCATAAGCTATGATTTCCTTGGTGACTTTCATGCATAGCTGATGGATTGCTATCTCCAGCTCCACCTGTTGTGACTATGCCTGGGCTACTTCCTGATTTTTCTCGACAAGGGTGTGTTGGGCCTCCGCAAGCTGTCGATTGATAGATTGAGCGCGGTCACTGCTTTCTCAGGTGACACTATGAAGGAGAGACTCTAGGGCTTCGGGGGTCAACTGATCGAGGGCCAGCTGAACTTTGGTGCCTTCTGGGAGCTGCGGTCCATCTAGGAAACTGGTAGGGATGTTCCAGAGTCGACCCATTGTCTCAACCGATGTTAAACTATTGTTGACCAGTAGAGATGGTGCTTGGCTTACCTGTGTCGGGTGTGGCTACGAGTTGATTTTTAGGGTGCGGAGATCTTCCTAAAGAGAGGTAACCCCAGCCTTTCATTGAGTTATGATAAGCGCCCACTTATCTTCTGCTTCCAGCGTGATTGCATCTGCGATTTGTTCCAAATATCCCCCCCTATTAATGTGACTATTGCGTCATATTTCTCGCGATGGGCCTGTTGCATCATTCTTTTTGAGGGACCTGATGCCAATGGTCCTGCACACTTATCATGAGTGGTGGTAGTTTCTGGTTTTGGGGTTGTGTCAGACTGCTGTAGTGTTTTATCTTTGGAGCCGACTGTAACTCATGCTGGGGTACCAGAGAGGTTGTTTTTCCACTCAGGGGGCCATATAGCAATTAGTAGATCAATTTCATCATCCGGAACCATATATTCTAGCTTTGTCCAGGCCTGACTGGCAAGACAGTGAATCCAGACTTGATGCATAGTGATTTGAAATGTTGCGATATGCTTGTATTTGTCGTATATTGTAGGGGATAATCGGGGCCGAGAGTTTATGGTAGTGGAGACATTGCACTAGAAGAGGACCCAAAATATCTTATTATCCTCGATGCGTTGTTTATCCTTAAAATAACATAAGTGGGCATACCGAGCGCCTTCGCACATCCCAGCGGCGAGCTCGAGGGCTACCGAATCTTCTGGTTTGTCCCAAGTGACTAGTGCAATGAGAAATAATAGCCAGGAATAGAAGAAAGGGGTCCCATGCTCTTGAGACTCGCAGACATTAGCGAGAAATTCTTCACATAAGTATTGAGCCTAATTAAAAAATTCACCTTTTGCACATTTTTCGGCAAGCTGGATGACATAAGTGGGGATAGTTGCTACCTGGCACCTTTGCATGAGTTTTCAGGCTAGTAGGCGAGTGCCCAATTGTGTAGCAGGATCGTTGATGGTTTGGATTACAAACCCCCTTTGGTTGCGCTGGACCGCATAGGGCTTCTGGACATATGACGCGGTAGCAGCTTCATACTTCTTTCCAACTTCTGTGAGTGGGTGGGGCCCCTGCTTTGGAAGGCCCGTAATTTTGTGGATCAACTCACCATCAATAGGGATACTATCACGAATCCATAAGTTGTCATTGTGAATGAGGGCCAGTAGTTATCGTGCCAACCGATCCGTGATGGTGTAGCAGCCAAAGTAGGGCATCCGGAGCAAATTCAACAGTCCAGATCCTGCCAGGTCGAAGACCCAGCATTGCGGGACCACCGTGGTCCCACCATCTCCATGGAGTGTCTCGAAATATTACTCAAGGCTTAATTCAGGGAAGCCATCCTGGTCTGCCAGATTATGGTCATTAAACTTGACTTCATTGAGATGTCCATAGGGATCAACGATGATAAGGACTTCGCTGGGGGTTAGAGGAGTCTAGAGGTAAGTGATCACGGCATCCAAATTTTTTGGTATCTGCATAGATGGTCTTTGTGGGCGGACAAAGGGGGGTAACCAATTAATTGGTTTAGCTGGCAACACCTCCTCCTGGGCATCAGTGGCTGGAGGCCTGGGATGTCTTGGGGAATTTCGGGACCATTTTTCCGTGAGAGGTTCAGTCGTCGAAGTTTTAACTTTTTCCTTGCATTTTCTTGTGGTTCGCGGTGCGGGGACTTCTTCTAGCTCCGGCTCATCTTCCAAAATCTCCTCCACCTCATATTCCATCGAAGTGGAGGTTTTAGCAGCAGTATCGGCATCCTTGGACAGAAGATGAATCCAAGCTCTGGTTGATTACTTTCTAACGAAGAGGGTTGCTCAGTCATGAGAGGGTCACTGTGATTGCAACAAAATTCGCTACTGGGTAGCTTCCACGAGATGCTTAAAGTTGGCTTCTTACCTTTGTGAGGCCAACCCCCTTTTAAAAAATGGTTGTTGGATACCAGGGGGGCTACTTGTTACAGGGCAGGTTTCCCCATGAACAGTAAAATCCCCCTGTAATTTAATTGGCCAGTTGCTTAGGATCCACTCTATCCAACGGTAACTTTGGATTTTTACCTGAGGTTATACTTTCAACGGATAGCTGTCTTATCCCCCAGAACTTAGGTGTATTAGTTACGTTGGGGTTACTGCTTGGTGACAGTTGTCCGCCTTCCCGCAACATAGGCGTGCTCCTTAAGGACCTCTTAGTCCAAGGCCATAAGACCTGTTGTATGTGTCTTATTAAGGCTTTAAGGGGGGTTAATGTCGGAGCCAAAGGTTTGTCCCTTAGTCATGCCACCATTATAAAGGTGGCCTGGCACATAAGATCATTACCTATGGAAGTTGTACGTGACGTCAGGAGCTCGAGTCTTGTGCGTGGGTCATTCGAACCCTTCCTTATGATAGGTATGTTGCAATTGGTTAGGCCTAGCTCTTCCCCCGTCCTTCCCTTAGGGGTTTTAACGAGGGGTTCCTTTATGATACGAAGACATCGCAGTGTGGAGGCTTCCCCTAACAGGTTCTGCCACATTTCTAGCTCTTGACTGGGATCCTTAATATCTTTTTTGTAATCTTGAACTGCCAGCTTGTAGATATATTCCTCCTTTGTTGGTGTAGGCTCCGCATATCTTTTATCTGGTGTCCCCTTGCTGCTTATGATTAATGTTTCTAGTAAGGTTTGCATAATCCACAGTGCCTGAGGGTTGCACAGCAGCCTTATGCATACTTGTAAGAAAATTTTAATTTCCTCCCTTGGTTCCATATCTTCTCGGTGCGTGGCTGGCAAGAACTTAGCTTCAAAGAGGTCTCTTTGTGCTTTTATAAATGTTTCCTTGACTTTACCCAAGTATAATGCTTCTTGTTTGTAAACTACCTTTCAGATTAGTGAGTCAGCTTCGTCTTTTTCCTTAGTTCCCCCAATCGCTAATCCACTGCATGTTATTATATTAAATTTTGCCTCTTGACATTAGACCCTGTGCTTCTTCTGCGCAGATGAAAACTGCTTCTCATGTATCTTGATTTTTAGGGTTGGGAAGGCTTCGAGTGTATGGTTCCATTTTCTACAATACCTGCAGGATTGTCACAGGCAGTCTCTTGAAAAATGTCCTGTGTTCCCACAGTTATAATAGATCACATGGGCTTTACACTGACTGACGCTTCCACTTTGGCTTTTATCCCTCTCATCATGGGGGAATTCATTCTTGCCTGAGGGGGTTCTTGGTGACGTAGGGTCATCTTTCCTGTTCGCTCCTTTGGTGTAACTCTTCTTTTCATGGCCAACTGATCGGCAATGTCGGTACCAACATTGTTTTGGTGCAAACATGGGGGTGCCTTATGATCTGGTTGAGCGGCTTTCCTCGAGGCAGTGTAGAGGCCCTTTTGATCCTGGATTTCCTTATGCATTGCTTCTACTTGTTCCTGGATCTGTTGTACCGCTAGCGTAGTGTTATCAAGAGGTGTAGCTTCTAATCTCATAGCAGCCTCCAAGGCTTTGACTTGCGAACTAAAAGTTTGGCGATTCATGGGTATACACAGGTGAGGGAGAAGCATGGCAATAAACCACTCTGTATGTTTTCTATCATCATACTCAAACCCCCTTTCCTAATTTCCTTCTTTAACCATTGATCCGCCTCCCATACTGATTCCGATGTATCTTGTTTGAAGTCTTTTATGTATATTACTAGCTAGGAATAAGATTTAGGTTTTTGAAGTTGTTGCTCTAGAGCACCCTTAATATCTTGAATGGAAGCGGCTCCATGCTAGGCAATGTATCACATATACCAGTCCAACACTCTGTCTTGGAATGCTAACGACAACTATGCCCTTTTTATCGTGTCACTTGCTACATTCTACGTAGTGCATACAGAGTCCGCGACAAAACAAAATCGGTCCATGTTCTCATCCCGTACCCCCTTGAAGGTAGGAAATTCCAAGCGCACCGCCATGGTTCCTTAGGAGTTCCTTTCTAGTCTACCAATACCCAACTCCTTTCCCAGCTCCCTTCGCGTCCCAGCAATGGAACCATTTGTTGGCTTGAGGGGTCCTGATCCAGGTTCAGTGTGCAAGGTTTGCCAACAAACCGCTATAATACTGGCCCTTTCGGCAGTGACCTACTTGCGCAGATCATAGTCTCACCCGAAGTAGTATGGGTGGGTGCTGGAACCAGGTTTCCGCACCTTGAGAAAGGAAGGGTAAGGCAAGTAGGGCTGCGTTCTGTTTAGATTATCTCTGCGCAGGGTCAAGTATATGTCCAATTGCATCCACGTGCACTAGATCTACAATTAGAAGCTTTTCATAACCCTAACACAGCGTTACATACCCGAACAGAACATATCTAGATTTACCTCAATACACAGACTTTCATAGCATAATATAACCACAGTAGAATAGATCCAATCATTCAATATACAGAACTTCGCAACGCAAAGACAAAGAAATGCATAGCACAGTAATTATCAGAAATTCATTCAATAGTACTCACAGATTTAGATCCAATAATCTTGCATATTCATTCATTCGTTACCCTTACAATTCCCTTCCCAACCTGCGCACATAGCAGCAGGGTCTGCACACATCTGGACTAGGATCTCCACACAGACAACCAGTAGGAGTCTGTTCCCCCAAAACCCCAATAGAATGCTTACACAACAGATCCCATCAATAGCTCATCAAAACCTTACCTCTTACAATCGGAAATTCCTCTCTATTTATAACAATCTAGCTTTAACATTCCTATGGTCCGCAACCCATGGTTTTCAGACCCCTAGTTTACCCTTTAACCCCATTACAATGCTTTTCGGGGCTTTGACCCACCCCAAAACCCCTGTGCTATACTAAATATAACAAAAATAACCAAAAATGGACCAGTTTCATAACTTGTTAGGAGACCCCGTTCTAGCATGATGCAACACTAATAAAAGACAAATTTCTACCATTTCACACAAGAAAAGTAGTTCAACCTAGTATAGTGAAAATCCCTAGCAACATGCATGTGACATAAGAAAAAGAAAAATTAGCATTAAAAGAGTACTTCCATGAGAGAAACAATACATCCAATCATCATCATATGACAATATAGAAGCTCCAAGAAAAAAATGAAGAAATCCAAACATCAAAATTCATCCTCCAAAAAGAATAGAGAAAATATCCCAAGAGATAGTGATCCAATCCAAGTGATGATGAGAGAATTAATAAAATCATAATATTACAATGCTTAATGAATTTGATTTATCTAATTTTGGCCTAATGTATCCCCTAAAATAAAATAATGTGCATAATAACAACCTTTTGGTGCCAAGCCCACCAAACTAGCTCAATAATAAAAGAGTAAATCCTCTCAATGGAGTTGAATAATCAATAACATGTGTTTTTGGGACTTATAGGAGGCCTAATGAAGTCAAAAGGTTCCATAGTGTGAAATAGGACTCCCAAAATCATTGGATAAGGGGGTGGCCCCTTGTTCTCCATGTAATAAACCTCTATAGCTCACAAATGGATGTGGGGGCACACAAGTGTCCTCATTGGTCTCCAAAAAAATTGAAGATACATGTAGAACATATGAAAGGGATATGAATATGGTATAAGTGATGCCACATCACCATATAGATCTTGTATCATCTGCCATGTGCAAGGTGTAATTGTAGAGCCGGTTGGGCATGGTGAACTACGTGCATCTTCCTTATCTAATAGGTGGACCACAAGCAATCTGTGAATGAATTTGGTGATCCAAGGAATGTTTTCTATTGCTGTTGAGGCCTATGGCTCTCTACCCACACCCTACATGTTCCAATGTATCCGGCTCAAGGGTTAGGACCTCGTATAGGGAGACCAAACCCAAGATGGAGATCATCTACAAATCTGCATAAGATCTAATGCGTACTCTTTCCTTCTAGTATACCAATTCATTAAATAAATCAAGTAAAAGAGTTTACAAACCATGGAAATCAGGTGGGAACTCCATAATGGAATTTCTTTCCATAGTGGGCTATGGCATGTGCTAGTTTCTCCAAGCTCCAAAAGGGGTTAACCAAGCACCTTATTAGGTGGTTTCTACTTCTAAAGGATATGGTATGTCCATGATGCATCCTTGAAATGGTGGTGGCATGTGATAGAGTGATGGATCGAAGTAGGGGATGTAGGGGAAATACTGGGTCACATGTCAAGGTACAAGGGTAGCTAATAATGAGAAACCCACACTTGGGTAAATAATGTATAGGAGGAACAATCATGGTACATGAGTTACCTTGGCCTTTATTTTTCCATCCTTCTTTATATGCCTTTTTCCTATTATTATTTTTATTTGGTTAACTACTCCGGGCTCAAGGAATGAGAGAAAGATGTGTAAATTACAACGGTGGATAACCCCTTTTGGGCGGGGCGATTCATTTCCCACTAGGGGTTGGGACGATCATGGGTTCCTAAATGATAGGGGAGGCTCATCGAGGACCTAAAGGAACTAGGGTGCTGGCTATGGAAATTTGGTAGAGCTCATGTATTGGCTTTTTCCTATGTGCTAAATGTGTTTGTCATGACCATATTTTTCATTTTCTAGTACATTTTCCAGTTGAATGTGGCCAGTTATGTTGTTTATTTTCCTTTTTTTAGCTGCATCAAACTTTGGGCATCAATCTAGGCCCAACCAAAGGTGCAGGAAAAGGGGAGGGGGGAGGCTAACCCTTTGTGAACCCAATGGAGGAATGTGGACACAGGTGGGAGGGGTGATGAATGGGATTATAATGAGTAGAAGGGGAGTGATATATGTGGATCTGGGAGTGGGACCACCCAAAAAAAATCATGGTTTCCCATGTTGTACCACCCCTAAATACCAAAGGTTATTAAAAGAGATCCCACAGGATTAGGTTCTAAGGTAAAAACCAAAAGATACCTAGGGGAGAATTGCATATAACTAGTCCACTCTTTTTGTAAAATCCCCCCATTAATCGATGCCCAATATTTTCCATGAAAATTAAACTAAAATACTCAATTACCAAATGACAAGGCATACCTTTAGGTTTGGGAGGCCCACATTCAAACATACATTCATGACAGATGGGTGAGGTACCACATGGTTGGCTTAGGTGGTGGAGAAATAGAACAATGAGATAGTTGGTGGCTACAAGGGGTTGTTGGTTTCTGGATGAGGACCATCATTCATAATTTTTTTCTCCTAGGGATATCACCCAGAAAGTGGTGGTAAAAAAGTAAACAAAAAATCAATTGGTAAAAATTCCTACAATACCGATTCAACACCCCCCCCCCCTCCCCCCTTTGAGTATTCTCCTAGTTTCCATTGTTTCTAACAATTGTTATGAGAGCCAAGTTACTTCAAATTAGTTTAAAAACTAGAAGAAAGATCAACAACCATGGAAACCAGGAAGGAGGTTTTACCAAGGGGGAACCAATGTATAATGGAACAAACTATGTGTTTTGGAAAGTGAGGATGAAGACATACATTCAATCACTTGGAGCTGAGGTGTGGGATGTTAAGAAAGAAGAATATCAAAGGCCTCCATTAGTTGTTTCCAAAGACAAGAATTTGGACTTCACATGGAATGCTAAGGCAATGAATTCTATGTTTTTTGGCCTACCACCTGAATCAAAGCTTGTCAAGGTATTGGATTGCACATCTGCCAAAGCTATTTATGGAAAGATGAGCAGTTTTTATGAAGGAGACAACCAGGTGAAGAAATCTAAACTCCAAGGGTACATGATGAAATTTGAATGTTTAAGCAATCATGACAATGAAGATATTGCAAAGTATTTTTGGGAGTTGATGAAGTTTTGAACACCATAATAGGGCTTAATGAGCAACCAGCTGAAGCTATGGTGGTTCAAAATTTGTTAAGATCTATTCCTGATAGGTTTAATCCTACGGTGTAAGCCATTGAAGAAATGATCAATCTAAGCACTCTCACTATTTATCAAATTCTTGGAATACTCACTTCCTATGAGATGAGAATTCATAAAGGAAAGTCTACGACTAAAGAATCAACCTTCAAAGAAGAAAAGAAGTGTAAGGATGAGAATGAAGACTCATGCTATGAATGACATGAGGAATAAATTTTTTTTTTGAGGAAGCTCAAGTGAGGATAAAGAAATTATAAAGGTAAGTTACCATTTAAATGTTTTAATTGTGGGAAAGTTGGTCATTATGCACCAAAGAATCCTGAAAAAAAGAAGAAGAAATATTATGATCCTAAAGAAAGATTCAAGAAAGTTAAAAATTAAAAAAAGAAGACTAAAATAATTTTTTTATGTTCAATAGGAAAGCTCCTTGGAAAGTGAACCTAGCCAATCCTTAGATGAGGACATAGATGATAAAATCCCAAAATAATTTATGTTGATGGCCATAGAAAATTTGCAAGTCAAGGCTATTAATTTTGATGATGCAGGAGGAGTAGTAGATGTTGAAGGAGAATAGGTAAGTGCTATTGATGAAATAGAAAGGTTGAGGAAGAAAAATAATTTTCTAAAGGATTCTTTGACAAAATAAAATTTTGAGGCTAAAGAGCCATTACTCTTGCAAATAAAAGAAGATCAGAAAAATAAAGAATAATTGAACCAAAAGCTAAATGAAAAGGTTCAATCATATGAGAAGTTGGAAGGAGAAATCATATTGCTGAGAAATAAAATTTAGAAGGCTAAAACAAAACTGATTTTCAATGAAAAATTTGGAAAGGGAACTGAAGATTTGAATGATATATTGGAGGCTCAACATGTCTCTAAACATTGTAGTGGTCTTGTCTTTGAAGTTGAGTTCGGTGTAGGAGTTGAACTAAATGATGGAAATGAAAATACCTTTGTTCCAACTAAACAAGGGCCTACATTACAGCAAAAGGGAGCCATTACTCTTGCAAATATAAGAAGATAAGAAAATTCAAGAATCCCTAAAACTATAGCTAGATCATAGGGTTAAACCATATGAGAATTTGGAAGGAGAAATCATATTGTTGATAAAGGAATTGGAGATGGTTAAAATGCAGATGAGTTTCAATCAAAAATTTGGAAAAGGAATTGAATATTTAAATGAGATATTGGAGGATCAACGTGTCTCTAAAGACCGTAGTGGTCTTGGATTTGAAGCTTAGTCCATCACAGGAACTGGATTAAATGATGGAAAGGAAACTAAATTTTTTCTAGCTAAAGAAGTACTTGTGCTATAGAAAAAGGGAGACATGCAACCTTAATATCTAGTAAAAGAATAATGTTGGCCTAGAAAATCGAGTTACCGAGGATTTATGTCAGCGCATAAGACAATATTCTAGGTACAATGATATTTTCCCATGGTATTTTTTCACATCCACCAACTATGGCCATGGAGAAGTAAAATGCATAGTCAATATATCATACAGATAACTCATATCCAAGAGAATAATCTAGCAGAGGAGAAGAAAACCAAGGTACAATAATTATTTTGATCCTTTGACTTATCAGGTGAAATATTTTAAATGCCAAAAGTTTTGGCATCTAGCAGTCAATTGCAGACTTAAAGAAAAAGGACAAAGCGAGTAATTAAGAAAATTGAACAAAATACCAACGTCTCGAAAGAAAAGGAATGCAATATTACTTTGTCTGCTCAGAATGGTGGGAGCCATTGCTATGTGGGCAATGGATTTTCTTGGAATATGTTAGGAGATAGAAGCAAGTTTTTGATAGGGAAACCATTTGACAAAGGTAATGTGACTTTTGGCAACAACAATCCTAGAAAAATAATTTCAAAAGGAGTGGTTAGTCTATCAAATGAAAAAAGTAAAGAAAATAATGTTTTATATGTTGATGGGATGAATCTTAACTTTCTTAGTTTATCTCAAATTTACAACCAAGGCTATGATGTGATTTTTAAAGCCAAAAAACTATCAAATCAATTCCACATATATAGGCGATATAGTTTTTGAAGGTGTAAGAATGCATAATAATGTCTACATGCTCAAAGAGAAGACAAAAAGGTGTTTCTTATATGTTATCACTCTCCCCAACTTCCTAGGCTGAAAATAGTAGTGAATAAAGGTAACCAAAAACCAACTTTTATCTAGGTAGCTAGTAACCAGAGAGGGCTCTCTCTGTGTCACTTTTTTAAATATTCAATTTTAGGCCGAGTACCAGATTTTAGGCTAGATATGAGTTAATATGTTTTAAAATTTGTTTAATAATTTGTTTGATGGAAAAAAATTATAATCAGTGAAGATAAAACTGATTTCAAAGACTAAATTATAGAGAGCAGAGTAAGGCAATATAGGCAAACATTTTGAGCATAATTAATTTCTCATTTGTGTATAGTGGTAGAAATAGGCAGGGGCCAGAATGAGCATTTTACTAAATTCATTCATCAAAATAAAAGACACATTATAGAAATCTTAATAAATAGAACATGTAATTGATATATTCTTATAAACTGATAATATTTTTACACAACAAATGGAATGGAAATGTAATAACAGAAAGAAAATACAATGCTCAAAAGAAATACCAGATTAATCTCACAATAATTTGCTGCAAATCCTTTGATTTCATTAATGCAGGTCCACAGTAATACATAGAGTTTAAAAAATTCGATTTTCCAACAGTAATACTTTGTACAAAAAAGTCTTTAATGAAAATTAAAATTACAGCAATTACATTAAATGTTATTATAATAGATAGTGCTTTATTTGCTAACTAAATTCTAACTACATCATGGAAATAAATTCAATTTTCTTGTGCTCGCACTAGCTCTAACTGAAAAATGTTGTTGAAGGAGATAATTGTGGGTTGTGCTAGCTGTCAGTTAACTGATTATCTGGAAGACATTTGACTTTCTGTTTTTACTAATTGCTCCTTAAATTCACACAACTTTTCTCAATGCTCTTTATCAAGGATGTAATATTCCTAATTAGATTTCAGCTAGTTGGAATATTAATTTTTTCTTTTGTCATTTAAATATATGAATAAGAGGGTAGAGAGACCCATAAATCTCTTTAGTAGGAATAAAATCACTTCTAATGTGAATGTGGATCATTGTATCAACTGAATAAAACACTCTTGGGTGTGAATAGGGGCTAAATCATGTGGATGGGGTCAAGTTTTACCAAATCCACAACGTTGTCATGGAGGTAGTGGAGAGTTATTGCAGGACATCGCAGTTATAATGGAGGAGTGTATGCATGAGAGTATAATCTTTAATGAGTGGGACAAAGGGTGAGGAAGCTCACCAAGCATATAAGGAAGGGGATGAAAACCATAGAAGGAATTCTCATTATTTTTTATGTCTTGGTCTTTTATTACTTTATGCACGCTTTAGTTGTTTAGCAGAGTCTGCTGTGTTGTTTAGCACAAGAGTGTTTCCAAGCAAAAATCACACCCTCATCCTCAGGGGAATTAGAGTGCCCACTCAGGAGAGGTTGGTTTGAGCTTAATTCTACCATCTAGAATTAGGCCAAGCTTTAGCCATCAACTACAGTGTAGTCTCCTTGAGGAATTTCATTATTTTGCAGGGTAGTTGTAGTGGAGGGTCAAGTACCCAATTTTGTGAGCTTGTTTTCCAGTGAGGGGAGCAACCCTTCATCCAGAGGACCTATTGGGAGGTTCCTTGAGATTCATTTCCAACATCCAGCATCAGGCCTAGCTTCAGACATCCTTAGAAGCGTTGTCTCCTTCAGAAACAATGTTATTTTGTAGGGCAGTTGCAATGGAGGGCTTAGTGCCCAAGTTTATGAGTTTTTATTCCAGTGAGGGGAGAAACCATTCATCTGAAGGATCAGTAGGGAGTAGTATCAGCCATTTTTGCATCATATCAACCACCTCCCAACATTTATCTAGTTGCATTGCATTATTCATCCATGGGGTTGCAACTCTCATTTTGTATATTTCTAGAAACCCCTTCTGGGTTGTCCTGGAATGGTGTTAGAAATCCTAGATCTATGACCCCATAATTTTATAAGAAATATATCAGCAGTTCTATGTATATTTATTTTTACCTTTCAATTTTTCTCCATAAGACTATGCAGTCATGGCCTTCTAGCATTTTATGTAGCAACAACATTTCATATTTTATGTACTGGGTCAGTTGAGACTTGTTTTGCCTAGCTTAAGTGCCTTTTTCCTCTAGATATTGTACTCATTTTTCTACTATAATGTGTAATAAAATGGCTCTATTATATGCTTCTATTGATGTATTGATATTTTACAGCATTTTCCAGTTTTATGTTCTATATTCCTATTTTTCCTAATTTTGAATATTACAGTGGTATCAGAGCATAATCTTGGCTCAGCCTATGGGGCACTACATCTATAGCATTAGGAGAAATGAATGGAAAGGAATTTCCAAAGCTTCTTCTCCATACTACGTAGGATATTTCTAGAGAAATAAAGGAGATGAGGATGGAAAGACATAAAGAGACCCCAAGAGGGTCTCAACATGGAGAGAGTTCTGATACCTCACATTATTGGAGTGAGAAATCAACAGTACAATGAGTTCCACAACGCTCCACCATGCCTACATTCCTAGCAAAAGGAAAAGAGGTAGAAAGAACAAAAGATGAGGAGACTAATGGTGATTATCTCCTAGAATATGAATCTCAATCTTAGAGGTTCAAAGAGAATCTAAACTTCCAAGGATTTTTTCAGATCAAGGATAATAGAAGACCCAGTAATCACACTAGAGGTAGAGGGTACATGAAAAACAATGGTATCCAACATACTTTGGTAGATTATTTCTGCCTACTTTTTATGGGTCACCCAAGTGCACAACCAAGGCTTGGTAGAGAAATTAGACATCTACTTCCAGCTGAACCAAGTTCCAGAGATGGAGGCCATTAACATAGCATTGTTGCACCTTGAAGGTGAAGCACATGAGTGGTGGTTTCGTGGTATATCTACATTGGGGCATGCCAATATAACTGCTCATGAAGAATTTACCTAGAGGTTGATGGAAATATTTGACCGAAGATATTCAGACTATTATTTTGTTGAGCTAGCTAAGCTCAAGCATTCAGGAGATCCGGAGACTTATATCTCTAAATTTCTGAAACTTTCAGTCATCGTGCTAGATCTATCTGCAACTAGAAGAGTACATATGTTTATTGATGGACTAGCAGAGCCTCTGCATAAGTTAGTAGAATACATTAGAAAAAATATGCTCCAGGATGCTATTGAGAGGGATAAAGACTTTCAAAATACTTTTCCAAGGGCAAGAGCCCCCCTTCAATACGAGCTCTCCTCTCAATCAAACGGGGAAGCTATGAAGGTTCCTCCCTCAAGAGAGAAACAAGAAAAAGTATCTCTTAATGATGATGAGGTATTCTCTGATAATATTGAAGAAGGAAGAAGAGATGGAAGGATATACTAGCAATGTAGCACTAGGAGGAGATCCACCACCACATGGAGGTGGAAATGGAGCAATTGATCCAACTAGAGGAGCGCTTGCATCCTTGCGAGTAGTTCCAAATAATCTAACATTGTGAGACCGAGACATAGTTCAGGGGCAACATGTATCGATATTGATAGATGGTGAGACTACCCATAATTTTATTGATGCCCAACTTGTGTAGAGGGGAGAGATATGCACCAATGATTCTAAAGGATTCTCAGTTTTAGTCCCCGGGACTAAGCAGTGGGGGAAGTGTGTTCCAGCATTGACTATAAATTTTGGGAGATACACCCTAATGGATAACCTATTTGTGGTCAAGACCCCTAACACCAATGTGATATTGGTTGTGCAGTGGTTGATTACATTGGGGAAGGTCACTACAGATTGGGAGGAATTGCAGATGACATTGATAGATAAGAAGAGTAGTAATCATCAAAATATCAAGTGCATCCACACCTATCCACCTTAAGATGCATCCACACATAAGATGGAGATTGATTTGTGCAGATGAATAAAGGACAAATAAATACACTCAGATATGAAGTTTAATCTAGACGATGATGTTATATTATTTGGAGGCATTCCACCAGGAAGGCCCCCAAATTGGAAGTTGGTTAAAGAGTTCTCACAACAAGTGACACCACTCATAGATATGGCTAAGAGGAGAGCCTTGTATGGGAACAGAAGAGTGCATAGGGCCTTTGATTGGCTCAAGGAAGAGCTAAATATTTGTTTGGTATGGGTTTTACCAAATTTCACCAAGCCTTTTTGCATTGAAAGGTGATGCTTCACGAGTGAGTGATGGCACAATTATGGTGCAAGAGGGCTATTCCATAGCCTTTGAGAGTCATAGGATACTTCCACATTGGAAGGAATCTTCCATATATGGTAGAGGGTTGTTGGCCCTCATACATGCATTGGAAAAACTTAGGAGGTTTTGGATGGGAAATAGCTTCCAAGTGAGGATTGACCACTATAAACTTCAATATTTTCTTGAGTAGAAACAACTACAAGGGAGGCCACAAAAGTGGGATAATATAATTTCGGCATGTGGCTATGGCATTGAGCATGTCAAGGAGGGAAGAAATGAGGTGACAGGTGCCTTATCATAGAGGTTAGCAACACTGTCATTGATGAGTAAGGATCCAGATTGAGAGTCCAAGTGATTGGTGGAGTATTCCAAGAACCACTTCACATGTGAAGTGCTTGATGGGCAGGTGCTTGATGCAAGGTACAAATTGATGGATGGATTCATATATTACTAGAATCATATCTTCTTGACTAAAGGTTCTAAGCTCAAGGATAAGGTTCTACATGCAGCACATGATTCACTCCTTTCCGATCACTAGGATTTCATCAGGACATATTGGGCCATTTGGGAGAGATTCTCATGGGAGGGTCTCAAGGAGGATTCTCTCTAGCATATCAGGAGATGTGTATTTTTCTTGAAGAATGATCTTTTAAACAACCATCCTGCAAGGTTGTTACGACCACTTAATTTTCTGGGAGAGAGATTTGAGAGGTCATCTATGGACCTCATCACCAGCTTGCCAACAATACATGGTAAGGGTTGTGTCTTTGTACTTATTGATCAACTAACAAATTATTTTCATTCCTTTGACATTTATTTATATTTCATTTATCCATAAGAGGGCAAGCCTCTCTTTGGACTTCATGGTCTTCTTGGGACCATAGTCAGTGATGGGGATGGCCACTTCCTAGAGGGATTTGAACATGTGTTTTGTTGTTTGGGGTGCAATCATTTGACACAAAATATTAGTTACTATCCCTGGGTAGACGAGAAGATAGAGGCAGCAAGAAAGTGACTGGGAAGCTACCTATCACAGTCTATTCCGAGGTAGTAAGGAGATGAACTTCACTGGTTCCACTTGGGGAACTATTGTCACCATCCGAAATTTTTTATGGCCATCAGTGCATATCTATTTTTTCCATATGGTGATGATTTTTTAATCACCATCGTTAGAATTTTTGGGCCAATCAAGGTTCCTAGAACCAAATATTGGATCCTAGAGAGTCGGGATGTATTTCGTTCCCTTAAGGAAAACATCGTTGCAGCCCAAGATTAGCAGGAGTTCTACACATATTAGGGATGGGAAGAGAGACAACGTCTGGTGGAAATATTTTTTCTATTTCCATTTTCAGCCATACATACCATTCATATTGCAGAGGAAGGAGATAGAGAATTTTTTCTACAAGCCACACAGGGTGATCCATCTTGTTGGAGGAGTAGCATATGGGGTGGAGCTCCTCATTGGGAGTAAGATCTCCAACATTTTTCATGACCCATGCCTCAATGAGGGCATTAGACAGCATGTAATTTCCACCATGGATCTCCCACTTCTTTATGATGTAAGCCATTTGGTTTTATTACCAAAGGCTAACTTGGACACTTGGGAGGACTAACTAAGGGGCAGGTTCATTGAAGAACATCTGATTCAATGCAGGAATTTATCGGATGAGGATGCTACAAGGGAAGGAGAGGAGGATTTTTAGTATCCATCCTTGAAATTTCTTGAGGACAAGAAACATTTGGGAGGGAAGGACTGTAATATTCCTAATTAGCTTTCAGCTAGTTGGAATATTAATTTTTTCTTTTATCATTTAAATAGATGAATAAGATGGTAGAGAGATCCATAAATCTCTTTATTAGGAATAAAACCACTTCTAATGTGAATGTGGATCATTGTATCAACTGAATAAAACACTCTTGGGTGTGAATAGGGGCTAAATCATGTGGATGGGGTCAAGTTTGACCAAATAAACAACGTTGTCATGGAGGTAGTGGAGACTTATTGGAAGATAACGAAATTATGATGGAGGAGTGTATGAATGAGAGTAGTATATTTAA
Organism: Pinus albicaulis; assembly: GCA_034641835.2. Classification (NCBI taxonomy): domain Eukaryota; kingdom Viridiplantae; phylum Streptophyta; class Pinopsida; order Pinales; family Pinaceae; genus Pinus; species Pinus albicaulis. Next base: position 530,899,871 of record CM076582.1, on the reverse strand, counting down.
TGAGTGGTACCAAGGGTGAGGAAGCTCACCAAGCATATAAATAAGGGGATGGAAGCCCTAGAAGGCATTTTTATTATTGTTTATTTCTTCGTCATTTACAACTTTCTGCATGCTTTAGCTACTTAGTGGAGTCTATTATGTTGTTTAACACAAGGGTGTTTCCGAATGGAAATCCCACCATCATCCTTGGGGGACTTGGAGTTCCCACTCAGGAGAGGTCCATTTTAGCTTCATTCCACAATCCATCATCATGCCAAGCTTCAACCATCTACCAAAGCACAGTCCCCTTCAGGAATTACATTATTTTGCAGGGTATTTGTGGTGAAGGGTCAAGTACCCAAGTTTGTGAGCTCGATTTCCAGTGAGGGGAGCATCCCTTCATCTAGAGGAATTATTGGGAGGTTCCTTGATCTTCATTTCCACCAGCTTTCATGATGCCAAGCTTTAGCCATCCTCAGCAGCACAGTCTCCTTTAGAAACTGCGTTATTTTGCAGGGTAGTTGCAATGGAGGGCTTATGAGTTTATGAGTTTGTTTTCCATTGAAGGGAGAAACCCTTCATCCAGAGGATCAATAGGGAGGATTATCAACCATTTTTGCATCATATTAGCCACCTCCCAAAATTTATCTAGTTGCAGTGCGTTATTTAGCACTAGGGCATCAACTTTCATTTTTTTATTTCCAAAAACCCCTTCTGGGTTGTTTTGGAATGGTGCTAGAAAGCCTAGATCTCCGATATTGGAATTTTCTAAGTAATATATCAATAGTTCTATGTATAATTAGTTTTACCCTGCAATTTTTCTCCATAGGACTGCGCAACCATGGCCTTTCGACATTTTATGTAGTAGCAACATTTCATATTTTATGTACTGGGTGATTTGAGACTTATTTTACCTAGCTTGAGTGCCTTTTTCCTCCATATCTTGTACTCGTTTTTTTACTTTAATGTGTAATAGAATGGCTCTAGGATCTTCTCCTATTGATGTATTGATATTTTACTGCATTTTCCAGTTTTATGTTCTATATTCATGTTTTTCCTAATTTGGAATATTACAAGGGATGACTAGTTTCATTACCTTATGATAGACTTCATCAGCTCCAGTGTGTTTAGAAAAGGTGGGCCTCACCACAAAGATGTGTTTGATTTCATACTGAATGTAAATTTCATTACTTAAAGTTCCCAACAATGCCCTTCATGTCAATGTTCCTTTAATATTTGAAAACTTGGTAGTATCTCTAGCAATTTCCTTCACTCTTATCCAATAATCCTCTTTAGTCATCAATTTATCATTAATCACGAATAGAGAAGGCAACCCTTTCTGTCTCAGTGGCTCTATTCTGGTGAAAAATATTTGAACTATGATCTCCAAACTGTGACATTTCTCCTCAAGATAAAGAATCAAATTCTTCTTTGTGAGCACACTTTTCACTTCTAGGATGGTTTCTGTTCTGTCATCTTTACCCAAATCATCCACCTCATACATGTTATTTTCATTCATAAATTTAATGATATTGTTTTCTATTGCAGGCTTGTTTCCCAGCTATGCTTTGATTGTTGTGATAGCCTCATTTTCCTTTTGTATCAACTCCTTTTGCTCAAATATGATCTGTATACCTGGCCAAATCTAATTAAGATATTACATGATGTATGTCAAAATTATCTCTTTTACTTGGCCTAGAGTATTTCCAATGGCTAACTCTTTTTTCTCTTTCTGTAATCTTTTAATTAATCTTTTCGCTCTTTGTGCTTCAGTTGCATGTGAACTATCAGCATTAGATTTCCAAAATTGAAATAATTTGACCCAATATTGCAATTTCTTTATCTCCTCTTCTTGATGGACATATTCTGAATTTCTTTGGTGAGATGCTCAGCTCCATCTACAGTACTTGCTGTAGAAGTTTGAGCTATAGGGATGACTGCTAGAGGCACTATTTCTAAAAGAACCTTTGATGTTTTTACTGGTGCTTCCTTTTCCTTTATCATTTTTTTAACTCTGATTCCATCTGCTTTATTTGAGCATTCTGCTCCATAATAAATTTCATTATTTCTATCTTCTGAGATTCAGTCTCTTCAATATCCTTGACCAAAGGATGTTATGTAGCAGGAATCTTCAATTGTTTCCTCGATGTTGCTATGTGAGCATTTTTCTTCTTGATGATTTCTTCAAATTGAATTGACATTGGATGGATCATATCCAGTTTTTATCACTATATATTCTATAGTTTTGATTCTTGTGTCCTTAGCAAATGATGACACCTTCTCCATTTTCAGTTGTGACTGTACACTTGCCAATGGAACCTGCAGTTTTGATAAACTCATAACAATGTTAGTGAGATTTGATGAAATCATCTCACCAATTTGCTTGTGTAGCTCCATTTGATCTATTGTATGAATCTCTTTTGTATCAAACTAAAATGTATCCCTTTTATAACCTGCTTCTGACTTTGGCTATGGAATTTGTGCTTAAAGGAAGGCAAAGTTCATTTTTCCCTTTTCTGAATCAAACCCTGAAAGCAACCTACTCTACGAACTGGGATTTTGTTTCGTAAATTGGTTGTATGTACTATTTTTTAACATTTCATTGTTCAATTTTATCTTTTTGAAAGTGTCAAAGGTATTCTTCTCCTTCTCACCTATAGCAACTGTACTATTTTGAATTTTTGACTCCTTGTTAGGATTGACCTTAGGATTAAGCTTTGTCTTCTTCCTGTGATAAATTTTAAACTCTTTGCTAGATGAATGAGTTATTGGAGATGTTTTTTCTTTTCTAACTCTTTTCCTAGATCTTTCCTCTGCAATAGGAGTCTGCAATGCCGATGTAGACAGTGTCTTTGCTTCAGCCTCCTGTAAAGTACCTTTAATCCATTCAATTTGATTCATATATTTTTTTAATTTCTAGTCTCGGTGTAAGAAAATAAGGTGTAGATTTATTCTCTACCCTCATTTTAGAAATGATACCAACTCGATCATAAGTCCATGTAAAACTGAGATTAAACTGCATCTCTTTCAACAACTTATCTGCTTCCTCCTCTACTATCCTATTATTATAGATAAAAGGTCCTATCTATGTTTTGGTTTTGAATTTTGATTTCCTTTTAGCAGAGACAAAATACACTTCATCTTCATTAATCATTTGTCTAATATACTCCAATGAAAAAATCCTCATGGGGAGGAATTTTGGCAACTTCCAAGGGGGAAGCTCACATCCATAAACTCCGAGTTATGTATAATTTTAATAAAGGTACCAATCCCCTGTTTTGGCTTGGTATGAAAACTGAAATACCTTTCTAATTTCTTCACTAATCCTTGGCTCTATAGTGCTATTGAGTAAACAAAGTGCTGGCTGAAGCAAAAATTCCACAAATTGTTTATATGAATACTCTTTCTACTCCTTCGTGACTAATGAAGTCCAAAAAATGATTGACTATTGATTGCCTTACTAGTCTAATTTCTATAAGGAAAACTTAAATTTTCCTCCCTGATAATACAAGAACAAGTAAACTAACACAAATCCATAACTTAAAACCTATTCAGTTGTGAATTTAACCAACTTCTCATGGATAGAATCTGAAATCAACTGACTGAAGTTGAAAATGATGGAGGGTTTGGAATCTATGGAGAATATGGACATGAATCCTAGGATGGATTCATCTACCCAATCATTTGAATAATAACCAAGAAGGTATGAAATGACTGTGATGATTTGTTTAGACCTTTCAGGGAAAATGGAAGATGGAAATGGAGGGTTTTTCTTGGGTAATGGATCATTTTAAGTCATAAATAGCTCAAGAGTTGGAGCTCTCTTTGCAAGATATAATTTTAGATATATTTCAATCAAGGCTTCTTGGGAAAATGGCGTGGCATTCTCTATGGTTGGGGCTTGCATCATTTTTTCAATGGTTTGGGCATTGATGGCTACTAAAATCTCTCCCGTAGGAGCGATAATAGCTCTCTAGTTTGGCATATACAAGGCTTGGCATCTTCTAGAAAATTCTAGAGCACTACGGGTCTGAGGAAAGATAAAATTTGGAATATTGGAATCCCATAGTCCTATATCATCATATTTATCTATGAATTTATCTTCTAACCAGCAATATAGTTCAAAAAGCTCAATTTCACACAAATTTTCATGTATTTTATGGTTTTTTTCTGCTAAGGGAATGTGATGAAAGTTAACTAGAGGGTGTAATAATAGATTTACTAGTTCTTATGGTCATTTTTCCTTTGGAGGCATGATTGGCTCTGTTGGAATGGAAGAAACAAGAATTTTCTAATGAAAAATAGAGGGTGAGACTAAGAAGAAGATATGCAAATCGAAAGAACATGAATAGATGCAAAGGAAGGCTTTAAACAGTAGCAATATTTATCTCTAGATTTTTGTTCAATAACTGTAAATTCGTAAAATTGTGCAGAGCAGATGGAAAAATAGAATAAAAGTTTCAATTAGGCATTTAGTGGTGAATTTATGCACAATTGAGTTTCATTCCTGTTTGAAAAGGGAGCGGGTACGTTTCCTAATGGTTATAAATTAATTTAACTATCTAACTATTATGGAAAGGCAGGAATTAAGTTGATTGGACATGCCACAGCCTATGTTGGCATGACATAACTAGCGACTGGACTGGTGGTTCAGGTAAGCGAGATTTCAGAGTGGTATAGAGGTGGTAAGTGGTTTTTTTAGGTCCTTATATTACTAGTATAGTCCCTTATTGTTGTTAGTGTAACCCCCTTATTGTTATTGTTGTACCCCTATAACCCCCATATTGTTATTATCCTGCCCTTACATTATTATTGTTAGGTCGGCTAGGATTACATTGTGGCCCCATGGACTCCTATATATAGAGAGGAGGTTTTTTCATTTGTATCATCCAAGAATTGTTCATTTATGTAATGTATTGGAGGTTTCCCCCTCATAGTGGTTGATTTCTAAGGCGTTGATCTCTATTTTATTCTATTTTTGGAGCTGGTTTCATAACATTTAGAATTAGAGCTTGATATTGAAACTGAATTATCTCTGTGATTTCGTATCTTCAATATCTAAAATTCGGCCCTAAAGTAGCCCTCTGAATCTTCTTTCGAGTGCCACACGTCTGACCTGATTTGAATAGTCCAATGCTCTCCATCCCAATGGAATTGGTGTTTTTTTAATGCAAGAAGGAAGACCCATTACTTTTGAAAGTCGTTCAATCAAAGGAAAGTATTTAGAACAGGCTATTTATGAGAAGGAAATGTTGGAAATACTACATGCACTAAAGAAATGGAGACCTTACCTAATGGGAAGACACTTCAAGGTAAAAATTGATCATGATAATCTTAAACACTTTTTGGAACAAAGAATATCTTCAAAAGAATAGAAAAAATGGGTCACAAAGATGTTGGGTTATGACTTTGAAATCATCTACAAAAAAGGGAAGCTAAATGTTGTTGTAGATGCAATCTCAAGAAAGGATGAAGAGGTGGAAGCATTGCTTTTTTCCATTTCTATTATCCAACCAGATTGGATAACTGAAGCAAGGGATGAATGGAAGAAGAACGAAGAAGTTTGGACACTCATTCAAAATTTGCAGCAAGATCCTAGTACATCTGATACATTTAGTTGGAAAAATGATTCCTTATGGTACAAAGATCGCTTATATATTTGAAATAATTCCCAACTAAAACAAAAGATTCTTTTGGAATTGCACACTTCTCCTTTAGGAGGACACTCCAGATTTTTAAAAACTTACCACAGGGTGAAGAAAGAATTTTTTAGGATGGCCTTAAATCTGATATTCAAAAGTTTTTGGCAAAATGTTTGGTTTTCCAGCAAAATAAAGTTGAGAAAATTAAGACCCCAGGTCTTCTACAACCTTTATCCATTCCAAGTTAACGTTGGGAGGATATTTCAATGGATTTTATCACAAGTTTACCTAATTCCAAAGGAAGGAGTGTCAACATGGTGGTAGTTGATAGACTTACCTCGTATGCAAAGTTTTGTGCATTATCTCATCCATTTAAAGCAAGTGCAGTTGCTACGGAATTTATGGAAACAATTCAAAAGCTACAAGGAAGCCTGAAGATTATTGTAAGTGACAGAGATCCCATTTTTACAGGAAATTTTTGGACGGAATTATTTTATTGTTTGGGTACTCAACTAGCTCATAGCTCATCTTATCATCCTCAATCCGATGCTCAAATATAGATAGTGAATAAATGTTTGGAAGATTCGTTGTTTTGTATCTGATAAGCAAGCAAAATGGGTCAAGTGGTTACCTCTCACTAAATGGTGGTATAACACTTCCTTCCATACTGTAGCAAAAATGACCCCATTTATGGCATTTTATGGATATCATCCACTGTCTATCACATCTTCTTTAAGGGGAAATTCTAGGGTTCAAGCAGAGGAGGGTCACATCAAGCATCAACAAAAATCTATCCAACTCTTAAAGGATAACCTAAATTTGGCACAAAATCAAATAAAACAACAGGTAGATCAACATCACAATCAGAGAAGTTTTGATGTGGGAGACTGGGTATTTTTATGGCTACAATCATACAAACAAATGTTCCTCAAGCAAGCTAAGAAGGATAATAAATTATCGCCAAAGTACTATGGTCCTTACAAGCTGTTGCAAAATATTGGTACTATGGCATACAAATTGGAGCTTCCTACTTCTTCATGAGTGCATCCAGTTTTCCATGTTTCATGCTTAAAAAAGGTTATGGGGGACAAACTTCTAGTTCAAACAATATTGCCAGAACTTGATGAGGAAGGAAAAACCATATTGGAACCTGAAGCAGTCATGGAAAAAAGAACTCGATAGCTACGAAATAGATCAATTTCAGAGTATCTCATCAACTGGAAGAACTTACCCACTGAAGATTCTACATGGGAGGATGAAAATTTTATATAGAAGCACCCAGAGCTACTCAAGCGTTGAGGAAAACAATTTTTTGAAGGAGAGGAGCATGTTAGTTACTTATATTACTAGTATAGTCCCTTATAGTTGTTAGTGTAATCCCATTATTGTTATTATTGTACCCCTATAACCCCCATATTGTTATTATTGTGCCCTTATATTATTATTGTTAGGTCGACTAGGATTACATTGTGGCCGCATGGACTCCTATATATAGAGAGGAGGCTTTTTCAATTGTATCATCCAAGAATTGTTCATTTATGTAATGTATTGGAGGTTTCCCCCTCAAAGTGGCTGATTTCTAAGGTGTTGATCTCTCTTTTCTTCTATTTTTGGAGCTGGTTTCATGAAAGGTTTCATGCGTGGGGGGGGGAGGTTGGGGTTGGGGTACGAAATAATATGGTTCTAACATGTAGTGGTGGGGTTGGTCTTTAATACCACCCTTTTCGAGCCCCTCGCTGACATAAAGTTTCGGAAAATGAATGGGGGCGAAGTCACATGTGAGCTATCGGATTAGACTTTGATGCGATGGATTATCGATGAGATGGGGGAGGGTTAATGTATATTGTAGTTTTATGAATGGTGGGGTAGGCGTATAATGATAGTGATGTGATGCCGATGATTTACGGGTTAGGGGATGCAACATGTCACAGGGGTGGTGGAGAATAACGGTAGTGGATAATAATGCATAGGATTTAATCCTATGGTTTTGAGGATGAATTTTTCGAAATACTAAAGATAAACTTTGATAATGGTACAATTTCGAATATGACTTTCTTCTGCAAAACTCTGCATTTCCGTCAAATATAGCGATAGAATATAGAAATTTTATGACCTGTAAAGTTTTTTTTACTATGACAACTAATTTACTCCTTCAACTAGACCTTTATCAATGGAATGAAGGTTTGACTGCCTTATTTTGGTGAAAAAACTGAATATTTTTCATGGGGAAATTTTGACCCTAGACTTGACCTATATGAGATGGAGTGACATGATTTTATACCTATAAATGGAGATGAAATAATTGGAAGGAGTAACATATCATGATAGGACTCATTCAGTGACCAAAAGTATTTCTCAAGAATAACTGAAAAAGAAAAATCTTTTCACTAATGACTTGATCGAAAACTCTCAAAAGAGATATATTTGATCACTAAAAAACTAACTTTAACATTGGCTCCAGCTGGGGATCGCAGCTCCTTCAAGAGGTGTCAAGAACACTGTATATCAGGTAGCCTTACCCTTGGGCTATGGAGTCAAATGGAATTTGGAAAAATGAAACAAACTGAAAAAAATTAACTAAAACAACTAACTTGACTCTCACTTGACAAGAAACTAAAACTTGTGAAATTTTTAAAAGAAAATATGAACTATTTGTAGAAGTCTCATGGCCTTCTCCTCAAGCTTCAAAATTTTGCAACAAATCCCTTATTTGCTGAGCGTCAAATGTAAATTGATATATACAATGACAATGAATTTCTTTCTCAAGATTTCAAGGAACATAACGCTTTAGAAACCTACCATTGACAGGTTCTCCTAGCACTTCCTGTCCTTCAAGATCTTACAGAAAAAATTCTTTGTTTCCTCTGAATGCTACAATATTATAATGTCCTTTCCATAGATTTTCAAATTTCCCATGCTTTCCCTTATCTTCATTTCTAGCATCCCAAATCAGCACAATATCTCCAATCTTGAAGTCATCAACCTTTGTTTTTATGTCAAAAATATTTTTAATTCTGTCATGTAGCTTTGAAGTATTGCTTAAAACTTCATCTCTTGATTGTTGTAAGTGTATCATATGTTTGATCCTTCTCTGAATGTCATTAGGTTCACTGTCAACCTCCTGCAAAATCTTCATTACTGGAACAACCAAGGAAGAAGGAAAAGTAGTGTCAATTCCATAAACAAGCTGAAATGGAGACATGTTAATTGATATTTTTGTGCTCACTCTATTAGCCCATGGATCATTTGTAAGCTTCTTGTGGCAATTGATTTTTTTTCCTATAACATCTTCTTGATAATATTCACCAACGACTTATTAGATAATTCTGCAAGCCCATTTCCCTGAGGGTAATATGCAATAGAATGACCAAGTCTAATGTGATATTTATCACAAAAATCAATCATCTTCTTGGATTTGAAATCAGTTGCATTATCAGTGATAATATTGTATGGACAACCAAATCGAGATAGAATATTATTTTCAAGAAACCGAATAATAACATAATCATTTTCTTGCCTACTGGGAATAGCCTCAATTCATTTGGTAAAATAATCTATAGCAGTGAGAATCCATTTGTGTTGAGCTCAATATGGAGGATGAATTTCACCAATAAAATCAAGTCCCCATTGCTGGAATGGTGCTTGGACTTCAACTGGTTTAAGAGAAAAAGGAAAAAGTTTCCTTTTTCCTTGAAGTATCTGACACTCATGACATCTATTAACTGTTTTGTAAACATCAGAATATAAATTAGGCCATTAGAAACCTGCTCTAAAAAAATTATTTGTTCTAGTTTTCCAATAAATATGGCCTCCATAGTCACCCTTATGGAAATTTATCATAAATTTCTTAACTTCACCTTCAACTAAACAATTAAACAATATTCCACCAAGATCTTTTCAATATAAGACACCGTTCAGAATGTAGTATTTCAGGTCTTTTAACTTTAGCGATCTTTCTTTGCTACTTGGAATGCCCGAAGGAGGATTCAAATGTTACAAAATATATACAATATCAGCATACTAAGGAGATAAAGAAAACATTTTAGCTATCTTAGGTAAGGTTTCAATAGTTTTTTCATCAGAAAGTGCAGTAATGAATTTTATGTCTAAGGCATGAAGATTAAAATCTTCCATCAACTTTGATAGGCCTTGTCATTTTATTAATTTTGTGGGCTTAATCTTCAAATCATACTCTAGTAAAGAAATAATCCATTTTCCTCTATGACCTTCTGGATCATTCTGTGTAAGTACTTCTTTAACATCAGCATTTGGCACATAAGAAATGACATGAGAATGTAAAATGTACACTCTGAAATATTTCAATTCTTTGACTAAAGATAAAGCTTGTTTCTCAAGGATATTGTACTTTAAAGCAACATCCCTTATTGTTCTGCTAAAGAAAGCAATAGGTTGTTATGTATTTTGATTTTTCTTCTGCATTAAAACAACTGCAAGTCTATGCTATGAAGCAAATGAGAAAATTACAAGATCAAGTGTATAGTCTAGGCTAATGAGAATGGTAGCATGAGATAGAGCTAAATCAAATTGATTAAATGACTTATTTGCTTCCTCAAACCATTTTATTTGTTGTGAAAACAACTCCAAAATAGAAGAAAAGAGATATCAATGCCTTAGAAATAAGCCACTTCGAGGAGGAAACCTCCAATACATTACATGAATGAAAAATTCTTGGATGATTCAAATTACAAAACCTCCCTTCTATATATATAAGTCCATGGGGCCACAATGTAATCCTAGTGCGGCCACAATGTAATCCTAGCCAACCTAACAATAATAATTTAAGGGCACAATAATAACAATATGGGGGTTACAAGGGTACAATAATAACAGTAAGGGGGTTACACTAACAACAATAAGGGACTATACTAGTAATATAGGGACCTAATATGCCCCTCTCCTTCAAAAAAGAGTTTTCCTCAATGCTTGAGTAGCTCTGGGTGCTTCTGTATAAAATTATCATCCTCCCATGTAGAATCTTCAATGGGTAAGTTCTTCCACTTGATGAGATACTCTGAAATTGATCGATTCCGTAGCTATCGAGTTCTTGTTTCCATGATCGCTTCAGGTTACAATATGCTTTTTCCTTCCTCATCAAGTTCTGGAAATATTTTTTGAACTAGAATATTTTCACCTATAACCTTCTTTAAGCATGAAACATGGAAAATTTGGATGCACTCGTGAAGAAGCAGGAAGCTCCAATTTTTATGCCAATATAGTACCAATCTTTTGCAACACCTTGTAAGGACCATAGTACTTTCATGATAATTTATTATCCTTCTTAGCTTGCTTGAGGGACATTTGTTTGTATGGTTGTTAGCGGTAAAAATACCTAGTCTCCTACATAAAAACTTCTTTCACTGCAATGTTGATCTGCCTATTGTTTCATTCGATTTTGTGCCAAATTCAGGTTGTCCTTTAAGAGTTGGACAACTTATTTTTGATGCTCGATGTGATATTCCACTGCTTGAACCTTCAAATTTTCTCTTAAAGATGATGTGATGGATGGTGGATGATATTCATAAGGTGCCATAAATGGGGTCATTTTCACTGCAGTATGGAAGGAAGTGTTACACCACCATTCAATGAGAGCTAACCACTTGACCCATTGTGTTTTTTTATCAGATACAAAACAACGAAGATATCCTTCCAAACATTTATTTACTATCTCATTTTTACCATCGGATTGAGTATGATAAGATGAGCTATGAGCTAATTGAGTACCCAAATAAGAAAATAACTCCGTCCAAAAATTTCCAGTAAAAAAGGGATCTCTGTCGCTCACAATAACCCTTGGGTCTCCATCTAGATTTTGAATTTTTTCCATAAATGTAGTAGCAACTGTACTTGCTTTAAATGGATGAGATAATGCACAGAAGTGTGCATACTTGGTAATTCTATCAACTGCACCATGATGACACTCTTTCCTTCGGACTTAGGTAAACCTTTGATAAAATCCATTGAAATCTCCTCCCAACGTTGACTTGGAATGGATAAAGGTTGTAGAAGACTTGGGGTCTTAATTGTCTCAACTTTATTCTACTCGAAAACCAAACATTCTACCACAAACTTTTGAATATCAGATTTAAGGCCATCCCAAAAAATCCTTTCTTCACCTTGTGGTAAATTTTTTAAAATCCCGAGTGTCCTCCTAAAGGAGAAGTGTGCAATTCCAAAAGAATCTTTTGTTTTAGTTGGGAATTATTACAAAGATATAAGTGATCTTTGAACCATAAGGAATCATTTTTCCAACTAAATGTATCATATGTACTAGGATCTTGCTGTAACTTTTGAATGAGTGTCCACACTTCTTCGTCCTTCTTCCATTCATCTCTTGCTTCAGTTATCCAATCTGGTTGGATAATAGAAATGACACAAATCAATGCTTCCACCTCTTCATTCTTTCTTGAGAGTGCATCTGCAACAACATTTAGCTTCCCCTTTTTGTAGATTATTTCAAAGTCATAACCCAAGATCTTTGTGACCCATTTTTTTTGCTCTTCTGAAGATAGTCTTTGTTCCAAAAAGTGTTTAAGACTATCATAATCAGTTTTTACCTTGAAGTGTCTTCCCATTAGGTAAGTTCTGCATTTCTTTAGTGCATGCAGTATTGCTAACATTTCCTTCTCATAAATAGGTTTCTGTAAATACTTTCCTTTTATTGGACAACTTTCAAAAGCAATGGGTCTTCCTTCTTACATTAAAAGAACACCAATTCCATTTATTGAGGCATCACATTCCACAATAAAGGTGTTTGTGAAGTCTAGCGTAGCTAAAACCGGTGCTAGGCACATTGCCTCTTTAAGATGTTCAAAGGCCTTAGTTGCTTCAGGAGTCCATGAAAATGCATCTTTCTTCAATAATGTTGTTAGAGGTGCTGCTATTCTCCCATAATTCTTAACAAACTTTCGATAATACCCTATTAACCCGAGAAATACTCACAACTACTTTATGGTTGTGGGGACTTTCCATTCCTTAATGGCTTTAATTTTTTTAGGGTATACCTTAACACCCTCGTGATATACAATATGACCCAGATATTCCACCTCTTGTGCTCCAAAGGAACATTTGGATATTTTTTCATATAATTTTTTCTCCTGCAATAGTTTGAGCACCTTATCAACATGTTGAACATGATCCTTCCAAGACGTGTTGTAGATTAGTATATCATCAAAAAATACTAGCACAAATTTTCTAAGGAAGGGTTTGAAAATGGAATTCATCAACCCTTGAAATGTAGAAGGTGCATTGGTAAGGCCAAAAGGCATGACCAAAAATTCATAATGACCCTCATGACTTTGAAATGTTGTTTTTGGAATATCTTCAGTCTTCATTCTAATTTGATGATATCCTGAACGAAGATCCAACTTGGTAAAATAAATTGCTCCATGTAATTCATCAATCACAAGAATGGGAAATTTATCTTTAATGGTGAGCTTATTGAGCTCCCTATAATCCGGACACATTCGCCATGATCCATCCTTCTTGTGTACCAATACTACAGGAGCAGAGAAAGAACTTCGACTAGGTTGAATTATACCCGCCTCTAACATTTCTGCAATCATACGTTCAATTTCGCTCTTTTGGACGTAAGGATATCTATAAGGCCTGATGTTTGGAGGAACACTTCCTGGAATCAAATAAATAGCATGATCATGATCACGAATAGGTGGGAGTCCTTTGGGAGTTTCAAACACCTTGGAATGATTGTCCAAGACTTGTTGGAGATCTGCAGAAATAGATGATTTTGATGTTGGAACTTCTAGTGAGCATAATTGTGCAATGACGCCTCGTTGCTCTTTTTTTAGAAGATTTGTCATGACATTAGAGCTTATTATCTTTCCCGGCTTCCCCGCAATACCCCATAATTCAACTTCCTTTCCTTCTGAAAAAAAATTCAAGAAAAGTTCTTGAAAATTAAAAGCTACCATCCCCAAAGATTGTAACCATTGTACTCCTAGTACAACATCAACACCTCCCATAGGAATGGAAAGCATTGGAATAATCAATACATATTCCCCTATGGTTAGCTTGATATTATGGCATTTTCCAAAGCAATTTATAGTTCCTCCATTTGCAACCATCACTTGACATTCCGGTGCTGGGTATAGGAAACAATTTAATTCCTTGGCTACCTTACAATGAATAAAACTATGGGTGCTACCTGAATTAATCAACACTATTACCTTTTCTTCTTGATTTGTCCTTGTATCTTGAGAGTTTGAGGAGTGGTAATTCCTGCCAGTGCATTACACGATATGGTCGGATTCATTTCTTCCTCTTCTAGGGTTGGTTCCCGGTGTATATCCTCTTCTTGTTCATTTTCTTCTTCCTCTTCACAATCTATGTAAAATAATTTCTTCTCAGCACACTTATGACCGTTAGTGTATTTTCTATCACAACCGTAGCAAAGCCCTTTTGCTCTTTTTTCTTCCAATTTTTGTGGTGTCAACCTTGTAGGTTGTGGAAATCTAGGCATAGCAACACTTCCTTCTTTATAGAATTGAGTGGTAGGCTTCCTTGTCGCCATAATTTTACATTCAACTTTTCTTGCCAACCCGAATGCCTTCTCCAATGAATCAGGTTCCAAAATGCGAACTTCATGTTGGATGTTATCCTTTAAAGTCCCTATGAAGAGATCAATCTTGTTTTCCTCTGGAATATCAGTTACCCTTATATTCAATTTTTGGAAGTCCTCAATGTGCTGCCCCACTAAACCCTTTTGTTTGAGATTTATCAATTGGCTAAAGAAGGTGTTGCTCTTTGTATCCTCATAATGTGCTATCATTTCCTCCGTAAAAATTGACCAAGTGACAATTTTTTTATGAGAGCAAAGCCATCGATACCATACAAATGTATTTTTTTCTAAATGTAAAGTTGCAATGCGTACCTTTTGTGTGTTTTGCACATTATTGAGATCAAAATATTGCTCCATCTGTAGTATCCATGTTACAGGATCCTTTCCATCAAACTTCCCCATATCCCTTTTTGGAATATGGTGGTTCTTCCTACCAACATTAGAGTTTATGAAATCACGATTAACATTTATTTTTTTCTCATCATGAGTTTCCTCTACTATCTTTTCACCATTAGGAAACATTTGTTGTATCAACTTTTTTCAAACCTTCGATGTCTACTTTTAGATCATTCTTCATGGTTTCCATTTTTTCATCGATCTTAGCTTCCATGTCATCCATCTTAGCTTCCATGCCAATTTCTATACCATCCATCTTAGCTTCCAAACCATTCATCTTAGCTTCCACGGCTTTCTTCAAACCATCCATTTCATTTTTTGTTGCTCTTTGCGATAGTGAAATTTGGTGCACTTGCTCATGGACTTTTGATATCTCATGTTGCATTTATTCATCTTCATGAGTCATAGTAGAGCCTTATGAAGGCTTAATGGGTGTTGAATTATTTTCAGGAGGCATTTTAGAACCCAATACTAATATCTATGCTCAATAGGCCTTTGGAATCACCTAGAACTGATTTTTCAAAAAAGACTTATGCAATTTGAAAAAAAATACACACCTTTTTCTTGATTTTGAGGAGCTCAATATTGAAACTAAATTTTCTCTATGATTTTGGATCTTCAATATCTGAAATTTGGCCTTGAAGTAGCCCTCTGATTCTTCTTTTGAATTGCACAAGTCTGACCTGATTTGGATTCTTGAAGAGAAAGTTATGCCCAATCTCCTATGATGACCTAATTATGGATTAGTTCAGTAGAGTGAACTTGTACAACCTGCCATGTGTCATTGTTTCCTCCTTCAGTTTTGAAATTGATATAGAGAAAACTACAGTCCGTATAATTCCAGCCATGTTTTACAAAATTCCACTCCGATGCTGGAGAGAGAGTTATGAATATTTTCCCACGATCACCTCTTTGAGATGAAATTTGGGAGCCTAAAAAAGGCCTAACTTCCACAGACCATATCTCCGAAAATATTATGAACCAAGCTCTGAAATTTTGTGAAGATATTCCTCTGGATTTCTTCTTCACTCCCTAAAATTTTTAGCTTCTGCACCTTTGTATAACAAAATTTATAGCGAAAATTCCATGATGACCTCTTTAGGTTAAAGTTAGGAGCCTGCAAAAAGACCTAACTTCCACAGATCATATCTCCGAAAATGTTGTGAACCAAGCTCTGAAATTTTGCGACGATGTTCCTCAGGATTTTGGCTTTGCACTCTAAAAATTTCAGCTTCTGAACCTTTGTAGAACAAAAATTATATCGAAAATTCCATGATGACCTATTTGGGGCAGCGAAACCCAAGAATCCAAAGCTCTGATACCAAATGTTGTGAAACCAGCTCCAAAAATAGAAGAAAAGAGATATCAATGCCTTAGAAATAAGCCACCTCGAGTAGGAAATCTCCATTGCATTACATGAATGAACAATTCTTGGATGATTCAAATTAAAAATCCTCCTTTCTATATATAGGAGTCCATGGGGCCACAATTTAATCCTAGTGGGGCCACAATGTAATCCTAGCCGACCTAACAATAATAATTTAAGGGCACAATAATAACAATATGGGGGTTACAAGGGTACAATAATAACAATAAGGGGGTTACACTAACAATAATAAGGGACTATACTAGTAATATAGGGACCTAACATTACTTCAATATCTTTCTTTAACATATCAGTAATCTTCCTCAAATGTTCAACAAGATTTGGAACAAATATTCTCAGAAAATTAATTTTACCATTGAAAGATTGGATCTCCTTTTTTTTCCTGTGATAATATAAGTCCTTAATTACTTCAATCTTTGAAGGATCTACTCTTATGCCATCTTTAGATATAATATTCCCCAATAATTTTCCTTATTCCATAGCAAAGAGGCTCTTCTTTGGATTTAATGAAATACCAACTTTTTTGCACTTTTGAAAGATTGTATTTAAATGCTGCAAATGGTCTCCATATGTCTTTGAAAAAAAAATGATATCATCAAGGTAAATAACTAAAAACAGATCTTTTTCATTGGTAAAAGCAATGTCCATTTCTCTTTGAAAATTTTCTCCTACATTCTTCAAACCAAAAGGCATTTTGGCATACATGAATGTACCCCAAGGTGTGGTGAAATTTGTCTTTTCTTGATCATATGGGTGGACAAGAACCTAATTGTATCCTAAGTATCCATCTAACAAAGAAAGTATGGATGATCTAAATACCCTTCACATAATGTGATCCTTTTTTGGTAGTGGATAATTTTCTTTTAAGGATACTTTGTTCATATTTCTAAAATCAATGCACAATCTTATTTCTCATGTCTTCTTTCTCATAGATACTAGATTAGACATCCATTCTGAGAAATGAATAGGAATTATTATTCCAGCAATGAATAATCTATTTATTTCCTTCTGAATGGAAGGCAACAATTCGAGATTCATCCTTCTAACCTTCTCGCGAAATGGTTTTTGATCTGGCTTCAAAGGAATAGTGTGTTGAATAATGCTTTTATCTTGAACCTTTAAATCAGAATATTCTTAATAATATACATCTAAAAATTGAGACATAAGTAATCCATACTTAGCTTTCATTTCTGGACTCAAGGATTTAGAAAATCTGCACCATCTTTGGCTTTTCTGGAGTGCCAATATTTATATCCTCCATTCCCACCTTTGTTGGTGACATAGTAGGCTTCCTTGCAACATCATCCTGGTCAAAAATTTCTTCCAAAGGTACTAAAAATCTTCGAATAGAATTATCCTTAAGATGTAATACTTGCATCTCTGTATCATGAATTTCTTGGCCATCTATTCAGACATTAACAAATTCTTCTTCTGTCTACAAGAATTTATTGATTTTCTCATCATTTTGAAACAATTTAGAATATTGAACATTTTCAGGGAAAGCAAGGTGATGTTTGAAATTTATTTCATATTTTTTTGTGGATAGAAAGGAAATTTGAACATACTAGAAGAAGTGGCCAGAGCATCAACAATAACATTGTTGTTTCTAGGAATTAATGACAGAGTATATTCAAGAAATATTTTGAGGATATCTAGGACTTCATTTCTGTAAGCTCTCATTTTGGGATGTTTGGCTTGTTACTCTTATTTGACTTGCTTGATAACTAACTCAAATTTGCTATATAAAAACAAATTCTTTGCACCGAGCTTTTTCAAAATTTTAAGGCCAACAACTGAGGCTTCATATTCAACTTCATTATTTCTGCAGTCAAATTCTAGGTTGTAGGAGGACACTCTAACATTTGGAGCGATATTCAATGATTGATTAATTGGGTTGTGATTCCATATTCCAATACTAGCACCTTATTTTCCCATGGCTCCATCAAAATCCATACTCTAAAGTCTATTTTCTTCATCTGGAAGGTGTATATGAGGTTGCTGATTTTCGTTTTCTATTTGAGATACCTTTGCTATATCCAAAATTTCTGTTTTTTCTACTATTTTCTTATTTTCTTCTTGAGGAGATGTCTTCAATTCCAAAATGCTTGGCATTATTTTACAAAATTCCATCTTTGCCAATTCTAAAATATAATATGAATTTTTTGGATTTTCTGGTTTTTCTTCAATCAAAAACTCTGAATATGGTCATCATTATTCATTGAATAAAATAAAATATTCTAAATCTTTATGTACAACATGAATGGGATGATTATTAGTCTTTTCTCTTGTTCTGATCATATAATTCATCTTACTTTCTCTGTAAATTTTCATGAATTGTCCAAATATAGGAATTGTTGCATATGAAAAGTCAAGTTGCAAAGTTCCTCTAAGATTTTCTCCCCATGATCTAGAAATTAGCATTCCATACCTAGGTGGAATATCAACCACAACAACATCCATAAGAACATTCTTGGCTGGAATTTTTTCTAATGAGACCACTAAATCTTTGATAAGACCAAGAAATTTCACCCTCCCTGAATCAAAAGAATATAGTTCATGGTAAGGTCTTGTGATGTCTAGTCCTAACTTATCCATAATGGCTTTATCCATGAGGTTGTGGGATTCTCCAGAGTCAATAATTGCATTATGAAGAATGAAATCATGGATCTTGAGACTTAAGTAAAGGGGAGGAACTTCACTATATTATGATTTGCCATCAACAACAAGACCAAAAAAAGCTCAGAATCATCATCACTCAAGTTAAACATATCAGATATTTGATAAAATCTAAGCAACTTAGTAACTTGAAACTTATACTGATAATTCTTCATTATCTAAGTTAGAGGAATAGAAAACTTCAGTTTAGCAATTTCATTTTCAAGGGAAAAAAGAACAAGATGTTTTTCTACATCTTTTAGTGATGTGTCTTTATTTTCAGGCAGTTATTTGGATGAAGAATATTTCTTCTGCCCTCCTTATTGAATCCATTGATCTTTTCTTTGATTGCTGGTATATGCTTCATTAGCTTCAAAAGAAGTAGAAGCATCAAGTTCTTTTTCTTTGTTTCTGTTTGGTGCAACAAATTATTTTTTATGAGTATTGGTTTGAGAACTCTCTTTCTTTTGATTAGAAACTATGGGAACATTTCTGCTCCTCAAACCATACTACCTTTGAACTTGGGTGAGGGAATTTTAATATCCTCTCTGATAATTTTCAGTGCACATTAATTCTTCATTTGACATGGCATATTTTTGGTCTTATGATGCACAAATTTCTACAGAATATTGATCTTCTTCAGTGAGGAAAAAGGTTGTTGATTTTCCTCAAATAAATGATTTTCTCCAGAATTTTCTTCTTCATCATCTTCATCAGGGCCTTCAGTATAATTCTGTTGGAATGGTGTCCGAAACTGTTGTTGAATTTGTGGATCCTGGTCCCTCTATTCCCTTTGTTCAATCCTATATTGGGGTTGTTGATTTTGACCCAAAAATTTGAGATTTCTTATAAAAGGTTCAACTTGTCGATCAACACTGGACATCTTATCCATAATTTTCTCCATGGCTTTAATCAAAGTATCAATTTTTCCTTCTGATGAAGGGGATGTTTCTTCTTTTATTGTGAATATTTTCTCTGTTTTTACCTTGGACTTTTTAATAATCAAATTTTCCTCTACACACACTACATTTCTTTGCATTTCTTCCAAATTTGATGGGTTTCTCTCCTTCAACTGACAGGCCATATCATGGTCAAAACCATCAGGATAATAGAGTAAAGAAAGGCCTGGGGGCGGTTTGATATTATCAGTAATTGAATGATACATCTTATTAAATCTAGTTGTGAATTCTTGGAAAAAATCATTTGTATTCATTTTCACTGCATTATATTCAGCTAGGAATTGTAGTGGATTTTTCTTCTCTTCCCATTTTGCCATGAATAAATCAATTAGATTTTGTGAGGTACCAACTGTACTAGATCCAAAAGAGTGAAACCATTTCTTTAATTCTCGAGAAAAACTTTGAGAAATAATACACATATTAGCATCATCATTGTCTATTTTTTCAAGGTCTATAAAATCAGCTACTTTAGCTACTTTAGTCACATGTTGATAGGCTCTGATTTATGATGTTCCATCAAATAGAGGTAGCCTTTGACCATAATTTTGAGGTAAATTAGTAAGCTAAACTGGTAGAATAAATGGAGAAAATCTCGCCATGATTAATGGAGGAGGTGGTGGAGGTGTTAATTATGATTTGGATTGAATAAAACTTTACAAAGGTAAAAATGGAATGAAAGGAGCAACATAAGATGTAGTTGTATGAGAGGGTGAAGTAAAAGATGTACCAAAAGCCTATTGATGATATTGAAAATAGTCCTTTTCAAAGGTTTCTTGAAATTTATCTACTAAGCCTTTAAGTTTATGGAAATTGGACCAAACTTTAGTATCAGTTCCAGACTCAAAGGTTTCAGAAAATGGTGAAAAGGACTCAAAATCAAAAGGCTTAAAAGTATTCTCTTAGAGAAAATTTTCAGACTTGGTTCTAATTAAAGATTTTTTAGACTACGGAGAAAAAGACAAATCTTATAAGACAAACCTTGTAGGCAGGGAATTTGATTTAGTTAATGGAGGAAAAAATCTTCCTGACTATCGAGACTAAGTCTTCTATTTTCTCAAAATACTTTCAGGATCGTATACTAGGGGTGATGGATTAGGGTTAGGGTTTGACCTAGTATATCTTTTAGGAGCCAACTTAAGATATTAATTATATGTTTTGGCTTAGGTTTTGACTTCATCCTCTTAAGAAAATATTTCCAAGGGAATATTTGACAATCATTCCCTGACAACAATGCCAAAAATTTTATCACTCTCCCAAACTTCCTGGGCTGAAAAAAGGAGTGAATAAAGGTAACCACAAACCAAATTTTAGCTAGGTAGCTAGCCCTACATAACCAGAGAGGGCTCTCTCCATTTCACTTTTTTTAATATTCAGTTTAGGCTAAGTATAAGATTTTAGGCTAGATATGAGTTAATATGTTTTAAAATTTGTTTAATAATTTGTTTGCTGGACAAAAATTATAATTAGTGAAGATAAAACTGATTTCAAAGAATGAATTGCAAAGAACAGAGTAAGGCAAGATAGGAAATTTTTTTTAGCATAATTAATTTGTCATTTGTGTATTGTGGTAGAAAAAGGCAGGGGTTAGAATGAGCATTTTACTGAATTCATTCATTAGAAGAAAAGACACATTGTAGAAATGTTAATAAACGGAACATGTAACTGATCTTTGTTTATAAATTGATAAGATTTTTACGCAGTAAATGAAATGGAAATGTAATAACAAAAAGAAAATACAATTCTCAAAAGAAATACCACATGAATCTCACAAATATTTTCTACAACTCCTTTGATTTCATTAATGTAGGTCCACAATAATACATAGAGTTTCAAAACTCGATTATCCAATAGTAATACTTCACACATCGAAGTATTTATAGAAAATTAAAATTACAACAATTACATTAAAGGCTATCATAACAGATAGCGTTGTATTTTCTACCTAAATTCTAACTGCATCATGAAAATAAATTCAATTTTGTTGGGATGGCATTAGCTCTATCTGAAAATTGTTGTTGAAGGAGATAATTGTGGGCCACGCTGGCTATCAGTTGACTGATGAGCAAGCAGATATTTGACTTTCTGTTTTTACTAATTTATCCTAAAATTCACACATATTTTCCGAGTGCTCTTCATCAGGGATGACCAATTTCACTACCTTACAGTAAACTTTGTCATATTCAGTGTATTTAGAAAAGGTGGGCCTCACCATGAAGACATGTTTGATTTCATACTGAATGTAAATTTCATTACTTAATGTTCCCAACAATTCCCTTCCTATCAATGTGCATTTAATATTTGAAAAATTGGCAGTATCTCTGGCAATTTCCTTTAGTCTTATCTAATAATCTTCTTTACTCATCAATTTATCATTAATAATGAATAGAGAAGGAAACCCTTTCTGTGTCAAAGGCTCTGTTCTGCTAAAAAATATCTAAACTATGGTATCCAAATAATGACATTTCTCCTCAAGCTGAAGAATAAAATTCTTCTTTGTGAGAACCTTTTTCACTTCTAGGATGGTTTCTATTCTGTTATATATACCAAAATCATCTAGCTCATACATGTTCTTTGCATTCATAAACTTAATGATATTTTTTACTATTGCAGACTTGTCTCCTAGCTGTGCTTTGATTGTTGTGATAGCCTCATTTTCCTTTTGCATTGGCTCCTTTTGATAAAATATGATCTGTATACTTGGCCAAATCTTATTAAGGGTTTCCATGATGTCTGCCCAAATTATCTCTTTTACTTGGCCCAGAGTATTTCCAATGGGTGACTATTTTTTCTCTTTATGAAATATTTCAATCAATTTTTTCACTCTTTGTGCTTCAGCTACATGTGAACTATCAACATTAGATTTCTGAAATTGAAATAATTTTACCTAATCCTGGAATTTCCTTGTCTCCTCTTCTTGAATGAGCATATTTTGAATTGATTTTGTGAGCTGCTTAGCTCCATCTGTAGTACTTGTTGTAGAAGTTTGAGCTATAGGGATGGCTACTAGAGGCACTGCTTCTAAAGGAACCTTTGATGTTTCTACTACTGCTTCCTTTTCCTTTATCATTTTTTCTAACTCTGATTCCATCTGCTTTATTTGAGCATTTTTCTCCATAATCAATTTCATTATTTCTGTCTTCTGATATTTAGTCTCTTCAATATCCTTTTCCAAAGGATCTTCTGTAGCAGGAATCTTCAATTGTTTCCTCAATTATGCTATTTCAACATTTTTCTTCTTGATGATTTCTTCAATTGCATTGACATTGGATGGATCATATCCAATTTTTATCACGAGATCTTCTAGAGTTTTGATTCTTGTATCCATAGAAAATGATGAAACCTTCTCCATTTTCAGTTGTGACTATACATTTGCCAATGAAACCTGCATTTTTGATAAACTCATAACAATATTAGTGAGAGTTGATGAAATTATCTCACCAGTTTTATTGTGTAGCTCAATTTGATATAGTGGATGAATCTCTTTGTATCAAACTCAAATGTAGCACTTTTATAACTTGCTTCTGACTTTGGCTGTGGAATTTGTGCTTAAAGGAAGGCAAAGTGCATTTTTTCCTTTTCTGAATCAAAGGCTAAAAGATACCTACTCTGTGAACTGGGAGTTTGTTGCGAAAATTTGTTGTATGTACTGGTTTTTAACATTTCATTATTCAACTTTATCTCTTTGAAAGTGTCAAAGATAGTCTTCTCCTTCTCCCCTGTAGCAACTGTACTAGTCTGAATGGATTTTTGTGGATCTTGATAAGCTATTGTTTGTTGTTCTTTAGAAACTGTAGAAGTAGTAGGAGTAGTAGAAGTGATTTTATCACGTGCCTGTGTGGAAGGATATGTCTCTTCAGTAAAAATAATTACTTCTTTTTTTGACTCCTTGCTGGGACTGACCTTACGATTAAGCTTTGTCTTCTTCCTGTAATGAATTTTAAACTCTTTTCTAGATGAATGAGTCATTCAAGATGTATGTGCTTCTCTAACTCTTTTCCTTGCTCTTCCATGTGCAATAGGAGTCTGCAATGCTGATGTAGACAATGTCTTCTCTTTAGCCTCCTGTAAAGTACCTTCAATCCATTCAATCTGATTCATATATTTGTTAATGTATGGTATAGGTGCATGAAAATAAGGTGTAGATTTATTCTCTACCCTCAGTTTAAAAATGACACCAATTGGATCATAAGACCATGTAAAATTGGGATTAAAATACATCTCTTTCAACAACTTATCTGCTTCCTCCCCCACAATCGTGCTATTATAGATAAAAGGTCCTATTTGTATTTTGATTTTGAATTGTGATTTCTTTTTAGCAGAGACAAAATGCACTTCATCTTCATTAATCATTTGTCTAATATACTCCAATGAAAAATCCTCATGGGGAGGAATTTTGGCAACTTATAAGGGGGAAGCTCACATCTATAAACTCTGAGTTATGTATAATTTCGTTAAAGGTACCAATCCCCTGTTCTGGCTTGGTCTGACAACTGTAATACCTTTCTAATTTCTTCACATGTTTTTGGCTCAATAGTGCTATTGATTAAACTAAGTGATGGCTGAAGAAACAATTCCACAATTTTTTTATATGAATACTCTTTATGTTCCTTCATGAACAATTAAGTCCAAAAAATGTTTGACTATTTATTACCTTCATAATCTAATTTCTGTAAGGAAAACTTAAATTTCTCTCCCTGAGAATAAAATAACAAGTAAACTAACACAAAGCCAAAATTGAAAACCTCTTCATTTGTGAATTTAACCAACTTCTCATGGATAGAATCTGTAATAAAGTGAGTGAAGTTGAAAATGATGGAGGGTTTTGAATCTATGGAGAACATAGACATGAAGCCTATGATGGCTTCATCTACCCATTGGTCTGAATAATAACCAAGAAGGTATGAAATGATTCTGATTATTTGTTTAGATCTTTCATGGAAAATGGATGATGAAAATGGAGGGTTTTTCTTGGGCAATGGATCATTTTCAGTCATAAATAGCTCAAGAGTTTGATATCTCTTTGCAAGATCTAAATTTTGATATATTTCAATCAAGGATTCTTGGTAAAATGGTTTGGAATTCTCTATGGTGGGGTCTTGCATCATTTGTTTAATGGTTTGGGCATTGATGGTTACTAAAATCTCTCCTGTAGGAGCGATAATAGCTCTCTGGTTTGGCATATACCAAGATTTCCATCTTCTAACAAATTCTGGAGCACTATGGGTGTGAGGAAAGATAAAATTTGGAATATTGGAATCCCATAGTCATATATCATCAGATTTATCTAATAATTTATCTTCTAACCAATAGTATAATTGAAAAAACTCAATTTCACACAAGGTTTCATGTATTTTATGGTATTTTTTTGCTAAGGGTATGTGATGAAAGTCAACTGGAGGGTGTAATAACATACTTACTAGTTCTTTTGGTCATTTATTATTTTCATGCATGATTGGCTCTGTTGGAATGGAAAAAATAGGATTTTTATGATGAAAAACAGAAGGCGATACTAAGGAGAAGCTCTGCAAATCAAAAGAACGTGATTGCTGCAAAGGAAGGCTTTAAATAGTAGCAAGGTTGATCTCCAGATTTCTAGTCAATAACTGTATATTCGTAAAATTGTGTAGAGCAGATGGAAAAACAGAATAAAAGTTTCAATCAGGCGTTTAGTGGTGAATTTATGGACAATTGAGTTTGATTCCCATTTGAAAAGGGCGTGGGTATGTTGCCTAACAATTACCAATTAATTTAATTGGATAACGGTTATGGAAAGTTAGGAATTAAGTTGATTGGATAGGCCACAGTCTATGTTGGCATGACATAACTGGTAGGTGGAGTGGTGGTTTTAATCAGCGGGTAAGTGGGATTTCAAAGGGGTATAAATGTGGTAAGTGGTTTCGTGCAGGGGGGTGCGAAATCATATGGTTCTGACATGTAGCAGTGGAGTATGGATTTAATACCACCCTTTTCGGACCCTCAAATGTTCAGAAATATTTGGAACAAATATTCTCAGAAAAATAATTTACCATTGAAAGATTAAATATCCATTTTGCTCCTGTGATAATATAAGTTTTGAATTGCTTCAATCCTTGAAGGATCTACTCTTATGCCATCTTTACATATAATATGCCCCAACAATTTACCTTATTCCATAGCAAAGAGGCTCTTCTTTGGATTTAATGAAATACAAAAAATTCTGCACTTTTGAAAGATTGTCTTTAAATGCCGCAAATTATGTTCATCTTTCTTTGAAAAAAAAATGATATTATCAAGGTAAATAACTAAAAACAAATATTTTTCATTGGCAAAAGCAATGTCCATTTCTCTTTGAAAATTTTCTCCTACATTCTTCAAACCAAAAGGCATTTTGGCATACATGAAAGTACCCCAAGGTGTGGTGAAGGTTGTCTTTTCTTGATCATATTGGTGGACAAGAACCTGATTGTATCCTAAGTATCCATATAAAAAAGAAATTATGGATGATCCAAGTACCCTTTGCAAAATGTGATCCATTTTTGGTAGTGGATAATTATCTTTTAAGGATACTTTGTTTGTATTTCTAAATCAATGAACAATATTATTTATCATGTCTTCTTTCTCAAAGGTACTAGATTAGACATCCATTCTGAGAAAGGAATAGGAACTATTATTCCAGCAATGAATAATCTATTTACTTCCTTCTGAATGGAAGGCAACAATTTGGGATTCATCCTTCTAAGCTTCTCGCGAAATGGTTTTTGATCTTGCTTCAAAGGAATAGTGTGATAAATTATGCTTTTATCATAAACCTTCAAATCTGAATATTCCCAAGAAAATACATCTAAAAATTGAGACATAAGTATTGCATAGTTAGCTTTCATTTTTGGACTCAAGGATTTAGAAATTTGTACCATCTTTGGCTTTCTAAAGTGCCAAGATTTACATCTTCCACTCCCACCTATTTTGGTGACATAGTAGGCTTCCTTGCAACATGATCCTGGTCAAAAAGTTCTTCCAAAGGTACTAAAACTCTTGGAATAGAATTATCCTTAAGATGTAATACTTTCATCTCTGTATCATGAATTTCTTGGTCATCTATTTAGACATTAATGAATTCTTCTTCTATCTGCAAGAGGTTATTGATTTTCTCATCATTTTGAAACAATTGCCAATATTGAACATTTTCAGGGATAACAGGGTGATGTTTGACATTTATTTCATATATTTTGTTTGGATACAGAGGAAATTTGAACATACTAGAAGAACTGGCCAAAGAATCAGCAATAACATTGTTGTTTCTAGGAATTAATCACAAAGTATATTCAAGAAATGTTTTGAGGATATCTAGGACTGAATTTATGTAAGCTCTCATTCTCGGATTTTTGGCTTAATACATTCCTTTGAATTTCTTTATAACTAACTTGGAGTCTCCATATACAAAAAAATTATTTGCACTGAGCTTTTTCAAAATTTTAAGGCCAACAATAAGGCTTCATATTCAGCTTAATTATTTGTGCAGCCAATTGCCAGTTTGTAGAAGGACATTATAACATTTAGAGGGATATTCAATGATTGATTAATTGGGATTTGAATCCATATTCCAATACCAACACCTTCTTTTCCAATGGATCCATCAAAATCTATAGTCTAAATACTATTTTCTTCATTTGGAAGGTGTAAATCAAATTGCTGATTTTCTTTTTTTTTCCTTCTATTTGAGATACCACTGCTATATCCAAAATTCCTTTTTTTTCTACTATTTTATTTTTTTATTCTTGGGGAGATGTCTTTAATTCCAAATTTTTTGACACTATTTTACAAAATTTTGTCTCTACCAATTCTAAAACATAATCTAAATTTTTGGGATATTCTGATTTTTCTTCAATCAAAAACTCTGAATATGGTCAGCATTATTCATTGAATAAAATAAAATATTCTAAATATTTATGTACAACATGAATGGGATGATTATTAGGTTTTTCTCTTGTACTGATCATATACTTCATCTTAATTTCTCTGTAAATTTTCCTCAATTCTCCAAATATAGGAATTTTTGCATATGAAAATTTAAGTTTCAAAGCTCCTCTAAGATTTGCTCCCCATGATCTAGAAAGTAGCATTCCATACCTAGGTGGAATATCAACCACAACAAAATCCATAAGGAAATTATTGGCTATAATTTTTTCTAATGAGACCACTAAATCTTTGATAAAACCAAGACATTTCACCCTGAATCTAAAGAATATAGGTCATGGTAAGGTCTTGTGATGTCTAGTCCTAACTTATCCATAATGGCTTTAGGCATGAGGCTGTGGGATTCTCCAGAGGAAAACATTGCATTATGAAGAATGAAATCATGGATCTTGAGACTTAAGTAAAAGGGAGGAACTTCACTATATTCTCATTTTCCATCAACAATAGGACCAAAAAGAAGATCAGGATGATCATCACTCAAGTTAACCATATTAGATGTTTGATAAAATCTAAGAAACTTAGTAACTTGAAACTTATACTGATCATTCTTCATTATCTGAGTTAGAGGAATAGAAACCTTCAGTTTAGCAATTTCATTTTCAAGGGGAAAATGAGCAGGATGTTTTTCTTCCTCTTTTAGTGTTGTGTCCTTCTTTTTCAGGTAGTTCTTTGGATGAAGAATCTTTCTTCTACCCTACTTATTGAATTCCTTTATCTTTTCTTTGATTGCTGGTGGATGCTTCATAAGCTTTAGAAGAAGTAGAAGCATCAAGTTCTTTTTCTTTGTTTTTGTTTGGTGCAACAACTTCTTTTTGTTGAGTATTGGTTTGAGAGATCTGTTTTTCTTTATTAGCAACTATGGGAATATTTTTTCTCCTCAAACCATATTGCCTTTCAACTTGGGTGAGGGAATTTTGATATCCTCTCTGATAATATTCATTGCACATTAAGTCTTCATTTGACATGGAATATTTTTGTTCTTCTGATGCACAAATTTCTGTAGAATATTGATCTTCTTCAGTGAGGAAAAAAGGTTTTTGATTTTCCTCAAATAAATGATTTTCTCTAGAAATTCGTTCTTCATCATGTTGGTGTTCCCATGTTTTGGCCAGATTGGCAAGACCAAAAGATGAGACAACATCATAACCACTTTGGGGCCATAGGATCTAGCCCTCCTGGACCTGGAGAGGGATATCTCCAATAACACAAAGAATATTATATCTTTGAAGCTCAAATCGAGATATTAGGCTAGGTATGAAGCACAAAGGGGGTTTAAAATGATTTGGTTGGTTGGTTGCTGGGTTGGTCATGGGATCACAGACTGAGAGAGTAATGGAAACAAAGGAGAAAAATAGCAGGATGTTCGGCAAACAGGATAGGTCAAGAAAGTGCCATCCATTGGGCTATGGAGTCATGAAAGGGAATTACATGCAAACAAATAGCCAATGCTTTCAGAGGGCAAGTCATCTATTCTAAAGGATATTTTTAGATAGATGGTGGAATGAAACATTAAATATTGAAAGTGAAAGAAGGAAAGAAAACCAATTTCTGCCTATAGATCAGGTCAGAGGTCATTTAACTCCAGACCTGCTTGGACATACTCAAAGGCAGCTTTCAAAGGAGGGACAAAGGGGTATCTTATAGATTGGATCAGAGGTCATTTAACTCCAGGTCAACTTTAGCATGCTCCAAGGAAAAATAGAGATAAGTTTACATAGCCAGGGTCTACAGATCAGGGAAGGACTTTGAACCTTCAATGCTTCGACACTAGCAAGGGATCTTAGAAAGGCCAGCTGGTCGCACAAGGATCCTAGTGAATAGGGATAACTCTAATCCCCATTGTTCCAAAATATTATAGCTTAAACCCAACAAGAACAACTAAGCAACATAAAACATTAAAGGCAAGGAGAGAAAAACATAGGGTACCTAACAAGGGTAAGTCCTATGCCAATATTTTGATGCGAGCCAGTAGAAAATGAAACAGTATGAAAATGTAATAAACAGTGTTATAAAAACATCACCAATAGTAATAGACCAGGATCCTGTAAAATTTGCTTGATTAATGATGCAAAACCAGTCACATACACTGAGCTCAATGGCTATTATAGTCCATAATTTCTCCTCCTAGCCTACTACATAACAACTACTCTGCTAATCCCTCCCAAGATTGTTCTAACAGTCCAACTGAATCCCTCAAACAACAATCGGAAACAACCGAAAAAAAACCTTTACAAAGTATTCTCGGGAATTCTTATAGGAGAAGAGAATAACATGAGTAGATGATATTCATTAAATGGATCTCATTAAGATAGAGTGGATAAAGAGTTCATGCCCACTCTTCTTAATGGAAATTTGCATCGTTGTAAGTACTTTGGTAAGGTCTGGGAGACTCTGTCAGGAAAGGATTGACCTTTGATGTTTCTTTGGAGTCCTTTCTGGTGTTTGGTATTCTACGCTGCCTTCTAGAATTGGTGAACTAGGTGGAAAATCTGCAAGGCGTCCATGCTTCATAACTGCTGTCTGACAATCGTAGAAGCTTCTGTCAGTGAAATACATTTAAGGGCTTGAGGAGACATGGAGACCTCTACAAGAAGATGTCCCTTTGGAGAAATGGTGTTCTACTGATGTATACACAGATATGACTCATCGTTGTGCTCCTTGGTCTTCAAACTGCGCTTCTTCCTTTGAATGTGGGATCAAGTGTTAATTACATCAATATTAAGCATTAACCCCTTCTAATCCCTGTTGCTGATATGCTGGCCGATGCTGAAAATGGCTTCTCTGTGATCTCTGCACAATAAAATAAGCCTATCACAAACCCGGGTAGTGGTGGAGAAATGCTGCGGAGGCCCGTGGAGTGGTGGCGCAGTAGTGGAGAATAACGGAAACAATGAAGAGTGGCGGAAGAAATGATCATTAGTGTAAAGTCCAAAGATCAATGCTTGGGTGAATTACAAAGGAAAACGCAGAAAAACAATGAAGTGGAGCCTTCGGATGTGGGACCCGGCATGGGTGGAGGGCGATTAGTTTTGGACCGGGTCGAAATATGGAGTTAATAAAGGCTCCGATGAAGAAATGCGATGGAGGGGCGTAATTAGATCCCAGCTATCGGATCTGAAGAAATGGACGGCCAAGATCGAATCGGCGGATCGCAATCGGGGGCACGGGAGGTGACACATTTTAAAATTTTGCGATTGTGATGGAGCGACTGAGTGCCAACCATCCGATCTGGGTCAGATCGACAGTTGAGATTCAATCGGCGGGGAGAAAGAAGGGCCACAGGGCGATGATGCGATTATGAAATGGCCGTTAGATCAAAAGGAATGAATGGTCAGGATCGGATTGGAGGATCGCAATCGCAAGGCGCCAAAGGGGGTGCGATGAGACTGGCGCGATGCGATGGAGCTCCAGCCGTCAGATCTGGTGGGAGATCGACGGTTCAAATGTAATCAGAGGGGCAGAAAGGAAAGGCGATGAGCACGCAGTGATTAGCACTAGGCTGTTGGATCAAACTATGAATCAATGACAGAGATCGCAATCACAAAGGGAAGTGATTGATAATTGCGATGCGATCTGAGTGGGGAAAGCGAGAAAGCACAGACCGTTAGATCTATTCAGATCAACGGCGGAGATTGTATCCACGGTGCTACAGACCAAAACTCAATCACATCGAGATTTTTAAGTTAACATATAGAAATGCGCTCGCCCGATGGTGCGATTGTGATTAGTGCCCGGGACTTAAGGGCTTGGTCCTGGGCGTGGGGCATATGGCAGGGAAATGGTAAAGGGGCTAGGCCGAAAGGGGCTAGGCCTTAATATAAAGTGAAGAGTGGGTTTTTTCCCCTTTTAATGCATTTTGAGGTTGGGAAAGGGTGACAGTAGGGGGAAGAAGGGGAAAATGGGCCAAACAAGGGGAAATTGTAGGATTTAAAGGGAATTTTGGGAGGATTTAGAGGGTTACTGAGGAATTTAAGGAGGGGAAAAAGATGAGGAAAACAGAGGCTTACAGGGAATGAATTAAGAGGGAAAAGGAGGCCTTTTGGGCATTTCTTCACAAACAGAGAGGCTTTATAATGGGAATCAACAGAGGGGGTTTTATCAAAGGAAAAAAGGCACAAGGAGGCTTCAAGGATGATGTTTTTTCAGAGGAAATGCATTCCTTGAAGGCTCAAAAACATTTTATCCCCCTGTTTTCTCGTCAAAAATTTATAGGGGGCTAACACATCATATTCATCAGGGCCTTCAGTATAATTCTGCTAGAATGGTGTCTGAACTTATTGTTGACTTTTTGGATCCTGACCCCTCTGTTCCCTTTGTTTAATCCTGTATTGGGGTTGCTGATTTTGACCCTTGAAATTGAGATTTCTTATAGAAGGTTCAACTTGTCGATCAACATTGGACATCTTATCCATAATTTTCTCCATGGCTTTAATTAAAGTATCAATTTTTCCTTTTGATGAAGTGGAAGTTTCTTCTTTTATTGTGACTCTTTTCTTTGTTTTTACGTTGGAATTTTTAATAATAAGAATTTCCTCTACACACACTACATTTCTTTGCATTTATTCCAAAGTTGATGGGTTTCTCTCCCTCAATGCATAGGCCATATCATGGTCAAAACCATCAGAATAATGGAGTAAAGAAAGGCCTGGGATGGTTTGATATTATCAGGAATTCAATGAAATATCTTATTAAAGCTAGCTGTGAATTCTTGGACAGGCTCATTTGTATTCCTTTTTAGTGCATTATATTTAGCTAGGGTTTGTAGTGCATTTTTCTTCTCTTCCCATTTTTCCATTATTAAATCAATTATCTGTTGTGAGGTACCAATTGTACCAAATCCAAGAGAGACCATTTTTTAATTCTCTAGAAGAACTTTGAGTAATAATACACATCTTAGTATCATCATTGTCTATTTCTTCAAGGTCTTTAAAATGAAATACTTTAGTCACATGCTAATAGGCTGTGATTTCTGATGTTCCATCAAATAGAAAAAACCTCTGACCATAATTTTGAGGTAAAGTAATAAGCCATCCTGGTAGAATCAGTGGAGAAAACCTGGCCATGGTTAATAAAGGAGGTGGTGGAAGTGTCAATTGTGATGTGGATTGAATAAAAGTTTGAAAAGGTAAAAATGGAATGAAAGGAGGAACAAATGATGTAGCTATATGAGAGGGTGAAGTAAAAGATGTACCAAAAGCTTGTTTATGATATTGAAAATAGGCCTTTTAAAAGGTTTCTTGTAATTTATCTACTAAGCCTTTAAGTTTATGGAAATTGGAACAAAATTCAGTATCAGTTTCAAACTCAAAGATTTCAGAAAATGGTGAAAAGGACTCAAAATCAAAAGGTTCAAAAGTAGCTTCTGAGAGAAAAATTTAAGACTTGGTTCTAATTAATTTTTTTTAGATTGTGGAGAAAAGAAAAAATCTTCTGAGACAAACCTCGTAGGTATGGAATTTGATTTAATTAATGGAGGAAAGACTCTTCCTGACTGTCGAGACTTAGTCTTCTATTTTCTCAAATAATTTCAGGATTGTATACCAGGGGTGATGGATTAGGGTCAGGGTTTGACCTAGTATATATTTTAGGAGCCATCTTAAGATCTTAATTATATGTTTTGGCTCAAGTTTTGACTTTAGCCTATTAAGAAAATCTTTCCAAGGGAATATTTAACAATTGTTCCCGAAAACAGCGCCAGAAATTTTATCACTCTCCCCAACTTCCTAGGCTTAAAATAGGAGTGAAGAAAGGTAACCAAAAACAAAATTTTAGCTAGGTAGCTAGGCCAACATAACCAGAGAGGGCTCTCTCTGTGTCACTTTTTTTAATATTCAATTTTAGGCCGAGTACCCTATTTTAGGCTAGATATGAGTTAATATTTAAAAAAAAAAAATTAATAATTTGATTGCCGGAAAAAATTATAATAAGTGAAACTAAAAATTATTTCAAAGACTAAATTGCAGAGAATAGAGTAAGCAAAGATAGGTGAATTTTTTAAGCATAATTAATTTGTCATTTGTGTATAGTGGTAGAAACATGTAGGGGTCAAAATGATAATTTTACTGAATTCATTCATCAGAAGAAAAGACACATTGTAGAAATATTAATAAATAGAACATGTAACTGATCTCTGTTTATAAATTGATAATATTTTTACACAGTAAATGAAATGGAAATGTAATAACAGAAAGAAATTACTATGCTCAAAAGAAATACCACACGAATCTCACAAAAATTTTCTGCAACTCCTTTGATTTCATTAATATAGGTCCACAATAATACATAGAGTCAAAAAATCGATTATCCAACAATAAAACTTTGTACATCAAAGTCTTTATAGAAAATTAAAATTACACAAATTACATTAAAGGCTATCATAACAGGTAGTGCTTTATTTGGCAACTAATTTCTAACTGCATCATGGAAATGAATTCAATTTTGTTGTGATGGTGTTGGCTCTAACTAAAAGTGTTGCTGAAGGAGATAATCGTGGGTTGCACTGGCTATCAGTTGACTAATGATCAGGGAGAGATTTGACTTTCTTTTTTTACTAATTGCTCCTGAAATTCACACATATTTTCCTAGTGCTCTTCATCAAGGATGACCAGTTTCATTACCTTATGGTAAACTTCATCAGGTTCAGTGTATTTAGAAAAGGTGGGCCTCACCACAAAGACATGTTTAATTTCATACTAAATGTAAATGTCATTACTTAATGTTTCGAACAATGCCCTTCCTGTCAATGTGCCTTTAATATTTGAAAATTTGGCAGTATCTCTGGAAATTTCCTTCAATATTCTCAAATAATCCTTTTTAGTCATCAATTTATCATTAATTACGAATAGAGTAGGCAACCATTTTTGTTTCAAAGGCTCTATTCTGCTAAAAAATATCTGAAATGTGGTCTCCAAATTGTGACATTTCTCCTCAAGCTGAAGAATGAAATTCTTCTTTGTGAGCACCTTTTTCACTTCTAGGATGGTTTTTGTTCTGTCACCTATACCCATTCATCCATCTCATACGTTTTATTTTCCTTCATAGATTTAATGATATTTTTTTCTATTGCAGGCTTGTCTTGCAAATGTACTTTGATTGTTGTGATAACCTCATTTTCCTTTTGTATCAACTCCTTTTGATCAAATATGATCTATATCCTTGGCCAAATCTCGTTAAGATATTCCATGATGTCTGCCCAAATTATCTCTTTTACTTGGCCCAGATTACTTCCAATGGATGACTCATTTTTCTCTTTCTGCAATATTTCAATCAATTTTTTGGCTCTTTGTGCTGTAGGTGCATGTGAACTATCAACATTAGATTTCTGAAATTCCAATAATTGTACTTGATCCTAGAATTTATTTATCTCCTCTTGTTGAATGGGCATATTCTGAACTTCTTTGGTGATCTGCTCAGCTCCATCAGTAGTACTTGCTGTATAAGTTTGAGTTATAGGGATTGCTACTAGAGGCACTGCTTCTAAAGGAACCTTTGATGTTTTTACTGATGCTTCCTTTTACTTTATCATTTTTTCTAAATATGATTCAATCTTCCTTATTTGAGCATTCTGCTCCATAACAAATTTCATGATTTATGTCTTCTGAGATTCAGTCCCTTCAATATCCTTTTCAAAAGGATCTTCTGTAGTAGGAATCTTCAATTGTTTCCTCAATGTTGTTATGTCATCATTTTTCTTCTT
Source organism: Pinus albicaulis (assembly GCA_034641835.2). NCBI lineage: Eukaryota > Viridiplantae > Streptophyta > Pinopsida > Pinales > Pinaceae > Pinus > Pinus albicaulis. The sequence goes on along the minus strand of CM076582.1, from coordinate 530,864,608 downwards.
GATGATTTCTTAAATTTCATTGACATTGGATTGATCATATCCAATTTTTATCACCAGATATTCTAGAGTTTTGATTATTGTATCCTTAGCAAATTATGACACCTTCTCCATTTCTAGTTGTGACTGTACATTTTCCAATGAAACATGCAGTCTTGATAAACTCATACCAGTGTAAGTGAGAGTTGATGAAATCATCTCACCAGTTTTCTTGTGTAGCTCTATTTGATATATTAGATGAATATCCTTTGTATCAAACTCAAATGTAGCCCTATTATAATTTTCTTCTAACTTTGGCTCTGGAATTTGTGCTTGAAGGAAAGAAAAGTGCATTTCCCCCTTTTCTGAATCAAAGGCTGAAAGAAACGTACTCTGTGAACTAGGAGTTTGTTTCCAAAATTGGTTGTATGTATTGGTTTTTAACATTTTATTCTTCAATTTTATCTCTTTTAAAGTGTCGAAGACAATATTTTCCTTCTCCCCTGTAGAAATTGTACTAGTCTAAATGGCTTTTTGGTGATCTTCATAAGTTGTTGTTTGCTAATCTTTAGAAAATATAGAAGTAGTAGGAGTAGTAGAAGTGCTTTTATCACCTACCTATGTTGAAGGAGATGTCTCTTCAGTAATTATACTTACTTATTTTTTTGACTCCTTGCTAGGATTGACCTTAGGATTAAGCTTTGTCACCTTCCTGTAATGAATTTTAAACTCTTTTCTAGATGAATCAATCATTAGAGATGACTAGTATTCTCTAACTCTTTTCCCTGCTCTTTCCTATGCAATATGAGTCTGCAAAGCTGATGTAGACAGTGTCTTCTCTTCAGCCTCCTGTAAAGTACCTTCAATCCATTCAATATGATTCATATATTTTTCAATCTCTGGTCTAGGTGTATGAAAATAAGGTGTATATTTATTCTCTACCCTCAGTTTAGAAATGACACCAATTGGATCATAATACCATGTAAAACTAAGATTAAATTGCATCTCTTTCAACAACTTATCTGCTTCCTCCCTTGTTGTCCTGCTATTATAGATGAAAGGTCCTATCTGTGTTTTGATTTTGAATTGTCATTTCTTTTTAGGAGAGACAAAATTCACTTCATCTTCATTAATCATTAGTGTAATATACTCTAGTGAAAAAATCCTCATGGGGAGGAAATTTGGAAAATTATAAGGGGGAAGCTCACATGCATAAACTTTGATTTATGTATAATTTTGATAAAGGTACCAATCCCTTGTTCTGGCTTGGTCTAACAGCTGAAATACCTTTCTAATTTCTTCACTAATCCTTGGCTCTATAGTTCTATTGAGTAAAATGAGTGTTGGCTGAAGAAACAATTCCACAAATTGTTTATATGAATACTCTTTATGTTCCTTCATGATTAATGAAGTCTAGAAAATGATTTACTGTTGATTTCCTTCCTAATCCAATTTCTATAAGGAAAACATAAATTTGTCTCCCTGAGAATACAAGAAAAAGTATACTAACACAGAGCCATAACTGAAAACCTCTTCAGTTGTGAATTTAACCAACTTCTCATGGATAGAATCTGCAATAAAGTGACTGAAGTTGAAAATGGTGCAGGTTTTGGAATCTATGGAGAACATGGAAATGAATCCTATGATGGATTCATCTACCCATTGGTCTGAATAATAACCAAGAAGGTATGAAATGACTATGATGATTTTTCTTATACCTTTCAGGGAAAATGGATAATGGAAATGGAGGGTTTTTTCTTGGGTAATGGATCATTTTCAGTCATAAATAGCTCATGAGTTTGAGATCACTTTGAAAGATCTAACTTTTGATGTATTTCAATCAAGGCTTCTTGGGAAAATGGTGTGGCATTCTCTATGGTTGGGGCTTGCATCATTTTTTCAATCATTTGGGCATTGATGGTTACTAAAATCTCTCCTGTAGGAGCGATAATAGCTCTCTGGTTTGGTATATACCAAGCTTGGCATCTTCTAATTTTTTTCGGAGAACTATGGGTGTGAGGAAAGATCAAATTTGGAATATTGGAATCCCATAGTCCTATATCATCAGATTTATCTAATAATTTATCTTCTAACCAACAGTATAATTGAAAAAGCTCAATTTTACATAAGGTTTCATGTATTTTATGGTATTTTTCTGCTAAGGGTATGTGATGAAAGTCAACTGGAGGGTCTAATAATAGAATTACTGGTTCTTCTAGTCCTTTTTTCTTTGGATGCATGATTGACTTTGTTGGAATGGAAGAAATAGAAATTTTCTGATGAAAAATAGAGGGCGAGATTGAGGATAAGCTCTGCAAATCAAAAGAACGTGAAGAGTTCCAAAGGAAGGTTCTAAATAGTAGAAAGGTTGATCTCCAGAGTTTTGGTCAATAAATGTAAATTTGTAAACCTCTCCAGGGTAGATGGAAAAATAGAATAGAAGTTTCAATCAGGAATTTAGTGGTGAATTTATGCACAATTGAGTTTGATTCCTGTTTGAAAGGACGTCGGTACGTTCCCTAACGGTTATCAATTAATTTAATTGGCTAACGGTTATGGAAAGGTGGGAATTAAGTTTATTGGATAGGAAAAAATCTACGTTGGCATGACATAACTGGTGGGTGGTGTGGTGGTTTCAATCAGTGGGTAAGAAGGATTTCGGAGGGGTATAAAGGTGGTAAGTGGTTTTGTGTGGGGGTGGGAGGGGGGGGGGGGCGTGTGCTAAATCATAAGGTTATGACACATAGCAGTGGGGTTGGGCTTTAATACCCCCCTTTTGACAACCCTCCCTGATGCTAAGTCTTAGATGATGAGGGGGGGCCGAAGTCACATGTGAGCCATTGGATTAGACTATGTTGTGATGGATTATCGATGAGATGGGGGAGGTTTAATGTATATCAAAGTTTAATGAATGGTGGGGTAGGGGTATAATGATATTGATGTGACATGGATGATTGATGCGGTAGGGGGTGGAAGGTGTCACAAGGGTAGTGAAGAATAACAAATAAAATTTAATCCTATGGTTTTGAGGATGAATTTTTTGAAATACTAAAGATAAACTTTGATAAAGAAATGATTTTGAAAATGAATTTATTTTGCAAAAATTTGCATTTCCTTCGAATACAACAACATAATAGAGAAATTTTATGAATTTTAGAGTTTTTTTCGAACTATAAAAACTGGCTTACTCCTTCAACTAGACCTTTATGGAGGAACGAAGGTTTGACTGCCTTATTTTGGTGAAAAACCTTAAGATTTTTCACAGGGTAGTTTTGACCCTAGACTTGACCTATATGAGATGGATTGACATGATTTTAGACCTCTAAATGGAAATGAAAGAATGTGAAGGAGAAACATATCATGATATGACTCATTTAGTGACCAAAATTATTGTTGAAGACTAATTGAAAAAAGAAATTTTTTTTACTAATGACCTGATGGAAAACTCTCAAAGGAGCTATCTTTGATAACTGAAAAAATGACTCTAACATTATCAAAGATAAATGAGAGTTGGTTATGGCAAAAAAGGCTTGAAAATTTGAACTTTGATCAGACAACCAAGTTGTACAAGAAGAAAATTTTTAAGGACTTTGCTAGGTTTTCGAAACCAAATAATACAATCTATAAATATTTTCAACTGGGAAAGAAATCAAGAGTTCCATTCAAGGAAAAGGAGATATCATCTTTAAAGCCATTGTAGATGTTACACATGGATTTGTGTGGACCATCCAGATGCAGTCAGCCACATGTAAATTATATTTTATGTTAATAATTGATGATTAGAGAACGATGATGTGGGTTTTCCTCCCTAAAGATAAATCTGGAGCTTTTTAGAAATATAAAGAGTTCAAATTTATGGCTGAGAATGAGACTGATTATAAAATCAAAAGCATAAGGTTTGAAAATGGAGGTGAGTTCACTTCAAAATAATTTGATTAATTCTACAAAAATGATGGGACCAAAAGGAAATTTACAATAGTAGATACTCCCCAACAAAGTGGTGTAGAAAAAAGATCATACAAATGAATACAACAATTAGTCAGAGTAATGATGACTGAAAATGATATTCAATAGCTGTTTTGGGAGGAAATTATTCATGCAATAATAGTTATCCTCAACAAAGCTCATTTTAGACTGAATAATGATGAAAATCCATATGATATGTGGTATGGAAGACATGCGTCAATCAACCAATTTTGAGTTTGTGGTAGAATATGCTACATCAAGAGAAATGATGAAAAACTTGGCAAGTTTGATGGAAGAGAAAATGAAGCCATTTTTCTAGGATACTCACAAAATAGCTAAGGATACAGATGCTGAAATATAGTGACTGTATCGATGTAAAGGTGGATGAGAATGTAGATCAAGAAGGGAAACAACCCACAAAAACTAGTGTTAATGAACTAGTGAACATTAATGAGGAGCATGATGAGGCAGCTACAAAAGAAAAATCTAGTCCTGAAGCTAAAGATCACCCAATGTATATACCAAAACACCACCCATCTGATCATATCATTGATGAATTAAATTATGGATTATATTCAAGAAGGAAATTGCGAGATTCCCTCACATAGGCACATGCGTCCCCAATGTCCATGGAGGAACCAAAATATGTTGTTCAAGTCACTCAAGATAAAAATTGGTTAAAGGAAACGAATGAATGATTGGATCAAATAGAGAAAAATAAAACTTGGGAACTTATTCTAAGGCTTGCTAATAATAATTTCATCGACACAAAATGGGTTTCCAGGAATAAATTAAATGACCATGGAGAACTCGTAAGAAACAAGACTGGGTTGTTAAGCAAAGGATATGCTCTAATAGAAGGCTTGGATTTTGATGAAAATTTTTCTCTTGTTTCTAAATTAGAAGCAATAAGATTTTTTTTCAAATTTTCTTGCTTTAAGAAATTCAAAATCTATCAAATGGATATCAAATCTATTTTTCTAAATGGAGAGCTACAATAAGAATTCTACATACAGTAGTTAGAAGGTTTTTAGCTAATAGAGAAACCCGATTATGTTTGCAAACTTAAGAAGGATTTTTATGGTGTCAAGAAAGGCCATAGATCTTGGTAATATGAGTTAGTAAAATACCTAATAAAGTGTGGATTTAAAAGAGATGTGACTGGAAATAATTTATATGTCAAATAAAATGATTAAAAACTCACTGTAGTGGTTGTATATGTTGAAGATATCATCTTTTTTAGTGATTCAAATCTGTTGACCAATGAATTTATAGTAGATGAAGGCCAAGTTTGAGAGGTCAATGCTTGGAGATATTTCCTATTTCCTTGGATTTCATATTGTGCAAACACCCAAAGGGATTTTTCTCTCTCAAATAAAGTATCTCAAATAAGTGTTAAAAAAGTTTTTCAAGGAAGAATGGTCCCTAGTGAGCACCACAATGGTTTCAGGTCCAACAATGGACCATAATTTATATAGATTAATCATTGGAAGCCTATTGTATTTGATATATACAAGACTAAACATCATTCAATTCATTGATATAGTTTGAATTTTTCAAGCAATCCCTAGAAAAAGTGATTTACTAGAAACGAAGAGGATTCTTAGATATCTCAGAGAAACGTGTTAGTCATCAGTAATTTTTCTCCTTGATTGGTGACTAAATGATTTCCCTATATTTCTAGAAACAAAGTTTATAGAAATTGTGAGTTCTATGAATCTCACTACATTCATTATCCTTAAGATAATTTTTCATTATTTCATCATTTCATCCTATCTAGCTTTTCCTACCAGTCTCAGAATACTCATTAGGAGCCCATGTCACCCATTTTATCTATACCTTGTCACCTTTGATCCAAATCCCCTATTTTGTCTTTACCTAAAAACCCCACTGCTACCTAATCTTACCAATCAAAAAACTTGTTGTCCCCAAACTACTCCTCAACACTGATAGTCTCAAACTATCTCTCTAGACTCTTTAGATAAATCAAGTACATTGGATTTTGGATCTTCAATACATTAGTTTATTATGAACTCTATTTCACATTTGATGATCCCAAGTTCTAGGTTTCGATCCAAAAGCCAAGTCTCAGAAAGCCTCCACTAGGTCACCTAGGGTTTCATGAGTCATAGGGTGGATTTGGTGCCCTACAAACTCTGTTTTTCCTATATGAAGAAATTTCATTCAAAGAAATAAAGGACTAGTGATTTTGTATTAAACTCGTCTAAGAGATCATTAAAGAAAGGTATTTGGCCTGAAGCACAAGTTTTGTAGGAGGACAACTGCCCCTTGCTTACATTTCTGGAAAAGAGTGAAATGGTCATCAACCTAACAAGAGGTAAGGTAATGAAAAGCACCATCACACCAAAACCACTCATAGCCAAGAAGAAAGTAGCAAGGTATGTGTTTGATGGAAACCAGAGTTTGTAACAGTTTTGACCAATCAAGGAATCAGTTCTAGGGTTTCAAAGGCCACCTCAACTCCTTCAAATGCTCATTGAAGACTGTTTAGAAATACCTATGATTTTTGATAAGTTTTTGAGAACTTAGAAGACAACCTTGTTTACTTTCTTCTAAGCAGCCCTAAAGCCTAAGGGTTTGGGAAAGATAACAAACTGGTTAAAGGGTGATAACAAAACCTCCTTCACAACAGTAGAGATTTTTTAGAGGGTTTCAAAACTGTCCTATAAGGTTTGGCAGAGAGGTACCAGTTGCACTTTTTAAAATGGTAAAATCAAAGGTTTTCAAAGAAGATCAAAGGAGGAGACATGAAAACTAACACTCCACTACACCAAAGGAAGAAACATGGTAAAGGGTATCAACAAAGGAGAGACAGAAATATCAAATCAAAGTTTGTCTTCTCAAAGAAAGGACAGAAGCGTTTTTAAGGGTCAAGGAGGCAAGCATGAGGGAAGAAGTTGCCAAAGGAGGAAACTATGACAAACATAGGTCATTATTGATAAAAGGAGTTGTCCAAGTTCAAAAGAGACAATGACCAAAGCGCAGAAGTGGTGTAGGCACCTACAAAAACATAAGTGGCCAGCAAAAGGGCAAGAATGGTTTGGAATACTCACCTCACTCACTGGACTTCCATAATTTGCAAAACTGATCAAAGGACCAAACATATAGTTGGTTTAAGAGCAGTAAGGCATCCAAAATGGTTTCTTTGTCAAGGTATATATTATGCAAAATATAGGCTAGCCATAAAATGACATTTCTGCAAGACTGTCAAAATAGCTACCTACAGGAAAGTTGGTGAGTACAAACAAACCAAGTTTTTTTCACAATGACTGCCCACATAAATACTAAAGGGGCCATTAGTTCTTGATATTAGGGTTTGTATGCTGAGAGGTTGTTCATTGTTTAGAGTGAAAGCCTAAAAAAATGTCATTCAAAGGAGATGTGTCCAAGGATCACTAAAATCTGCTGTTTGCAAGTAATAAGCATCATAAAGAGGTTCATTTTTCAAAATGGTTTGAAGGCACATATTTAAAATTATTTGAAGGGTTGGTGAGAGCAAGAGAGACATCAAATGGCTTCCATACACCTGACAAAAAGAAGCAAACCATTGGAGAAATTTTAATATTTTTTGTGCAAGTTTGAGAAATTTTTCAGGCACTGCGCACCGAAGCCCACACTATGTACGGACAGGGTAGCCACAGTGTTATTTAACATTGCGCTATGCACCTGGCACCCGGTGCTATGCACCTGGGTAAGCGCTGTGCACAGGCCCAGAATGGCCTAACTTCCCGCCTACACGCCAGCGCTGCACTCTGACAGGCCCGACAGGCCTGACCCGACCTGAACGAGTAGTCGGGCAGGGGCTATGCACAGCCATCCTTTCACCCAATTTTCTCAAAAAGGCTAAAAACTCAAAATTATTACCTCCAAAGATACTCCTTTACTCAAATAAGGTTGATTGACTCTCTTCCTCGCATTGCAAGAAATCTTTTCATAAACAAGGAGGACATTTAAGGCTTAAAATGACCAAACCCTAATCTTAGTAAAGATCAAATATTTAACCCTTCCAAGGAAAAATTCGCAAATTGGAGGTTGTCCTTAGCCTAAGGATACTAGGGTGTTTGACCCCTCGAAGCGCAACACCCTAGTGCTATGCACAATATTGGTGCCTCCTCAGCTCTCAAATTTTTCATTTTTGGGTTTTTCACATCACCAACAGCCTACTCACCAGTTTTAAGATCATTTGGAGCAATTTTTCCCCCTCAAAATGTCAAAAAAATAAAAAAGTAGACCTTTTTGCCTCATTTCAGACCAGGCACTACGTATAGAGAAATATTGGGAGATTTTCTTTTTGTATAGGTAAATGGCATCCAATCAGCACCAATCAAGAATTTCTGAAAAATAGACTCATCAGGCTTTCCAACGAGCCATCACGAAGCTAGATCCGGTGTCGGGAAGGGGTCCAAAACTCAGGTGCAAGAGACCCTATTTTCTGCTGAGGTGGCACTGTGCAGAGAGGCTGCCTAGTGTGTTTTGGACCAAAAGTCAACAAAACACACTCATTTATGGAAAATATATATTTTTGAGTTTTTTAAGGCAAATTAAGCTAGAATTAGGTGCAAATAGTTATTTTAGCATTTATTTCATGGGATATTATGTGCCTTGGGCCTTACATGGTCTCTTGGCCATAAATGGGATTTATGACTATATTTGACATTTTCCTACCACATCGAGGGTTTTAGTCCTCATTTGCTCCATAAATAGAGCATGAGGCCCCTATGTATTTTATTGTCATTTTATGAGCTTGAAGAGCAATATATATGGTTTCATGAGATTGGAGAAGAAATTGGTCTTGTGAGTTGGATGAATGACTTGTTTAGCTTGATGATGGAGAATTTTGGTTGCAAGATTCCATAGCTTGGTGAATGGTGATGTTTTCTTAATTTTTAATGTTTTCTTGTTCTAATTTTTTTTCATTCTTCTTGGCTGCTTAAACACAAAAGGTATAGGTTGAGACATGCTCTTGGAAGCAGCTCAAGCCTTGTGTTTGTTATAGATTTGATGTTTCCTTCTTCTGGCCATATTAAGGAATTCTTTATTGCTCCTTAGGTCCCCCAAAAATTGTTTTTAGTTTCATGAATGGTTAGTATGTTAGCTTAGAAATATGATTCATGGTATGCCCTGCCTATTTGAAGCTTTCAAAACCCTATCTTGAAGCATTTCTCTGGAATATTGATTGATTAGGTTAATTCAAAGAGGTCTCGTTCGATCTTGCCCTTTTTCCATGCTTTTCAATATTTTTTAGAGTTCCCAACAGCTTGAAATATGATTTTTAGGTGTTCCCTCTTCATAAATTAAGTTATTTTTTTAAATCTTGTATGTTTTCCCAAAATCTAAAGGTGAATTTCTAAAGTTAGGAGTTCTAGTGCTTCTATGCTTCACTGGAATGTCCATATTATATGTTTATCAGTTTGAGTATTGTTCATAGAGATTAATGGTTTTCCCTACCTCATGAGTTATTGCTTTAAACTATAAATGTGTAAGACCTCTTAGTATTTTCCCCAACTTAATGTTTGTTACACCTCATACATCACCTTAAGGATCCATTTTCCTTGCTAAATCAGGCCTTGCAGTACACTCTGTTTCATCATTTAGACACTCTTGACTTCATTTGACTGCACAACCCAATGGCTTTTACATCCTCTCACTCCTTTTATTACATTTGACCATCCTACCCATCCAAAACAATAAAAAACCCTACACCTCATAACTAGCCTAAAATCAAAACCCTAGAGAAAAAAGAACACATCCTTTGCACCCAATAGAGAGATCCCTCTTCGAGTCTAGGAAGGCTGGGTCCTTGGACTCCAAATCTTGGTTCCATGTTACCGTGTCGTTTGGACTACCAATTTGCCAAATCATGGGACACTAACATTCTGGTAATCACGGTGGGACCTTCTGAGTTATAGTTGCCTTAAAAACTCCTATAGACTCATTTAGACCTTCAATTAAGCTTAGAAAAATTTACCAACAGTAGAATCTATCTGTTTCACCATCCTAGCAAAATGATGACTCAACTATAGGCCACTCTTACAAACTATAGGAAACTCAGAAAACCCCAAAACACCTTTAGATTTGTTTTTATTACTTATTAGTGGTGGACCATAATATTATTTTACCTTCAAAAAACTTAAAAAGTTCCACCTGGCGACTCCACTAGCCTCGAGTGGGCCTATTACTTCATTAGCACTCATTTGACTTCCCAGATTTGTTTCACACGAACCCTGAAATTTTTTTGAGCCCTTATATATTGTAATAAGTACCAGAAATTAGGAGAAGGAAGCCTTAATAAAACAGTCCTAAAAGCTTTCAGTCTCTCTAAATTTTGAATTTTGAAATCTAGCTTCACATAGGATCAATACCAGATCTCATCCAGACCCAAAACCTCCCAACATAGTTGATGACCCATAAAATATTTTTTTGCAAAATTCTAGATCTGGAGACTGAACCACTATTAGGACCATCCATAGAGAAAGCTCTATACCTGAACATCTCACAACTTATCAAGATCCCCAGTTTCACTTGCACCATATAAGGAACCTCTTCAGGAACAGGTCTCAAAATGATATTGACCAAACTGACTTTGAACCCTTAGATTTGCAGCAAAGTTATAGCAAAGAAGCCTCTCCTTCCAACCCCACCTAACTTTCAGCTTCTCCATAACTTCAACTCTTTTCACACCAAATCTACTGAAAATCAGTTTGTTGGTCCAAGTACTTCCACCACACCCCTCCATACCACCACTGTGTAAACCACTTCACTTCATCACACAACCCCTCTCACAAATCCACCCCTTGTAAATCATCCAGTAGCTCCCATCATGGCACCCTGGTATGCACCCTTGGTTTTACCTCAACCTCTAGTGCCTTTTCCAAATGACTATCAGTCCAAGATTCCTCACTTCATAGGAGCTGAATCCACCACTACCCAACAACATGTAGATAGGATCAATGATGCTTTTGATTGCATGGAGATAGAAGAAGAAACTATTAAAATGAGGATTTTTGCACAAATCTTAGGAGGAGAGGCCAAAAAATGGTTCAAAGCATTAACTCCTAATTCAATAAATGATTTACCTTCTCTTTACCCAAATTTTATAAACAAGTGGGAAATCAAGAAGAACCCCCTCCAAATCTTGGCTGAATATAACACTTTTAAGAGGAATGTAGGGGAGAGTGTGCAAGACTATTGCACCAAGTTTAACAGTGTGTACAATTTTCTCCCACCTCACATGAAACCTCCACAAGGCCTAACACTTGTGAAATTCCTTGAAGGCTTTCATCCTGATATGACTTTCCAATTAAGAGAAAGAGACTCTGAAACCTTAGAAGAAATGCAAAAGGTAGTTATTAGTGCAGAGGTTAACTTAATTGAAAAGAGGGCTAGATTGAAATCAGAAAGGAGGGTAACCTACAAGGATGAAACCAAGCCCTCAACCTCCTCTTCTGATACCAAAAAAGACAGTTTAATGAGAACTATAGAGAGGATGATAGAAAGGATAAATTTGAATGAAAGGGCCCCTCCTAGGGAAAACCAAGCTAAAACCCGAAATAGAAATAGACCTCAGAACTTCAGAAGAGACACTCCTCAAAACAAACCAAGGGAAAATAATCAACAAATCAAACCTCCATTTCAAAAAAATTGTGTAGATGAAGATGAAGGAGAAATTATGGAACCTGAAGAAAGCCATATAAATCTAATAGGTTTTGGTAATGAAGAGGATGTTTTTCTCACTGAAGAAGAACAAGGTTTCTTCTCTTCAGATCAAACTGACACAAACTATGAAGAAGCTGCATACTACCGCTTGGGGCTTGAAAATTCCATCGTGGAAATCCATAAACAATATGACCTTAGGAGCAAGAAATACCTAGATTCAACCAAGAAAGACCAAATAGAGGTTGATGTCCGAAAAGTACCTGGAAACATCCCTAAGAAAACAACAGAAAAGGTCAACACCATTGTTAGTATGAATCCTTTGTCGAAGTGTACAAAAAAGGACCACTTTAGCTACACATAACTAATAGCCCTAACAACAAAAGTGGCTGCCAATATCTTCAGATTTGCGGTTAGTTGAACATAAAAGAGATGCAAAAACCAAATCTATGCATGGAAAGACAGTAAGCAGAAAAAATAAGGGTTTGCTCCATATACCAATAGACAAGACAAGAACAATTTTTGAAAGAATTTTTGTATTAATCGGGCACCTGGGAGGAAAACAAGAAGGCGTATCCAATTCTCCTCAGTGGGATGGGGTCTTGGAAGTCCTCAGCACTTCAGATCTAAAATCTCTCTCTCTTGTTGGTGTAGAAAACCCACACAAAGAATGGAACTCAAAGGGAGCTCTCACAGCAAATGGCAAAAAATGGTGACCAAGTGTATAGATCCAGAGTGATCTAATAGGCAACAAAAGGTGAAGAATGGTAGGAAAAACCCTCCTATTTATAACAAAATATTGGGTCATTCTAGATCTTGGTGGATGATTAAAATAATGTTAACCAAATCTAGATCCACCTTTTATGGAATATTTTATTATATTTGTTGGAGGGAAAAGGTATTTGACTTGGGTCAAATCCCTTGATTTGTCAAAAATAAATAAATAAATGATTTATTTATCTTTTTAAGGAAGCGGTTAGAAGATAATCAAATAAATAATGATATATTTAATTATTTAAGGAAGTGGTTGAAAGATAATTAAATAAATAATGATTTATTTAATTATTTGTGGGTGATTTGGTCATATTTAACAAGTAATATTATCTAAATAAGATTTAAATAATTATTCCTAGAAAACAATAAGATAAATAAAGGTTTATCTAATTAATTTCTTTGTTTTTGGGTTAAACATGACTGGGAATAATAATTAACTTATGGTTTAATTAATTATTCCATGAGGAAAATCAAACAAATATAGGTTTGTTTAATATTTCCTTTTGGGGTTTCCTGTTTAGACCAATGTGGTTTATTAAGTTATTTAACATAGTGAAAGCAATTTCACTTAGGGTAAAATTGGTCTTACATGGTGTACTTGGGTCCATCTAATGATAATAGCTTAGATGACCAAAAAATTGTGTAAAAGATTGCCCCCCAGCGTGCGAGTGTCAGCAGCAAATCGTATGACCGAAGTACGTTGTAAGAGCTCAATCACTAGACAACAAAAGGGAAGTCAGAGAGAGAAATGCAAGGTAGCTAGTGTGCTGAAGAACTAGACCCTGAGGAGACGAGACTCACAAGTGAAACAAGTCTCTTTTTATGAGAGGGTACCTGTGATGAAGGCGGCGGGGGAGGCATACCTATGCCCACCGAGACAAAGTACAAAAGAATAGCGTGTCTAGTAAACAAGGGACCGAACCATAGAGTACAGCTGGCATAATCAAGAGCTAGATAAAAATACAATGAGGAATCCCATATACCTGTTGTGCCTGGGATAACAGCCAGGACTTGTACAATGATATCTGAGTACATGAGATACAAATACAACCCAAATGCCCCCTGGAAAAGGGGAAGGGCTCATAAAATCTGACTGATACATGAAAATCAAAGAGGCGCTGCAAGTGGCGAAGGCCAACACCGTCAAATATCTGAAGCTGCATCGAAGGCTGCAAAGAGGAGGTCATCCAGGCATGTGGGGGGCTACCTGCAGGGCCACCCCCTCATGAGGGTTGAGACATATCACACACACTCGGGAATCATCAAGAGCAATTGCTGTATCACTGAACCATCAAGTATACAGATCTCAGTCATGCGGGAAGGAGCTGGCGTGGATAAACAACCAAGTCAAAGGAAAATGAGAGATCCCTTTGCCTGATCCGAGGCACCGAACAAGAGTGGAAGTTGGAACCAAGGTACACCGCCCTCTAGACCTGGCTTCTGGAATGAATGAGCTGATGTCGACAGAAGAAGGTCCGCCATAGGTGAGGCAATGGGATATCCTCAACTAAGGCATGAGAGAAAATAGTAGAGCGACGGACAGACTGACACAAATGATGATGGTGAAATGGAAGGGACTAAGTAGCGAATGGACGACTTCCCTTGGTAGAGCATAAAGGGCATGAATGACCTAGCAGTGACTGACGCAATATCATAAGGGATAGGGGACAGTGGGACTGAAGGCCATAATATGTGACACAAGAGAGAGACCAAGCAATGAATGGTGGAGGGCTATAGCGGGGTACAAAGGGACTCGGGATAGAATCCATGAATGCGATGATGACTCAACTTGGATGCTCTAAAAAAGGGCGACTTGATGGTGCTGCCACACAGTAAAGGCCCAATGGGGGACCATGAAAACATGAGTACAAGATGGTAACTTATGACGAAAATCGACACGAACAAAGACAAGTAAGGAGGAAAAATGGTGCCCCAAGTACAAGTGTTGTAAGTGAGGAAGTTCGATTTGAAGGAGAGGTGAAGTGATCCTTCTTGGACAAAATAGCTCCTGGCGAAGGATGAAAGTACAAAAAAGATGTTGGCTATCTAAAAGAACCTAAAACACGCATCTCAAAAGGGAAATGCTAAAAGTAATATTTCTTGAGATAGAGTGCATTGCGAGGATTAGGAAGAGGATTGCCTTCGAAGTCCTCTAAAAGGTATGCCCCCTTACCAAGACCTTTACTGATGACGTAAGGGCCTAGCCATAATGAGTCGAACTTCCCATGACCAAGGACATCATGGGCTTGGTCACATACTAGAAGAAGGTCTCCTTTGAGGCTGGACTTTTCGGTCCTATTGAGCTTTGGTGCATTTCTTGGCCGCTTCCATGGTTTGCAATGCAACACGGCGGTCTTCAGAGGCACGCTCAGGCATGATAAGTCATTGTTCTAGAGGTTGGGTCTCAGGGAGAAGTTCAACAGCCAGATGAAGGGAAGGGATGTCACACTCGATTGGTACGATAGCCTCCTCTCCAAAAACGAGGTGAGGAGGGTTATGGTTGAGGGGCATAGGTGCCCCCGAGCATGGTGTGGTCATGCCAAAATGTATTTAGAAAAAAGGGGAATCTAAACACATTTAAATGATGTGGTGTGCCATTTGTTCTCGTTATGGTTATGTAGTGTGAGAAAGGAAATGGAGGATTACCAATCTCTTTTGGTACTGCATATAGGGATCAAATGGACTTTAAGTTTCCGAGTTGGCATACCTGGTGTCACTATCCCAAAAAGAGGATTTGAAGATAATGAACTGATGCTCTCATAGAAAAGCTATAGGTTGGTCAACAATAATGTCTAAAGAGACTGGGTTGTTGATGTAAGATGAGGGAACGATAAGGGGTATCATCCCTAGAGTGATCTGAAGTGATATGGGACTCTAGAGGTTCTTTGAAATGTGGAAGAATACTGGGACTAAAGTCAATACGACCAGATCCACTAGGAGAGTTGTGGAGAATTGCTTCTCTTGGTCTCTCAAATGTGGGTGCCCCCTTACCCAAACAGTGGGTTTCAATGTAATGGCCACAAGGTGGGTGTGGTGTGAACGCATGGGTTCGATGTAAGGGGGAATAGATAACGTCAGGGGTGGGGATTTTTTCCATAATGTCGTCATCGCGATAGAAAATGGGGTGACTAGTGGAAGAAAGACCACCTGACGTGGTGAAGTGACCAGAATCATCATCATGAGAAGACAGGTTCACATGCGCATCATCACAAGGGGTGACCGAAGAGTAAGTAGATAAAGGATCTATCGATGTTGAGCCCAAGAGGATCGCTGAAGGAAGGTCAAGCGAAATAACAGGGGAGGATTCAGATGGAATGTTCCCCGAGGGTCTCATGGATGATGATAGGTAAAAAATGCTGGACGAAGGCTCCGTTATCTCGACATAAGGAGGGGGACTGTCAATGGGAGCAGTCATATCTGGTAGTTCTGCTAAAGCGGAATGCGTAAATAGGGGAGAGGTGGACTCATTGCACTTGGCCTCGAATTGGTGGACCGCGGCGATAGAGGTGCGGAAGTCCTCGAGGCGGGGAAAAAGATGGGTGTAATGGCCATGGATATCATACAAAACACAGGGGTGGTTGGTGTGAATAGTCTTGGGGTTCTTGGCCACGGTCGCGGAAGGAACAGAGGCTTTTGGGACCGCAGACTCAGGGAACGTGACATTAACCATGGGCTTGAGATGAAGCAATGCAGGACAGGTATGGGAGGCGTGACCGATAACATCACACAAAGCACACTGGATGGTATGCTTTGGAGGCTGAGGAGGAGCAGGGTTTGTCGGGGCAGCCTAGTCCTTTGATGCCCCCTTACGAGCTTTGCCCTTCTTACCCGAAGCAGTCGCAACAGGAGGTGGTTCCTGTTGAGGTGACTGAGGCACTGATGCAGCGGGAGAAGGCATGGGGGCCGGTTGAACCGGGGTCAAAGAAATATAAGGTTTGGGTTGACCAGGCAAGGTGGGGGCTGGAGGATCAAGGTACCAAATGGGAATCCCAAGGGTCAAGTTAGGAAGAGAGAGGGTGTCCATGACCGGTACCATGTACACTCCTGGTGGGGGAGCTAGGAACGGTATCTGACCAGAGGGGTAAAGGCCAGGTGGGATGGCTCCTAAATGGCTAAGGCTTGGAGGAACCATGCCAGGGGGATAAAGAGGCTCATGACTACCAACTGCAGGTGAAGGGCTAGGAGCAGGTTGCGGAGGGCAAGGTTGCTGACTAGTCGAAGCAAGTTGCTTGAGAGCAGCCCGAGACGATTGCATCATGCAAACATTCGATGAGATGGGGTCAGAGATAGGAGGAGAAGGAAGACCAGGGAAGGTTCCGAGCAAAGAGGAGTCTTTGTAGATGCCAGGAGAGACACTGGTCAAGGAATCGATGGTTTTCTTGTTGGCTACAGAAGAGATGGGAGTCTCAGGTGAGGTCTGAGATGTTGGCTCATGATATGTCAACTGGTCAATGGTGACTATCTTTCCATTATGAGGGAAATAAATCTTGCAGAAAACCGCGGATGGGACAGCAGACATAGCATAGGTGTAGCTTCACCCCAATAGAATGTTGTAGTCTAGCGGGGCGTCGATGACTTCGACGTCAACACAAACAGTCTTACCGGCAAGGGTGATAGGACAATTACGGAAGAGGCCAATGGGCTGGGAGGCGTGGCCGTCCCATGCTCGAAGGGTGATCGTGGAAGGGGCCAGCTCAGGGGATCCGAGTTGCTTCCAAACCGAAGCGGACATCACGCAGGTGGATGCTCCCTCATCAATTATACACCGAGAAACGTTGGCGTTCCGGATTTTGACTGGGATTTGGAAGGCGACGGAAGCAGGAAAAGGAGGATGTTCTGATTGATGGGCGTCGAACACAATCATTTGGTCATCAGCAGGATCTACAGCGCCCACGGCATATAGTAGAGCCTTCTTTTGGGAAGGGCACGACTGGAGGAGTTCCAGTGTGGAAATGGCAGCAGGAGATTGCGCCAAATCATCTACTATGCTATATGAATGAGCAGCTCGACCAGAAGCAGCATTTCGACGTAACGGTCCTTTAGGAATCTTGGTATGGACCTCAACTTTTGGTTGAGGGATATGTAAGGGACCATTGGTTGTCGAAAGAGGCTCTGTAGAACCGGAAGAAGGGGACTCGGGGGCAGACTGAGCGGGAGGCTTGGGGTACTGGCGAGACTGAGTTTGAAGGTTAAGGTCGACGGTTAGAGGTGGATCAGAGTTCATCATGAGGATCTGGTAATTGGAGGAACCAGAAGGGGAAGGTGGAGTGGCCACCTGTCCGTCAGGTGGTTGGGTAGCCATGAATCCCTGCTGTGCATCCACCTGCGCTTGAGGGGGCGGGGAGCGTTGTTGCAGGGGTTGAGAAGGCAAGGGAGGCGAAAGTGCATATGCTGGAGGAGTTGGCGCGCCAGGCTGTGGATAAGGGTAATGGTTAGGTTGGGCAACATTGAGGTAAGTAGGAGGTTGGGCAAAAGGCTGAGGCATGCCGTATCCTGGATGCATGCTACCGGGAGGGGGAGAAGTGCAGGAAGTGGTGCCCCCTCCCCCAGGAAAACCATAGCTCATGTGAGGTTGAGCGGATGGATGAGAGATGGATCCAATGATACTGTTGGCGGCATGAGGTGCCCCCGGTGTATGGGCATCATTGGGTGTGGGAAGATCAGGTAGGACAGTAGGATCATAGCCTGTCTGAGCGTAGATCAGGTCATACTTTAACGCCATTTGGAGGGCATCTTCTTCGGTTTGAGGAAAATGTGATGCGACATCTTTCCCGATAGGGGACAAGAGAGATCTAAGGAACCAGTCCATGTAGACACGGTCTTCGAAGGGAGGAGATTGACATAGGCTCTGTCTTCTTCGCCATTCCTGGACATGGGTAGAAAGGCGGGTCGAAGAGGTTTGCTTGAAGGAAGTCAAGAGTTCGATACCAGTGTCGTAACGAAGGGGAAGATGGAAGTAAGATAAAAAAGCCCGGGCAAGAGTTGCAAAGGTGGTATGGGAGGAAGTGGGTTGATCAACATACCACTTAGAAGCTTCGCCTGTAAGCGTGCGTTGGAACAATCGAAGACGAATAGAGTCATCGGTAATGGAGGTATATGAACACCACATGTGGAAAGATCGAACATGATTGGAAGGATCTTCTCCAGCACGGCCTTCAAACTTTGGGATGTCGGAAGGGAGCTTTGTCGGCATAGTAGGCCAACTAGCGTCATGGTGTATAGGGTCGTTTGTCAACCGGTCCAAATCGGGGAGGCTGAGGCCTACCAAGAAGGGCAGCACGGGTGCAGCCGAGGTAGTTCTTGTGGCGGTTCCGCTAGTAGTAGTTCCGACATTAGGGCCGAGAGCATTGCTAGCGTTAGGCCCTGGACCAGACATAGTGAAGGTGACAGGGGGGGAACCAGAAGGAAAAGGAGAACCCGATGAATCAGGAGAGGAGTCGAAGTGCAGACTCGAAGGAGGACTGGCTCGACGACGGCGGGGCGGAGCAGGTCGACCAACCAGAAACTGAGGGTGAAGGCCAAGAAGTCTCCGGGAAAAGCGCCTTGGGGGCGCAAAGATGACAGGAAGAAGGAAACCGACAAGGGCAGCAAGGGACAGAATCAAGAGAGGTTAAGGGAAAACAAGGTGCAGTGACAATTGATTTTAGAGTCTTTTCCAGGCGGTGTTAACCAGGCGCTTCTTCACTTAGGGTCAGTGTGTGATGTGCGTTAATTTTAATTTTTAAACCCTTTTCGTTTTGAGAGCAAGAAAAAGTGTGCTGCGTAACTGAAAATAAATCTGTAGAGAACAATATATAATGCTGAAATAACAGAACATTTAACAGCTAAACATGCATCAATCTAACCCAAAAAGGCGGGACTCTCAAAACTAATCTAATCAAAACACACTAAAAAGAGGCCAATAGATCTAGGGTCAAAAGGGACAGGGATCTAAAGGGTAAAGCTGCTGAAAAGAGGTGCAGATCACAGCCAAGAGACAGAGGCAAGGTGGCTGGAAAAAAGGGAAGAAATCAGAAAAAAGCGGAAAGGACAAGGAGGAGGTCCTAAAGAGAGGTCCAAACAAAACGAAAAGAGGTGATTTGAAAGGAAGGAAGGCTGATTTAAAGGGATCGGGGGATGAGGTATCAGATCTGAAAAAGGGAAGGCTGAAACTCTGAAAAAAGCAGACACCTGAAACAGCTAAAACTCTTCCACCAAAAGTGGAGGGTACTGAAGCCCTAGGGGGCTAGGCTCCCACTTAGATGATCAAAATCAGATTAGAAACAGGTCGAAATGGGCTGAGACAGAGGCTGGAAAACCCTGACAGAAGCTTCAGAAAAACCCAGAATTTTTTTTGAAAAACAGCATAAAAATGTCCAGGTCGCAGTTTTTGACCTGTTTTTTGCTCCGGTCGCAGTTTTGAGGCTTTTTTCTGCGACCTGAAGCTCCAGGTCGCAGTTTTTGGGCCAAAAAGTGCGACCTGCACTTCCGGCGCTCTCAGCAGTAGATTTCAGAAAAAAAAATGTCGTCTCAGCTGCGGCTGATGTCTGTCACCTGCACAATAGGGCCAGAAACACGCGGAAGTTAGAAATTTTAATGTTTTAGGGTGTTATAGGGGAAAAACACCATGAAAATAGGAAAAAAAAAAAGCTGAAAAGAAACCCTAGGGTCTGAAGTAGCTGGATATGCAGGAATATGAAAAACGACAGCGGTCGTAATTTAAAACCCATGTGGAGTCGCCATTTGTTAGTATGAATCCTTTGTCGAAGTGTACGAAAAAGGACCACTTTAGCTACGCATAACTAATAGCCCTAACAAAAAAAGTGGCTGCCAATATCTTCAGATCTGCGGTTAGTTGAACAAGAAAAGAGCTGCAAAAACCAGATCTATGCATGGAAAGACATTAAGCAGTAAAAATAAGGGTTTGCTCCATATACCAATAGACAAGACAAGAACAATTTTTGAAATAATTTTTGTATTAATCGGGCACCTGGGAGGAAAAAAAGAAGGCGTATCCAATTCTCCTCAGTGGGATGGGTTCTTGGAAGTCCTCAGCACTTCAGATCTAAAATCTCTCTCTCTTGTTGGTGTAGAAAACCCACATAAAGAATGGAACTCAAAGGGAGCTCTCACAGCAAATGGCAGAAAATGGTGACCAAGTGTATAGATCCAGAGTGATCTAATAGGCAACAAAAGGTGAAGAATGGTAGGAAAAACCCTCCTATTTATAACAAAATATTGGGTCATTCTAGATCTTGGTGCATGGGTTAACCAGATCTAGATCCACTTTTTATGGAATATTTTATTATATTTGTTGGAGGAAAAGGTATTTGACTTGGGTCAAATCCCTTAATTTGTCAAAAATAAATAAATAAATGATTTATTTATCTTTTTAAGGAAGCGGTTTAGAAGATAATCAAATAAATAATGATTTATTTAATTATTTAAGGAAGTGGTTGAAAGATAATTAAATAAATAATGATTTATTTAATTATTTGTGGGTGATTTGGTCATATTTAACAAGGAATATTATCTAAATAAGATTTAAATAATTATTCCTAGAAAATAATAAGATACATAAAGGTTTATCTAATTAATTTCTTTGTTTTTGGGTTAAACATGACTGGGAATAATAATTAAATTATGGTTTAATTAATTATTCCATGAGGAAAATCAAACAAATATAGGTTTGTTTAATATTTCCTTTTGGGGTTTCCTGTTTGGACCATAAACAACCTAATAAATGTGGTTTATTAAGTTATTTAACATAGTGAAAGCAATTTTACGTAGGGTAAAATTGGTCTTACATGGTGTACTTGGGTCCATCTAATGATAATAGGTTAGATGACCAAAAAATGGTGTAACAACCATTGCTAGGAAAGCTGAAACCAACAAAAGAAAATTTAGCCAACCAAATAAAGACCTTACCTATCCTATTACCCCCACCAGTTACCCTGAGAATACCATTTTGTCTAAACTTTAAACTCAGGATCAATAGATTAAAAATGTGGAAAAATTCATAGCCGATAAGGCTGATGTGAATATGTCCAAAGCACTAGAGCCTTTCATTTTTGAGGGAGAAATTGCGAAAATCAAGATAAATATTCCCCTCACTGAACTAGTTACTCAACCCATGTATAGATCTTAGGTTTTAAAAATACTAAACATAGGAAATGATGCTGACACTTTGCACTTATATGATGACACATCTAAGTTATTGTTTGGACCAAAAATAGAAGGAAAACATCAAGAAGGAGCCATTCCCCCTTTCTATGTCAGTTTTAATATACATGACAAAATCTTACATAATGCCATGCTTTATTCTAGTGCCTCTCACAATCTCATGCCCAAAGTTGTGATGGAGAGGTTAGGCCTAGAAATAACTAAACCTTACAAAGACCTATACTCTTTCGATTCAAGTAGGGTCAAATGTTTGGGCCTAATCAAAGACCTTTGTGTCAACCTGGCACAAGTCCCAGCTAAAAATCTAGTCATAAACATAGTAGTACCAGACATTCCTCCAAAGTATGGCATGCTTTTGTCCAGATCTTGTGGAGCCAAGCTTCAAGGGAACCTTCACCTAGATATGTCCTATGCTACCATCCCTATTTTTAAACAAACAAGGAGATTATACCAAGAGTCACATATGAAATATATGGTTAGAAGTCAAGTCAAACCAGATAATACTCCTCTTTATTCTATTCACTCACATATTGATTCTTTTATCTTGTATAATGAGGAAGACACTAATGAATAGGATTGTGAAGTTGAAACACATCAAATCACACTACAACAACCAAACCAATTTTTACATGGAGAAATCAGTATTCAAAACTATGGAAACCTTGAACAAACACATGATGACAAAACCCAACTTGACCTTCTACAAAATGAAGATGAAACCTCAAAACCAAGATTCAGTTTAGAATGTGAATCGGGTTACTCAAAGAGAGGTCAAAACTCAAAAACACAAGTTTTCCATTATACCAACCCCAAAGCTCTAAAATACCCTCACAGAATAATAAGCTTGGGAAATTTGAATCAAGGGAGTCTTATGTTTTTACCTTATCTAGACACCTCATTATTAGAAAGCCTTGTCCCTCCAAAAAATTTGTTGACTCTCGCTGATGTTTCCATCCGTCCTAAAGGTATTTCTGTTGAAACTGATATATAGGGATACAATATAGGCAGCCTAAGAAAGCCCAAACTGGTTAATTTATCCAAGGCCTTGCCATTACATACAAAACTGAAATACTTAAGGTTGTGCAAAAAGTTTCAAGATGCTCTTGTATATAGGAGTAAAAGCTCAAAACCTAATGATATAGACATTGTCCAAAAGAGGACTTTTCCCAGGAAGAATTATGAAAATTTTGGGCAGATTCTAGCTCTTACAAAGAAAGCCAAAGGAGGCAGAATGTGTATAGACATCAGACACCTAGGAAAAGCATCCATGGTGTTAGTGCTCGAATCTGCCTCAGGATGAAAGAAGGCAAGGTTCAAGGCAACATCAAACCAAGCTCAGCCTCGTATCTAGCCCTACGAGGAGAGGAGAGGGCTCTCTCCAGTCAATCTCGATAAAATGAGAAATAGGGTGCGAGATGAATTAAAATGGGAACTGATTTTAGGCTAGTAAATAGATAGGAAATGGGTTTTTTGATTAATGACTGGGTTTTCTGGGCAGCGTGGGATCAAGAACAGCATGAGCAGAGAGATTAAATCCGAGACACAGATTATCTCAAGAGGCAAGACAGGCAATAAATTTAGCATTCAATTTTTAAATTATATGGAATGGAATGAATGTTAAGAAAGCTGAAAAGGGCATTAACGTATGAATCCTTTTCAGATAGAGGAAGAAACACAAAACATGAACGCTTCTCCAGGGCAGAGCAATAAGCTGAATTCTACCCTTCTACTTAAAAGCATTCAACAGGCGATGATAATGAATGAACAATAAACATGACAAGAGACATATGAAACAGAGAAAAAAAACATATGCCAAATTCACACCACAAGAATCTCAGGAGTCAAAGCTGTATCTTTTCATTAAATCCCTGTCAAAAACTGTAGAGTGAAGTTTTCCTTCACACCTCTCCCACTGTTTACCAGAACTCTCCCCTTTACAAATGATTTTCAATACAATATATACACTCAGAGGTGTGATAACAGATTGGTGAAAAATAGGGCACTGTTTAACATCAATAACAAACAAAAGCAAAGAACCAATCATCTATTTTGAAGACAACACAACGCTCCCCTTGAATCTGTTGATGACCAAAAAAGGTGAAATCTGTAGGTGTAACTCCTTTAAATCGCAACTGAAAATAAAAATAGGCCTCAAATCCTATTTTTCTGCTTATGGTCAATATATATGTTCTAATTTTGGTTTTCAGTCTTTGACTGCCATTTTCCATCTGTCATTTGAATAAAAACCAATTTTCAATAAAATTAGCTTTTAAACTAAATTTTTCCTTTTTTGAGCAAAGCCTGGATCATTTGGGAAAAGCGTCCAGCAATATGCATTTGCCTATTTCCACGTCTTGCAAAAGTTCTAGAAAGAGTTTGATTCCCATTAGCATCAAGGCACCTGTTGATTACTTTATGCAGTAATTCATCTTCCTCATTTTTTGTCGGTAGCTAAGGTTTTTACATCTCTCTAGAAGCCACTTATTAACAATTGTGTCATTTTCAACAGATATTTGCAATCCTGGAAACACAAGATAACCAATTTCCTTGCGAATATTTGGTGGTGTTGTATGATATCGTAAAACAGCTACCAAGGAAAATGAAAGTTTGCCATCCCACTACTGTCAGATACCTCCTTAATTCTATCTTGGTTGATTTGGAAAGAATTTAATGACACTCCAAACTGCTTTCTTTCCTGTAAATACCTATGACACATATCATAGACACCCATTGCGATACCAATGGGCTGCCAAGAAACCATGACATGTGATACAGCAAGCACCCTGGTTTTATCTTGAAAAGAATTGATATCTCGCAATCTATCTTCGTCAGCAACAAAAAAACCTGTCAAAATAATGTCCCCATTCTGAACACACCTCAGCCCAATTTTATTCTCCATTTTCGCTACCCTCACAATAAACCCGTTGATTTGATTTGTGGTTGTATTCCTGGCAAAAACTATAAGTATGTATGCAAAGGTACTGTTTCTGATCCATCGTTTTTGGCCATCTAACTTCCAACCACCTTCCACCTTGGTTGTTGTTATGTTCAAAGAGCTTGCATCACTGCCATAGTTGGGTTCAATCAAAGACCAACATGCTATAATATCAAGTTGAGCTGAAGCTGGTAGGTATTTTTTCTTTTGATCCTCACTTCCACACATTGAAATTGTAAGCATTGCCAAGCAAGTATACACCATCATAAATGTAGAATAGCTAGCATCTACCCTTGCAAGTTCAGTCATTGCAAGAGCACTCCCAAGAATAGATAGACCAGGGCAGCCATATCCCTTAATGGTGCCTCCAGCCACTTTAATGTTCGCGAGCTTTGGCACAATCTCAAATGGAAATTCTGCTCGTTCACAGTACTTTACAATTACAGGGGCAATTTCTGTTTCTGCAACTTCCCTTACTTTCATACGAAGTTCCTTGGTCCACGAACATCATCACTTGCAAAACTTCGCGTAATAACCCACGCCACAGGGAGAGCATGGTAGTTTGAATCAAAGACGAGAAGAGTGTACAAAGGATACTTGAGCTTGTTAATTTCAAATGTTGTATCAGCTGCTATGAGACTATTGTTACCAAATCGAATCATTTGCTGCAATTTCCATTCTGTTTGAATACCCAGAATGAAGGAACCTATATCAGAAGAATCCTGATAGAAAAACAAATTCTTTGGATGTCTTTCAACTTCAGATTCGAACACTGGATAGATCATCCAGGTCCAATTCATATGTGGACCGCTTCTGAACTGAAGAATGTATGATAGCGCTATCGAAAAGATGATTTGAATTGAAAAATCACAAAAACAGTGATGAATGCAGGTGAAAGGCTCAACGCCCCACACGCACTCCCAGTGCGCCGCGCTGGTTTGGTGCACCGCGCGCACACAAAAATGCACTGACAAATGATGCCCAGTGCGCCGCGCGCACTCTATGTGCCGCGCGCTGACTGCCAGCACAATTCCGGCCTCAAAACAAAAAATTCGTCCTTTAACCCTTCAATTAGATCTTTTTGGATGCAAATGGCCCTTCAATCAATGAAAATATCTTGATGACTTTGATTTTGGAAAATTCACTTTGTAAAGTTGTAGAGTCTTGGCACTTTGACAACTTGGACACAAACTCTGATTTCTCGTTTCCTCTGACTTTTGGCTTTGAAATGATGACTTTTTCTTGATTGATTTCCTGAAGGTGTTGGAGCTGCTGAAACCTGAAGATAACCAGGGCTTCATGAAGTATTATTACAACTGATACTATTTAGAATATCTTGGATTTATTTACATGAAAATGAAATACTTTATTTTTTCTCAAAACAGAGTTTTGAGGAAAAATAGATTTCCAAGCATATGATAATGAAATGACTGACCATGAAAACATATTTCGACCTTCCCTACGTGCCTTTGGAATTATTGAACATTCTTCAAACCAAATTGTCAAAACCCTAAACCTAAAAATCCTCACAGACTCTTTGCTGACCAAAAACCATCCATAACATGTCAAATGACGTGAAATCCACTTTGATGAACTTTAATGGTTGGACACACACCAACAGACTCTGACGGAGGACTGAAAAGACCGAGTCTAACATTGGCTCCAATGGGGATGGCAACTGCCGCTTCTTGGAGGTGCCAAGAATCTGCAGATATTTGGGAGAGCAGACAGTGCCTCCATCCATTGGGCGATGGAATCCATTATTTGACAAAAGACTGATGAGTGAATTTTGAAACTGAAATTACTGAAAAACTTGACTCTAACAAACTAACTCAACATGACTAAGATCTGAACTTAAAACTTAAAGCTTGCTGGCAGTACATAACTGCCTGTGTTTCCTGCAAGATAATATACCATCAAACTATATCAAAATGCCAATGTAACCAATCAAGCAGATGCCTTCTTGATTGATTCTCCCGATCAGATCTCCTAATCAACAATACAAACTAATAACTGGACATCCAAAAACATAGCTGACCATGATTTCCTTCATCACTAAGCACTGCAATAAACACCTTCAAAGCTGACTGCAACAAATCTGCCATTGGATCCTGAAAAACATGAAGATTTACCTCCTACTGAAAGAACAAGGTGTCTATTTCTCCTACTTCTAATCTTCCTTCATCATGTACTTCAGTAAAAATATGTTCCTGGGCTTCAAAAAACTCTGAACAGGTAGATGAGCATATCTCCTTTTCAAAGAACATTTCAAAACATGAAACATATGAAGAATAATCTGAAAGGGAATCCTGAATGTTCTGATCTTCTACAGTTTGAATATAGTTTTGGTCATCTTCATATGGTAGGACAGCCAGATTTTCATTACAGTCATCAATCATGAGAAAAGAAACTTCCAATGATTCTTGAAGCTCAAACATGACATTTCTGTCATCTACCATAACTTCATCAAGAGAAACTTTTTCACTTACTTGAACGAAGATCTTGTCTTGTTGTTCATGCACTAACTGGATTACCTCCTCATGCAGGCTGTGTTCTAATGAACTGAGAACATTTGGATTCACAACTCTGTCTTCTGCATTCCAGATGATTTCAACAGCAGAATTCTCTTTCACAAGATATTCTTGTTTATCACAATCTAAATGTAAATCTGAAGTAGCTGACTTGACTGCATCACATTCTGAAATTGAAACTTGACTTCCCTGCATGTTGTCTTCTTCTGTGGGCAGATCTGAAACAAGCTCTTCTCTTTCATCATTTTCAGCCATATGGCAATCTTCAACCTACTGATCTATAAAGCTGCTTACAGGACTGTCATCCTTTTCATAAGAGGAAGAAGTTCCACCATCACTTTCTTGACCATGTGCACACTGCAGATCTGCGTTAACTTGAGCTGGAACATGACCGTTCAAGAGTTGATTTATCTCGTCTTCAGATAGAGGAGATAATACCTTTTGTTTTCTTTTGCTTAAACAGTGATTATCTTCATTGATTTCAAGTGAAGGAGTATACAGATTTTCCTCATACTGCTGATCCATTTCATGCAATTCCTGTTCACTGTCAAGATGCAAAATTGCTTCATTTTCCACCATACTAAGATCTTGATCCTGTTACAAATTTTCATGATCGTCTTTATGCTGCTGAAATGGATTTTCATACAGGGCTTCCATGATCTCATCATCCATGAAATTATCATCTTCATAATATTTCTCAAGACTTTCAATAAAAGTAGAAGCATGTTTGCAACAGTCATGAACTAAATTTAATGATGGATAAGATGCTTGATATCTTTCAATGAACAGGGCATGAAAATCCTTTAAATAGTAAATACAGGCCGGCGGCAAATTTTCATACCAAGATTGGGCTTCACCTTCCAGAGTGGCCAGGAATATCTTCAACAAGAAATCTTCAGGAAAATCCACCTTCAACTTGCGAATATGCATGTGAAATCTAACCAGATGTAAAGCAGCATCCTTCTTACCATCATCGTTAAACGTAGGCAGATTCCTTGACCAATCTACCTTGGGAATCTTATTCGGAAAACCTGGAATGTGATCTCGGCTCATGGGAGCGTATCTTCTTGTGATTCGGTCCATCTTGAAAATCTCATAGCTACTGATCTCCCTGCAGTGAAGTCACCATGAAGGATTGATTGTCTGGATATTTCAGTGAATGAAGTCGTCGGGTGAATGATTTCAGCCTTGCGGTGTCTGAATGCTTTCCACCATCAACAATCGGATCTGAACTTTGTTATCCTTTACCGGGGAAGACGTTCCCCAGTATGGTCGCCACTATGTTAGCGCTCGAATCTTCCTCAAGCTGAAAGAAGGCAAGGTTCAAGGCAACATCAAACCAAGCTCAGCCTCGTCGCTAGCCCTACGAGGATAGGGGAGAGCTCTCTCCAGTCAATCTCGATAAAATGAGCAATAGGGTGCGAGATGACTTAAAATGGGAACTGATTTTAGGCTAGTAAATAGATAGGAAAGGGTTTTTTTGATAAATGACTGGGTTTTCTGGGCAGCGTGGGATCAAGAACAGCATGAGCAGAGAGATTAAATCTGAGACACAGATTATCTCAGGAGGCAAGACAGGCAATAAATTTAGCATTCAATTTTGAAATTATATGGAATGGAATGAATGTTAAGAAAGCTGAAAAGGGCATTAACGTATGAATCCTTTTCAGACAGAGGAAGAAACGCAAAACATGAACGCTTCTCCAGGGCAGAGCAATAAGCTGAATTCTACCCTTCTACTTAAAAGCATTCAACAGGCGATGATAATTAATGAACAATAAACATGACGAGAGACATATGAAACACAGAAAAAAAACATATGCCAAATTCACACCACAAGAATCTCAGGAGTCAGAGCTGTATCTTTTCATTAAATCCCTATCAAAAACTGTACAGTGAAGTTTTCCTTCACACCTCTCCCACTGTTTACCAGAACTTTCCCCTTTACAAATGATTTTCAATACAATATATACACTCAGAGGTCTGATAACAGATTGATGAAAAATAGGGCACTGTTTAACATCAATAACAAACAAAAGCAAAGAACCAATCATCTGTTTTGAAGACAACACAACGCTCCCTTTGAATCTGTTGATGACCAAAAAAGGTGAAATCTGTAGGTGTAACTCCTTTAAATTGCAACTGAAAATAAAAATAGGCCTCAAATCCTATTTTTCTGCTTATGGTCGATATATACGTTCTAATTTTGGTTTTCAGTCTTTGACTGCCATTTTCCATCTGTCATTTGAATAAAAACCAATTTTCAATAAAATTAGCTTTTAAACTAAATTTCGCCTTTTTTGAGAAAAGCCTCGATCATTTGGGAAAAGCGTCCAGCAATATGCGTTTTCCTATTTCCATGTCCTGCAAAATTTCTAGAAAGAGTTTGATTCCCATTAGCATCAAGGCACCTCTTGATTACTTTCTACAGTAATTCATCTTCCTCATTTGTTGTCGGTAGCTAAGGTTTTTACATCTCTCTAGAAGCCACTTATTAACAATTGTGTCATTTTCAACAGATATTTGCAACCTTGGAAACGCAAGATGCCCAATTTCCTTGCGAAGATTTGGTGGTGTTGTATGATATCGTAAAGCAGCTACCAAGGAAAATGAAAGTTTGCCACCCCATTGCTGTCAGATACCTCCTTAATTCTATCTTGGTTGATTTGGAAAGAATTTAATGACACTCCAAACTGCTTTCTTTGCTGTAAATACCTGTGACACATATCATAGACACCCATTGCGATACCAATGGGCTGCCAAGAAACCATCACACGTGATACAGCAAGCACCCTGTTTGTATCTTGAAAAGAATTGATATCTCGCAATCTATCTTCATCAACAACAAAAACACCTGTCAAAATAATGTCCCCATTCTGAACACACCTCAGCCCAATTTTATTCTCCATTTTCGCTACCCTCAGCCCAGGAGCACCCTTTCTCACAATAAACCCGTTGATTTGATTTTTGGTTGTATTCCTGGCAAAAACTATAAGTATGTCTGCAAAGGTACTGTTTCTGATCCATCGTTTTTGGCCATCTAACTTCCAACCACCTTCCACCTTGGTTGCTGTTGTGTCCAAAGAGCTTGCATCACTGCCATAGTTGGGTTCAATCAAAGCCCAACATGCTATAATATCAAGTCGAGCTGAAGCTGGTAGGTATTTTTTCTTTTGATCCTCACTTCCACACATTTAAATTGTAAGCATTGCCAAGCAAGTATACACCATCATAAATGTAGAATAGCTAGCATCTACCCTTGCAAGTTCAGTCATTGCAAGAGCACTCCCAAGAATAGATAGACCAGGGCAGCCATATCCCTTAATGGTGCCTCTAGCCACTTTAATGTTCGCGAGCTTTGGCACAATCTCAAATGGAAATTTTGCTTGTTCCCAGTACTTTACAATTACAGGGGCAATTTATGTTTCTGCAACTTCCCTTACTTTCATACGAAGTGCCTTGGTCCACGAACATCATCACTTGCAAAACTTCGCGTAATAACCCACGCCACAGGGAGAGCATGGTAGTTTGAATCAAAGATGAGAAGAGTGTAAAAAGGATACTTGAGCTTGTTAATTTCAAATGTTGTATCAGCTGCTATGAGACTATTGTTACCAAAGCGAATCATTTGCTGCAATTTCCATTCTGTTTGAACACCTAGAATGAAGGAACCTGTAGCAGAAGAATCCTGATAGAAAAACACATTCTTTGGATGTCTTTAAACTTCAGATTCGAACACTGGATAGATCATCTGGGTCCAATTCATATGTGGACCGCTTCTGAACTGAAGAATGTATGATAGCGCTGTCAAAAATATTATTTGAATTGAAAAATCACAAAAACAATGATGAATGCAGGGTGAAAGGCTCAACGCGCCGCACGCACTCCCAGTGCACCGCGTTGGTTTGGTGCGCCACGCGCACACAAAAATGCACTGAAAAATGATGCCCAGTGCGCCGCGCACACTCTATGCGCCGCGCGTTCTTTGTATGCGCCGCGCGCACTCTATGCGCCGCGCGCTGACTGTCAGCACAATTCCGGCCTCAAAACAAAAAATCCGTCCTTTAACCCTTCAATTAGATCTTTTTGGATGCAAATGGCCCTTCAATAAATGAAAATATCTTGATGACTTTTATTTTGGCAAATTCACTTTGTAAAGTTGTAGAGTCTCAGCACTTTGACAACTTGGACACAAACTCTGATTTCTCGTTTCCTCTGACTTTTGGCTTTGAAATGATGACTTTTTCTTGATTGATTTCCTGAAGGTGTTGGAGCTGCTGAAACCTAAAGATAACCAGGGCTTCATGAAGTATTATTACAACTGATACTATTTAGAATATCTTGGATTTATTTACATGAAAATGAAATACTTTATTTTTTCTCAAAACAGAGTTTTGAGGAAAAATATATTTCCAAGCATATGATAATGAAATGAATGACCATGAAAATGTATTTCAACCTTCCCTACGTGCCTTTGGCATTATTGAACATTCTGCAAACCAAATTGTCAAAACCCTAAACCTAAAAATCCTAACAGACTCTTTGCTGACCAAAAACCATCCATAACATGTCAAATGACATGAAATCCACTTTGATGAACTTTAATGGTTGGACACACACCAACAGACTCTGACGGAGGACTGACAAGACTGAGTCTAACACATGGAATCCAAGTACTCTTTTCCCAATATAAGTAATCCTGTGCCAAGAATAGAAATTTCTAACAAAGTGACATTGGTTGGTAGTGTTTCAGGTTTTCATGAGTTGATACCAGTTCAAATAAATCAACACACAGACAATTTCAAAGTTCCCTGGAATTACTACATGCTTGTCCAAATTTTTCCTAGAATAAGGGATGCTGAAGATACTTTCAAAGAGGCCATGTCACCTATTTCCAACTTCTCCACTGTGAGATACATCGATGATATTGTCATTTGTTTGAAGGCTGATCAAGAATTCCTTCTTCACCTAAACAACTTCTTTCACAGAAACAAGGTTTGGGAACAAAGCTCCAAGAAGGTATGTAAAAGAGAACTTGGCCCATTTAAAAGTTTTTGGCAACAATATTATACCATGCCCTCAAGGATAGATATCCATGTTACTTATCTGCAAGAACTTAATGATAAAGGGTTGTTGGATGATCCTGGGGATGAAAGGGTGATAAAAAATCATGGTTATTTAGATTCCTAGCTTGCAATTGTCACTCATTGTACATACCACTGTTTGATGAAAAGATATAGAGAGAAAAAACACAAAAATAGGAAAAAATTAAAAAAGAGGGTAGATTGAAAAGAGGTAAAGCCCCATACCCAAAAAAAAAAACTTCTGAAAGTGTGTAAGCCTAAATACCACTACTAGTGCATAAAGGAGTCTTGTTTCAATCATCTAGCCTAATCATGGCTAAAACATGTTTTAAATTTATTGTTGATGAGTTAGTGAAAAGTAGATTGATCAAAATTATTCAAGCTTGACTTGTCAAAAGATAGATTAGGGAGAAAGATACTGGTTCCACATGCTTAAAATAGAACCAAGGAGAAAAATAGGTATGAATAGCAAACTATGTATCCTAGCCCTAAATTTTCTAGTCTTATTTTGTACAAAAATAACATTTGTGTGTAGCTTGTTTTTATGCCACAAACCCATGATAAATCAAATTGTCTAATCCTGATTTAGCCATGTTTTCAATTTTAAGTTTTTAGCTTAGTGAATAAATCATGTCTTACAGTTGAATAGTTTAGGTAGAGAATCAAAGGAGTTCATTAGCCTAATCTGAGCTCCAAGAAGACATAAGGTAGAAGTAGATATTTTATTTTTCTTTCAAAAATAAAAGGATGTCAAGGTTGTTAGTCTAAATGCACCTAAAGAAGAAAAAAATGATAGGAAAGTAGGTTGGGTAGATAGATATGAAGTTGATTTGATCATGTTTTTTCAGATTTTTTGAGATCATGGCTTCAAGCAAGCATCAACAAGTAAAGAGAGGTAAAAATTTACCAAACGGATGATGCACTGGTCTCCATAAAGCCAGAGATATGAAGTTCTGGACACCTCCTGAAAAGGAGTTTCCCTCCCCAAATGGAGCCACTGTTATTCATCAGTAATTTTTAGCCTTGATTGATGAATAAATGATTTCCCTAGATTTTTAGAAACAAATTTCATAGACATTGTGAGTTCTAGAAATCTAACTACCTTCATTATCCTTAAGATATTTTTTCACTATTTCATCATTTCATCCTATCGAGCTTTGCCTACTAGTCTCAGAATACTCATTAGGAGCCCATGTCACCCATTTTATCTATACCTTGTCACCTTTGATCCAAATCCCCTATTTTTGCTTTACCTAAAAACCCCAGTGCTACCTAAGCTTACCAATCAAATAGCTTGTTGTGTCCCCCAAACTACTCCTGAACATTGATAGTCTCAAACTATCTCTATAGACTCTTTAGATAAATCAAGTACATTGGAATTTGGATCTTCAATACATTAGTTTATTATAAAATCTATTTCACATTTGGTGATTCAAAGTTCTAGGTTTCAGTCCAAAAGCTCAGTCTCAGAAAGCCTCCACTAGGTCACCTAGGGTTTCATGAGTCATAGGGTGGATTTGGTGCCCTACAAAATCTGTTTTTCCTATATGAAGAAACTACATTCAAAGAAGGAAAGGACTGGTGATCTTGTCTTAAACTCATCAAAGAGATCATTCAAGAAAGGTATTTGGCATGAAGCACAAGTTTTGTAGGGGGACAGTTGGCCCTTGCTTACATTTCTGCAAAAGAGTTAAATGGTCATCAACCTAACAACAGGTAAGGTAATGAAAAGCACCATCACAACAAAACCACTCATAGCCAAGAAGAAAGCATAAAGGTATGTGTTTGATGGAAATCAGGGTTTGTAATAGTTTTGACCAATCAAGGAATCAATTCTAGGGTTGCAAAGGCCACCTCAACTCCTTCAAATACTCATTGAAGACTTTTTAGAAATAATTATGAGTTTTGATCAGTTTTTGAGAACTTAGAAGACAACATTGTTTAATTTCTTCTAAGCAGCCCTAAAGCCTAAGGGTTTGGGAACGATAAAAAACTGGTCAAAGGGTGATAAAAGAACCTCCTTCATAATAGTAGAGGGTTTTCAGAGGGTTTCAAAACTATCCTCTAGCGTTTGACAGAGAGGAACCAATTCCACTTTTTCAAATGGTAAAATCAAAGGTTTTCAAAGAAGATCAAAGGAGGAGACATGGAAAATAACACTCCACTACACCAAAAGAAGAAAGATGGTAAAGGGTATCACCAAAAGAGAGACAGAAATATTAGTTCAAATTTTGTCTTCTCAAAGAAAGGACAGAAGAATTTTTAAGGGTCAAGGAGGCAAGCATGAGGGAAGAAGTTGCCAAAGGAGGAAACTATGACAAACAAAGTTCATTAGTGATAAAAAGAGTTGTCCAAGTTCAAAAGAGACAATGATCAAAGGGCAGAAGTGGTGTAGGCACCTGCAAAAACAGAAGTGGCCAGCAAAAGCACAAGAATGGCTTGGAAAACTGATCAAAGGAGCAAAAATATAACTGGTTTAAGAGTAGTAAGGCCTCCAAAATGGTTTCTTTATCAAGGTATATATTCTGCAAAAGATAGGTTAGCCATAAAATGAAATTTCTGCAGGATTGTCAAAATAGCTACCTACAGGAAAGTTGGTGAGTACAAACAAACCAAGTGTTTTTCACAATGACTGCCCACATAAAGACTAAAGGTTCCATTGATGCTTGATATTAAGGTTTTTATGCTGAGAGGTTGTTCACTATTTAGATTGAAAGCCTGAAAAAATGTATTTCAAAGGAGATGTGTCAAAGGATCACTCAAACCTGTTGTTTGCAAGTAATAAGCATCATAAAGAGGTTAATTTTTCAAAATGGTTTGAAGGCACATGTTTAAACTTTTTTGAAGGGTTGGTGAGCACAAGAGAGACATCAAAATGCTTCCACACACTTGCAAAAAAGAAGCAAACCATTGCATAAATTTTAAGAATTTTTGTGCAAGTTTGAGAAAATTTTCAGGCGTTGCGCACTGACGCTGGTGCTACGCACCTAGCCCTCACCGCTACGCATGGACATGGTAGCCACAATGTTATTTAACAATGCGCTATGCACCTGGCGCCTGGGGCTACGTACCTAGGCAGGCGTTGCGCACAGGCCCAGAATGGCCCAACTTCCCACCTACACACCGGCGTTGCGATGCAACAGGCCTGACCCGACCTGAACGAGTAGTCAGGCAGGTGCTATGCACAGCTAGTCTTTCACCCAATTTGCTCAAAAAGGATAAAAACTCAAAATTCTTGCCTCCAAAGTTACACCTTCAGTCAAACAAGGTTGATTGACTCTCTTCCTCACTTTGCAAGAAATATGTTCATAAACAAGGAGGACATTTAAGGCTTAAAATGACCAAACCCTAATTTCAGTAAAGATCAAATATTTAACATTTCCAAGGAAAAATTCACAAATTAGAGGTTATCCTTAGCCTAAAGATACTCAGTGCATATAACCCTCCTCCTAAAAACTATGAATTTGTCCCAGACTTATTTCATTTGGCCCTCATTTGAAAAAAATTTCCTTACATCACTCACTGTCATCCTTTGACCTAGAGGCTCTCAAACAAAGTTTAAAAAGCCTTTTCCTCTAAACCAACCACCATGTCTAAAGAAGAATCTGTGAGTCAAAGACAAGGTTAAAGGAAGAACAAGGGAGATGACATCAACAAGGAAGAGGCAGAGCCTAATAAGAAATATCAAAGGGATGATGATAGCATGAAATAAGGTGGTGAAAATAAGGCCAAGGCAGAAAACAGTGAGGCAACTACAGAGCCTAATCAAGAAGATGAAGATAATGAAAATGGTAAAGACAATTGGGAAAAAAACATAGTCTAAAGAGGAGCAACAACAGAATGATAATGACAAAAAAGGTTCACATGATAGCCATAAGGAAAGAGGACTTGTGCATAATAGTGAGTACAATGATAGTGTAGATAATAACAACATGAAGGATGATGATAAGTGAAGAAACAAAGGAAGACAAGGATGAAGAAATTGAAGGTCAAAAGCACACCAATGATGAGGGTGAGTCAGAATTTGAAGATGAAGGCATTAACCGAGATAGTGGTACAAGTGAAATAGTCAGTGATGAGCAATGAAATATTCATGAAAGTCATGACAGTTGTCATGACTATCATGACACGAATCAACCTTAAAATGACCAAAGAACTCAAAGTGACAATGCTAAAAGAGACAAAGAAGGGGACCTTTATGAAAAAAAGAGCCAAAATGAAGCACTCAAAAAGGGTAAAGATCTAGGAAAACTTAGGGATGTGATTCAACATTTTTTATAGGCTTCTCAAAACCCTTGAAGAATTTGTCCACCAAGTCTGAAGAAATTTGGACAACTTTTTGTTTTTTCCAAAGTTCGACCCCTCGGAGCGCAACACCCTAGGTGCTACGCACCAAATTGGTGCATCCTCAGCTCTCAGAGTTTGAATTTATGGATTTTTCACATCACCAACAGTCTTCTCACCAATTTTCAGATCATTTGGAGCATTTTTTTCCCCCTGAAAAGGTAAAAAAACATCAAAAATTTGACCTTTCTGCCTCATTTTCAGACCAGGCGCTACGCACAGAGAAATGTTGGGAGATTTTATTTTTGGATAGGTAAATGGCATCCAATTAGCACAAATCAAGCATTTATAGAAAGTAGACCCATCAGGCTTTCCAACGAGCCATCACGGACCCAGATCCAGTGTCAGGAAGGGGTCCAAAACTCAGGTTCAAGAGACCCTATTTTCTGTTGAGGTGGCACTGTGCACAGAGGCTGCCTAGTGCATTTTGGACCAAAAGTAAAAAAAAACACACTCATTTATGGAAAATAGATATTTTTGAGTTTTTTAAGGAAAATTAGGCTAGAATTAGATGCAAATAGTTATTTTAGCATTTATTTCATGGGATATTATGTGCCTTGGGCCTTGTATGGTCTCTTGGCCATAAATGACATTTATGACTATATTTGAAATTTTCCTACCACAATGAGGGTTTTGGTCCTCATTTGCTCCATAAATAGAGCATGAGGCCCCTATGTATTTTGTTGGCATTTGATGATATTGAAGAGAAATATACATGGTTTCATGAGCTTGGAGAAGAAATTGGTCTTGTGAGTTGGATGAATGGCTTGTTTAGCTTAATGATGGAGAATTTTGGTTGCAGGATTCCATAGCTTGGTGAATGGTGATGTTTTCTTACTTGTTAATTTTTTCTTGTTCTCATTTTTTTTATTCTTCTTGGCTGCTAAAAGACAGAAAAGTATAGGTTGAGACATGCTCTTGGAAGCACCTCAAGCCTCCTGTTTGTTATAGCTTTGATGTTTTCTTCTTTTGGCCATATTAAGGAATTCTTTATTTATCCTTAGGTCTCCCAAAAATTATTTTTAGTTTCATGAATGGTCAGTGTGTTAGCTTACAAATATGATTCATGGTATGCCCTGCCTATTTGAAGTTTTCAAAACCCTATCTTAAAGCCTTTCTATGTAATATTGATTGATTAGGTTAATTCAAAGAGGTCTCGTTCGATCTTGCCCTTTGTCCATGCTTGTAAACTTGTTTCAGAGTTCCAAATTTCTTGAAATATGACGTTTAGGACTTCCTTCTTCGTAAATTAAGTTATTTTTTTAAATCTTGTATGTTTTCCCAAAATCTGAAGGTGAATTTCTAAAGTTAGGAGTTCTAATGCTTCTATGTTTCATTGGAATGTCCATCTTATATGTTTATCAGTTTGACCATTTTTCATAGAGATTAATGGTTTGCCCTACCTTATGAGTTATTGCTTCAAACTATAAATGTGTAAGACCTCTTAGTCTTTTCCCAAACCTAATGTTCATTACGCCTCATACATCAACTTAAGGATCCATTTACCTTGCTAAATCAGGCCCTGCGGTACACTATGTTTCATCATTTAGACACTCTTGAATTCATTTGACTCCACAGCCCAATGGATTTGCCATCCTATCCCTCCTTTTATTACATTTTACCATCTTACCCATCCAAAACAATAAAAAACCCTACACCTCATCACTAACCTAAAATCAAAACCCTAGAGAAAAAAGAACACATCATTTGCACCCAATAGAGAGATCCCTCTTTGAGTCTAGGAAGGCTATGTCCTTGGACTCCAAAGCTTGGTTCCATGTTACCTTGTCATTTGGTCTGCCAATCTACCAAATCACAGGACACTAACAAAACAGAGGACTATGGATTGTGGTATCCTAGAGGTAAATAATTTTCATTAAATAGTTTTACTGATGTTGATTGGGCAGGTGATGTAGATGATCGAAATACCACAATTGGTGGTGATTTCTTTCTCAAAGAATGTCTAGTCTCATGGTTGAGAAAGAGGAAATATTTGATTTCCTTATCTACAGCAAAAAAAAAATATATTACATCAACTTCTTATTGTACTTAAGTATTATGGATGAAACAAAACTTGTAGGAGGTACAAGTTTACTATGATAAGTCTATTCCCATTACTTGTGACAAAACAAGTGAAATAAGAATGTCCAAGGATCTAGTTTTTCACTCCAATACAAAGCATATTCCAATCAAGTATAACCTTCTGAGAAAGCATGTAGAAAATCAAGTTGTGAAGCTAGATTATTTTCCTACAAAGGAACATGACGCTAATATTTTTACCAAGCCACTACCTAGAGAATAGTTTGAGTACTTGAGGCAAATATTGGGTGTTGTTCATCATGCCTCCATACACTAACTCTTTCCTCAAGAGTAAGAGAGATTTTTTTTTTTTTCAACATATCACGATGAAGCTGCTAGGTCCACATGATCCACATGACAGAGAATTATTATTTTTCAGGAGAAGCATGACAACAGGGAGAGGGTGTTGGTGTCGTTGCCATTGATGTTAAAGGGGGAGTGATAATGGTGATAAAATGAATAAATAAGGTAATAATGTTCAGATAAAAGAGTACAAGGATAGGTGTTAGTGATCTAACCATACCATGAGTAGCATGAGTAGCAATACAAGAAATGGAAAATAATAAGTGAATTAAATCTCAAGGGGATCAACACTCAGAAGAGACATTCATATCCACTAAATGATTTATTTTTTTAATCTTGGTGTTGCAATAAATGCCAAAGGGGGAGAATGTTGGAAATATGTTTTGATTTATGGCAATGGAAAAGGTGGAGAAGGAGCATGTTAAAGGAGTATGGCAAACAGATATGGAAAATAAACAAGTGGTCAAGAATGTGAAAGGAATAGTTGTAGAGATATGGTCAATGTGCAGAGATAAGAAAATATTTTGAAGGAAGTATTCAGGAAACAAATCATCTCAAAGACTACATCAGATCTAATAAACTAGAAATTTCTTTGAAAGAGATTTCCAATGCTATATATAGTCTACAAATGGAATCACGAAATTAGAGATAGAGGTTGTGAAAGTTGGGCCAACAAAATTCAAAATCCTGGAAACCTGGGATGCTTAAGCCAAAAAAAAAAATTAAGCCACATTAGTAGGCCCAGAAGCTTGAAATCATAGAAACCCATAAAAAATATTAGAGTGGCACAACAAGGTCTGAAGCTCAGAGGACCAAAAGCCCGAAATCTTGTAATGTTTTAAGAATTGGAATTTCCAAAGTGTCTAGTAATAGGGAGCCCAAGCTCTACTCTCTAGAGAGAGCATATATATGAAAAACGCGCATCTGAAGCAAGGTGGGACATTCTTAGAAGCTCGTGATCTCATAACCTCGTTGGAATTAGAATTTCCAAAAGCGTCGTACAGAGGAGCTCAAGTGGTTGGTCATTTCGGAAAGAAATAAGACTAAGGGAATGTAGTAGTTATAAAGGGAAATAGGCCCCTGATAGGCTTTTAAATGGGCTTAGAACCTAAAGGCTTAGCTAATGGCCACATGTATCAGTCTTATGGTGAAAATAAACAAGTGATAGAGCAAAAGGGGTTACAACCCAAATTTGTTAGTTTTGGCATCAATTTGTTTTAGAAATTAAAAAGGGTAGCGAAGGATTTTGGGCCTATAGAAAAGTGCTTAGGCATGACAGATGGATCAATGACTATTTTGGAAACAATGATTTTTATAAAAGACTTTTGTCTTCGGCATTAATGAGTCAAAAACTATTTTTGTAATAAGCAATGATGTAATACACTTGTATGGGTAATTGAGTCCAAAACTTTAGTTCGGCATCACTAGAAGTTTGGAGGTTAAGTCAAACATAACAGAAGTTGGCACCTCGATTTTCCAAAAGAAAAAACAATTGGATTTCTAGTAGAAGAATACTAGTTAAGAGGCATATTTGGAAATTTTGGTAAAACTGGAGGTTTAGAAAATTTAGAAAATCCTCGTTAAAACCCATAAATCACATAAATTGAAGAAAACAACGATTTAACTATGAAATTACTGAAGTAACAAGTGAAGATAAAAATAAGACTAAGAGAACATGTTCAAAGTATAATTTTTTAGCAAAGGAAAAAATAAGAAAACAATGTAGCATATCAATGAGAAATTTAACCAAAGAT
The DNA here is from genome assembly GCA_034641835.2 of Pinus albicaulis. NCBI lineage: Eukaryota > Viridiplantae > Streptophyta > Pinopsida > Pinales > Pinaceae > Pinus > Pinus albicaulis. Next base: position 530,824,026 of record CM076582.1, on the reverse strand, counting down.
TGAACCCAAACATTTTCAGACCATAATTATTTAAAAGCCAAATTCAAGTAGCAGAGTTAAGGTGATGGGTTGCAAGAGTGTATGTGGAAAATTTTCTGGATGAGAAATGTTGATGCATCATGAATAATAATGGTGGTATGCATCAAGGGTGAATTAGAGACCAATCCCAGTATCTGGAAGGTGTTTGAGCGATGCAAAGAAGTGCATGGGTGATTGGTGTTGATGTTGCTAGTGTATATACCTTGTTGATTTGTTTAGTAATGCTAGATTATTGAAGGTGCTTGTGTTTTCTCAGTAATTAGAGATTGTTCAAGGTGTTGGTTATTTAAGAAAAAATTTAATTTTGAAGGAAAAATTGGTAGTTAGTGTTTCTAGTATGAAAATGAATGAAATATGAACAATTAAGTGTCTCGCAAGTGGTAGCTTGCAAATCAGGGGTCGGAGCTCCTTCTAGTGGATGCTAGAAAATATTTGGGTTTGTATCTGTATTCAGTTGTAGTTGATAAAAAATTGATTTATAACTTCTTTCTCGTTGTAGACAAAGAATTGTAACACCAATTTGTAGCTTTCCCTAAGAATGAATTGAAGAGAAATTTGGAAAATTTACTTATTCTTTTTGTGCTCCATTAAGATTGTTGATATTGATTCATGTTAATGTTACTTAAATTAATTGTTGAAATATTTAATTGTGTCCCAATATTCTTGCACAACATAAGAGAAATTTTTCATTTGGTAAACATTCCTACAATACTAATTCGTCTCCCATCTTATTATTGTCCTAGTTTCCTTTGTTTCTAACAAATAAGGAAGGATAGAAAGGGAGGGAGAGGGATAGGAAGGGAGGGGGGTGTAGGAGGAAGGTTAAAGGTCTCTAGAGAGGGAAGGAGGGAGAGTTCTGGAGGGAGAGACATAAGAAGAGAGAGATAGAGAGGGAGAGGCAGAGGGAGAGAGGGTGAGAGAGAGACGTATAGATAGAGAGTAAGAGAGAGTTTTTTAGTGGGTGAGAGAAATAGAAGGAGAGAGTGATATACAAATGGATTGAGTGATATAGGGACAAAAAGTATGTTTTAGAGAGAGTAAGGGAGATAGAGTAAGAGGGAGAAGGTTCAGAGGGAAATATTGGGATAGGTGGAGAGAGATATGGCAGGATAAATTGAGAGACATGTGTGGAGAGATAGGTAGAGAAAGAAAGAGGTGTTTTTTGAGAGAGAGAAATAGAGTGGGGTTGGGTTTAAGATAGAGAGAGGGGGGGGACTCCTCCTATCTCTCCCTTGGCCCTTCCTCACTCCTCCCCCTCCCCTCCCCTCCCCTCCTTTACATTCCCCACCTTCTAATTCCCCTACCACCCTACCCCCCTAATTTCCTCCTCCTCCTCCTCCCCCCCACCTCCTCCTTCTCCTCCTTTACCTCCTTTTCCTATACCTATACCTCATCCCCTTCATCCTCATCTGCACCTCTAGCCCCTCTCCCCTTGTTACTCCTCTTACTCCACATTCACTTTCCTCCCACCTCCCACACTTTTGAATCTCTAGCCCACATTTCTGAAGCCTTATTCGCCTCCTACGACTCCAAATCCACCTCAACTACACCCTCACCCACTCTGCCACCCACTCCTCCCCTCTCTCGCTCACTCACCTCCTCCATGACAACACATATTCCAATAAAGTATCACTTCCTAAGAAATAAAGTAGAAAATCAAGTTGTGAAGCCAGAGTATTTTCCTACAAAGGAACAAGTGGCTAATATTTTTACCAGACCTAGAGAATAGGTTGAGTATTTGAGACAAGGATTGGGTGTTGTTTTGCACACCTCCATACACTAACTCTTTCCTCAAGAGGAATAAAGGAAGTTGTTGTATTTTCAACATATCGTGATGAAGATGCTAGGTCCACATGATCTACATGACAAATAATTATTGTTTATAGGAGAAGCATGGCGACAAGGAGAGGATGTTGGTGTCATTGCCATTGATGTCAAAGGGGGAGTGAAAATGGTGATCAAATGAATAAATAAAGTATTAATTTTCAGATAAAAGAGTATAATGATATGTGTTAATGATCTAACCATGGCTTAAGGAGTGGCATGAGTAGCAACATAATAAACAAAAAAGAATAAGAAAAGTAAATCTCAGTGGGAGAAACACTCAAAAGAGACATTCATATCTCATAAATGATGTCTTTTTTTATCATGGTGTTTCCATCAATGTTAAAGGGGGAGAATGTTGGAAATATGTTATCATTGATGACAATGGAAAAAGTGGAAGAGAAGCATGGAAAAGGAGTATGGCAAAGAAGTATGGAAAATAAAAGGTGGTCAAGAATGGCGAAGGAATAGGTGCAGAGATATGGTCAATGTGCAAAGACGAGAAAATAATTTGAAGCAAGTCTTCGGGAAACAAATAATATCAAAGACTACATCAGATCTAATAAACTGGAAAGTTCTTTGAAAGATATTTTAAAAGCTATATAGATGTCTAAAAATTGACTCTTGGAGTTAGAGATAGAGGTTGTCAAAGTTGGGCCTACAAAATTCAAAATCGTGGAAGCCCGGAATACTTGAAGCTTGAAACAAAAATAAGCCACGGTAGTAGGCTTGGAAGTTCGGAACCACAAAAGCACGTAAAAAATATCAGAGTGGCACAACAGTATCAAAAGACTAGAGGACCAGAAGCCTGAAATCTTGTAACATTTTAAGAATTGGAATTTCCAAAGTGTGAGGCACCAGGGAACTGAGGCTCTACTCTCTAGGGAGAGCATATATATGAACAACGTGCATATGAAGCAAGGTGGGAAATTCTCAAAAACCCATGAGCCCATAACCTCTTTGGAATTATAATTTCCAAAAGCGTCATGTAGAGGGGCTCAAGTGGTTGGTCATTTCGTGAAGAAATAATATTGATGGAATGTAATAGTTATAAAGGGAAATAGGCCCCTGATAGGCCTCTAAATATGTTTAGAATCTAAAGGTTTAGCTACTGGTCACATGTATCAGTCTTATGGAGAAAATCAACAGGTGCTAGGCCAAAAGGGGCTATAACCCAAATTTGTTAGTTTTGGCAGTGATTTCTTTTAGAACTTAAAAAGGGTCGTGAAGGATTTTGGGCCTATTAAGAAGTTCTTAGGCATGACAGACGAGTCAACAACTATTTTGGAAACAATGGTTGTTATCAAATACTTGGGCTTTGGAATTAACGAGTCAATAACTATTTTTGCAAAAAGAGATGATGTAATACTCTTGTATGGACAATTGAGTAGAAAATTTTAGTTCAACAACACTAGAAGTTTGGAAGTTAAGTCAAACATAATTGAAGTTGGCACCTCAATTTGGAAATAAAAAAAACACTTGGAGTTATAGTAGCAGAAAAATACTTAAGAGGCATATTTGGCAATTTTGGTAAAACTGGAGGTTCACCAAATTTAGAAAATTCTTGTTAAAACCTATAACTCACTAGAATTGAAGAAAACAACAATTCAACTCATAAATAATTGAAGTAACTAGTGAAGATAAAAATAAGACTTAGAGATCCTGGATGCGGGTGTACGTAATCAAGTTTAATACGCAGATGGGGAGGTGGTCGGGCACGTGGTATACCACCACCGCCAGTCCTCAGCATTCAAAGTGCAAGCTCACCTCACAGGCTTTCACAGTTAATGCGGTTTCAATGCAATTCACTCCACCTCGTTTTCTTGCCCTCCTCGGTGCTATGGAGCCCATTCCATCGATCCTTGGCGTTTTACCTCTGAGCTCTTGCTATTCGCAGGTTGATACAGAGCCCTGTCTGCGCACCAGCACAGGGAAACGGTGTCGTTTAAATTGTTGTCTACAACTTTCTCCGGGTTTTCACGTCTCCTCTGGTCCGTTCTGCAATTTCAGTGGTTCCTCCTTTATTTGCAGTCAGCCTCAGAACTTGTTCACCATCCCTCTTGCGGTTCTCCGCCCTGCCAAGTTCACTATGCCTCGACTGAGACCTAGGATGACTAGCAGGCGCGGCTCCTCTCGGGGGCATGTCATCAGACCACCGGTGTCTCCTTCCTCTGCCTCTTCGTCGGACTTTTCTGACCCTGGTGATGGGCGCACTGTTGCTTCCAGACGTGGCCGTGGTCGTGGACGTGGGGCGCATGTTCGCCTCTCCTCCAATGTTCACTCTCACTCTGCCCGATTTACCTACCCCTGCACCCTCAATCATCATGAGTTTATCGCCTCTGTCTCCATTAATCTGAGGCCTAATACGGTCGCACAGTCTTTTCTCTCGGCCCCCAATACGACCGCTCATGCTCTGCCCTCCGGAATTTCCCCTGCTCCTGAGGATGAAGTTCTGTTTTGTCCACCCGACGTCAGTAGGTCAAGTGCACCGGAAGCAATCACCTCTCAGTTCGAGTTTCAGAAAGCAGAGCCCAGCGCTCCATCCGGCAGTGGATTCTCTGACAAAGCTCCTCTTCCTCCAGATGACGAGGACTTCTGCCCGTATGCTTGCCCAGTGGTGGAAGAAGCGCCCTCGCCTACCAATGAAGCTTAATGGACTCAGCTCGACAGTTTTTGACTACAGGTATCAAGAAAGGGTTAAACCTCCTTCTTCCTTTCAGTTTTTTGCAGGATATTGACTGTCATTCTCCATCGACATATCAATGGTCTCCCAGCTACTATTTTCTAAATATGGTTATACATGTAACTGTCCTCAGGACAGCGCCCCATTGCCACACTAAAACTACTTGTATTTTTTGTTTTTGGATGTGTCTGTTGTGGTCATGTATGTCGATAATAGTCCTCCATTTCAGTCAACACTACAGACACAAGTATCAGTGGTATAACAGTCGGACAAGGTCCTGGTCTTCAGTGTTTTTCATAGTTTGTAAACAGTCGTTGGTTTTTCATGTCAATGTGCAGCAGTGTAATGCAAGAATGCCACATCATTGGGCTAGACACTCGGAGGCCTCTGCCTCGTTGTAATCTTTTTGTATCAATATAGAAGTAGACTTATTCAGAAAAAAAAAAAAAAAGACTTAGAGAACATGTTCAAAGGATAATTTTTGAACAAAGGGAAAAATAAGGAAACAATGTAGCAGATCAATGAAAAATTTAACCAAAGATCAAACACAAAAAATTGTAGACCATAATTCTTTAAAAGAAAAATTCAAGTAGTAGATTTAATGTGATGGGTTGCAAGAATGTATGTGGGAGATTTTGTGGATAAGAGTTGTTGCTACATCATTGCACATAATGGTGGTATGCATCAAGGGTGAATCAGAGACCAATCCTAATATTTAAAATGTGTTTTTGAGATGCAAAGAAGTGCATGGGTGATTAGTGTTGATGTTGTTGGTGTATAGACCTTGGTGATTTTTTTAGTAATGCTAGATTATTGAAGGTGTTGTTGTTTTCTCATTAATCAAAGATTTCTGAAGGTGTTGGTGATTGAATAAATTGTTTAATTTTTAAGGATTAATTGGAAGTTAGTGTTTCTAATATGAAAATGAATGAAATATGAACAATTAAGTGTCCAGAAAGTGGCATTTTGAAAATCAGGGGTTAGAGCTCCTTCTAGTGGGTGCTGGAAAATATTTGGGGTTGTATATATCTTTAGTTGTAGCTGATAAATCATGGAGTTATAAATTCTTGTTGGTTACAAACAGAGAATGGTAACACCAAATTTTAGTTTTTCCTGTGAATGAATTGAAAAGAAGCTTTGAAAATTTACTTGTTCTTTGTGTGTTCCATTGATATTGTTTATATTGATTCCTTTTAATATTATTTAAATTAATTGTTGAATTATTTAATGGTGTCCCAATATTCTTGCACGACATAAAAGAAATTTTGAATTGGTAAAAAATCCTACAATACTGATTCACCACCCCTCTTAGTATTTTCTTGGTTTTATTTGTTTCTAACATATAGGGAAGGATAGAGAGAGAGGTAAAGGGAGAGGGGGGTAAGGGGAGGGGGAGGGGTAGGAGGAAGGATATACGATGAAGAGGGAGGGAGCGAGAGAGTTGTAGGGAGAGAGAGAGATGAAGAGAGAGATAGAAAGGGAAAGGGAGAGTAAGGGAGGGAGAGGGAGAGGGAGAGTATATTGGGAGGGATAGAAATGAAAGAGAGAGAGTGACAGAGTAATAAAGGGAAGGTATGGTGGAAGAGATGTAGAGGAGAGAGGGTGAGAGAGAGGTAGATAGATAGAGATTAAGAGAGAGAGTATTAGAGTGGGTGAGAGAAAGAGAAGGAGAGAGTCATATACATAGGGATTAAGTGAGATAGGGACACAAAGTGTGTTTGAGAGAGAGTAAGGGAGGTAGAGAAAGAGGGAGAATGTTCCAAAATCTTTTGCTTTGAGATGTATTAAATAGTTACATGTAAAATTGCATCTTAACGATGGAACTTAAAAGGCATAAACATAAGAAGAGAGAAGCACATAAAATCGTGCAAGAAGGCACATAATTTATATTCGAGTTCATCCAGGAGGGATTACATCTCCGAGCTCTGCTCAATCAGTGGGGAGGAACTCTTTCATTAAGTGGAAAATAAAATCAAAGTACAAGCATTAAATGCAAAATTACACCCTTATACCTCAATAGCTGAAAGTGCCAAAAAATTGGAGACCTGTGATGAATAAATGGACATCACCATTGGATTTGTGGTGTCGAGAGGTGCGGAATCCATATAAAATTTGGCTAATTATGAAAAAGTGAAAATATGGCCCCTATGGAAATGGCTTAGTTCATGGTTCCATCCCCTCCTACAAAGAACTCATGGTTACACTCTGTCTCGTAGTCTGTGCCACTCTTGGCCTACCTGGGTGCACTTCTGAAATGAATGGTTTAAATATTGGAAGGTGGGTGGACTTCACCAAGTCCGTCTTTCGTGAGTTGGTTTCAGATCCTCAATGTGAGGGAGGGGGTCAGGTGGTCAAAACTTGCCCCCTCCGAAATAAGGCGGAATTTTGTTTTAAAAATCTGCATCATTCTTGTTTTAAACCCTACATATTTTATGATGGAAAGTACGGGGGGGGATGGGCCCGCATTGAGCAGCCTGCCCCTTAACTCCCGCCGGTCATCGTAAAATGGAGTGGATTGTGGGCTGGACGGTGGGGTTAACAACCCCTACCCACCCATATTATATGGTGGTGGTTCGTAGTTTGGGGGTGGAAGGGTCATGGCCACCGACCGCCTCACCTTTTTTTTTAATGTTATTTTTTTGTGACTGTTGGGTAGGGCGAGCGTCATGGCTTACCCTACCTTTTTTTATATTTTTTTATCTAATTTTAAGAAACCCATTTTTTTTGAAATTTCTTGAATTTGACCGAAGGAGTCAAATTAAGGGACCCACAGTTTCGCCTGGAATCTAGTCGAAGTTGGTCAGAATTTGGTGGCCAGATTTCTGTAAATTTGTCACCTTCTTAAACTACCACACCGCCAAGTCAACCCTAAAAGTTTGATTGTTTCTAACTCCTCCATACAGACTCAGAATTGAGTGTTGTTCGCGTCGTTGGAATCATAAAGATGAGGTCTTCAATTTGACATAAATATTTCCACATTTTTTACAATTTGATATTTGAGCCTTTGTACTTAAGCCACTTGTACTTGGAACTATATGATCCTCCTGGATTATTCCTCCCCACTGAAGTGCTTTTGGACCCTCAAAAGCCTTATCCTATATGCTGTAGGCACTGATCCTATCTCTTCGGTATCCATAATCAGTGGTGGTTAATAAAGTTTCAGATTTTCGACATTTGCGACAAAGTACATCTGCATGTATACAAGCAAATTGAGTCAGAAATCATTATTCCCAATATTCTCCAATATGGTAAATGGACCATACCGGATTGGTCACAATTTCTTGCCTTCCCCCTTCATTCGATCCTTGCTGATATGAAACCACACCTTGTCACCAACTTGAAATTGATGGTCACCTCAGTGCTTATCATGTTAGGCCTTATATCTAGCCTAACTCTTTTCCAACTACTCTTGCACTTCTTGGTGAGTTGTCTGTATTTGCTAGATGAACCACTGTGCTTTTTCCCTGTCATCACGTCCACTGGCATCTTCATCCCTTCCATAGATCATGTCAAAAGGGTCCTTTGGTAGGTAACCATAGCATGTCTCAAATGGTGAACGATGCATAGATGAATTCACTTCTCGGTTGTAGGCATGCTACACATATGGAATATGCTCATGCCACAACTTTGGATGTTTGCTATAATAGCCTCGCAAAAAGTGTACCACAATATGGTTGACGACCTTTGTCTGTCCGTCGGTTTGTGGATGGAATGTCTTACTTGTCTTCAACTTAGCATCCATCATTCACCACAAGATGGTCCAAAACTCTCCAAGGAAGCGAGATTCTCGATCTGACACAATCGATGTGGGCAACCCAAAGTGGACCAAAACAATCTAAAAGAAAATATAAGTAGTCTGCTCAGCAGTGACCTACTTTTTGCAAGGCATTAATATGCACATTTTGCTAAAGTGGTCTACGACAACATACAAATAGTCATGATGCTTTCTGGACGTAGGAAAACCTCCTACAAATTCCATCAACACACTTTCCCATGGATGACCCGGAATAGGGAGTGGTGTGTAGAGCCCGAGTTTTCTATTAGAGGGCTTTGAAAAATAACACATAACACATCCCTTTTGCAAATTGAGTTACAATGTTTTTCATATGAGGCCAAATTAAAAACCCTTCCAAATGACATAAGGTTTTTTTGACACCAAAGTGACTTGGCACAAGAGAGGTATGCACCTCTCAAATTACATGTACCCTTTCTGTTGTGGGTATGCACAATTTTCCAAGTTGATACAACAACTTCCCCTACAAATTATAGTTGTCCACCTATGGTCCATGAGTTAGTTTTTCATATATTTCTTTAAAGTCATCATCTTTAGTGTATTTTTTAGCATAAATTTCAAAAGACAACGAAGCATTATGAAAAATAATAGAAGCAACAATAGGAGGGCGAGACAACATATCTGCTACTTTGTTACTAGTGCCCTTCTTATACTTTATTGCCAGATGAAACTGATGTATAAAACCCATCCACCTCAAATGACAAGATTATTGTAGCTTGGTATGTGATTGAATGTATTGCAAGGGCTAGTGATCCACATGGATAATGGTTTCCTTGATGATCAGATAGTGTTTCCACTTTTTTCACACTTTGGACAAAGACATATAGTTCCTTGTCATAAGTGGGGTAATTGATGACATCTTGGGAGAACTTCTCTGAATGGTAACATATCATCTTCTTCTATTGTAACAGTACAACCCCCATGGCGTACACACTGGCATCGGTTTCAATCTCAAAAGGTTGCTGGAGATCGGGTAAAGCCAGGACTAGTGTGGTGCTGATTTTCTCTTTCAATGCTTCGAAGGACTTCTGCTACTTTCCTCCCCACTGAAAGGCTTGTTTTATACTTGTCAGTGCATGTAAGGGTGATGAAATAATGTAGAAGTTCACAATGAACCTCCTCCAGTACTGTACTACACCTAGTAAAATATGGACCTCTATTACATTGGTAGGCTTAGGCTATTTTACAATCACCTCGACTTTGGAGGGGTTTATTTTTAATTGACCATTACCGAGAATATGACCTAGGTAAACCAAAGAGGTTTTCCCGAACTCACATTTTGATAATTTTACATACAATTCTTCCTTTTCAATACATCAAGTGCTTTCTTTACATGGCATACATGTTCATGCCAAATCCTACTAAAGACAAGAATATCATCTAAATATACAAGGACAAATTCATCAATGAAAGGTCTAAAAATATCATTCATGACCCTCATGAATGTGGCTGGAGCATTGCAAAATCAAAATGGCATCACCATCCATTCCAAAAACCCTTGTTTGGTCTTGAAGGCAATTTTCCACACGTCCTTCCCTACAACTATGACCTAGTGATAACCACTATGAAAATCCAATTTGGTGAAATAGATAGAATATTTTAATTGATCTAACGAATCATCAATGTGAGGGAGAGGGTATCAATTTTTCACCATAATTTGTTTTAGCGCCCGATAATCCATGCATGTCCTCCTTGTGCCATATTTCTTGGGTACTAACACGATCAGTGAGCCACATAGAGAACTAATTGGCCGGATGACCCCTTGGTTCAACAATTCCTGTACCTAATTTTTCATCTCTACCATCTCGATGGATGACATCCTGTACATACCATATTTGGCAATAGAGCATTATGCTGCAAATGTATCTCATGTTGGATTTTTCATTTCAAAGGCAATCCTCTAGGTTCTTGAAACAACTCATCATAGTTAGAAATAAATTCACATAATTCCTATTTATGAGCCGGATCACATCCTCAGAAAGCAACAGATGTTTCTGCATCTTTTGCTCACACAACCATGAGAAAAAACCCCTTGTTGGAATTCACCAATCTCTTCATCTGTCCTGCATTTACAAGACTAGCACTGAACTTGGTTTGATGAGCTCTTACAATATACTCTACCCCATCTTTTGTGATTTGGTATTTATTTTCATGTTGAAAGAAAACTACTTTCCCGTCATAAAGATAGGGACTCACTAAAAAAATACCACAAATATCTAATGGTATCACATCGAGTTCTGCTTCATCCACTAGTTTAGAAGAAATTGCAAATTTAACCTTATATTGCTTGTTACGTTTAATTTTACTTTTTCATGTATCCATCCGAGTGGATAAGGTTTCGGATGAGACTTAACTTCTATGCCTAAAACCAAGGATTCTGAGATTAAATTTTCTTGAGAGCCTGAATCAAATAGAGTTTCTACTTTTGTATGATTTATGACAACTCGAATATGAAACAACTCAATTCTCTTTTGTTCATTAGGAAGAGGCTCATTTGTTGAACTATTGCTTCCATGAGATTCGTAATTAACATGAAGAGAAAGATTACCTTTTGTACCTGTTGTTGTGATCAATACCTCATCACCAGAGTCAGATCCAAGGTCTTGCTGCACGGTTGCTATCATCTTTTTCTTACCCTTTCGACCATATCTCATGAGCCTCCTTTTTGCAATGAGTGCAATAAGGTTTTTCTCCTTCGTCTTTCTTTGTTGATGTCGTCTTATTTTCCTTTCCCTTTCCTTTCCCCTTCAATTTTCCATTTGAATGTTTGAAAGGTGGTTCCTTGAAATTCTCATCCTTATCATTTATGCCCTTGTTTTCAAGATGAATGGCCTTTACACTGGCCAAGTCAATAGTAGTAGGTTCAAACATTAGCAATGAATGTCTAATGTAACCATGTAATGACCCAATATACTTAGTTACCACTTCAGGTGAATCTGAAGGAATGGCCAAACTTACTGCTTGTTTTCTAAATTCCTCGATAAATATTTGCACGTTTTGTCCTTCGCCTTGCCTTATGTAGTGCCACTCCATTAAGGATTTTTGCTTATAACCCAAGGGATAGAATTGATCTTTAAGTGCAACAATAAAATTTGAGCACAAGGAAAGAAGGTTACCCAAATTATTGCTGCCTTGAAGTTTTCTTTCCCACCAGATGAGAGTGGTGCCATTCAGTCAAAGCGAAGCTAACTGGATCTTTGCCTCATCCTCCACAATTTGTTGAATCCTGCAGTGGAATTCAAGCTTCCTAATCCAGTTGTTAAGTTTCTCTACATTACTTTCACCATTATACATGGGTAGATCAAATTTCACATCTAACTTAAATAAATGTTTATTAGATGCATTTCCCAAATTCCTATAATGATGGTGAGAAGAGGAGGAAGAAATTTCACTCGTGGGAGGAGAAGGAGGTGGATCTCCTCCATGATCTCCATGCCTTTAACCTTGTCCTTCTGAAGCAGTCTCCCCTGCTTTCTCTAGTTTCTCAAGTCTATAGAAAAACTTCTCGACCTCATCTGCCATGGTGTAGAAGGTCTTGCAGAAGTTTATCTCCTCCTCATTTCAAACATCGTCATCCATGTTGCTTCTCCGATGTGCACGTCCTACTTCGGGATCAAAATACTTTAGTTTCCCTTTGCGTCTTCGTAGCCTGTTTATAGTTAGCATAAAAGAATGAAATTCAAATCTACAAAGACCTGCTATGATACCACTTGATCCAAAATCTTTTTCTTTCAGATGTATTAACGAATTACATGTAAAATTGCATTTTAACCATGAAACTTAAAAGGCATAAACATAAGCAGATAGAAGCACATAAAATCATGCAAGAAGGCACCGAATTGATATTGGAGTTCGTATAGGGGGGACTATGTGTCCATGCCCTGCTTAATCAGTGGGGCGACCCTCTTTCATTAAGTGGAAAACAAATTGAATGTACAAGAATTAAATGCAGAATTACACCGGCTTATACTTCCATAGCTGAAAGTTCTTGAAAATTAGAGACCTTTGTTGAAGAAACAGAAAAGACTGTTGGATTCGTGGCGCCGAGAGGTGTAGAATCCATATAAAATTTTCCTGATTCTGACAAAGTGAAAATCTGGCCCCTCTGGAAATCGCTCAGTTCATAGTCCCGCCCCCCTCCTGCAAAGTGATCACAGTTCCACTCTGTCTCGTACTCTTTGTCACTCTTGGCCTGCCTGGGCACACTTCTGAAATGAATGGTTTAAATATTAGAAGGTGAGTGGACTTCACCAAGTCCGTCGTTTGTGAGTTGGTTTTAGATGCTCAATGTGAGGGAGGGGGTCGGGTGGTCGAAACCCTGCCCCCTCCGTAATAAGGTTGATTTTTTTTTTTAAATCCGTGCCATTCTTGTTTTAAACCTTGCATATTTTATGATGGAATGTAATGAGCGGGGGGGGTGCGCACATTGGGTGGGCCGCTCCTTAGCTCTCGCTGGCCTTCGTAACATCGATTAGATTGTGGGTTGGGTGGTGGGGTTAACAACCCTTTCCCACCCATATTATATGGTGGTGGTTCGTTGTTTGGGAACAGTGGGGTCATGGTCATCAACCCCCTTGCCCTTTTTTTTTAATGTTATTTTTTGTGACCATTGGGTAGGGCGGGGTTCATGGCCCACCCAACCTTTTTTTATATTTTTTTGATTTGATTTAAAGCAACCCAATTTTTTTGAAATTTCTAGAATTTGAATGAAGGAGTCAAATTAAGGGACCCACAATTTCACCCAGAATCCAGCTGGAGTTGGCTGGAATCTAGTGACCAAATTTCAGCAATTCAACCCTCAAAATTTGACTACTTCTAACTCCTCGATACGGACTCGGAATTGAGTGTCCTATGCGTCAAAGATGAGATATTCAACTTGACACTAAGCTTTCCACATTTTATACACTTTGATTTTTGAGACTTTGTATTTAAGCCACTTGTACTTAGACCTGTGAAATCCTACTAGATCAGAGAAGGTTGAGAGGGAAATATTGGGAAAGTTACAGAGAGATATGGTGGGAGAAATTGAGAGGGACGTGGAGAGAGAGGTAGAGAAATAGTGAGGGGTTTTTCGAGACAGAGGGATAGAGTGGGGTTGGGTTTAAGATAGGGAGAGAGGGGGAACTCCTCCTCCTGCTCCCTTGGCCCTACCTCAGTCCTCCCCCTCCTCTCCCCTCCTTTACCCTACCCCCCAACTACCTCCTCCTCCTCCTCCTCCCACCACCTCCTCATTCTCATCCTTGACCTCCTCTACCTATTCTTCTACCTCCTCTACCTCCACCTCCTCTTCTCCCCTCTCCACCTCTCAACCCCTCTACTCTCATTACACCTCCTCTTTCACCTCCTCCATCTCCCCCTCCTCCTCTTCTTACTCCACCTTCCCTTTCCTCCCACCTCCCACACCTCTAAATACCTAGCCCCCATTTCTCATGGCTACACCCTCTTACCCACTCCTTTACCCCCTCCTCCCCTCTCTAGCTCACTGACCTCATCCTCCTTCCCACAATAATTGCCTCCTCCTCCTCCTCCACCTCTCCCTCCTCCTCCTACTCCTCCTCCTCCTCACTCCTCCCACTGGCCTCCCACATTCCCTACCCCCTCTCCATCCCCCACCTCCTTCACCTCTCACTCCCATGTCTCCACCTCTACCTCTTGTTTCCCATCCTCTTCCATCTCCTCCACCTCCTCCTCCTCCACTCGCTTCCCACTCCTCTCACCCACTTCTTCTACTCCTCCCCTCCCTACTCCTCCTAATCATCCTCTCCACATCCTCTTCCTCTACCTCCATACCCCCCTCCTCCACCTCCTCCTCATGTTCCTCCCTCCCCATTTTCCTCCCCTCTCCCCCACCGTTGCCTTCCCGACCTCCTCCGCCTCCTAGTCTTACACCTCCCCACCCCCACTTCACCCTCACCCTCCCTACCTTCCCTGTGTCTACCTCCCCTAGCCCCTCACCTCCTACTCCTCCTACTACTCCCTTCTGCACCTTTTCCTCCTGATATGATCCGCTCTTCATCCATATCCCCCTCCTTTTGATTCCCTCTTACTCCTCCTCCACCTTATACTCCTCATATTATCCCCTCCTCCTCCCCCCCTCCTTATCACTCCCTCCTCCTCCTCCTCCTCCCCCCCTTCTTTATTATTCCATCTTCCTCTCCCTCCCCTCACCTCCACCTCCTACTTATCATCCCGTTCCACCTCCTGCGCCCGCCCTCCCTCCTCACTTCGCCTGCTCCGCCTCCTCCTCCTTCCAACCTTCCCTACCCACTCTCCATCCCCCACCTCCTTCACCTCTCCCTCCCATGTCTCAACCTCTACCTCCCCTTGCCCATTCGCTTCCCTCCCTTCCACCTCCTCCTCCTCCACTCCCTTCCCACTCCTCTTGCCCACTTCTTCTACTACTCACCTCCCTCCTCCTCCTCTCCTCATCCTCCTCCTCTACCTCCATCTCACCCTCCTCCTCCTCCTCATGTTCCGCCCTCCCCAGTTGCCTCCCCTCTCCCCCTCCTTTTCCTTTGCCACCTCCTCCTCCTCCTCGTCTTACATCTCCCTTCCCCCACTTCACCCCCCTGCCTCCTTCCTTCCCCGCGCCTACCTCCCAAGCCCCCTACCTCCCACTCCTCCTCCTCCTCCTCCTTTCTCCACCTTGTCCTCCTCATACTATCCGCTCCTCCTCCTCCTCCCCCCTCCTTATTCTTCCCTCCTCCTCCTCTACCTACCCTCTCCTGCTTATCCTTCCTGCCCTACCTCCCCTCCCACTTCGCCTCCCTGCCTCCCTTGCCTCCCCTCCCACTTCTCCTCCTTTCCCATCCGCTCCCTCCTCCTCCTTCCCCTCCCTCCTCCTCCTACTCCTCCCAACCCCAACTCTCCATCACCTCCACTCCTCCTCCCATTCCTCATCTTCCTTATGCCCCCTCATCCATTGACTTTTCCCCTCTCCCGTGCCTCATCATCGTCATCGTCCTCCTCATCTTTAGCTATAGCTCATCATCTTTAGCTATAACTGCACAAAATTGTAATATTACAAGAAATAAAGAATAATTACAACCACCAACCAAAATTTCGTTATATTTTTTATTTGCTCAATCAAAACTATTATACCACCGCATAAGAAAACATGGATGTTTAATAATCATTCAACTTATATTATTAGTTTTTCCTCTATTTTTGGAAGGCGGTCTTAATTTGTTTTTATGGGTGACACTCATTGTACTTGACTGTGAAAGGAAACCAATATTCATGAGTCACTACTCAGAAGTTGAAATCTCGTAACAGACTATGATTCTATACCAACACTATTTATGTACGTAACACGATTTGTTATATATTAGAATATCATTAAAATTGAGAGTGATTTTAATAAGATCTATAGATATTATTAATGATTAATTAGAAAAAATGTTAAGATCTATACATATTATTAATGATTAATTAAAAAGAAAAATGTTCTGAATTGGAAATTGTTTATTCACGGTAAAAATTTCACTTCATAGTACTTTGGATAGGGATATTATAATGCATCTCTACCAATTTATTAATTTAAAGAAATGAAAAAACATATTCGAAATCCAGTTATAGACTGCCCGAAAAATAATTATGGTATGGCCTCGTCTGCACTTTCAAATAACTGAAACACCAAAATTAAAATAGTTATAAAGTTCTGCTTCATACAAACTGTTGTATGGGCTTTGAATAACTTATATAAGATTCTGCATCCTCGTTAATATCCTGCAATTAAAAATTGTCTAAAATTCCAATTCATATTTTATAAGGTTGAAACTTCCCTGGAATAATGTCACAAGTCTTCTAAGAAATTTAGTTTAATAAAGTTGAGCCTAGTCTGCAATAATTCCTTGCATCATCCATGAAGTCTAGTTTTTATAAGGTTGTGGCTAGTCCCTGAAATAATTATCGACATCTTGTGGCAAACTTTTCAGTGCATTTCGGTCAAGGAAAATGTGTTTCGGTGAAGATCAACAAATATTACAATTCAGAAATACTTATGGATCGTGTTGCATTCTTTAAGAAATCAAGTGACGGGGTATTATAAAACACAGACGGAATACAGAGAAAGTAGGAATTAAAGGTTGCTACAGGGAGAGAGTTTTCTTTTCAACAACAATAAGGAGCACTTGGGCACATAGTTTTAAAGTAAAAGTAGAACGACTTTGTTTCTAACTCTAGCGTATACTCCAAAGAAAATGGAGATGTGGAGGCATCAGATGTCCTTTAATAAAAAGGCCTTCTGAGGATTTTTTCTTAATAAAACCTTTTTCAGAATTATTAGAAGACCAAAAGTAAGAGCTCTCCAAAATTTCGTTCCTGAAAACTCCTGTATGGCCCTAGCATTGCTTCGTTTAAGGAAATTGTGGGTCAATAAATATCATTGTGTTCCTATTCATAAATATTTACTAATGGTGTTACATCCATACAATACGTGAAAGAATATTAAAAAATCCCTAATACAGGCAAAAAAAGGAAAAAGTGCCAGGGTTAAAAAACCCTTATCCTGGCATAATAGTATAAAATCACAAACTAAAAATTTCTGTGCGTAGGTACTTTCTTCTCCAACATAAAGAATGTAACAAAATTGAAAATATCAGTAATAATGCAGAGAACCTATGTTTTTCATACTGATCTAAATAAATGTAGAAGGAAAGGGTTGCCTACATTTAGTCTACACTCCAACGAAAACTGAATATCCACCTCAGCTTGGCCGTGGATATTATCATTGACTTACCAATACCCATATATTACTTATAATCGTTTCATTGAGGGAAATTAAACTGAAAAAGAGAGGGTTTGCTAGGATTACTAAACAAATAAATGAAAATTTTGAATATTTACTAAAGATTCCAAATAAAATTGAAGAAAGTGGTAAACAGGGGATTTGTGGTAGAATATTTTAATATGAGAGTTTTATAATTAGGGATGACTAGATTGAATTTATTAACACTAAGTGAATGATTTAATACTAAAATAAATGAGTGTCTGAAAATTTACCAGAGATTTAAGATACGTGATAAACAGAAAGTTAGTAACACGACATTTCAATGCTACAGTTTAATAGGGAAGGATGGCCAAACTAAATCTATTAACCCAGTTTGATAAACTTAATTGAATTTATTAACACTTAAAATGAGAATCGTGATTTGATAATCAGATATATGATTTTCTTAAGATTTTCCGCGGCAGAGACTTGAAATCAAATTAAACTGATAAACAGAGGGTTCGTTAGGGTTCGTTATACACCATTTTAACATTAGAGGTTAATAATGAACATTCAGTAAATTGAAAAAGCCCGAACACAGTGGGGATGTATCGTGGAAGCTATTGAAATGCTTTTCTGAATGAAGGCTTTCATACTCCTATTTATAGTTCTTCTGTGTTTCATAATCCCCGGGTCCTCCAGAGTCTAGACGAGCAGTTAGAGATTTCTCAAGATCCATAATGAACCAAAACAAAATTGAACCATTTTGTATTTTCCAATCAAGGGAATGTAGGGGAGTTTATTTCAACTTGCAACATATATATGACAAAGTTACGATTAATATCAAAGCACACCACTATGTCCCACCGGCGCAGAGTACTGGAGCACTGATATTTGCGTATTCAAAATAACAGAAAATGGCTTTACAATTTCTTTGTGCTTAGTAGACATACGTGAAGTGAGGATGAACGAAATCTTCTTCTTATATGTATTATGCTTTCAACTATAAATTGACGGAGTATTCAAAAGTTTCAAAAGATTTGCTAGACCCACCTTGTTTTTTGGTTTCTCTAAGGAAGGAAATCTTTCAATAGATTGATATTATCGAATTTCCCATTAAAAATGGGATCCAAAATCGCTGCAATGCAAATGCTTTGCTTACCTTCACTATCATTGCTATCTGAGACCTCCGGTGACCATTATGGTTTCCTTGAGAGGACATGTACTGTAAATCTATGCGAAAAATGCCAGCATGCCAAGCAAACCCAAGGCTGCAAGTTGCCAAACCCAACGCTCCAAGTTTGCTAAGAACCGTTACGTTTGCTTTTTATAATAAGCACAAAATGGAAAAGCGAATTCAAAAATTCAAACGGATACCTTTTGATTTTAATAAATAAATTTGAACAAAATCCAAGTGGTGAATTTAAAAATATAACGGATAACTTTCTATTTTAATAAATAAATACAAAAGCCAACGGCTAAGGGGTGAATTCAACAAAGCAAATGGTTGGCCCACTAGAAAACGCAGAGTCAAATTCGAAAAGTTAATTCCATTTTTACGACTTCTCTCAAGCTTTTCTGTATAAACAACCAACCATATGCTCGGTTACTATAGAACATCGTACCCTATATTTAAAATCAAAATCAATGGTATAAGTAATGTTTTTTGCTAATAAAAAAATCTATGAAAGAGTTTTGGATTCTATAAAAGGATTATACAATTTTTATAATTTTTTTTTAAATAATTTAGTTTGTATATTTATTTATCCTTTTTATAAAATTTTAATATATTTTATTTATTTATTTCATAAAATTTAATAATAAACTTTTATCATTATGAAATTACATAATGTAAAAAATTATTATTTATGGAGAAGAGTTTATGAAATTATCTTATTAAATCTAGATAGAAAAGGATGATTTGCATGGAAGGAAGTTGTAGTAGAATGAATTCTTGCATTTTGTAAGGCATATCAAAAGTAAGGCGAATTAGCATTAACAACCAAAAAATCTTAGTTTTGTTGTGATATATTTCTTTGAAATGGTAAAATCACTTAGAAACTTGCACGTAATTGCATTTCAAATAAATCAAAGAGGCTTGTATTTTTTTTTCTTTGCATATTTGTGTCAATTATCTTTCTCAATTTGTTTTTTCTAAAGAGGATTGATTTAGTCTATTTGTACTTGCTTTATTTATTTTTATAAGTGGATTGTCACTGGGAGTCTACTTTTAATAAGTTGGCAAGGTAGATTCCACATGTATTGAAAGACTTCAAGTTAGGCTTAAATGAGTTCATAATGACTACAACTTGAAAAAACAAGAAACATTTGGATACATAATATAAGGGAGTAAATGACTATATTCAAGTTCGTTAGGTAAAGTTGTAGGGAGAAAGGAAGAAATAATTATAATATAGTGGTTGGATGGATACTCAATTAAAAACATATTCAAGTTATATGAGTATCAAAGATTGATCCATTCCATTGTTGCATAAACTATATTTCTTGGCTAATATCCATGTGGTAAGGGGTAAATAACAACCTAGTAAAAAGGATTTAACAAGGACTAAATTCAAAATTTGGATGTTGACAAAATCTAATTTTTTTTAGGGGAGAAATAGCTCCAACAAAGTGGATTTATAAGGGTAGATATTGTTGGAAAATAATATAGCTCCAACAAGACATTAGTAGGAAAAAACGTTGAAGGGCTTCAAGTCAGGAATAAATTTGCAAAAGGACTTGTGGATTTGTGAAGAATATTTCTTGGTGAGTCGTCATGTGCTAACATAAAGAAGAGTGTGATTTAATGGAGGAACGAGAGGACATTCTAGAAGAAATAATGTGGTATAGAGAGCATCACAAGTGTTTCATGCACATCTATCTCCCTCATAACGCACCCCAGCTATAGGTTTTCAGAAAGCGAGGGGATCTCCTATTCATAGTTAGGCTCGTGATAGATCACATAGCCCACCCAAAGTGCACATTCCACTCATAGATTATGCCTCTGACACCAGTCAAAGTGTCAGAGCCTATGTTTATGTCTCTTTTGATGATCATGCTACCTCTAGTGGACCTTCTTCAACTATTTCAGGTACAACTCCTGAATTTTTAAATCCTCTTTAAACTTTTTGTGTTTATGCCTTGAAATTTTATTTAATTTTTAAATTGCCTTCGACTCATGTGTTTGAATTTAATGTATATTTTATTATTCTTCTAGTTTGTTAAATATATAAGTTAAATTATGTTTATAATATTTAGGCCCTCAGCGGGGCGAAGTTGAGGATCATAGTGATGAAAACTTGACTAAACTGAGAGTGGGGGGAGTGAATCATTTTATTATATTCATGGACATTAAAATTATTTTCATTAATCTCATTAACTGAAACATTACATGAGCATCTTAACAAATAATGACTAACAGATTGAGTATGTGAACACCAAGTAATAAGTAAACCAAAACATCACATAAGTACATAATAATAACACATATTAACACCAGATATATGTGGAAACCGATAAAGGGAGAAAACCACGATTTTATTATTGTTGTGATGAAAAGGAAATCTCCTACTCTTTATTACATCTGATTTTCTATACGCTTCAACCTATAGGAGGTTGTTACCTCAGTTTTCTGCAAGCTACAACATGCAAGGAATCTCCAAATCCCATATGTTTTATGTAGGCTACAACCCATAGGAGGATTCTACCTCAACCAACTCCAATTGGATATTTATCAAGCCGCAACTTCAAAGGAGAGTACAACCCACTGATGCAAATAAGAAATGACAATGTGTTGGTTTACACAGTCATGAATTTTTCATATTTCCATATTCATTTCTACATGTTCTCCCCTTCTAATCTGCTTCACATAACTTCAAATCTGCCAGGTGACTAATGTATAATAAATCAATCAAATATTCCACATTCTCCCACTCTCTAACCCTATTGCTTCCAAAAACAATGTCTTTTATAAAGATAATTTGTTGGTTTTTTGTATTGCACATAATAATATGAAGTGAATAGACTTGAATTTTTGCCTTCCACTCATTCATTTCCAAACTCTTCATATTTTGAATATTATAAAATAAATAAGTGCTCCACCACATATTATTTCAACCATCTATAATGATTAGGGGCATCAATATCAACATAGTTTCAAAAACAACATTATACCACCACAACATATGCAAGCATTCTCCAATGTAAACAATATGCACACAATGTATGAAAATAATGCAAGCATATGTATGCAACATTCACTCTCTAAAGCCATCTATATGTTCAAATTCATCATTTCTTCATGCCATTGCCTGAACCTCCTTGATTCTTGTCTTGATTTGCTACCATGGAATTTTTCCTTTGTTGTCATGGAGTCTTGCCTTTGCATCACAACAATTTAGCTTAACAACAAATTAGTGTCACCACAAATTCTTCATTACACAATTTCTGCAACATTATCTAAGAATCAAGCCATGAGCATGCCAACATAAATATTTTACCAAACCATCATTATATCTATTGCTCATTTGTACCTTCCTCTTGCATACCTTGCTTGTCCTTTTCTTTTTATTCCTTGTGTTTTTCCTTTGCCGTCAATGAAAATATTTCCAACACATATGCAACATTGATCACTTTGTGGGACGATGCTACAACTCATATAACATTGGAAGATGTTATGACCAAACATACGTGGGTCAAACTAAATTTTCATAACATCAATGGTGTTTCACCTACTAGTCATAGTTTGTCTTTGATGTTAGAAATCATAAATAGGTTGATCGAGACATACTGGAGGTTGGGCCCACATAGCCGCCTCCTATAGTTCATACAGAGGATTAGGAGTCATGAGGTTAGAGGCCCACATACTTGGGAAGTGGTGAAAGAGCCCACCAAGAACATTGATGTTCGTGGGGAGTTTTTCGACATCCCTCTCGATTTAAGAATGTCTGATGAAACTCCTTTTTTGTATGATCGATTAACTAGGTCATGGGGCCAGCTCCCCAACCATGACCAGGTCCC
Source organism: Pinus albicaulis (assembly GCA_034641835.2). Classification (NCBI taxonomy): domain Eukaryota; kingdom Viridiplantae; phylum Streptophyta; class Pinopsida; order Pinales; family Pinaceae; genus Pinus; species Pinus albicaulis. The sequence continues at coordinate 530,801,958 of CM076582.1, read as the reverse complement.
CATTTATTTTTCCAAGTATATATATGGAGAGCTCGTGTTACATATGAGGTCAGATTACACCAATACTAGATCTCATTATTATGGACCTAACTTGGGATGTACATATGGTTCTTGTAGGGACCCAGGGCATGTACCACCACTTCTAAGATTCTTGCCACTACTGTCTCGAAGCGTGGTATTGCCGACAGAGCTAGAGGTGCTATCACAGTTTGGTTTTTAGACTAAGAAAAACATTGTAGATAGAATTTGAATGCCATTGGTAGGTGTGCATTTCATATTGCACGGAGATATTAGAGATCAACAACATTGCCTTGTGACCCATAAGTTCCCTTATATGATGATTAATTTCTCATGATTTTACCCGTTGACTGGCTTTTTACATATGAATGTATGTATTGTGATGTCATCCATGAAACTTAAACGATGCATGGCCTGCGTAACACAAAACAGGTTCATATATATACGAAAATTTTCACTCTTATTGTCAAATTATGCATAATTATTTATATTAATTTCTAGTTCATATTATATTTCATTTATATTAATAAGTTCATGATAACATGTAGACATGACCTAGCTACATGGGCAAGCTTATGAGATATTCTGAGGGGCTGTTGATCAGCTATACCATCCTACACTAGAGCATGTTTCCATGGATTCTCCTCCACATCCACCTCAACCTCATAACACTCATGTGGAGGAGCGTCACTATGTACAACAACATAGACTAACAGTTGATGTAAATTTTTTTATTCCTAATATTTTAACATTTTTTTTTAAATTTACACATATATGCGAATTAATATGTAAACTAATTATAAATTTTCCTTGCCATTGTGTACATAGGAAAATATGCATAGTCTTGTTTATGCTTCACTTATGTGGACACATGAATGGGATGTTGGGTATATAGGCACTGATGGTGCAGGTTCATTGATGTGGGCCCCAATCGCTAAGCCATAGGAAGGGGAGCACTAAACCTAGATTCATCAGGCCCCTATCCTATCTAACTTGCATTTTGACTTGAATAAGGTTAGTAAATTCTTATATGTAATTAAAAATGTAGTTCAAAATAATTTTTTTTCATGTTTCTTATTTTTCTATAAATAATGGACTAATTTGTTTGAATTTGAATATGTTATATTTCAGTACATCTAGTGGTACTTAGAGTGGATAGTTTGTATATTTTCAGACCCATTTCATAGGGCACTGATCAGGTGCTCAAAATTATGCTGAAAAATGAAGGTTGTTGGAATGGTGTAGAACTTGAATGATCACGTAGATCTCATCGTTCTGAATCTAGAACAACTTGTTTCGTGGAAAATTAACATCGTATGCTCCCAGAAACATGTTCTTTCCACTTTGTTAAACATACAAACTTTTCAGGAAAAATATTGCAGGGACATCCCAGTCAGTAGTCACTACTAGTGACTGGAAATTCACAGTGGCAGGTTGACTGGTCAACAAAATTTCTTCGTCGAATTGGGTTGAGCCAAGTGGAACATTTTTATTGGGTCGAAATGATAGTTTTTGTTGAGATTCAACAAGATGATGAAGCTTAGTGAAAATCAGTCACCTTCACTAAGTGGGCGAGCAGGCTATTTTTAGGTGCAAGTCTATTTTTAGACTTTGTCTATTTTTATACATGGTGATCATATTTCAGAAGTTGCAGGATGTTAATTGTGGATGGTTGGTCAAGTTGGAAAAATAGATGAAATTCTATTTTTAGAAGATTGGGCAAAGTCTATTTATAGATCGTCGATCTAAAAATAGATGTGTCAATTATTATGAGCCCTTAATAATAATCAGACTCTAAATATCAACTTATTCTCTTGGAGCACTTTATTTAAGTATACATATTTGGAAAATTAGTGGGCTGAAGGAATTATGCAATTCCTAGGGTTTACTGGTGGTTCATGCATGGAGGACTCAATTGGAACTGAAGTGGAAAAGTTATGACAGAGTTGGAAGAGTAGTTCATGGAGTTGTTATTCATTTTAACTCAGTTAATGGAGTTAAACTCAGTTGAGCTAGTTATATCTAGTCTAATTGAATGATACACTAGTGAGAGTGGAGTGAATTAATTAGTTAATTAATTCACAAATAATAACTCATTAATCAACTAAACAAATACAACAGTTAAATAAAATACATGTTAGTTCCAGTGGAGACCCAATGGAGAGGTAGGTGAAAGGGTGAGATGGAATATCCGTTGTGACTATAGTGATGCATTGATTGCATCAAACACACATTGGAGTTTCCAATGAGGATTGCGCAGTACGAGCAAGGTTAATTTGAATTAATTTAGAGGTCTTCTTCAGTAGGGATTGCAGAGTGGAGGCAGGCTATCAAGTGGCAAAAAATCAGTGCATGGATTTGCAGATTTCTTCATGTTAGTGTGTGACGATTGATTGTACTGAGAGCTTGATGTACTAAGCTTTGTATGAGATTGTTACATGATCTCCATGATACATAATATATGATCTCCATGATAGATGCCCAAAAAGAGAAAGAAAAAAGCAGAATAATATATTAAACCACCCATCGAGTTAAATATGTTCTGCTTCCCCATCTGGTTCCTCTTCATATTCCCCAGAGAGAATCCAGTTCCTCTTCCCATTCCTCAATGAAAGAATCTGGTTCCTCTTCATCAGCGAAAATATATGGTTCCTCTTCCTATTACTCAGCGAAAAGATATGGTTCCTATTCCTATTCTAGAGCGAAAAAATCTTGTTTCGCTTCATCAGCGAAAAAATCCACTTTTGATATCAATTTCAGCCATTTTCAGCAGTTCTGTATATGCCGGATATGGGGACACCCTCAAGGGTTTCTATAAGGTTTATGGGGATTTATTTCAAACGTTGTCCCAGCAAGAAATGAAGTACGCTTATTGCATGGGGGCAGGCCCCATCCATGATGCGGCCCCGGTGTTGGGAAACCTCGAGACCCATTATGCACAGGTGTGCGCTTTCTATAACTACTAGCTGGGGTTTTCCACCATCAAGGACTTTAGTTGGGCTGGAGTGAGTAAGCTCTCATCTAGCCGAAATCCTAATCGCAAGACAAACAGGTCGATCGAGAAGGAGGACAAGAAATTAAGGAACAAGCTCAAGAGATAGTATAATGAGAGAGTGCATCGTCTTGCTGAGTTTGTTAGAAAGAGGGATAATAGAGTTTTGAAGCACCAGTTGCAGAGCGAAAAGAAAGACGATGAGAATTCCCACAAGGAGAAGTTCCCGATGGGAGAGAAGTACGAGCAGAACGATAGGGCAAGAGTTGATGAAGAGGATGAGAATGGAGGGAACGGTGAGAAATTGGTGAAGGAGAAGCTCCCGACGTATGCGGAGAACGAGTTGGCAAGTCTCGATGATGATGAAGACGAAGAAATGGAAAACGATGAGAATGGAGGCAGCGAGGAAGTGGAAGGGATTGACAATGGAGGGAGCGAGGAAGTTGAAGTCGAAGTCGAAGTCGAAGGGAATGAGAATCGTGGCAGTGATGACGATGGATGGTATTATCATGATGTTAAGGGTAAGAAGGCAGCAGAATCTAGGCAAACTTGTGGGAATAGGTGGTTGTGTTGCCGTGTTTGCAGAAAGAAATTTAAGTCGGATAAACAGTGGAAGAATCACGAGCAGTCAAGGAAGCACAGAAATAAAGTTCTTGAGTAGAGGGGGTACATTCGAGGAGTATTGTGCGACAAATGGATTATGAATCAACAATATACATTTGATCTCACGGTTAAAAACTAGGAAATTTAGTTATAATTTTTCATTATACAAATATTTCAAATTCATAATTAAAAAAAAAAAAGCAGTAAAGTTCAAATTCTAAGATAGTCTTCAAATTATCAATAAAGAACCTTCTCATTTTAATAAATTTTTCAAACCATCAGTAAAGAAGTTTTCATTTTGTATTTTTTTTAGTAGGCTCTCTTGAGGATATTGGCTATAAACCTGCTAATGAGCTCCATCATTAAACATATTTGGAGGGGTTAATGGTAACATTTTTACCTTCTTAAATCTATTTTTCTTGCATTTTTATTCTTATTTGGTTTTATTATGCTAGTATAGGTGGTGATTAAGGCTAACATACTCTGAGTGCCTAATATGAGGCTGAGTGCAGAAAATCATGAGTAACTGGCATTATTTCTGAAGATTTTATCATAAATAATTGAAAGAGGCTACAAGGAGAAACTATAGGAGGGTTGCCCACCCTCCTTAACTCTCAACGGTAGCCAAAGGATGCTCATGAGATCCCCTATGGAAATTCGAATTCCAAAGGTAATAGAATTATTAGTACATATATGCAATGATTCCATTCATAAACAACAAATTCAAATTGAAATATTTGACAATTCAACAAAGCCAATATCCAAAGTCTAATAGATTAACCCAAAAGTCTAATGTAGTCAAATTGTTGAATATGTAGTTCTAGTAAAAGTCAACAACAACAAAAGACGTCCTAATGATTCATAATTCAATGGTAAAAATCACCCTCCAAGATATCATTCAATATTCAAGAGATTCAACTTCTAATGCTGCTCATAGATCAGTAAAAATAGCTTGAAAAATCACAATCATGCATGATCAATGGATAGAGAAGGTATGTGGTAGTAACATCCATGTGAAACATAAACTTGTGACATATTAAGGGTTTACAATTTCAATTATAGTCAACCATGGTAGACCAAAGTCAAACATTTTCAACCTTATTCAATGACAATGAAGATTTAGAAAAAAAAGCGTTCAATATTCGTAAAATTGACTAATAGTATTTTTGACATCAATTTCTCAATGAGGGTGACAACGAGGGACAAGGATGGCTCAGCGGGGTCAAGTCACCCTCACCCATGTGTCACTTTGTTTAATACAATGTGCCATGCATACTTTCCTTCGAAAATGCATCCTCTCTCCCACTTTATAGCTCACCATGAACAATTTTTCTAGTCACAATAGATTTTCTCTTTCTTTGACTAGAGGATGAAGTTTCACTAGTACCAAGTATGGAAGCCAAGAATTTCTTTGTAGGATTTACATGTCTTTTCTGGTATTATGTTTCCCTGTTGATGTTGGTTTATTCAACACCTTTTCAAGTATCCACTATCAATTTTTGAATTTCGTTTCTCTTTAAGTCTTGTAAATAAGTTTCCATATTTAAAAGTACTTGGTGTGTCATAAATAATCCCACAGGATCAAAGGATTGATTAGATTTAGCTTCTCCTAAGTCATAAGTACCTGAAGACTTTCGAAAATTTGCAATGTTAATCACATTGTTCACTATGACTTGATGAATAAAAAATTGCAGAGAAAGAAATTTATTTATTCTTTTTGCATTCAAGTTTAACTAGTGAGTTACGGTATTTCCTATAGAATTTAGCAATAAAATACTTGTTAATTTTTCAATATTTCTCTACGTTATATAAGTTACTTAAGCCAATATTAGATCGTCATTAATAGTATCTTCAAATCTATACAAAAATGTAAATGAAGATAGAATAAGGCAGGGAAAGGCAAAGAAGGAAATATCACAACCATGAGACACACAGATTGGTCCAAGACCAGAGAAAACACCCACAATGGGGGAAACCTTTTCAAATCTTCTTATTCTATAGATTGTCTTCAAACAATTTCAGCAAAGAGTACAATGAGCCTAGTAAATGTATACAATAGAAATAAATAGATCTTATATGCGGATCGACACATCTAAAATAGCAAAAAACGAAACAAATGGATCACCAATACTTAGTGATCTCAGCTACCTAGATCTAGAAGTAGATCTAAAATACGGTCGATGATTGTTATGATGCATATACATTCCCTTCACACATTTCTTTTGCATAACTCCCTTCAACACAACACTACATATTAATCCATTCGCTACTCATTTTCTCTTATTAAAGTTTATGCAATGAAAAATTTGGTTTATGTGTATATCATATACAAATAATCACACTATATGAAAGTAAAGATTGCAATCGTTCAAAACGATGACTAGCTTCTGGATTCGTGATTTCTCAAAAAAAATATTCACCGACTAATGCTACCAACCATGAATTAATATCTTAGCCAAAAACTTTATGTTAAATGTGTTTATTTATTTGTCTAAAATCATTTACTTTTGGATTACACGTTTCATTTGTCAATTATCTACTCCAAATATTATTGTTATTCTTATCCTTTTTGGTGGGTTCACATACTACATATATACGCTCGACCAGTGAAAGTCCTCATGGATAAGAGCAAGTGAGTTAATTATATTAGTGCAAATAATTTTTTCATTCCTCTGCTAGCCATTCAATGTTATTAATGGCGTTAACTATATACTTCTTGATATGCTATATAATTGGTAATTGTTATTATCTAGCATGTTAGATATGCTATAAAAAACACTCTCAATAAATAACAATCGAAAATACCAAAGTGGGCATTTAAGGGAAGTAATGGAAGTAAATATCGAAATTCTAAAACCAACTCATTCTTTTACTTCGAAAATTCTTACTACTTTAATATTGTCGATATAAATGTACCAAGTAGCAAAAAATTGTGAGCTAAAATTATTATGAATTCACTACCATCATGACAGTTGGCGTACAAGGTGTAATTACAACTGCACAAAAATATTTTCTGCACACGTGATCAACTAGATCTACCATGGAATAACTTGAAGATTGAGCTGGTATTTTGTACATGGCATCACGTGCCATTATTAGAATTGTATTTGATGGATACTCGATTTAGAGTGCACAATGAATTAATTATGTGTGTATTAGCTGAAAAAAATCCAGAACATTTTACATTTTAGTTTTAATGCTAAGTGTAGAGTGCTCTGCACCTTGTTGCTTTTTTAAAAACTAATAATTTCTTTTTTTAAAACTAATAATCTTTAAACGATGCATTAGATTAAACTATTTTAAGAACATGAAAAATTTATTGATTATGTGTCTATTAAGTACTACTTGCACTATCACATCCCTTGTATTATGTCTATACACATTTAAGAATTATATTTAGATTTATTGACAATGTAGCTTTTGCTAGTCATAGAAGTAAGCTTTAATTACTTTTTTAATGGATGTTAATGCTTATAGCTGAAACTTGATTAATTTTATGTGACATTTCACATGTGTCCAAAAATCATGAAAGTCAATGCCTTGGATAGATGCCCAAAAAGAGAAAGAAAAAATAGATCGTTGTGATACCACTGATTCGAGTTTATGAAAAGAACAAAATGAAATACATATTTATAACCTATGATATACAGAAGAAAATTTACATGGAATGAATTTGTGCGATGGGGAAATGTGTGCAAAGATGCAAAAAGAACAATGTAAATATGCTATTGTATATGCAAGGATCTGAAAAACGACAATGGTTGTAATCGTAAACCTATGTGGAGTTGCCAGTTGTTAGTATGAATCTTAATTGCAATTGTACGAAAAAGACCACTTTAGCTATGCATAACAAATAGCCCTAACAACAAAGATGGCTGCCAATATCCTTAGATATGCAATTAGGTCAAGATAAATGCTGGAAAAAATCTAGATCTATGCATTCAAAGACATTAAACAGTAAATAAAAACAAGATTTACTCCATGCATCCAATAGACAAGACAAGAATATGTTGAATGAATTTTGTATTAATGGCAAATGGGAGGAAAACATAGAAGGATGTTACCAGTTCTCCTCAATGGGATGGGTTCTTGTAAGTCCTCAGCACTTCAGATCTAAAATCCCTCTCTGTTGATGGTGTAGAAAACCAAGACAAAAATGGAAGTCAAAGGGAGCTCACAGGAAAAAAAATAGAAAATAATGACAATGATGGTGGATCAAAGTCAGACCAAAAGTATAGATCCAGAGTCATTTTTAGTCAACAAAAGGTAGTGAATGAATGGAAAAATCCTTCTATTCATAACAAAATATTGAGTTAGTCTAGATATTAGTGCGTGATTAAAATATTATTAACCAAATGAAGATCCAACTTTTGTGGAATATTTTATTATATTTGTTGGAGGGAAAAAGAAATTGACTTGGGTCAAATCCATTTATTTGTAAATAATAAATAAATAAATGATTTATTTATTATTTTAAGGATGTGGTTGAGTAATAATCAAATAAATAATGATTTATTTAATTATTTATGAGTGATTTAGTCATATTTAACAAGGAATATTATTTAAATAAGGTTTAAATAATTATTCCTAGAAAATAATAAGATAAATAATGATCTATCTAATTAATTTCCCTATTTTGGGTTAAATATAACAAGGAATATTAATTAAACTCTTTTTTAACTAATTATTCCTTGAGGAAAATCAAACAGATGTAGATTTATTTAATATTTCCTCATGGGGTTTCCTGTTTAGACCATAAACAACTTAGTAAAGGTGGTTTACTAAGTTATTTTTCATAGTGAAGGCAATTTTACTTAGGGTAAAATTGGTCTTACATGGTGTACTTAGGTCCATCTAATAATAATAGGTTAGATTGCCAAAAAATGGTGTAACAATTGTGATACCACTGATTTGAGTTTGTGAAAAGAACAAAATGAAATACAAATTTATAACCCATGATAGAGACATATGCAATTAAAATGTGTAGAAGAAAAGTTACATGGAATATATTTGTGCGATGGGAAAATGTGTGTAGAGATGCAAAAAGAACAACGTAAAGGTTCTCTGCACATAATCCTTTTCTACACATTCATTTTTCCGCACAGTAAAACACCCGAACTTTCATAATTGATAAGAAAACGTATATTTTGTATCATTAAAATGAAAATAATATAAATTGTTTTCATCTTGGTAAATATATTACCATATCAAAAATTAAAATATTAATTCATTTGACGTGAATGGATTTCCATTGAATCATTATTTTGAAGTGTTTTTGTATAACATAGTACAGTAGCTTACATTGGATTTTGACATATATAGAAATAATTAGCATTATTCTTTCAAGGTGCAAAATTCGGAGGTGAGGAAGAAGATTTCAACATGTGGAGTACAGAAGAAGCACAATCAAAGCTTCATTTGCATTTTCACACTCTGTACAACGAAATTAACTGAATTAAAAAAATGACTTAAATATAAAACATTTATCGATTTTTTAAATATTAAAACATATAAATACATGATTTCGATAACCAAACTAATAAAAATTTCCCTACATTACATATTTCCATTGGATTTTTTTATTGACTAATTCGGGAACCTGCAACGACGGATACTAAGTGCAGTGCACAAAAAATCAACATCTAGTATTAAAAAATTAATTATGGCTCGCCTCGCATAGTCACATAGATTAGAATCATTTTCAAATCCACTTGTGTGTAATGTAATTGGAGGTTAGATTCTCTATATACTATAATAACTACTCATATAGAAACATGGGAAATAAATATGGCATATAGACCTATGCAAGAAGTGTATAGATTAAATAATGTCTACTAATAATTGTATTTAGATTTATAATTCCATTTACATGTAAAAAAAATGAAAACTGATATTCTTGCTCATTTTCTAATGTTTATTGAGCTATGTTGCAAGTTCCTTTGTTTGAAAAAAAATTACTAGCACTAAAATTGGTAAAAATAATGGATCTGTGCAAAAAGTTTGTGCAAACAAATAAATGTACATCCATGTTTTTTTTGCAATTCGAATAAATAATTTAAATAAATTCCTTTGATTAGTGACCCAACGTCCTCGAGTCTGCTTCCGGATTCAAGATGAAAATATTATTACAATAAATTTTCAATTAAATGATATGTTAAATAAGAAATGTGTGAATCCAAGGCATATATTAATTAAAGATTTTTAAATGAATATATGTGTAGAGCTAATGTATACCTGCCAACTACACATATTGCATTTGGAATGGGAAAAATGTAAGTTTAACAACTTTGTAGAAGATGGAATCAATATGGAAAAAATCAATTTATCATCAATTTATGTAGAAGTGTTATATTGGATCAAAATGTGCTAAAAAAATATGGAGAGGGAATAATGTGTATAGACATGCAAGACTTGTGCATATTTGTAACAATTTCTTTGCAAAAAATACATGTATCGAAGATGTCTATGGGGATAGAAATGTGTGTGAACATGAAAATTTGAGTATGTGAAGTGAAAAAATATTATATGGATAAGAATGCTCCCAACCAATTAGTATGGTGAAGCAAGTCATGTCACGGGATAAATATCTTGTGAAAATAACCAATGTATACAGGTAAAAACACAAAACATATCCTCGAAATCTTATCCAAAAACATCATTTCAAACAATTTCACCAAACTGGTAAGAAAATTAAAAATTAGAACAAAGTGATCACTATTTGTGCTTGAAAAGTATTTAACACTAACCAAAACAATTATAGTGACAAGAATTGTACCTAGATTCAAGTGAAAATGATCATAACTACGAAAAAAAGAAACACCAAAATGTAACATATTTATGACACCCAAAATTATTGTTGAACCTAAATTTTATTTTGATCAATAAAAGAGCATTAGATATAATATAAAATCTCAAATTATATTTTTGAAAACTTATGCAAAACATCATCTTGGATTTGTCTATAAAATTGGTGAATAGTCTCAGAATTGGGACAAAGTAATGAGGCTATGTGGTTGAAAAATCTTGCAGAGTAACAAATTCAATTACAGTAGCAAGAGTTGTATCCATATTGAAATTCCAATCATCATATTTATTATTAAAATAAATACTACAAATGGAACAGATATCTGAGATCCAAATTTTTTTTTGAATGTTCATTTTTTTTGACATCACTTGTAGGACATTATACATAATATAAAAGCACAAAGCATATGCTCAAAAACTTGTTTCCAATCAATGTTTTTTTCAACAAAAATAAAGAATTTAACTATATGACATTGGATATAGTATAAAAGTTAAAAGATAGCTTATTCTTAATGCATATCATCGATATACATGTGTTGCCAACCATTTTCTATTGGGATGGTATTAGTATCATTGTTTTAATGTTCAAGTGAGGGATTCAAACGAGAGACACATTATATATATATATATATACATATATATATATATATGAAAATCGTTTTCTTATTGACTGTTCAAAATTTTAGATTTATAGAATAACTTAAGGGACTTTTAGTACCCTGAACCTCACAGTTTTTACGTTCATATTCTTCTGTGGTTCGAATAGAGACAACACCTAAATGAAGAGACCCCTTCTCTATTAGGTTAGCTTAGATATTTAAGCTTGAACTTAATGCTCAGTATATGAAATGAAATGTAATATTTTTCTATCTAGATAGAATCATTTTAAATTTACGTTTATTTTTAAAATACTTTGTAATCCTTTTATGTTTCGAGGCTTCCTAACACTCTTTTGTACTTGGTTAATGTATTTATATAATGAAAGTAATTACACCACATTGTTTGGCATATGTACACCTTTAGCTTGTGTAATCTATTTTAATATATGGTTTATTTTACATTACTCTTCGATGAAAAGTATGCATATTTATTTTTCTAATTTATTTAGAACTTCTTGGTTCTATCATTAGAGACTCTACTTACTCAGTTATTTTTTATAAACGCATTCAACCAAATTTTAAGTTGAGAATTTGTGGAAAATAAGTAGTTGTAGTTCAATGTAACCACTTCAATTATAGTAAACTTTACTTTACTTTTATATAATGTCAATAGATGCACACCTCAATAAAGAAATGATGAGTGAAATTTAATAATAAATTGAAACTTACAAACTTTACGCCGACACTCTCATCATTAAATAAAAATTATCGAAACCCGCATTAACTTATATATTTGTGCAAACAACAAAGGAGTAGGAAGAACAAACACCCAATATACAACTTGTAATCTTTATAGTAAGCCCCATGACCTAGTTAGTTGTATATATTTGGTGGATGATATTGCTCTGGAGCAAGTCCAGAAAATTTTTGTTTGGGCATTGATTTGTTAGCACAATTTGATGATATTAGATTTGTGATCATTCATTCTTTAAAAAAGAGTTATTTTAATTTTTCTATAACTAAAGTTAATTTTATAAGTATTTTGGATTTAATGTGCATAATAGGATCTATTGGTAGTGTATTATGGAGAAAATGATTAGTGAAAAGTGGAAATTCAAAGATGAAAATCATATGCCTAAATGTGCCTCATAATAACACATTATGGCTATAAAATAACTCTATTTATTTTTATAAGTGGCTAATTAACTATATTATAAACATATACTAAATATTTGTTAATCGTAAAAAAAATATTTTTCTTAATTTTATTTGTTTATTACAATTAGCTTCATAACTAAGATAATTAATAATAACAATTGCAATAGTCTATATTATAAAAATAACACATTCAAATTTCTTTTTTTTGCTAAGTTAAATTTAAAAATAAATTGAAACTTACACAAGTGGCAGATTTCTTTTTTTCCAGCCGACACTCCTTTCATCATTAAATAAAAAATATTGAAAACCGCATATTTAACTTTTATATATATATATATATATATATGTGCAAACAACCATGGAGTAGGAAGAACGAACAGCCAATATACAAGTTGTAAAATTTTCGGATACATTTGGTGGGGCTCACATCAACCACCGAACTTTAAATTGAATTAAAATCTACAGTTGTCATTTTGCAATCTTCATAACCTAAATTTGGACAACAATGACTACCTTTTGGAACGCAGAGAAATGCCTGTACGAAATCCTAGGCATCCAGATCACCATCCCAGCCGAGGAAATCCGTTCAGCCTATCGAAAGCTGGCCCTGAAATTCCACCCGGACAAGGTCCTCCACAGCGGCAACCGAGCAGTTCCGAGAAATCCTCGGCGCCTACGAAGTTTTATCGAATCCCCGCAAACGTTCCTTGTACGATATATTAAACCACCCATCGAGTTGCATATGTTCTGCTTCCCCATCTGGTTCCTCTTCCTATTCCTCAGTGAAAGAATCTGGTTCCTCTTCATCGGGCCAAAAATCGGGGTTCCTCTTCCTATTACTCACGAAAGATATGGTTCCTCTTCCTATTCCTGTGAGCGAAAAATCTGTTTCCGTCTACCGGCCGAAAAAATGCACTTTTGATATCAATTTCGTGCCATTTTTCAGTACCAGATATAACGACATGGGGAACCCTCGAGGGTTTCTATAAGGTTTATGGGGATTTATTTCAAACGTTGTCAGCAAGAAATGAAGTACGCTTATCAGACAGGTATGTGCCCCATCCTCGATGCGGCCCCCGTGTTGGGCCACCTCCGTAGCTCCATTATGTTCAGAATGCGCTTTCTATAACCACTGGCCGGGGTTTTCCACCGTCAAGGACTTTAGTTCGGGTTGGAGTGAGTAAGCTCTCATCCGGGCCGGAATCCTAATCGCAAGACAAAGAGGTCGATCGAGAAGGAGGACAAGAAATTCAGGAACAAACTCAAGAGACAGTATAATGAGAGAGTGCATCGGCTTGCTGAGTTTGTTAGAAAGAGGGATAATAGAGTTTTGAAGCACCAGTTGCAGAGGGAAAAAGAAGACGACGAGAATGCCCACAGGGAGAAGTTCCCGATGGGGGAGAAGTACGAGCAGAACGATAGGGCAAGAGTTGATGAAGAGGATGAGAATGGAGGGAACGGTGAGAAATTGGAGAAGGAGAAGCTCCCGACGTATGCGGAGAACGAGTTGGCAAGTCTCGATGATGAAGACGAAGAAATGGAGAACGAGTTGGCAAGTCCCGAAGAAATGGAAAAGGATGAGAATGGAGGCAGCGAGGAAGTGGAAGGGATTGACAATGGAGGGAGCGAGGAAGTTGAAGTCGAAGTCGAAGTAGCAGGGAATGAGAATCGTGGCAGTGATGACGATGGATGGTATTATCATGATGTTAAGGGTAAGAAGGGAGCAGAATCTGGGCAAACTTGTGGGAATAGGTGGTTGTATTGCCGTGTTTGCAGAAAGAAATTTAAGTCGGATAAAGTTCTTGTGAAAGTAGATATAAATGTACCAAGTAGCAAAAAATTATGAGCTAAAATTATTAAGAATTCACTACCATCATGACAGTTGGCGTACAAGGTGTCATTACAACTGCACAGAAATATTTTCTGCACACGTGATCAACTAGATCTACCGTGGAATAACTTGACGATTGAGCTGGTCTTTTGTACATGGCATCACGTGCCATTATTAGAATTGTATTTGATGGATACTCGATTTAGAGTGCACAATGAACTAATTATGTGTGTATTAGCCGAAAAAAATCTAGAACATTTTACATTTTAGTTTTAATGCTAAGTGTAGAGTGCTCTGCACCTTGTTGCTTTTTTTAAAACTAATAATATTTAAACGATGCATTAGATTAAACTATTTTAAGAACATGAACAATTTATTGATTATGTGTCTATTAAGTACTACTTGCACTATCACATCCCTTGTATTATGTCTATACACATTTGAGAATTATATTTAGATTTATTGACAATGTAGCTTTTGCTAGTCATAGAAGTAAGCTTTAATTACTTTTTTAATGGATGTTAATGCTTATAGCTGAAACTTGATTAATTTTATGTGACATTTCACATGTGTCCAAAAATCGTGAAAGTCAATGCCTTGGAGAGATGCCCAAAAAGAGAAAGAAAAAATAGATCGTTGTGATACCACTGATTCGAGTTTATGAAAAGAACAAAATGAAATACAGATTTATAACATATGGTATACAGAAGAAAAGTTACATGGAATCAATTTGTGCGATGGGGAAATGTGTGCAAAGATGCAAAAAGAACAATGTAAAGATGCAACTGTGTATGCAGGGATCTGAAAAACGACAGCGGTTGTAATCGTAAACCCGTGTGGAGTCGCCAGTTGTTAGTATCAATCTTAATTGCAAGTGTACGAAAAATACCACTTTAGCTATGCATAACAAATAGCCCTAACAACAAAGATGGCTGCCAATATCCTTAGATATGCAATTAGGTCAAGATAAATGCTGCAAAAATCTAGATCTATGCATTAAAAGACATTAAACAGTAAATAAAAACGAGATTTACTCCATGCATCCAATAGACAAGACAAGAATATGTTGAATGAATTTTGTATTAATGGCAACTGGGAGGAAAACATAGAAGGATGTTACCAGTTCTCCTTAATGGGATGGGTTCTTGTAAGTCCTCAGCACTTCAGATCTAAAATCCCTCTCTGTTGATGGTGTAGAAAACCAAGACAAAAATGGAAGTCAAAGGGAGCTCACAGGAAAAAAAATAGAAAATAATGACAATGATGGTGGATCAAAGTCAGACCAAAAGTATAGATCCAGAGTGATTTTTAGGCAACAAAAGGTAGTGAATGAATGGAAAAACCCTTCTATTCATAACAAAATATTGAGTTAGTCTAGATATTAGTGCGTGATTAAAATATTATTAACCAAATCAAGATCCAACTTTTGTGGAATATTTTGTTATATTTGTTGGAGGGAAAAAGAATTTGACTTGGGTCAAATCCCTTTATTTGTAAATAATAAATGAATGAATGATTTATTTATTATTTTAAGGATGTGGTTGAGTAATAATCAAATAAATAATGATTTATTTAATTATTTATGAGTGATTTAGTCATATTTAACAAGGAATATTATTTAAATAAGGTTTAAATAATTATTCCTAGAAAATAATAAGATAAATAATGATTTATCTAATTAATTTCCTTGTTTTGGGTTAAATATAACAAGGAATATTAATTAAACTCTTGTTTAACTAATTATTCCTTGAGGAAAATCAAACAGATGTAGATTTATTTAATATTTCCTCATGGGGTTTCCTGTTTAGACCATAAACAACTTAGTAAAGGTGGTTTACTAAGTTATTTTTCATAGTGAAGGCAATTTTACTTAGGGTAAAATTGGTCTTACATGGTGTACTTAGGTCCATCTAATAATAATAGGTTAGATTACCAAAAAATGGTGTAACGGTTGTGATACCACTGATTCGAGTTTGTGAAAAGAACAAAATGAAATAGAGATTTATAACCCATGATAGAGACATATGCAATTAAAATGTGTAGAAGAAAAGTTACGTGGAATCTATTTGTGCGATGGGAAAATGTGTGTAGAGATGCGAAAAGAACAACGCAAAGGTTCTCTGCACATAATCCTTTTCTACACATTCATTTTTCTGCACAGTAAAACACCCGAACTTTCATAATTGATAAGAAAACATATATTTTGTATCATTAAAATGAAAATAATATAAATTCTTTTCATCTTGGTAAATATATTACCATATCAAAAATTAAAATATTAATTCATTTGATGTGAATGGATTTCCATTGAATCATTATTTTGAAGTGTTTTTGTATAACATAGTACAGTAACTTACATTGGATTTTGACATATATAGAAATAATTAGCATTATTCTTTCAAGGTGAAAAATTCGGAGGTGAGGAAGAAGATTTCAATATGTGGAGTACAGAAGAAGCACAATCAAAGCTTCATTTGCATTTTCACACTCTGTACAACGAAATTAACTGAATCAAAAAAAAAATGACTTAAATATATAACATTTCTCGAATTTTTAAATATTAAAACATATAAATACACGATTTCGATAACCAAACTAATAAAAATTTCCCTACATTACATATTTCCATTGGATTTTTTATTGACTAATTCGGGAACCTGCAACGATGGATACTAAGTGCAGTGCAAAAAAAATCAACATCTAGTATTAAAAAATTAATTATGGCTCGCCTCGCATAGTCACATAGATTAGAATCATTTTCAAATCCACTTGTGTGTAATGTAATTGGAGGTTAGATTATCTATATACTATAATAACTACTCATATAGAAACATGGAAAAATAAATATGGCATATAGACCTATGCAAGAAGTGTATGGATTCAATTATGTCTACTAATAATTGTATTTAGATTTATAATGCCATTTACATGTAAAAAAAACAAAAACTGATATTCTTGCTCATTTTCTAATGTTTATTGAGCTATGTTGCAAGTTCCTTTGTTTGGAAAAAAATTACTAGCACTAAAATTGGTAAAAATAAGGGATCTGTGCAAAAGGTTTGTGCAAACAAATAAATGTACATCCATGTTTTTTCTGCAATTCGAATAAATACTTTACACAAATGCCTTTGATTAGTGACCCAACGTCCTCGAGTCAGCTTCCGGATTCAAGATGAAAATATTATTACAATAATTTTTCAATTGAATGATATGTTAAATAAGAAATGTGTGAATCCAAGGCATATATTAATTAAAGATTTTTAAATGAATATATGTGTAGAGCTAATGTATACCTGCCAACTACACATATTGCATTTGGAATGGGAAAAATGTAAGTTTAATAAATTTGCAGAAGATGGAATCAATATGGAAATAATCAAATTATCATCAATTTATGTAGAAGTGTTATATTGGATCAAAATGTGCTAAAAAAATATGGAGAGGGAATAATGTGTATAGACATGCAAAACTTGTGCATATTTGTAACAATTTCTTTGCAAAAAATACATGTATCGAAGATGTCTACGGGGACAGAAATGTGTGTGAAGATGAAAATTTGAGTATGTGAAGTGAAAAAATATTATATGGATAGGAATGCTCCCAACCAATTAGTATGGTGAAGCAAGTCATGTCATGGGATAAATATCTTGTGAAAGTAAACAATGTATACAGGTAAAAACACAAAACATATCCTCGAAATCTTATCCAAAAACATCATTTCAAACAATTTCACCAAACTGGTAAGAAAATTAAAAATTAGAACAAAGTGATCACTATTTGTGCTTGAAAAGTATTTAACATTAACCAAAACAATTACAGTGACAAGAATTGTACCTAGATTCAAGTGAAAATGATCATAACTACGAAAAAAATAAACACCAAAATGTAACATATTTATGACACCCAAAATTATTGTTGAACCTAAATTTTATTTTGATCAATAAAAGAGCATTAGATATAATATAAAATCTCAGAATTGGGACAAAGTAATGAGGCTATGTGGTTGAAAAATCTTGCAGAGTAACAAATTCAATTACAGTAGCAAGAGTTGTATCCATATTGAAATTCCAATCATCATATTTATTATTAAAATAAATACTACAAATGGAACAGATATCTGAGATCCAAAATTTTTGTTGAATGTTCATTTTTTTTTACATCACTTGTACAACATTATACATAATATAAAAGCACAAAGCATATGCTCAAAAACTTGTTTCCAATCAATGTTTTTTTCAACAAAAATAAAGAATTTAACTATATGACATTGGATATAGTATAAAATTTAAAAGAATATTCTCTAAAAAGTGTGTTCAATAAATGTTTTTGGTCAATGCCACATAATTCAGACATATGTAAAACCTCATTCAAAAAATTTCTTGAGAACTTTTAAAAATTTGGTGAACAGACTCACAATCAGAACATAGTAATAATAAGTGCAACTAGAATTGAGTAGAGTCTTTGCAACTCCTACTTTATTGTGATCAACATTTTTTTTATCTAAAGGTTTCTTATATCAATACTGATATTTTTTTGATATCCAAGATCATTATATTATTCACTATGGCCATCTCACATTTTGTCTCTTTAACTTTTGGCACCCACATTTCAAAAAATAATAACCATTTTTTTTATAATAAATTAAATACGTTAATAAATGATAATTTAATTATGAAACAAATCTATTTGGAAAAATCAAGGCATATGCAAATCAAAGGCATTATGTAATTGAGCTTACATTTTGGATATTACACCACATCAAAATTTTTTGGTGCAGAGAATATTGTTTGATTCTTAAAGCACTTATCAAAATATTTATATTTAATCACAAAAGTAAATGCATTTTTTAGAATGAGGATTGGGATTGGACTCCCATGAACCATAATTTGAGAAAGCTAGCTGCAAAGAAAAGCAAGAAGCTGCATCCATAAATCGGCTAGGTCATGATAACATATCTAACAAGCCTAAACAATTAATCATTTGTAAATAAGAAAATCAATGTTCCAAGATTTAAGAGTACTCATGTAAATCAGCGTAGATGTTATATGCTTGATGCAAATTTAGTTTTATTCTCGATATCAAATAGAAATCACATAAACAAGAAAGTAAAATGCTGATAGAACATAACAATAGATCGACAGAATAGAAGCCAAAATACACTTAACTTGACTAAAAAAATATATGTGTTGTGGTGTGTTACGACAGTCAACACGATGATTCAACCAACATAGTCTCTTCATGTTCAGCCAACCAGAATGTGTCACACAACCCTCTCGGACAGCTCTACTGTGGTCAACCCAAAGTCAACAAAATTTAACGTTGTCCAGTCAACGGTCAATGCAAAACAACAACACTAAAAAGTCAAAGTCAACATACAACCTCAGTTTTTGTGCCAAAAAATGTAGACCGTAGAGACAGAGGTTTTGGGAGAGTTTTGTGTCAAGTTGACTAAGCATTAACCAAAGTCAATGTTGGTGAAATCTGTGCTGAAAACCCAAGACCAAATATGAAACCCTAACTGTTGTTTTTCCCATGTGTGAGTGAAGAGGAGCCTCCAAGATGATGATCGAACCAATTAGATGCATAGAGAGAATGTATGATGAGTGATGGTGAAAATGACCTCCAACCTTGACCTATATATATCCATCAGTGAGGGTGTGTGACACATCTGTTGGGGCTCCAAGCCTACATTACAATTATGGCCGACCTTTCACATAAGTGGAATTAATTCAAAATAAATGTTCCGCTTATCATATCAAGATGATATTTAGATCGATATTGTACCTCTCCGAAAGAGGAATCCAATAAAAATATTGGCATCGTCATCTGAGCACCACAACATGGAATTTGGACCTAGTTGCCCAAAATTAACACTTCCTCTCAACTAGGGAGAACTCCATCCACCTGTGCCATCGAAACATCGTGCGTCATCTCACCGTAACTTACTTTTCTGGCCTCGTTGTTTCAGAGAAAAAAGTTGAGTCAGAAATACATCACTCCCGGATGAAAAAATCAGCTGAGAGGTTTGAAACCTCTATATGACTCAAAGGAGTCACATACCAACCCGAAGTCACATGGAGGTCCGAAACCTCACTAGACTTGATCCCAGATCAAGTGGTTGGACATGTGTCATCCTAGACATAGAGAGTATGGAAATCTCTGATGCATCCATCGGTGTTTTCTACTTGTCTCTAGCTTCTCCCACCTCATTGGTCAAGATGATAGGTACTTCCCATGATTCTGAGACTCCATGGGTAGGATGCATATGGGGCATAGATCAAAGAGAGGTAAACCAACTGAATATCATAATGGTGGGGCAAAAGCACACAAACAAGGTTCAGAAATCCTAGCCCTATGGTTTCTTATAGCTCCAAGAAGCTATGCCCAAACCCCCCTAGAGCTCACAAATCTCATCGTCCAACAAGACCCTCAGGATAGGGTCATTCCAAGATTCCAAGATTCTCATGGAAGGTTACGAACTTGACCTTCCCCAAGGGATTTGTGAGAATATCTGCGACCTACTCATCAGTTCCTAAATGATCGAGCCTTACGGCACCTCATTGTACCATTTCCTGGTTAAAGTGGTACCTGATATCAATATGCTTGGATCAATCATGGAACACGAGATTATATGACAAACGAATCCCACTTTGGTTACCACAAAGGATAACAGTGGTATATAGCACATGGCCGAACAACTCACTGAAGATTTTTCGCAACCAAACTACTTCACAACAGACCATAGTCGCTACGATGTATTCGGCCTAAGCGGTGCTCAAAGGAACCGACTTCTGCTTTCTTCTCATCCAAGATATCGAAGTAGACCCAAGTGTGAACCAACATCTAGATGTGCTCTTGCGATCCACCACACTCTCATCCCAATCAGAATCAATATATGCATGGAGTCTCAAACTCCCAACAATGTATCTCAACCCATGGTTTATCATGCCCAGAAAATATCTCAACAAATTCTTGGCACCAACCCAGTGAATGTGATGAATATCAACCATGTGTCGACTCAAACTGTTCACTGCAAAACATATGTCCAGACTGGTGTTCACTAAGAAAATCAAGGCCCCTATAAGGTGACGATACTAAATAGGATTTTCTAGCACGGGCCCAACAACACTGCCACTCAAATTATTAAAGTTGAGCTCCATCGGTGTCAACACGGACTTACAGTCCACCATTCCAAATCTTTCCAACGTCTTCACAATATATTTTCCTTGAGAGAGGAAAATCTTTCCAAGTCTCTACTACACCTCTAGGCCTAGGAAATAATGCATCATTCCTAGGTCCTCCATTTCGAACTCTGAAGTGAGCTGCCTCCTACATTGATGAATGAGAGGTTCAACACCTTTCAGGAAGAGATAGTCCACATAGAGAACCGGAATGCGAGAATTTTCTCTATCAACCTTGAAGTAAAGTTTTGGATCAACATTACTACAAATGAAGCCCAACTTCATCAAGTAGCTATATATCCTCTCGTACCAAGCCCTGGGGGGTTGCTTCAAGCCATGGAGGGATTTCTTCAACCTACATACATGGGTGCCTCTATCCTGGACTTTGAACCCCAAAGGTTGCTCCACATACACCTCTTCCTTTATCACACCATGAAGAAAGTCAATCTTCACATCCATCTGATGAAGATTCCATCCTTGCATAGTAGCAAGGGATATGATAGATCATAGGGTGGTATACTGGGGCACAAGTGAAAATATGTCATCATAGTTTATGCATTCTTTTTGAGAGAAGCATCGGGAAACGAATCTTGCCTTGAACGTTTTCAACACTACCATCAGATCCATGCTTGATATTATAGAGCCATTTCGAGGTGACAACAATTTTGTCCTTTGGCCTCAAAACTACATTCTGGATATCATTCTTCATAATGGACTCATACTCTTCATGCATAGCATCCTTCTAGACTTGATGCTTTAAAAATTCTTCAAAATATGCAGGCTCAGATCTAACGATTGTACTAATGGATCCTAGATACCCTTGGTATCTATTCGACTTCTTGATTTCATGGAATGTCCCCTTGGGGCCATATGTCTCTCGATATCCTCGAGAGTAGCCCTTAGCCATGAGGGTCTTCTATTCATTGAAGGAGGTGGATCAATAGGGTCCATCGATCCTTCAACATTCGGCATCATCTCATCCTTTTCTTCTTCCTGATTCCCAGACCTTACTTCATGATCTTCCTCGGAGCTTGGAAGAGTTATCAATTTCCGAAGGGAAGCATCTTCATCAAAGGTAAAATCATGGAATATCTCCACTTCTCTTTGACCAAGCACATAGAATCTATAAGCCTTCGACGTTTCACTGTAGCCCAAAAACATTCCCTTCTTCCTAGAAGCATCCAGCTTGCTCCTCTTCTCTTTCGGCACATGAAAATAAATGGGACCAAAAAAAAATATAAAATGATAGACGTCATGTTTCTTACTAGAGAAAACCTCTTCAGGAGTTTTGGAGTCCAGAGTGGAATGCGGGCATTGATTTTGTATGTACACAATAGTGTTCGTAGCTTCTACCCACAATGGTCCTGTTATTTCTTTCAGTGACACCATTTTGCTCAGGATTATATACGCTTGTGGTCTCTCTCTTGATTCCATCTTCTCTGCAAAGGTTATTGAAATTGTTCATCTCATATTCAGTGCCACTATCGGTCCTCAAAATCTTGATCTTATTCCCTGTTTGATTTTCCACCAAGGCTTTGAAAGTATGAAACTGCATGAAAGCCTCATCCTTCTTCTTCAAGAAGTATATCCAGGTCTTGTAAGAGAATTCATCTATAAACGTCATATAATAAGAGCATCCTCCCAGGGATGTCACGAGAAACATACCAAACAAATCAGAATGTATCAATTACAAGACATCAAATGTCTTTGTGACTCTTGAGGCGAAAGGCTCCCTTGTATGCTTTCCTTCGGCACAATCCTGAGATACACCATCATCATCATTTTTGAATTTGGGCATCCTTGTCACCACCTTCCTTGCTTCAAGGAGGGATTTGTAATTAAGGTGTCCAAAACTTCGGTGCCATAGTTCGGTTTGACTGATAGTATCACATCTCATAGCCTCCAGTGGATTTCCTCCAACCTGGTAAAGTGTATCAACTCTAAACCCAATCATGATTCCTTCCTTGAAAATATTCTTCCAGATGTGTACCTTCCCATCAACAAATGCCACATTGATACCTTTGTCTTCCATGGCCGAAATAGACACAAGGTTCTTCTTAAAATTAGGTACATATAGTACATCTTGCAAGTAGAGGACTTAACCTTGAGACAAGTGGAGGATCATAGTCCCAGTCCCTTTCACGGGATAGGTGGCATTATCTCCAAGGATAATTTTCAAATTAGTATCCTTCTCAACCAAATCAGAAAGTGCTTCCTTAAACCAAGTGAGGTGCCTTGAGGCACCACTATCAATCAACCAGACATCCATAGTGTCGGGTGGACATGAAGCAGATAGGGCAGATACAAGAATGAATTCATTCCTTTTATCATCAACAACATTAGATTCCTCATACCTGGAATTTCTTGACCTTTTGAAACATTGCCCATTTCCATTGCGACAAGAAGGAGCCTTCCTCTTTCCTTTGAACCCATTGTTCCTTTGATTACCATTCTTCCTATTGTTGTTGTTGTCATCATCCCCGGAAGAAACCTTCTTATTAGTGCATTCTCTAGCATATTGGTCGGTCTTGTTACATGTGTAACATTTTCCTTTCTTTCCATGGGCCCTTTCTCTTCCATGGTTCCTCGGACCACCATTGTTATTCTTCTTAGCACAAGAGGTGAAGGCAACATTACCTTCATTTTCATATTCCATCATTCTTGTCTCATCTTGAGTGCATTGTGACAATACTTCATCAAAACCAGGTATCACATTATTATTGAGAATGGTAGTAATGAATACATGCCATTCAGAGGAGAGAAATCCAAGTGCAGTGAGAACCATTTCTCGATCAACTATTGTCTCCCCAATGGCCAGAAGATTATTCCTTATCTCATTCAATTTCAAAAAATAAGATTGAATGGATTCATCCTTGCCTTTATTAAGATTATTTAGTTGGTTCTTAAATAAAAGGACTTGATTTTCATTGTTGGCCTTGAACATATTGAACAACTCATCATACATCTCCTTGGATGTGCGCAGCTCAGAGATGTAGGCATACTATTCCTGTGCCTACATAGACTTGCCGTTGCATCACAAAGAATATAAAATAAATAATGAATTTACATTTAAAATTACAATAATATTTCACTAAGCCCTTTCAGCTCTTGGCTCGCTGTGCATTTGTCTTTTCTACTGCTATCATTGATCTTTTCAGTTTTTGGTGTTACATTCAACACAGTTTTGCATAACTATATTTTTGCTCGAATCGACCCAGCTGGCATGTTTCCAACAGTGCCACCATATGCTCCTTTTTCCCACCTTTGCCTCTTCTACTCGTGCCCATAGCGTTCAACCTTCACCTGCTCCTTTGCTTTGTGTCGGGTCACTTACTCAAGTCTCCTTGCGTTCGGGCTTTCCTTCTTTGTAAACAAGTGTAACCACCTTTAGCATTGACCTGAATTATATTAATATTTACCTCTATACGATATCATGTCCAGTCACTTATCATATTTCGACATTACCCTTGTTTTACGTTATAATCCTCCTTTGCTCTCCGATGCGATTTAACATAGGGAAAACACATACTCCCGGACTTGAGATCCTTTAGGCTTTAGCATTGACCTGCATCACATCCTCTTCATTATCACACTTCGCACTTCGACGTTCTCATGTGTTTCTTGTTATGAATATCTCTTCCAAACTCCGATGCGATTTCTCAAAGGGAAACCTTATACCTCCAGATTTGAAGTCCTTTATAATTTTGCTTTGAAACTACATCGCATCCGGTACTCTTATCGCATTTCGCACTTCAACATTTTAACATGATTCTTGAGTGCCTATCCTCCTAAGTTTGTGATGTGCGATATGCAATTGGGTCCCACAGTCGGACATTAAATCCTTTAGATTTTAGCTTTGAAGGTTATCGCATCTGATACTCTTATCGCTTTTCGCAAGATTTTTCTTATAGCAATAACAAGGTTCCTCCTGTCATATGCGATATGCAATCGCATCGCATATCAAACCCCAATTCTTATCGCTTCGCAACTTTAAAAAATTAACTTGCGATAACCTAAGATATAAATATAAAAATCAATGATAGTGATGTGCGCTAACAATATTATGACCGAATGCGATATAATATGGATCATTCGTTCTCCTAATTTATATTCCTGATACGATCTCGACCGTAAATCTACGCTTCACTCTGCGACACGATCTTGTTCGTCCATCCTTCACTTCAATACACAATTTGATCTTAACCATCCATCTCTCAACCTTTATTTCTGCTATTAGATTCTGACCATCCATATAACCATGCATAATAATATTGATTTGTGATTTGTGGGGTTAGGACCACGTCATCTAGCACATCATCGCCACATTAGCTGCCACGTCACTTGCCACATCATTTTCCAAGTCATCGCCACGTCATCTGCCAAGTCATCACCACATCACTCCCACATCATCGCCACATCACTTCCATGTCATCTTGCCACGTCATCTCCCGCACTTCGCATTTCACAATTTCTGTGTCTACTTTTTTGCGATAATCCTTCCATTGCGATTTTTGATATGCGATCAGAACTTCTATTGTAGTTGTGATTCACGATATCTCCGTCGAACACTGTTTTGAACATATTTTTCTTGAAATTTACCCGACTCTGCTGGCAGAATGTAACACCTCTCATTCAAGGAAATTTTTTTTTTTTTTTTTCATCTACCATTGATTTCCTCTATTATTTATAGGGTCATCTGAGTACTAGGTCAGAAGTTGAATCTTAATTGTTCTTCCCTATACTCCCCTACTCTTCTAAGACTATTCACATTCCTCTTCATCTCATGTATATGACATAGGATATTTGTAAGTCTCATATAATATATATAATTTAGATATATATATATATATATATAACACATCCATATGTATCTTCTGATCATATACTATATATATATATATATTAACTCTATATATATATATATATAACACCTCCATATGTATCTTCTGATCATATACTATATATAGACCACCTGTGTATCTTTTCGTTTCCCACCTATTCTAATTATATATCACATATATGACAATCATTCCTCCTATATATATATATATATATAGGGCATATATATATATGTGTGTCAATTTATGAAGTTTATTTAAAATTTGCATCGGCTCTATGGGGGTATTACATAATATATATATAAATATATATAAAACCTCCAAGTGTTTATTTATACCACTTAACGCACTTATGGAAGGGCACACCCATTATCACGTGGTATGTAATACATAGGAGTATCCATGCAACGATGCCCCTCCATGGCATACAATTGCCTGCCTTACAAATCGAATTGTAACCAGAAGTATTTCACAGTGCGTCCATCGTAAGTCTTTGATTTTGTTTACCAGACATTCGATCCACGGCATATCTGGCCAGAATGACATTGCCGTGCTGTTGGGCAGTCAACTACGTTACAGCGTTTGAAATTATGAAACGTGTCACCTTCTTACTCAAACCCTGTCACGATTTTTATTGCGTATAATGTTGCAGGATTTGTCTCGGCCCCATACCCCATTTCTAGCAGCTGTTGTACGCAGACCTAATGCCGGCTGTATGCATTCACAGAGTTCCAAATCTCAGTACTGTGGAGTAGCTGTATGGCCGCCTCACTCAGGTTCGGTACAGCCGGGTGTGACGGCTACGTATTTCTAATATTTTACTGGTTCCTTTTTCAGGTGAAACGTCTCAGTCATGGATGGAGAGGGCGGCGTTCCGTGGCACTGGTCCACCAAAAACTTGACGGTTGGCAATTCAGGTAGGGTTCCCAACCATCATCGGGATTTACTGAGAATTTGTACCCGGGAAATTTGGGTTCGAGTATCCTTTTAGCAGGAGACCCTTCGGATAATCTTCATCGACAGACCTTCGTTAAATTTTTGTTTCTGTTCCTGTTCTTCTATGTTCCTGACAACTTCTCCAGAGCATGTATGGCATAACCCGAGGGTTTGCCTTTCGTTCGGGTTGCTGTGACAGAGTCACCCGAACCTCTGGCGTATGAATCTCTGTTTGCCTTCGCCGCGTTATTTTAACCCTAACCATTATTTTTCTGCAAGAGTTCGGGGTTTTTTTTTTCTTGTTATTCGTTGTGTTCAGCCGTCTACCTCTGCTGTATGGTTTTGACTCTCGGCGAACGCGGGGGCTCTTACTCCCAATTGCAACGGTTGCCACAGCTCCGGTCGCACCCTCGCCAGAGAGAGAGTTCTCGCGTTTTCTCGTTTTATTCATCTGTTAGCTCTAGATTTCCTTCTGTATGTGATAACTAATTATGATTAAGGTTATTGGTTACATATTTATATATTTCTGTTGCCGATCAACTCTTCCAAGTTCGATCAAGATTATCGTAGTTTCTGGGTTTTTAGGTTTATGTTTGGACTGGTTCGGTTGTCAGACCTCAAGGCGGTTAGGATTCATCAGTTCCTAATTTTGCCGATAGGTTCTAGCGTTTGGGTAATGAAAATCCGTCTTCAGCACGTACGTTCTGTCACGAGGCTGGAGAAATTGAACCCAACGCTTCTGACGTGTAACCATCAGATGGTTAGATTGCAGGAACTCACCTACAGCACCGATCATATCATGGTTCCTTGCTGTGGGTGTGTCGCTTCCTATTTTATTTTATCATTCCTTCTGTAACCCCACTGTCGCGGCCTTGTTCGCTATGGGTGACAGAGGATTATGGTGGTTTGACCGACTGTATGATTTCCAGGAGAGTTTTACTGTGATCGGCATGTGTCAAAATTTGACTTGACTTGGTTCCTGACTTTTATTTCTACTCTATTTTGGATTCATTGATCCACGGATGTATGATTATGGAGCTCGGCATGGGAATTGATCCCGGTTATTTTCTTTACGAAAATTGATATGTATGCACAGTAAACCTTATGAGACCGAATAGTGATTTAACTATCGGCGTCTACGCTGCACTCGTACGCCTTCTGTTAGCGTTCACTTGGTTATTGATTGCCAGTTCGGTTGAAGGTTAACACTACATCCTCCAAGCGCCGTGAGTTTACCAGTCCGGGTCATTTTTTTGAGTTTCGTTTGCCATAACACTCAGGCACGTAATTTGTTTGTTTAACGTCACATGGTTAATTAAATCTCCCCTGCATCTATGTTTTGATATGGATCATAGGTTCTAAATTCTGTTTTAATGGTTTCGTTGGGGTTTAATTCATTGGTTCTCGTCACACATACCGTCCGTATATGTAGCATTACTTCAACTTACAACGATCTATGTCGGCCTTTATTTCGTTTGTTTCACATAACCGGATTTCCCTTTTCGATTTGTGTTTAGTTTATTTGGCTCATACGAATCCATGTACACGTACATATGTTTGTATCGTTCCCTTTGTCCGCAAGGGTTTTCTTTTATGTTTTACATATGTATGCCTGGAGGTCATAACTAGTTTACGTGCAGGGAATATATTGTTAATCATTCTTGCTGCTTATCCATGATATGTAATTTGGTTAAATGCATGCATATGACTTCAATAGTCCTTTATCAAGAATTTGGTAACGTATCGATGAAATCTATAGATCTATAAATTCTTACATGGTTGTAGGGTAATTACCCATGAAATGTTGATTATAGCTATCTCAAGGTTTACAAGTAGAAAGTTTAATTACTATGTACCTATAGGGAGAGATAGGAGCTCATATGCTTTTACAACATTTCTTTTTCATATATATATATATATATATATATATAAGTAGATAATAGTTCTTGAATAGAGATTATTATCCATGTTTCAAATCTTTGGCTATGATTAGTGATTTCAGGACTAACGGTAAATTTAGAATGAAATTTATTTACTGATAACCCTTTCCAGCATCCTTAGAGAGTAGAATTACTATCTCTTTAGCACAAGTTATATTGTCATATTCAATTGTTACTAATTTTTCTTCCTTTTTAAAGTGGAAATCCTGTAACTATAGTTCCTCTATAATGTTTCTCTATTATGCACCTGACATGAAATATCACTATTGCATATATAGGAAGAAAATTTACAAAACAATTAATCATCTGTAGAGGTTAGGTAACTCCAGATTTAATCCAATCCTTGGTTTAGAGATTCTGGAGTTTCTACTTTAGGGAATTTCTGGTCTACACTAAGCAGATCTGGAAGGTGAATACATAAGGATAGGTTCTGTAAATGTAGTACCAAAATTTTGCATTTATCATAACATAAAAATTTATATGTAGCCAATTCATACTGAAATAAGACATTGCAACAAGAGTTCCAGAACATACCACACAAATCAGCAAAATGACCAACCTCCCAACCTTAGAATCCTCTTTATCTCCCAGGATTCACCCCCGAGCAGAGATCACCTCCTAGCACAGATCAACCTCTAATCTGTCTAGGAGCAGCTTATTTAAGCTCAAAATTTCCCAAAGCATGTTTCTAATTCTGCGTCCAGAATAGCAGGATGCTTTCTTTCCTGTTTAGCCTAGGCTTCCCATCTTGGGATTCTTTAAAGCTGCTTTAAGCTTTTCCTCAGCTTTTCCAGCTTTTTCTCACCTCTTCCCAACTACTCCTCTTCATTGGGGAAATTTAGATTCCTCCTCAAATCTAAATTAATTTCTTTTCAAGGATTTTTGAAAGATTTTTTTGGGGATTTGTTGCCTTATCCATCCTCATGGATTTGGCAAGTGATCTCAAATTCTCTTTTTGGTCAAAATGCACAATCATTTTATTTATTTCCTCAAATAAAATATGCAATTACATTCACACTATATTCATCCCTTGGGGTCCACCCCCTTAGGATTAAAATTCAAATGTCTAACTTTTTAAAAATTCAACACACAAATTGGGGGTATTACACAGAACTGCACGTGCTGCACGCAAATTTGTGCACTCTTATGAACGCAAACTATCTCAAGTATGTCCGCGCATTCATGACTTTCTCCACTAGTTGAATGCGCTCATTAGTTGTCTTATCACACTCACGACTCTGCCCACTCGTGCACAATTCGACCCAAACTTGCTGCCTTTTCTACCTTTGCTCCTTGATAAAGCTTCTAATGTCGCTCCTTGCATTTACTGCTCCTCTTCCTTTTTTCTTCTTCTCCACTGTACTTTTTCCTTCTTTTCCTTATAGCTCCTTTATACTGCAGTTGATCCTGATCTGCTGCTTTGTCCTTAATGATAATTCGGGTGCTGCTCATACAAATTCAACTTTCATTTGTCATAGTGTAGGTTTGAAAATATTTAATAATATCAATATTTATATTAATATTACATGAGCACAGTACCATGTGACACACAATATATGAGATCTAGTTCCCCTCTCTATGGGTTGAGATTGTATCCAAGGTTCTCACCCATCCATGTTGCTGGGTCATAAATGGATGGTCTAGATGTTGTTGATCAATCTCACTAACCTCCTTAACATGTCATTTACCAATTTCCCTCTCTCGTCGTTCTTAAATATGTATGTTAATTGTGTTCCGAGTGTCTCAACGGTGGTACACTTAAATTGGTCATCAAATCTTGGGCTAACATTTCCTTTCTCGTGTTATTGCAAGGTCTTCTGAAATTATTCTACAAATTAATATTTTTCTGAAACTTTGTAGGACTTTGAAAGAGTTATTGAAGGAAATTTTTGATGAATGTTAAGTAATTTTGGGTTTCTGAGTTTTCTTACGGTTCTTGATAGCTTATTCTTAATGCATATCATCGATATAACATGTGTTGCCAACCATTTTCTATTGGGATGGTATTAGTATCATTGTTTTAATGTTCGAGTGAGGGATTCAAACGAGAGATATTATATATATATATATATATATATATATATATATATATATATATATATATATATATATATATATATATATATATATATATATATATATAGACATATATATATATATATGAAAATCGTTTTCTTATTGACTGTTCAAAATTTTAGATTTATAGAATAACTTAAGGGACTTTTAGTACCCTGAACCTCACAGTTTTTACGTTCATATTCTTCTGTGGTTCGAATAGAGACAACACCTAAATGAAGAGACCCCTTCTCTATTAGGTTAGCTTAGATATTTAAGCTTGAACTTAATCTACAATAAAGATATGAAATGAATAATATTTTTCTATCTAGATAGAATTCAATTTTAAATTTACTTTTATTTTTAAAATACTTTGTAATCCTTTTATGTTTCGAGGTTTCAACACTCTTTTGTACTTGGTTAATGTATTTATATAATGAAAGTAATTACACCACATTGTTTGGCATATGTACACCTTTAGTTTGTGGTAATCTACTTTAATATATGGTTTATTTTACATTACTCTTCGATGAAAAGTATGCATATTTATTTTTCTTTAATTTATTTAGAACTTCTTGGTTCTATCAATAGAGACTCTACTTACCTTCCGCTATTTTTTATAAACGTATTCAACCAAATTTTAAGTTGAGAATTTGTGGAAAATAAGTAGTTGTAGTTCAACGTAACCACTTCAATTATAGTAAACTTTACTTTACTTTTATATAATGTCAATAGATGCACACCTCAATAAAGAAATGATGAGTGAAATTTAATAATAAATTGAAACTTACAAACTTTACGCCGACACTCTCATCATTAAATAAAAATTATCAAAACCCGCATTAACTTATATATTTGTGCAAACAACAAAGGAGTAGGAAGAACAAACACCCAATATACAACTTGTAATCTTTATAGTAAGTCCCATGACCTAGTTAGTTGTATATATTTGGTGGATGATATTGCTCTGGAGCAAGTCCCTAAAATTTTTGTTTGGGCATTGATTTGTTAGCACAATTTGATGATATTAGAGTTGTGATCATTCATTCTTTAAAAAAGAGTTATTTTAATTTTTCTATAACTAAAGTTAATTTTATAAGTATTTTGGATTTAATGTGCATAATAGGATCTATTGGTAGTGTATTATGGAGAAAATGATTAGTGAAAAGTGGAAATTGAAAGATGAAAATCATATGCCTAAATGTGCCTCATAATAACACATTATGGCTCAGTGATAAAATAACTCTATTTATTTTTATAAGTGGCTAATTAACTATATTATAAACATATACTAAATATTTGTTAATCGTAAAAAAATTATTTTTCTTAATTTTATTTGTTTATTACAATTATCTTCATAACTAAGATAATTAATAATAACAATTGCAATAGTCTATATTATAAAAATAACACATTCAAATTTCCTTTTTTTGCTAAGTTAAATTTAAAAATAAATTGAAACTTACACAAGTGGCAGAAATTTTTTTTTTTCAGCCGACACTCCTTTCATCATTAAATAAAAAATATTGAAAACCGCATATTTAACTTTTATATATATATATATATATATATATATATATATATATATATATTTGTGCAAACAACCATGGAGTAGGAAGAACGAACAGCCAATATACAAGTTGTAAAATTTTCGTATACGTTTGGTGGGGCTCACATCCACCACCGAACTTTAAACTAAATTAAAATCTACAGTTGTCATTTTGCAATATTCATAACCTAAATTTGGACAACAATGTCTACCTTTTGGAACGCAGAGAAATGCCTGTACGAAATCCTAGGCATCCAGATCACCACCCCAGCCGAGGAAATCCGTTCAGCCTATCGAAAGCTGGCCCTGAAATTCCACCCGGACAAGGTCCTCCACAGCGGCTTTTCGCAGGAGGAGGCAACCGAGCAGTTCCGAGAAATCCTCGGCGCCTACGAAGTTTTATCGAATCCCCGCGAACGTTCCTTGTACGATATATTAAACCACCCATCGAGTTGCATATGTTCTGCTTCCCCATCTGGTTCCTCTTCCTATTCCTCAGTGAAAGAATCTGGTTCCTCTTCATCAGCGAAAAAATCTGGTTCCTCTTCCTATTACTCAGCGAAAAGATATGGTTCCTCTTCCTATTCCGGAGCGAAAAAATCTTGTTCCGCTTCATCAGCGAAAAAATGCACTTTTGATATCAATTTCAGGCCATTTTTCAGCAGTTCTGTATATGCCGGATATGGGGACACCCTCAAGGGTTTCTATAAAGTTTATGGGGATTTATTTCAAACGTTGTCCCAGCAGGAAATGAAGTACGCTTATTGCATGGGGGCAGGCCCCATCCCTGATGCGGCCCCGGTGTTGGGAAACCTCCAGACCCATTATACACAGGTGTGCGCTTTCTATAACTACTGGCTGGGGTTTTCCACCGTCAAGGACTTTAGTTGGGTTGGAGTGAGTAAGCTCTCATCTGGCCGGAATCCTAATCGCAAGACAAAGAGGTCGATCGAGAAGGAGGACAAGAAATTCAGGAACAAACTCAAGAGACAGTATAATTAGAGAGTGCATCGGCTTGCTGAGTTTGTTAGAAAGAGGGATAATAGAGTTTTGAAGCACCAGTTGCAGAGGGAAAAGGAAGACGACGAGAATGCCCACAGGGAGAAGTTCCCGATGGGGGAGAAGTACGAGCAGAACGATAGGGCAAGAGTTGATGAAGAGGATGAGAATGGAGGGAACGGTGAGAAATTGGAAAAGGAGAAGCTCCCGACGTATGCGGAGAACGAGTTGGCAAGTCTCGATGATGAAGACGAAGAAATGGAGAACGAGTTGGAAAGTCTCGAAGAAATGGAAAAGGATGAGAATGGAGGCAGCGAGGAAGTGGAAGGGATTGACAATGGAGGGAGCGAGGAAGTTGAAGTCGAAGTCGAAGTAGCAGGGAATGAGAATCGTGGCAGTGATGACGATGGATGGTATTATCATGACGTTAAGGGTAAGAAGGGAGCAGAATCTGGGCAAACTTGTGGGAATAGGTGGTTGTATTGCCGTGTTTGCAGAAAGAAATTTAAGTCGGATGAACAGTGAAAGAATCACGAGCAGTCAAGGAAGCACAGAAATAAAGTTCTTGAGCAGAGGGGGTACATTCGAGGAGTATTGTGCGACAAATGGATTATGAATCAACAATTTACATTTTATCTCACGGTTAAAAACTAGGAAATTTAGTTATAATTTTTCATTATACAAATATTTCAAATTCATAATTAAAAAACAAAAAGCAGTAAAGTTCAAATTCTAAGATAGTCTTCAAATTATCAATAAAGAACCTTCTCATTTTAAGACAGTTTTCAAACCATCAGTAAAGAAGTTTTCATTTTGTATTTTGTTTAGTAGGCTCTCTTGAGGATATTGGCTATAAATCTTCTAATGAGCTCCATCATTAAATATGTTTGGAGGGGTTAATGGTAACATTTTTACCTTCTTAAATCTATTTTTCTTGCATTTTTAGTCTTATTTGGTTTTATGATGCTAGTATAGGTGGTGATTAAGGCTAACATACTCTGAGTGCCTAATATGAGGTTGAGTGCAGAAAATCATGAGTAACTGGCATTATTTCTGAAGATTTTATCATAAATAATTGAAAGAGGCCGCAAGGAGAAACTATAGGAGGGTTGTCCACCCTCCTTATCTCTCAATGGTAGCCAAAGGATGCTCATGGGATCCCCTCTGGCAATTCGAATTCCAAAGGCAATAGAATTCTTAGTACATATATGCAATGATTCCATTCATAAACAACAAATTCAAATTGAAATATTTGACAATTCAACAAAGCCAATATCCAAAGTCTAATAGATTAACCCAAAACTCAAATGTAGTCAAATTGTTGAATATGTAGTTCTAGTAAATGCCAACAAAAATCAAAGACATCCTAATGATTCATAATTCAATAGCAAAAATTACCCTCCAAGATATCATTCAATATTCAAGAGATTCAACTTCTAATGCTGCTCATAGATCAGTAAAAATAGCTTGAAAAATCACAATCATGCATGATCAATGGATAGAGAAGGTATGTGGTAGTAACATTCATGTGAAACATAAAATTGTGACATGTTAAGGGTTTCCAATTTAAAAATCCTATCCACTACACCATATTCAATTATAGTCAACCATGGTAGACCAAAGTCAATGACAATGAAGATTTAAGTAACATTTTCAACCTTATTCAATGACAATGAAGATTTAAAAAAAAAAGCGTTCAATATTCGTAAAATTGACTAATAGTATTTTTGACATCAATTCCTTAATGAGGGTGACAACGAGGGACAAGGATGGCTCAGCGGGGTCATGTCACCGTCACCCATGTGTCATTTTGTTTAATACAATGTGACATGCATACTTTCCTTCAAAAAGGCATCCTCTCTGCCACTTTATAGCTCACCATGAACAATTTTTCTAGTCACAATAGATTTTCTCTTTCTTTCACTAGAGGATGAAATTTCACTAGTACCAAGTATGGAAGCCAAGAATTTCTTTGTAGGATTTACACGTCTTTTCTGGTATTATGTTTCCCTGTTGATATTGGTTTATTCAACACCTTTTTAAGTATCCACTATCACTTCTTGATTTTTGTTTCTCTTTAAGTCTTGTAAATAACTTTCCATATTTAAAAGTACTTAGGTGTGCCATAAATAATCCCACAGGATCAAAGGCTCGATTAGATTTAGCTTCTCCTAAGTCAGAAGTACCTGAAGACTTTTGAAAATTTGCAACGTTAATCACATCGTTCACTATGACTTGATGAATAAAAAATTGCAAAGAAATAAATTTATTTATTCTTTTTGTGTTCAAGTCTAACTAGTGAGTTGCAGTATTTCCTATAGAATTTAGCAATAAAGTACTTGTTAATTTTTCAATATTTCTCTACGTTATATAAGTTACTTAAGCCTGTAGTAGATCTTCATTAATAGTGTCTTCAAATCTATGCAAAAATGTAAATGAAGATAGAATGAGGCAGGGAAAGGCAAAGAAGGCAATATCACAACCATGAGACACACAGATTGGTCCAAGACTAGAGAAAACACCCACAATGGGGGAAACCTTTCCAAATATTCTTATTCTATAGATTGTCTTCAAACAATTTCAGCAAAGAGTACAATGAGCCTAGTAAACGTATACAATAGAAATAAATAGATCTTATATGCGGATCGACACATCTAAAATAGCAAAAAACGAAACAAATGGATCACCAGTACTTAGTGATCTCAGCTGCCTAGATCTAGAAGTAGATCTAAAATACTGTCGATGATTGTTATGATGCATATACTTTCCCTTCACGCATTTCTTTTGCATACCTCCCTTCAACACAACACTACATATTAATCCATTCGTTACTCATTTTATCTTATTAAAGTTTATGCAATGAAAAATTTGGTTTATGTGTATATCATATACAAATAATCACACTATATGAAAGTAAAGATTGCAATTGTTCAAAACGATGACTAGCTTCTGGATTCGTGATTTCTCAAAAAAAATATTCACCGACTAATGCTACCAACCATGAATTAATATCTTAGCCAAAAACTTTGTGTTAAATGTGCTTATTTATTTGTCTAAAATCATTTACTTTTGGATTACACGTTTCATTTGTCAATTATCTACTCCAAATATTATTTTTATTCTTATCCTTTTTGGTGGGTTCACATACTACATATATGCGCTCGACCAGTGGAAGTCCTCATGGATAAGAGCAAGTGAGTTAATTATATTAGTGTAAATAATTTTTTTCATTCCTCTGCTAGCCATTTAATGTTATTAATGTCGTTAACTATATACTTCTTGATATGCTATATAATTGGTAATTGTTATTATCTAGCATGTTAGATATGCTATAAAAAACACTCTCAATAAATGACAATCGAAAATAGACAAGTGGGTATTTAAGGGAAGTAATGGAAGTAAATATCGAAATTCTAAAACCAACTCATTCTTTTAATTCGAAAATTCTTACTACTTTAATATCGTCGATACAAATGTACCAAGTAGCAAAAAATTATGAGCTAAAATTATTAAGAATTCACTACCATCATGACAGTTGGCGTACAAGGTGTCATTACAACTGCACACAAATATTTTCTGCACACGTGATCAACTAGATCTACCATGGAATAACTTGACGATTGAGCTGGTCTTTTTTAAATGGCATCACTTGCCATTATTAGAATTGTATTTGAAAGATACTCGATTTAGAGTGCACAATGAACTAATTATGTGTGTATTAGATTAAACTATTTTAAGAACATGAACAATTTATTGATTATGTGTCTATTAAGTACTACTTGCGCTATCACACCCCTTGTATTATGTCTATACACATTTAAGAATTATATTTAGATTTATCGACAATGTAGCTTTTGCTAGTCATAGAAGTAAGCTTTAATTACTTTTTTAATGGATGTTAATGCTTATAGCTGAAACTTGATTAATTTTATGTGACATTTCACATGTGTCCAAAAATCGTGAAAGTCAATGCCTTGGAGAGATACCCAAAAAGAGAAAGAAAAAATAGATCGTTGTTATACCACTGATTCGAGTTTATGAAAAGAACAAAATGAAATACAGATTTATAACCTATGATATACAAAAGAAAAGTTACATGGAATCAATTTGTGCGATGGGGAAATGTGTGCAAAGATGCAAAAAGAACAATGTAAAGATGCAACTGTATATGTAGTGATCTGAAAAATGACAGCGGTTGTAATCGTAAACCCGTGTGGAGTCGCCAGTTGTTAGTATGAATTTTAATTGCAAGTGTACGAAAAATACCACTTTAGCTATGCATAACAAATAGCCCTAACAACAAAGATAGCTGCCAATATCCTTAGATATGCAATTAGGTCAAGAGAAATGCTGCAAAAATCTAGATCTATGCATTAAAAGACATTAAACAGTAAATAAAAATGAGATTTACTCCATGCATCCAATAGACAAGACAAGAATATGTTGAATGAATTTTGTATTAATGGCAACTGGGAGGAAAACATAGAAGGATGTTACTAGTTCTCCTCAATGGGATGGGTTCTTGTAAGTCCTTAGCACTTCAGATCTAAAATCCCTCTCTCTTGATGGTGTAGAAAACCAAGACAAAAATGGAAGTCAAAGGGAGCTCACAGGAAAAAAAATAGAAAATAATGACAATGATGGTGGATCAAAGTCAGACCAAAAGTATAGATCCATAGTGATTTTTAGGCAACAAAACGTAGTGAATGAATGGAAAAACCGTTCTGTTCATAACAAAATATTGAGTTAGTCTAGATATTAGTGCGTGATTAAAATATTATTAACCAAATCAAGATCCAACTTTTGTGGAATATTTTATTATATTTGTTGGAGGGAAAAAGAATTTGACTTGGGTCAAATCCCTTTATTTGTAAATAATAAATGAATAAATGATTTATTTATTATTTTAAGGATGTGGTTGAGTAATAATCAAATAAATAATGATTTATTTAATTATTTATGAGTGATTTAGTCATATTTAACAAGGAATATTATTTAAATAAGGTTTAAATAATTATTCCTAGAAAATAATAAGATAAATAATGATTTATCTAATTAATTTCCTTGTTTTGGGTTAAATATAACCAGGAATATTAATTAAATTGTTGTTTAACTAATTATTCCTTGAGGAAAATCAAACAAATGTAGATTTATTTAATATTTCCTCACGGGGTTTCCTGTTTAGACCATAAACAACTTAATAAAGGTGGTTTACTAAGTTATTTTTCATAGTGAAAGCAATTTTACTTAGGGTAAAATTGGTCTTACATGGTGTACTTAGGTCCATCTAATAATAATAGGTTAGATTACCAAAAAAAGGTGTAACAGTTGTGATACCACTGATTCGAGTTTCTCAAAAGAACAAAATGAAATACAGATTTATAACCCATGATAGAGACATATGCAATTAAAATATGTAGAAGAAAAGTTACGTGGAATCTATTTGTGCGATGGGAAAATGTGTGTAGAGATGCGAAAAGAACAACGCAAAGGTTCTCTGCACATAATCCTTTTCTACACATTCATTTTTCCGCACAGTAAAACACGCGAACTTTCATAATTGATAAGAAAACATATATTTTGTGTCATTAAAATGAAAATAATATAAATTGTTTTCATCTTGGTAAATATATTACCATATCAAAAATTAAAATATTAATTCATTTGATGTGAATGGATTTCCATTGAATCATTATTTTGAAGTGTTTTTGTATAACATAGTACAGTAGCTTACATTGGATTTTGACATATATAGAAATAATTAGCATTATTCTTTCAAGGTGCAAAATTCGGAGGTGAGGAAGAAGATTTCAATATGTGGAGTACAGAAGAAGCACAATCAAAGCTTCATTTGCATTTTCACACTCTGTACAATGAAATTAACTGAATTAAAAAAAAAATGACTTAAATATATAACATTTCTCAAATTTTTAAATATTAAAAAATATAAATACACGATTTCGATAACCAAACTAATAAAAATTTCCCTACATTACATATTTCCATTGGATTTTTTATTGACTAATTCGGGAACCTGCAACGATGGATACTAAGTGCAGTGCAAAAAAAATCAACATCTAGTATTAAAAAATTAATTATGGCTCGCCTCGCATAGTCACATAGATTAGAATCATTTTCAAATCCACTTGTGTGTAATGTAATTGGAGGTTAGATTATCTATATACTATAATAACTACTCATATAGAAACATGGAAAAATAAATATGGCATATAGACCTATGCAAGAAGTGTATGGATTCAATTATGTCTACTAATAATTGTATTTAGATTTATAATGCCATTTACATGTAAAAAAAACAAAAACTGATATTCTTGCTCATTTTCTAATGTTTATTGAGCTATGTTGCAAGTTCCTTTGTTTGGAAAAAAATTACTAGCACTAAAATTGGTAAAAATAAGGGATCTGGGCAAAAAGTTTGTGCAAACAAATAAATGTACATCCATGTTTTTTTTGCAATTCGAATAAATACTTTACATAAATTCCTTAGATTAGTGACCCAACGTCCTCGAGTCAGCTTCCGGATTCAAGATGAAAATATTATTACAATAATTTTTCAATTGAATGATATGTTAAATAAGAAATGTGTGAATCCAAGGCATATATTAATTAAAGATTTTTAAATGAATATATGTGTAGAGCTAATGTATACCTGCCAACTACACATATTGCATTTGGAATGGGAAAAATGTAAGTTTAATAAATTTGCAGAAGATGGAATCAATATGGAAATAATCAAATTATCATCAATTTATGTAGAAGTGTTATATTGGATCAAAATGTGCTAAAAAAATATGGAGAGGGAATAATGTGTATAGACATGCAAAACTTGTGCATATTTGTAACAATTTCTTTGCAAAAAATACATGTATCGAAGATGTCTACGGGGACAGAAATGTGTGTGAAGATGAAAATTTGAGTATGTGAAGTGAAAAAATATTATATGGATAGGAATGCTCCCAACCAATTAGTATGGTGAAGCAAGTCATGTCATGGGATAAATATCTTGTGAAAGTAAACAATGTATACAGGTAAAAACACAAAACATATCCTCGAAATCTTATCCAAAAACATCATTTCAAACAATTTCACCAAACTGGTAAGAAAATTAAAAATTAGAACAAAGTGATCACTATTTGTGCTTGAAAAGTATTTAACACTAACCAAAACAATTATAGTGACAAGAATTGTACCTAGATTCAAGTGAAAATGATCATAACTACGAAAAAAAGAAACACCAAAATGTAACATATTTATGACACCCAAAATTATTGTTGAACCTAAATTTTATTTTGATCAATAAAAGAGCATTAGATATAATATAAAATCTCAAATTATATTTTTGAAAACTTATGCAAAACATCATCTTGGATTTGTCTATAAAATTGGTGAATAGTCTCAGAATTGGGACAAAGTAATGAGGCTATGTGGTTGAAAAATCTTGCAGAGTAACAAATTCAATTACAGTAGCAAGAGTTGTATCCATATTGAAATTCCAATCATCATATTTATTATTAAAATAAATACTACAAATGGAACAGATATCTGAGATCCAAATTTTTTTTTGAATGTTCATTTTTTTTGACATCACTTGTAGGACATTATACATAATATAAAAGCACAAAGCATATGCTCAAAAACTTGTTTCCAATCAATGTTTTTTTCAACAAAAATAAAGAATTTAACTATATGACATTGGATATAGTATAAAATTTAAAAGAATATTCTCTAAAAAGTGTGTTCAATAAATGTTTTTGGTCAATGCCACATAATTCAGACATATGTAAAACCTCATTCAAAAAATTTCTTGAGAACTTTTAAAAATTTGGTGAACAGACTCACAATCAGAACATAGTAATAATAAGTGCAACTAGAATTGAGTAGAGTCTTTGCAACTCCTACTTTATTGTGATCAACATTTTTTTTATCTAAAGGTTTCTTATATCAATACTGATATTTTTTTGATATCCAAGATCATTATATTATTCACTATGGCCATCTCACATTTTGTCTCTTTAACTTTTGGCACCCACATTTCAAAAAATAATAACCATTTTTTTTATAATAAATTAAATACGTTAATAAATGATAATTTAATTATGAAACAAATCTATTTGGAAAAATCAAGGCATATGCAAATCAAAGGCATTATGTAATTGAGCTTACATTTTGGATATTACACCACATCAAAATTTTTTGGTGCAGAGAATATTGTTTGATTCTTAAAGCACTTATCAAAATATTTATATTTAATCACAAAAGTAAATGCATTTTTTAGAATGAGGATTGGGATTGGACTCCCATGAACCATAATTTGAGAAAGCTAGCTGCAAAGAAAAGCAAGAAGCTGCATCCATAAATCGGCTAGGTCATGATAACATATCTAACAAGCCTAAACAATTAATCATTTGTAAATAAGAAAATCAATGTTCCAAGATTTAAGAGTACTCATGTAAATCAGCGTAGATGTTATATGCTTGATGCAAATTTAGTTTTATTCTCGATATCAAATAGAAATCACATAAACAAGAAAGTAAAATGCTGATAGAACATAACAATAGATCGACAGAATAGAAGCCAAAATACACTTAACTTGACTAAAAAAATATATGTGTTGTGGTGTGTTACGACAGTCAACACGATGATTCAACCAACATAGTCTCTTCATGTTCAGCCAACCAGAATGTGTCACACAACCCTCTCGGACAGCTCTACTGTGGTCAACCCAAAGTCAACAAAATTTAACGTTGTCCAGTCAACGGTCAATGCAAAACAACAACACTAAAAAGTCAAAGTCAACATACAACCTCAGTTTTTGTGCCAAAAAATGTAGACCGTAGAGACAGAGGTTTTGGGAGAGTTTTGTGTCAAGTTGACTAAGCATTAACCAAAGTCAATGTTGGTGAAATCTGTGCTGAAAACCCAAGAC
The DNA here is from genome assembly GCA_034641835.2 of Pinus albicaulis. NCBI lineage: Eukaryota > Viridiplantae > Streptophyta > Pinopsida > Pinales > Pinaceae > Pinus > Pinus albicaulis. The sequence continues at coordinate 530,759,508 of CM076582.1, read as the reverse complement.
CAAATATGAAACCCTAACTGTTGTTTTTCCCATGTGTGAGTGAAGAGGAGCCTCCAAGATGATGATCGAACCAATTAGATGCATAGAGAGAATGTATGATGAGTGATGGTGAAAATGACCTCCAACCTTGACCTATATATATCCATCAGTGAGGGTGTGTGACACATCTGTTGGGGCTCCAAGCCTACATTACAATTATGGCCGACCTTTCACATAAGTGGAATTAATTCAAAATAAATGTTCCGCTTATCATATCAAGATGATATTTAGATCGATATTGTACCTCTCCGAAAGAGGAATCCAATAAAAATATTGGCATCGTCATCTGAGCACCACAACATGGAATTTGGACCTAGTTGCCCAAAATTAACACTTCCTCTCAACTAGGGAGAACTCCATCCACCTGTGCCATCGAAACATCGTGCGTCATCTCACCGTAACTTACTTTTCTGGCCTCGTTGTTTCAGAGAAAAAAGTTGAGTCAGAAATACATCACTCCCGGATGAAAAAATCAGCTGAGAGGTTTGAAACCTCTATATGACTCAAAGGAGTCACATACCAACCCGAAGTCACATGGAGGTCCGAAACCTCACTAGACTTGATCCCAGATCAAGTGGTTGGACATGTGTCATCCTAGACATAGAGAGTATGGAAATCTCTGATGCATCCATCGGTGTTTTCTACTTGTCTCTAGCTTCTCCCACCTCATTGGTCAAGATGATAGGTACTTCCCATGATTCTGAGACTCCATGGGTAGGATGCATATGGGGCATAGATCAAAGAGAGGTAAACCAACTGAATATCATAATGGTGGGGCAAAAGCACACAAACAAGGTTCAGAAATCCTAGCCCTATGGTTTCTTATAGCTCCAAGAAGCTATGCCCAAACCCCCCTAGAGCTCACAAATCTCATCGTCCAACAAGACCCTCAGGATAGGGTCATTCCAAGATTCCAAGATTCTCATGGAAGGTTACGAACTTGACCTTCCCCAAGGGATTTGTGAGAATATCTGCGACCTACTCATCAGTTCCTAAATGATCGAGCCTTACGGCACCTCATTGTACCATTTCCTGGTTAAAGTGGTACCTGATATCAATATGCTTGGATCAATCATGGAACACGAGATTATATGACAAACGAATCCCACTTTGGTTACCACAAAGGATAACAGTGGTATATAGCACATGGCCGAACAACTCACTGAAGATTTTTCGCAACCAAACTACTTCACAACAGACCATAGTCGCTACGATGTATTCGGCCTAAGCGGTGCTCAAAGGAACCGACTTCTGCTTTCTTCTCATCCAAGATATCGAAGTAGACCCAAGTGTGAACCAACATCTAGATGTGCTCTTGCGATCCACCACACTCTCATCCCAATCAGAATCAATATATGCATGGAGTCTCAAACTCCCAACAATGTATCTCAACCCATGGTTTATCATGCCCAGAAAATATCTCAACAAATTCTTGGCACCAACCCAGTGAATGTGATGAATATCAACCATGTGTCGACTCAAACTGTTCACTGCAAAACATATGTCCAGACTGGTGTTCACTAAGAAAATCAAGGCCCCTATAAGGTGACGATACTAAATAGGATTTTCTAGCACGGGCCCAACAACACTGCCACTCAAATTATTAAAGTTGAGCTCCATCGGTGTCAACACGGACTTACAGTCCACCATTCCAAATCTTTCCAACGTCTTCACAATATATTTTCCTTGAGAGAGGAAAATCTTTCCAAGTCTCTACTACACCTCTAGGCCTAGGAAATAATGCATCATTCCTAGGTCCTCCATTTCGAACTCTGAAGTGAGCTGCCTCCTACATTGATGAATGAGAGGTTCAACACCTTTCAGGAAGAGATAGTCCACATAGAGAACCGGAATGCGAGAATTTTCTCTATCAACCTTGAAGTAAAGTTTTGGATCAACATTACTACAAATGAAGCCCAACTTCATCAAGTAGCTATATATCCTCTCGTACCAAGCCCTGGGGGGTTGCTTCAAGCCATGGAGGGATTTCTTCAACCTACATACATGGGTGCCTCTATCCTGGACTTTGAACCCCAAAGGTTGCTCCACATACACCTCTTCCTTTATCACACCATGAAGAAAGTCAATCTTCACATCCATCTGATGAAGATTCCATCCTTGCATAGTAGCAAGGGATATGATAGATCATAGGGTGGTATACTGGGGCACAAGTGAAAATATGTCATCATAGTTTATGCATTCTTTTTGAGAGAAGCATCGGGAAACGAATCTTGCCTTGAACGTTTTCAACACTACCATCAGATCCATGCTTGATATTATAGAGCCATTTCGAGGTGACAACAATTTTGTCCTTTGGCCTCAAAACTACATTCTGGATATCATTCTTCATAATGGACTCATACTCTTCATGCATAGCATCCTTCTAGACTTGATGCTTTAAAAATTCTTCAAAATATGCAGGCTCAGATCTAACGATTGTACTAATGGATCCTAGATACCCTTGGTATCTATTCGACTTCTTGATTTCATGGAATGTCCCCTTGGGGCCATATGTCTCTCGATATCCTCGAGAGTAGCCCTTAGCCATGAGGGTCTTCTATTCATTGAAGGAGGTGGATCAATAGGGTCCATCGATCCTTCAACATTCGGCATCATCTCATCCTTTTCTTCTTCCTGATTCCCAGACCTTACTTCATGATCTTCCTCGGAGCTTGGAAGAGTTATCAATTTCCGAAGGGAAGCATCTTCATCAAAGGTAAAATCATGGAATATCTCCACTTCTCTTTGACCAAGCACATAGAATCTATAAGCCTTCGACGTTTCACTGTAGCCCAAAAACATTCCCTTCTTCCTAGAAGCATCCAGCTTGCTCCTCTTCTCTTTCGGCACATGAAAATAAATGGGACCAAAAAAAAATATAAAATGATAGACGTCATGTTTCTTACTAGAGAAAACCTCTTCAGGAGTTTTGGAGTCCAGAGTGGAATGCGGGCATTGATTTTGTATGTACACAATAGTGTTCGTAGCTTCTACCCACAATGGTCCTGTTATTTCTTTCAGTGACACCATTTTGCTCAGGATTATATACGCTTGTGGTCTCTCTCTTGATTCCATCTTCTCTGCAAAGGTTATTGAAATTGTTCATCTCATATTCAGTGCCACTATCGGTCCTCAAAATCTTGATCTTATTCCCTGTTTGATTTTCCACCAAGGCTTTGAAAGTATGAAACTGCATGAAAGCCTCATCCTTCTTCTTCAAGAAGTATATCCAGGTCTTGTAAGAGAATTCATCTATAAACGTCATATAATAAGAGCATCCTCCCAGGGATGTCACGAGAAACATACCAAACAAATCAGAATGTATCAATTACAAGACATCAAATGTCTTTGTGACTCTTGAGGCGAAAGGCTCCCTTGTATGCTTTCCTTCGGCACAATCCTGAGATACACCATCATCATCATTTTTGAATTTGGGCATCCTTGTCACCACCTTCCTTGCTTCAAGGAGGGATTTGTAATTAAGGTGTCCAAAACTTCGGTGCCATAGTTCGGTTTGACTGATAGTATCACATCTCATAGCCTCCAGTGGATTTCCTCCAACCTGGTAAAGTGTATCAACTCTAAACCCAATCATGATTCCTTCCTTGAAAATATTCTTCCAGATGTGTACCTTCCCATCAACAAATGCCACATTGATACCTTTGTCTTCCATGGCCGAAATAGACACAAGGTTCTTCTTAAAATTAGGTACATATAGTACATCTTGCAAGTAGAGGACTTAACCTTGAGACAAGTGGAGGATCATAGTCCCAGTCCCTTTCACGGGATAGGTGGCATTATCTCCAAGGATAATTTTCAAATTAGTATCCTTCTCAACCAAATCAGAAAGTGCTTCCTTAAACCAAGTGAGGTGCCTTGAGGCACCACTATCAATCAACCAGACATCCATAGTGTCGGGTGGACATGAAGCAGATAGGGCAGATACAAGAATGAATTCATTCCTTTTATCATCAACAACATTAGATTCCTCATACCTGGAATTTCTTGACCTTTTGAAACATTGCCCATTTCCATTGCGACAAGAAGGAGCCTTCCTCTTTCCTTTGAACCCATTGTTCCTTTGATTACCATTCTTCCTATTGTTGTTGTTGTCATCATCCCCGGAAGAAACCTTCTTATTAGTGCATTCTCTAGCATATTGGTCGGTCTTGTTACATGTGTAACATTTTCCTTTCTTTCCATGGGCCCTTTCTCTTCCATGGTTCCTCGGACCACCATTGTTATTCTTCTTAGCACAAGAGGTGAAGGCAACATTACCTTCATTTTCATATTCCATCATTCTTGTCTCATCTTGAGTGCATTGTGACAATACTTCATCAAAACCAGGTATCACATTATTATTGAGAATGGTAGTAATGAATACATGCCATTCAGAGGAGAGAAATCCAAGTGCAGTGAGAACCATTTCTCGATCAACTATTGTCTCCCCAATGGCCAGAAGATTATTCCTTATCTCATTCAATTTCAAAAAATAAGATTGAATGGATTCATCCTTGCCTTTATTAAGATTATTTAGTTGGTTCTTAAATAAAAGGACTTGATTTTCATTGTTGGCCTTGAACATATTGAACAACTCATCATACATCTCCTTGGATGTGCGCAGCTCAGAGATGTAGGCATACTATTCCTGTGCCTACATAGACTTGCCGTTGCATCACAAAGAATATAAAATAAATAATGAATTTACATTTAAAATTACAATAATATTTCACTAAGCCCTTTCAGCTCTTGGCTCGCTGTGCATTTGTCTTTTCTACTGCTATCATTGATCTTTTCAGTTTTTGGTGTTACATTCAACACAGTTTTGCATAACTATATTTTTGCTCGAATCGACCCAGCTGGCATGTTTCCAACAGTGCCACCATATGCTCCTTTTTCCCACCTTTGCCTCTTCTACTCGTGCCCATAGCGTTCAACCTTCACCTGCTCCTTTGCTTTGTGTCGGGTCACTTACTCAAGTCTCCTTGCGTTCGGGCTTTCCTTCTTTGTAAACAAGTGTAACCACCTTTAGCATTGACCTGAATTATATTAATATTTACCTCTATACGATATCATGTCCAGTCACTTATCATATTTCGACATTACCCTTGTTTTACGTTATAATCCTCCTTTGCTCTCCGATGCGATTTAACATAGGGAAAACACATACTCCCGGACTTGAGATCCTTTAGGCTTTAGCATTGACCTGCATCACATCCTCTTCATTATCACACTTCGCACTTCGACGTTCTCATGTGTTTCTTGTTATGAATATCTCTTCCAAACTCCGATGCGATTTCTCAAAGGGAAACCTTATACCTCCAGATTTGAAGTCCTTTATAATTTTGCTTTGAAACTACATCGCATCCGGTACTCTTATCGCATTTCGCACTTCAACATTTTAACATGATTCTTGAGTGCCTATCCTCCTAAGTTTGTGATGTGCGATATGCAATTGGGTCCCACAGTCGGACATTAAATCCTTTAGATTTTAGCTTTGAAGGTTATCGCATCTGATACTCTTATCGCTTTTCGCAAGATTTTTCTTATAGCAATAACAAGGTTCCTCCTGTCATATGCGATATGCAATCGCATCGCATATCAAACCCCAATTCTTATCGCTTCGCAACTTTAAAAAATTAACTTGCGATAACCTAAGATATAAATATAAAAATCAATGATAGTGATGTGCGCTAACAATATTATGACCGAATGCGATATAATATGGATCATTCGTTCTCCTAATTTATATTCCTGATACGATCTCGACCGTAAATCTACGCTTCACTCTGCGACACGATCTTGTTCGTCCATCCTTCACTTCAATACACAATTTGATCTTAACCATCCATCTCTCAACCTTTATTTCTGCTATTAGATTCTGACCATCCATATAACCATGCATAATAATATTGATTTGTGATTTGTGGGGTTAGGACCACGTCATCTAGCACATCATCGCCACATTAGCTGCCACGTCACTTGCCACATCATTTTCCAAGTCATCGCCACGTCATCTGCCAAGTCATCACCACATCACTCCCACATCATCGCCACATCACTTCCATGTCATCTTGCCACGTCATCTCCCGCACTTCGCATTTCACAATTTCTGTGTCTACTTTTTTGCGATAATCCTTCCATTGCGATTTTTGATATGCGATCAGAACTTCTATTGTAGTTGTGATTCATTTTCATGTTATTGCAAGTTCTTCTAAAAATATTCTACAAATTAATATTTTACGAAACTTTGTAGGACTTTGAAGGAGTTATTGAAGGAAAATTTTGATGAATGTTAAGTAATTTTGGGTTTTCGAGTTTTCTTGCGGTTCTTGATTGTAACACCCCCAATTTACGTGCTGGAATTTCAAAGTTAGACATTTGAACTTTAATCCTAAGGGTAGTGGACTCCAAAGGATAAATATTTTTTGAATGTAATTTAATATTTAAGTTGAGGAAATGAATAAAATACTGGTGTGCATATTGACCAAAAATGAGAATTATGAGATCACTTGCTAAATCCATGAGGATGGATAAGGAAACTATTCCCCACAATCCTTCAAAAAAACCTTGAAAGGAATTAATTCTAATTTAGATTTTTGAGGAAGAATCTAAATTTCCCCAATGATGAGGAAAGTAGTTGGGAAGAGGTAAAAAGCTGGAAAAGCTGAGGAAAAGCATAAAACAGCTTTAAAGAATCCAAAAAATGGGAAGCCTAGGCAAACAGGAAGAAAAGCATCCTGATATTCTGGACGCAGAATTAGAAACAGGCTTTGGGGAAAATTAGCTTAAATAAGATGCTCTTGTACAGATTAGGGGTTGATCTGTTCAAGGGGGATGATCTCAGCTCGGGGGTGAGTTCTGGGAGACAAAAGGACTCTAAGGTTGGGAGGTTGGTCAATCTCAATAGTGGTATGTCTCTAAATTTAACTATGTTTTTACTTCGTAAGGTATGAATTGGCTACATATAATTGATGAAATTGCATACTAGACTTATGAATGCTACCTTAGACCTATTTATTTATATTTGACCATAAGAGGTAGAATTAGATTTTATGTTGCATCAAAAGGAGAAATCTAGGTACAGATTTTATGTAGTAATATTCCACACATTTAACAGAAGTTCAGCAAATTATCTTCAACCTCTGTATGGTTGTGGGAATCACATCTCGGGAAAGAAATTATCAGAATTTTTAAACCATAACTGGTTCAAATATGAGAATACATATTTTCCCAAGATGATCTATATTCTAACTTTAATCTGCTTCTGCAATTTAAAATAAAAGAAGGTTCATTAAAACTAGATGCACCAGACTCTCATTTATTAAAATTTGAACATAAGACAAATTACATTGGATTTGGTTCTGAAATCAAAATTTCAAGAGAGTCAAACATATTATCATAGTTCATAATGGATGCAATAAGAATGAACTCTGCTAGTCAAATAATAGAAGAAATTTATGTGTGAGTGCTAGAAAAGAAACTATATAATGCAAGATCTCCATGTTGACCAAGTGACAAAACAGGGAGACAAGGACTGAAACTATAGTTTGAGAAATTATTAAATGTTGAAATAGATCTGCAACTGTATTTCATATTTCACTTACACAGAACTCCATCACGGATTTCTGTTGAAGTCATGATACACTTATCTATATCCATACCCCGAAGGGAAACATCGAGGGATTTAATAATGTTGACTAATAGAATAGAGTAAACATTAGAATCAACATTTAACATAAAATTTGCTACTGGTAAAAACGTCATATGACTAGAAATCGTAACGAGATAATAACCAGAGTTTTATATATGTCATGTTTACATTAAACACTAAAAGATACGGACTGGTGCAGCCAACCAAACACAGTAAGAAATCTTCAATTCGAAAACCATTACACATTGCAGGAATACATTTTACATCAGTGATAGAAATGAAAATTCTACGCATGATAGAGTACTCATCTAGATTATACGAGGTATGTGCCTACCATATCGAGAATTGTAATAACTGGCCCTTTTTTTAATTTAATAACCAAAGTTATGTATGGTCGCTTTGAGCGAATGAGGGCATGTAACAGAGGCATATATGGATAAAACCAAGAATCCAATAATTAAGACTGAATAGTAATGATAGAGTTCGTAGAACAAAAGAAACAAAACCACAAACCCAACGCTAGCACAGATCTAGTTTTAAAAAGAAATTTCGAGAAGTAAGCCAGATATTCTTATCGCCCATAGGGCTAAATCCCGCTCAGTTCGAGCGTCTAACAGTCTAGGTAGTTGCGTATGCATCATTTACAAAACAAAGGGTAACTCCCTTTGGGAGATAAAATTTTCACCCAGGACTAGATATATATATGAAAAATAAACAACACAAGATATATAAATGTTCCTCATGAACCACTACTTCGCCAGTAGCCGAAAGGCTCACGCGTACCGACCTGAAAAAGATATGGAGAGCAGATACCATTAGTGAATAGAGGAACGATGAGGTTGAATTCATATTGACGCCGAAGAATATCAACCATACCTGCGAGTAAAAGAGCACATTATGTGTATTAGCCGAAGAAACCAAAAATGTCCACAATGAAATTCGAACCCAGACCTGAGAAATGTACCTAGAATAAGACGTAACTCTAAATAAGAACTTAAAACTTTACCTGGGAAATGCGAAGATTCGAGAGGAGATGCCTACGTCGGAGATGCTTGGAAGAGTTAGGCGCAGATCAGGTGAATAGATTAAACCCAAAAACTTTAAATGAAAATGCAGAAAGGAGGAACGGAGATCACAGCGTCCAGAAAGTCTTACCTTGTAGAAATTTCGACGTCCTGAACACACATTTGCAAGGAAAATGTCCTCGAGGATCACCGAACTCCTTAATATCCTGTCAAACACAACGTTTATCAAACTACAGGAGAAGTCCTGGAAAAATGATAACCGAGGACGTAAAGTCCTAACCATAGCAACGTTGATCTGGAATGAAACATGGGGAGAAGGATCAGAGTATAGAAAATTGTCGGGAATGCAAACCCTGAATTAAAACGAGACCACCCTGTGTAAATGACAACATGCATAGTAAACCACGAAATGATCATCAAAAACGATACCGTGAGCTTACCTCTGTGCATCGACAAGAGGAGAATAGCCATCGGCGGGATAAAGCCTTTACGCCTGAAAGCCAGCAGAGCCGCCATCACTATGGCTAGCTGGAAGAATGGAGAAAGTGACCGGAAAGCGAAACTCGGTTACGGCTCTATCTTTATAATAAACATACCGAAAACCCTAACGCGATCAATCCATACAGGTGGCTCAAATCCAATGGTTTAACCATGGATCAACGCCTGAATTGAATGTTGCACTGGGGTCGGGGCTCAATAAAAGCTCAACGTACCCAGGACCTGAAATGTATTAACTACACAGGCTGTTCTGTAACCCAGAAGCCATAAACCAAATTGGAATCATAGATTTCCAAAGATATGCGTACATATAACAATTAAATTGATGTCGACGTCTTACTGAACTGAGAGTTGCAAGAGAAGTAAAAATCTCATACGCAAGGTCTGAATTATATATATCTTCCATACACACACGGTTAATAAAATCAAATCCATATGCATATAGAAAAGTAACATGCGAGTACAGCTAGGTAAGAACCAGTGGGTCATAAAAGAGTATAGCCACAAAACGTATCCAACACTCGGATTTGATGGAGGACACTACGTTCATAACGCAATACGACCAACTCAACTCATAGTATCAATAAACAAACAAATAAATTATATCAACGTTAACAATGGTGGATCGTATAACTATAGGACGTAGGAGGTATCGTGAAGCTAGGGTTGTGGTAACCATAGGACATGGAAAATATTTAAATTCGATATATATATATATATATATATATATATATATATATATGTTGAAAAGTCGTGGATATATATATATATATATGTTGGAAAGTCGGGGATATATATATATATATGTTGGAAATTTGTGGTTATATATATATGTATAATAAGCATATATATATATTAATAAAATGAAGGAAGGGTTATGGAGTTAAAAACCTTAATGGTTAGTATAATAAATAGAATTTAAAACAAGAGGTTAAGGGTCTTGACCCTAAATACCATAGGTGTTCAAGGGAATACCTATAATTGATGTGTAAATCAGAAAGTAAGAAATGTTGAATTATTCAGATGTGGAATAAACTTTAGATCCTCATGATATAGAAAAAAAAAAAATTGTTGGAAACGGGAGGTGTGACAAATGGTATCATAGCCCAAGTTATAAAACTGGGGTATTGTTATTATGCTCACTGTTTTTAAGCGTTCCTTGAATAAATAAGTATTGTGGAAAAATTTCTTTGTAAACTTTACTGATCTGTGATATGTAGTGTACAGTGGTGCTGAAATGGCTGAGGGTGAAGAAATTTATGTGGATCTGTGTGACGAATACAGTACACCAGACCCCAACGCGCCAATGATGGCTATGTTGCGCAGGTGGCAACGAGAATTGGCTGAACTGAGAAGCCAGAATGACAGGTTGTCATCAGCTAGTAAGGAGCAGGAAAAGCTCATCAGAGAACTAACTTCCCGGAACAGCCAAGAAGGCGAAGGTTCTGGAAAGAGGAAGATGGATGAGTCTGATGATGATGATGCTGCTAGACATCAATATAAATAGAAAAGGGAATTACAGGGGGAATTCCGAAAGATCAAACCTCCCTCCTATGATGGGGAGAAGGAGGAAGATGTTGAAGCCTAGTTACTGAATATGATTAAATATTTCCAGTTTTATGAATACGAGAGCAATCTGAAGGCCAGATTAGCTGTTTACCAGCTACAAGGTAAGGCTACCTTGTGGTGGGAAGAGACAAAAATGGTTCACGCTATTGATGAAAAGACCGTGACTTGGGAGGATTTCCAAGTTAAGTTCAAAAACCGCTATCTAAATGAACGTTACTATGATGATAAAGCTAAGGAATTTCACGAACTTAGACTGGGACAACTCACTATCGATGAGTTTGTCACTAAGTTTACAAATTTATTGAGATATGTCCCTTATATTAGGGAAGAGAAGGCAAAGGTCCAAAGGTTTCTGAATTGTTTGCCTGCTATATACAAAGAGAAAATTGAGTTTGACAACCCAAAGACCATGGACGAAGCTGTTAGAAAAGCCAGATTATGCTACCAACAGTTCAAAGGAAAAACTGAACAAGGGAAAAGCTGGGCAAACAAGAATGAGTTTAAAGGAAGGAAACAAAAACCAGCATATTTGAAGAATTTTGGCAGATATCATCAGCAGAAAAGGTTTAATAAACCCAAAGAAAGTCAAACTGCTCAGTCACAGGTGACCTCAAAACAAATAGATGCAGACAGTAAGAAGGAGGGCACAGTAAAAATGAAGGAACCCTTGAAATGTTGGGGCTGTGGAGAACCCCATCTTTTGAGGGACTGTCCTCATCGAAACATTCATATGATCATGAGGGATCGAGAAGCGACAATAGTAAATGACATAGCCAGAAATATACCAACTATCAGTGCAGCCTTGGAAAATCAGCAAGCAGAACATCAAGCAACCATGGTGGAAATGGAGGGTAAGATTTCTGACCTACCTGTTACTGTTTTGATTGATCCGGGTGCTTCTTTGAGTTACATTAGTCCTGGAATTGTAGAAAAATGTAATCTTAAACCTGAAAAATTTCAGCAGTCATGGTTGGTACAGTTGGCCACTGGAACTAAGAGAAAGGTAACACATAAATTGCCCAAAACAACAATCCAATTAAATGGTTTTCAAACAGAAGTAAATCTGAACATACTGCCGTTAGGATCTTATCACTTGCTGATAGGAATGGATTGGCTGGAAAAGAAGAAATCCCTGAGGAACTGCTGGGATAAAACCCTGCATTGTGTGGATGAAGAAGGGGAACCTTTTACTCTAAAAGGAAAACCAAAATCCATTTCAGTGAGACAAATATCAGCACTACAATTAAAACGAACAGCTAGAAAAGGATACCAAGTTTATGCAGTACATGTGGAGGAAGTAGAACAGAAAACTGGAGAAAATATGTTGAATGATTTACTGGTGGTAAGGGAGTTTAAGGAAGTCTTTCCAGATGAGATTCCTCATCTTCCCCCCAAAAGAGAAATTGACTTTACAATCGATCTGGTGCCGGGAGCAACCCCTGTTTCCTGAGCCCCTTATCGAATGAGTACTCCTGAACTTATGGAACTGAAAATGCAATTGCAAGAATTGCTAGATAAAGGTTATATCAGACCAAGTGTGTCTCCTTGGGGAGCACCAGTCTTATTTGTGAAAAAGAAAGATGGAACTTTTAGGATGTGTATTGATTATCGCCAACTGAACAAGCTGACCATTAAGAATAGATATCCTCTACCTAGAATTGATGATATTTTTGATCAAGTGAGAGGAGATTCAGTCTTTTCGAAGATTGAATTAAGAACTGGATATCACCAGCTCAGAATCAAGGAAGAAGACATCAGCAAAACAACTTTTTGAACCAGGTATGGACACTACGAATTTGTAGTCCTGCCTTTTGGATTGACAAATTCCTCTGCCACATTTATGTGTCTGATGAACAGTGTGTTAAATAAGTACTTGGATAAATTTGTTCTTGTGTTCATAGATGATATTTTGGTCTACTCCAAAAATGAGGAGGAACATAGAGAACATTTGCGGATAGTGTTGAAAACTCTGAAAGAAAACCAGCTATATGCCAAGTTCAGCAAATGTGAATTTTATAAAGATAAGATTCAATACTTGGGTCATATTATTTCTGAACAAGGCCTTGCAGTTGACCCTGAAAAGATAAAGGCTATAAAAGAATGGCTTGTACCAACTGATGTTTCAGCAGTAAGATCATTCATGGGGATTTCAGGCTATTATCGCAGATTTGTAGAAAGATTCTCTGCCATAGCATATCCCATTACGTCATTGCAAAGAAAAGGTGTCAAATTTGTGTGGACTGAAAAATGCCAAAACAGTTTTGATCAATTAAAGAAAAAACTCACCACAGCCCCTATACTGAAAATTGCAGATCCTGATAAAGAATTTGTTGTATGTACAGATGCTTGTAGAGAGGGGTTGGGAGGAGTTCTTTTGCAGGAAAATTTAGTTATTGCCTATGAATCTAGGAAACTGAAAATACATGAACAGAATTATAGTGTCTATGATTTGGAATTAGCAGTTGTTATCCATGCTTTGAAAATGTGGCGGCACTATCTTCTGGGAAAAAAGTTTACATTGAAGACTGATCATATTAGTCTCAAATATTTCTTTTCCCAAACTGATCTAAATGCAAGACAAGCCAGATGGCTGTCCTTTTTAAGTGAATTTGATATGGACATAAAACATATCAAGGGAAAAGAAAATAAAGTTGCTGATGCATTAAGCAGGAATGCTTGTCAAAATATAAACAACATTGGAAGTAGTGTCCAGATTGAAATAGAAGAGTTGGTGAGCAAAGTAGCACATCAAGATCCAAACTATGAAACACTCGTGGTGAAACTACAGAAAAAGGAGAAAACTGATTTCACTCAAAATCAAAAAGGGTTGATCTGTTATAAAAACAGGTTGTATATTCCCAATGTAGAGTCCTTAAAAAGAGAAATTCTGGATGAATATCACAAACAGCCATATGCAGGACATCTAGGATATCAGAAAATGTTAACAGCCCTGAAAAAGAAGTTGTTATGGCCCAGAATGAAGAGAGATGTAGCAGAATATTTAAGCAGGTGCATGGAATGTCAACTAGTCAAAGTTGAGCATCAACATCCAGCAGGTCTTTTAAACCCTTTGCCAATTGTAGAATGGAAATGGGACACAGTTTCCATGGACTTTATAACAGGATTACCCAAAACCAAATATCAACATGATTCTGTAATGGTAGTAGTAGACACTTTAACAAAAGCTGCCCACTTTATACCAGTGAAATCTACTTTTGGGACAGCTCAAGTAGCGAATGTGTTCATGAAGGAGGTAGTAAGGCTTCATGGGGTTCCAAAGGTGATTGTATCTGACAGAGATGCTAAAGTTTATAGCAGCCTTTTGGAAAAGACTGTTCGGAGGGATGGGTACTAAGTTGAATTTTAGTACTGCCTATCACCCTCAGACCGATGGGAAGACAGAAAGGACTAATCAAATTTTGGAGGATATGCTGAGAATGTATGTGATGGATAGACCATCAAAGTGGGAAGAGTATTTGCCTTTAGCCGAATTTTCCTATAATAACAGCTACCAATCCTCTATCAAAATGAGTCCGTTTGAGGCACTGTATGGAAGAAAGTGTCGTACTCCTTTGAGCTGGAGTCAACCAGAGGATAAACTAATGTTGGGACCCGATGCCTTACAAGAGATGGAAAGAATTGTTAAACATATACAAAGAAACATCAAGACAGCACAAGACCGCCATAAAATCTATGGTGATAAGAAACGACTGTACCGAGAATTCAAAGTGGGGGACCATGTGTATTTGCGTATTAAACCCAAAAAGAGCACACTTTATGCTGGAAGTTTTGCGAAACTGGCCCCTAGATATTGTGGTCCTTTTGAAGTATTAGAAAGGGTGGGACCAGTGGCTTATAAGCTGGCCTTACCACCCCATGTTAGAGTTCATGATGTGTTTCATGTTTCGTTATTAAAAAGATATGTGCATGATGCTTCTCACATAGTTGATTGGAATGTTGTACAGGTGGAACCAGAAGGGGAGTTTCTGCCAGAACCGCTTCAAGTATTGGAGCGGGAAGAAATTGAATTGAGAAACATAACAGTAGCCAGAGTAAAAGTGCAGTGGAAGCACTTTACTGCTGAAGAAGCTACCTGGGAAAGAGAAGCTGAAATGATGGAAAGATATCCATTTTTGTTTGAAAAATGAACTCTAGTAGTTAAATAACAACACCGAGGATGGTGTTTATTTTCAGAGGGGGAATATGTAACACCCCCAATTTATGTGTTGGAATTTCAAAGTTAGACATTTGAACTTAAATCCTAAGGGGAGTGGACCACAAAGGATAAATATTTTGTGAATGTAATTTAATATTTTAGTTGAGGAAATGAATAAAATACTGGTGTACATATTGACCAAAAATGAGATTATGAGATCACTTGCTAAATCCATGAGGATGGATAAGGCAACTATTCCCCACAATCCTTCAAAAAACCTTGAAAGGAATTATTTCTAATTTAGATTTTTGAGGAAGAATCTAAATTTCCCCAATGATGAGGAAAGTAGTTGGGAAGAGGTAAAAAGCTGGAAAAGCTGAGGAAAGCATAAAAACAACTTTAAAGAATCCCAAAAATGGGAAGCCTAGGCAAACAGGAAGAAAATCATCCTGATATTCTGGACGCAGAATTAGAAACAGGCTTTGGGGAAAATTAGCTTAAATAAGCTGCTCTTGTACAGATTAGGGGTTGATCTGTTCAAGGGGGATGATCTCAGCTCGGGGGTGAGTTCTGGGAGACAAAAGGACTCTAAGGTTGGGAGGTTGGTCAATCTCAATAGTGGTATGTCTCTAAATTTAACTATGTTTTTACTTCTTAAGGTATGAATTGGCTACATATAATTGATGAAATTGCATACTAGGCTTATGAATGCTACCTTAGACCTATTTATTTATATTTGACCATAAGAGGTAGAATTAGAGTTTATGTTGCATCAAAACGAGAAATATAGGTACAGATTTTATGTAGTAATATTCCACACATTTAACAGAAGTTCGGCAGAATTATCTTCAACCTCTGTATGGTTGTGGGAATCACATCTCGGGAAAGAAATTATCAGAATTTTTAAACCATAACTGGTTCAACTCTGAGAATACATATTTTCCCAAGATGATCTATATTCTAACTTTAATTTGCTTTTACAATTTAAAATAAAAGAAGGTTCATTAAAACTAGATGCACCAGACTCTCATTTATTAAAATCTGAACATAAGACAAATTACATTGTATTTGGTTCTGAAATCAAAATTTCAAGAGTCAAACATATTATCATAGTTCATAATGGATGCAATAAGAATGAACTCTGCTAGCCAAATAATAGAAGAAATTTATGTGTGAGTGCTGGAAAAGAAACTATATAAATGCAAGATCTCCATGTTGACCAAGTGACAAAACAGAGAGACAAGGACTGAAACTATAGTTTGAGAAATTATTAAATGTTGAAATAGATCTGCAACTGTATTTCATATTTCACTTACACAGAACTCCCTCACGGATTTCTGTTGAAGCCATGATACACTTATCTATATCCATACCCCGAAGGGAAACATCGAGGGATTTAATAATGTTGACTAATAGAATAGAGTAAACATTAGAATCAACATTTAACATAAAAGTTGCTACTGGTAAAAACGTCATATGACTAGAAATCGTAACGAGATAATAACCAGAGTTTTATATATGTCATGTTCGCATTAAACACTAAAATATACGAACTGGTGTAGCCAACCAAACACAGTAAGAAATCTTCAATTCAAAAACCATTACACATTGCAGGAATACATTTTACATCAGTGATAGAAATAAAAATTCTACGCATCATAGTAATTATCTAGATTATACGAAGTATGTGCCTACTCCGAACACCTCCTTGAGGCAATTTTTTTTTTTTTTTTCCCTAATACTTTCCATACAAAATACTATGCCGCTCTTAATATCCATACGTAAAACTTCTTTCGATCATACCTCCGCCGCTTAGACCACAATATATATGATTTACGTATATATAACTATAAAACATACTGTAGCTTATACACAATCCATATGTGTATATCATTGAATAGAATTAAATTAACATTTGAGTAATCTTCTCGCACAACCTATATATATATCCAATATCCCATATATATATGTTTACCTTCACTTTAATAAAACCATATATATATGTTACATTCACTTTAATGAAACCATATATATATGTTACATTCACTTTAATGAAACCATATATATATGTTACATTCACTTTAATAAAACTAGGGAAAGGCGCACTTTCAATAATTATATATAGCATATATATATAAAATCCCCGACCCCTTTTTTATAATTTCGTGGGATGTTCAAATGGGTATATTCATCTACAATAATGACATATATACGGGTGTAGACCTTTTTACAAGTTTATGAAATTTCACTAGTCGATTTCTTTGATAATACTTGGGTATAGTAAAGATACATGCCTTATTTGTATGATACATCTTCCACTTATTCATATACTACTCTGCACTCTATAGAGCCTTGAGCCATATACATTTAATGAGCATAGGCATATATATATATATATATCTATTATATTTATATATATTATATGGATATTCCCAACTTTTTGAATAATTAAACATGGCATCTATATATATATATATATATAGCCTTGGCAATATTAATTCAATTAACATATGAATATATATATACCCCTATATTTATATATATTCATATATAAGTCTGAAGTCTTTTTGAAAGCGCCACCATATAAATGTATATTACCCATAATTTAACATAACTACTTTTATAATGCCCTTGGTCCTTTCACCTATATTGGTTATGTGTAGTACCTGGTTAATGGGTTGAATATATCGTATACCGATTATACATGATAGCACCTACGTATACCATTGCGCGTATTGTAGTTTTCAAGCTTGTTTTAAATCTAGTTTATTGCCATTTGTGTTAAATCGGGGTGGTTTATGATACCACTTTCCCGTGTCAATGGTTCGATCGAACTCTATACCTACGCTGCTTAAACTTGCACGTATTTCCAATCTCGGTGTCGGTTGGGTTTTTTTTTTTTTTTCAGAAACCAGTTTATGGAAGCGACCGTGTGGCGTGCTCACCCATGAGCACTGGTACCAGCTTGCCGTGGCGTAATTCAGGCTCATGATGGTGACCACTCTGTTCAGTTCCGTCACACCAGCTGTGTACCGAGAACGTGATTTACTAACAGCTGGAGAGGGGGAAAGGAGAAGTTCCTTCCGATGAGCATTCTCTCCTGCACCCATCGGCATGCCGCCTCCCAGGTATGCCGAACAGGAGTAAAATAATATTAACTGACAGAAGGTTATTAATGTCGCGGCTCAAGTTGATTCTGGAGGATCCCCTTCAGGGTTTCTTAACACTCGAAGTCGCCAGGATGTATCTGAGCAAGTCCTGGAACCCGATTTCACAGGTACATTGGGCGATCTCGTCTTAGGGTTCGGTATTCCTTATTAGCCTAGCTCTGCCCGAAACTCATCACTATTCATCTTCTTCCTTGCACTGCGCCAGGTCTTGCGGAGTGGAGAGTTCTGAGCTTGCAAAGCCGGGTCGCTTGCTACAGCTACTTCTCTTACCGGCGATGCCTTCTCCGCCTACAGTGGTTGTATGGAGTTTCTTCTGCATAGAATAGGCTCGTTTTTTTTTCTATTTCTCATTCCTTATATTCAGAGAGCTGAAGAACCTCGGTTTTACTAACGGGTTTTGTTGTCAAGTGTTTTGTTGAATTGTCTTCCCCTCGGCTGTGGTCACGGGCGTGCATGACCAGTTTATTTATTTTATTTCGATCTATTACCTTACATTATTCTGGCAGGATGGCTACTAAACCCACTCTTTCGTTGGAAATCTCTGTGCATTAATAGGATAACTCTGTGAGTAATTAGGGAAAAATGCCAGAGTTCAGGGCGGCCTAGGTAAGGCTGATTCTCTGGGCTATTTTAAAAATTTGCATTACAGTATATCCCAGAAATTTCAATATCATGCACCTCAACTATTATACATTATGGAGTCGTATAATCGGCCATTTAGTACGACAGTCGATCTCCTAACAATTTTTGTTAACCTGTGAAGGTCTCCACGCTATGGCGTAATGACTCTAGTTAGAACCGTGGTTTTTGCATCATGTTACCGTGCTACTGGTCACCTCTGTTCATTTGGTCACCTCTGTTCGTTTCAAATGTACTCGGACAGAGCTCTACGGTGTCGTGACGTATCAGTGTAGTTACACTCCAATGGATGCGTTGGATATGGGTTAAGTTCATGGTCTTTTAATTTATTCCCCACGCGTGACCATACTCTCATTACATTAGCGATAACGATTCACATATGAGTCGTTTTAATATCCATTTCTTTTGTAAATACATGTTCATATATCTATGATTTATAGGTAGTTCCCTTGTTAATACGCATCGCTACAATATATGATTCGTTTTTATTTTTTTTTTTTTTTTGTTATCGCGTTGATGACATAGAAATCTCAGATATATATATATAAATAGATCGTTTAGGGTCGATATTTCGACCGTAACTCTTTAATGGTGCCGTCTTAGTATCGATATATTGGGTTTTTTCTTTTAATGCATATCTTAACTTTATTGCTCTAATATCTATTTCTAAATTGGAGATGAAGTTAACACATAAAATACTTTATAATTGCTATGAGAACTTTAACCCTTCTATAGTGTAAAATTTACTTTGTGGTTTACTAAGAGTCAAACTACATATTCTAAATTTCTTGCTTGTACATATTATTTTTCTTTTAAGGTATACCTATAGGTATTCAATGGTGCTTGACTAGAGAGCCTTAGTTGTAAGGCAAATATTTTGCTATGTTACAGGTTTTCAAGGAGTAAAAATATATTTAGATATACAATTTATACCCTTATAAATGGTATAACGTTCATATAGAGTAGAATTACTCTTTTTCTAGCACCATGACAAATGTTATAATGCTCATATATGCACTCTATAAATGTTATAAATGTTAGAATGCTCTTATGTGCAATCTATATTCTAATATCTTGCTTTCTTCCTTTCTGCTACACACCATGTATATTTCAGCGCTACTTTAATGTTTCTCTAGCATGCACATAAGCATATCATATCATTTTTGTGTCTACAGGGAACACAATAAACATTAATCATCTGTAGAGGCCAAGTAACTTCAGATTTAAACCAACCTTGGTTTAGAGATTCTAGAGTTTCTACTCTATGAACTTTCTGGTCTACAACTAAACAAAATCTGGAAGGTGAATGCCTAAGGATAGATTCTGTTAAATGTAGTACCAAAATTTCTCATTGTCATAAAATTCAATTTTATATGTAGCCAATTCATACTGTAATAAGACATAGTAACAAGAATTTCAGAACATACCACAATCTGCAAAATGACCAACCTCCCAACCTTAGAGTCCTCTTTGTCTCCCAGGACTCACCCCCGAGCAGAGATCACCTCCTAGAACAGATCAACCTCTGATCTTCTTAGGAGCAGCTTATTTAAGCTCATATTCCCCCAAAGCATGTTTCTAATTCTGCGTCCAGAATAGCAGGATGCTTTCTTTCCTGTTTAGCCTAGGCTTCCCATCTTGGGATTCTTTAAAGCTGCTTTAAGCTTTTCCTCAGCTTTTCCAGCTTTTTCTCACCTCTTCCCAACTACTCCTCTTCATTGGGGAAATTTAGATTCTCCTCAAATCTAAATAAATTTCTTTCAAGGATTTTTGAAAGATTTTTGGGGATTTATTGCCTTATCCATCCTCATGGATTTGGCAAGTGATCTCTAATTCTCATCTTGGTCAAATTGCACAATCATTTTATTTATTTCCTCAAATAAAATATGCAATTACATTCACACCATACTTATCCCTTGGGGTCCACCCCCTTAGGATTTAAGTTCAAATGTCTAACTTTAAAAATTCAACACACAAATTGGGGGTGCTACATATAATTATTTCTTTTTGAAGAAGTTGGATGGATCAAATTTGCCAGGTGGACCTATCAATGGTAGAATGTTGAAGCGTTACTATTCCCTAGAATAACAGTAGTTCACCTTGTTTACTTTACTCATTGTACATAAAATTTTAGATTTTAGATTGGATTGGATGTTTTTCTAGCAAATTTGAAGCCTGGAGACAAGGCCCTAAGCTTTGAAAGATAATATATCATAACTATGAATAATGCAGAGCTTGGAAAATAGTTTCAATACCAGCATAGTCAAATTTCAAAGGCTACTAGTCTCAAAGTTCTTAACATTTCACCAAGAAATGCCATCCCCATGTGGAGCCACTATTAGGGTCCTATGATAATAGGATTCATAATTTTTATTTGACTTTGATTAGTCCTCTAATATGTACATACTTTGCTTTCTGCAAATTGTTTTCCCATATCAAAAAAATAAAAAAAATGTAAAGAGGGTAAAAGTCCTAAAAGAAAAATCAAAGGACTTGAAAGAAAAAATATAAAAAATTATAGAAAATAAACCCCAAACAAAAAAAGATAAAAAATAAAACATGAAAGTGATTTAAATCTAGATGCCACTACTATTTACTTTTACTGTAAAATAAACATTGTGTGCAGCTTTTTAAAATTCCACAATTGATGATGTTTAAGTAGCTTGATATTAAGCTCTCATGCTTTAAATTTCATGTTGTTACATAGAGAATAAAGATATAGCCAGATAGTTTAATCTTGGCAGATAAATAGTTAGGTAGAGAAAAATAGGGAGTTTAATAGCTTAATCTGAGCCCTTGGAAGAAATAAGGATAGACTTAGTTAATTTGTTGTTTTAAATGAAAAATTAATAAGGGTTTGCAAGCTCAAATAAACCCAAGTAAAAGAAGAAAAAATGTTAGGGTAGCATATGGGTAGGAAGAAGCAGTTTCTACAAATCATGGATAAGAAGAAAATTGGTCATTTCATTTACTAACTTCCTTCAAAAAATGATCCCCTTGTAGAAATGCTTCTTCCCCTCCATTTTCATTCTTTCCCCTTCCTTTTTCCCTTTTTTCCCATTATCATCCATTTTTCCTTTGCAAAAAATCGCCTTTTCCTAAGTTTAAAACACATTTTACTTAAGAGAAGAAAAAGCCCTTGAACTAATTTCCCTTTACCCAAAAAATACACCAAAAAAAACCCAAAAAATTGTTTTTATCTGAAGTATAAATGATAAAAATAATATGTTGGGACCCATTATAAAGAAATCTATTTCCAAAATTAGATTTTTACAATATACTTAGTGTATTTTCACATTCCGCAGTTGTATTATATTTTTAACACTAATTTAATGTATTAACTCCTTGTATATACCTTTATCCCGTATTAAATTTATTCATTTATATATTATTTCCCACCCATATTTTAATTTTAACCTATGTTTTATCTCCTCACATATTACATAACCCTTTATTCCATAGGTTAAAACTATTAAACTCGGCTTATATAATGGTCCCACTATATATAATCCCCAATAGTTATAAGCTTACATCTGCCCACATTACATTTTTTAAATACATTATTCTCCGCCTATCATTATAAACCCCATTTCTATGTATTTAAACTTTGGTTTTAATACATATATAAACCTCCCACTCATTGAAATCCCCGGCCCCACATCACCTTATCGTGCATCTCCATCGCACAATCCAAGTCATTCGCCTTTCGCCCTCCAAATACGATGGCGATTATCCCTTATCACATATTTCTCAGTGCAATGGTTAACCTACCACACAAATTGTGATAAACGTATTTTTCGGAGTTTCTCTCCCCTCTACGTGGAAGAATTCCATTCGATCACACCCATAAAACCATAAAACTAATCCCGCTTACCACCTTTGAACCCTATGAAAACTGCTTGGCGGTTATTCCCTTCCCCATGCCCAAACCACTTGCCTGTTTGAAATGACCGCGCAATTAATACATTCACTGCTGAATGAAAACGTTTATATAACTACCCAAATACATTCTTTTCACTTTATGTTACCGTTTGCATGAAGAAGAAGCATTTCCAAACCAAAAGGATTGTTTCCGACTCTGTTTTTAAGCCTAAATGAAATATAATTCACAAAATTTGACTGCTAGAAATAGTGCAAAATACATATAAGTCCTATAAATACCAAAAAAATATTGTAAAAACTTTCTACAACCTCAAAAAATCTCCTGCAGAGTAAAACTTCAATTTTCC
The DNA here is from genome assembly GCA_034641835.2 of Pinus albicaulis. NCBI lineage: Eukaryota > Viridiplantae > Streptophyta > Pinopsida > Pinales > Pinaceae > Pinus > Pinus albicaulis. The sequence goes on along the minus strand of CM076582.1, from coordinate 530,736,529 downwards.
CAGGTATTCTTCAGAAGAACAGATGTATTCATCGATGTAAAAGAGTATTACATTTAATTGAATCATTTAAGAGCCTCTGAAACTAAATAAAACCCCATTTTCTTCCTAAATAATTTATTCTGTAAACCCTGAGCAATCCTTTCATAGATTCTAGAAGTTTAAATCCTTATGTGACCTTCAACTTTTCCTACAGTACTTAGGCATCCTTTTTGCATAGAATTAATGTCTTAATATTTTTTTTATAACAGAAAGTGCACTATAAACCCTAGATATATTTTGCAGAAACTCCAAGGTTTTGAAGTTTCTCTTTTGTTACAGATATTTTATCTTGGTTAATTGAATGAGATTAAAAACCTTTTGTAGCAAATAGATAACCTTTGTTTCATCCTAGTCCTTCTGCAAACTGTTAAAACTTCCAGGGGTATTTTTTACGCTTAAATCAGTGTTTTAAGGTGAGAAGAATATAAAATTAATTAATGAAACAAATCAATGGCTTCCAAAAATATTCTAGCAATCAATCCTCTACAACCCCCTATTGTATATGTAGAACACATTCCACTAGCATATGTATACTTCAAGATTACTGATAGAGTGACAGAGTTGAACATTTTTGAGCTCCACTGCTGGAGCTAAGAAAAATGCCTAGATGAGGCTGATGAAGTGTTTATCTAGGAGTCAAATCTGGAAAAATATGTTGTTCCCCATACTTATCAATGCCCAGAAGTAATCATACTTTGTCAGTCATGCTATTTTCTAGATCATAGAGCCAGCATAAACCCTAAAAAAGAAGTTTTGTTCACTATTATAGTAGATTCAATCAACCAGATGCTTCACATATAGCCTGGGAAAAATGAATTTCCTTTGTCTATTGAATCCCTCACTCAATTATACTTGGATCTGGACTTCCCAAAGAGGTTCCATATTCTTTAGACCTTCATGTGTTCTTATGTTGAAATTCCTAAGCTAAACCCTCCAAATTCTTCTGCTAAATTCTCTAAAAGAACAAGACATATTATTTCCATGTTGTCTTTCATTCTTCGCTACATTATAGATGAGCATGTTGATGTTGCAGTGCTTGGTTTCTTGTCTACTTATACACCTGGTCAGCCTCCTACTACCATATTAAACTTTGCCCAATATATTGCTGACAGTAGCCATGAGGAATTGGTCAAAATGCCTTTTGAAGGTGTTTTTAAGTATTCTTCATTCCTATCTCACATGTTCCTATATTTTTGTTTGGAGAAGTTTAATATCAACCTTCAGAAGCTTGATGTGGAAGGAAATCCACAATCAATCATATTTTGCACTTTGTTGATAAGGAAAGATTCAAATTAGTTCACCTATTCAGAGTTTACAGATTCCTTCATTCATCCCATAGTCAATTTACTGGAAAATAGTGTACAACCAAGAATTATTAATGAAATCAAAAAGTTTTTGCAATTATCTGAGCACAACAGGACAGGTGATTGGTAGTTGTACCAAAACCACCCAGAAATAAGATTTTATGGATCAAGCCTTGTTCCTTATAAATTTCCCAGATACCTACCGATGAGGTGTTTTCCCTGGAATATATAAGGAAAATTCTAAATTTAGATGCAGTCAATTTCTTAATAGTAAAGAAGAAAACACAGTTCAAGTTGAAGAACCAGGTTTTCCCTTTTATCTTTAATAATAGAGAAGCAAAAAAATAGTTGCAAGAGTTCAAATTCAGTCCTAGTTTCCTATTCTATTATGATCCCCTTGGTGTTATTAGTAAAATGAAAGCTAAATGAAAATTAACTCCATATGTACATGAAAAGAAGCCAGCGATTGAAAAATCCTCAAACCAATATAAATGGTTAGAGAATACACTAGTAGAGGAAAAGAAACAAAGTGATACTAGTCAAACTTTGGAAACTTCAACCCAAGAAGATAGAAATGTGAAGGGAAACAAAGAGGAAGGATATTATAGAGCTAAAACTACAAAAGAGACTAAATTCAAATTTAGATACAGTAAAAAGCCAAAGCTAAATCCTACCAATAAAGAGAAGGAAACAATAGAGGTGATTAATACAGAAATAGTAGAAAAATATAATGCACCTTCTACAAGAATTGAAGAGGAGCAATAGTGCACAACTTCTAAAACACAACTAATTCAGAAGCAGCACAGTATACAAATTTCTTCATCCAAGAAAGCATCAGGAAAGGACATGGATATAAAGGAAAGATATAAATATATCAAACCCAGAAATGAAGAAAATAAGACAGAAATATATTCTTAGTGTATGAAACAAACTGCTGGCATACAGAATAGGACACTTTTAGCTTTTGACTACAAAAATAAAAAGATGCAAATGTCATTTCTTTTTCCTTCAATTCAGACAACTAAATCATCATGAGATTACAAAAAAATAGCGTTTGAAGTTCCAATCTAGGATATTCATCCTCCGGATCAAATTGAATTTCATAAGAAGGAAAGGGAGATGATTTATTCTACAATGACCACTAAGTCCGTGAATGCACAAAAACTGCAAAAAACCTTGGTAAATGTCAGATAATAACTCAAATTGGAGAAGGAATCCTCACAGGAAAAGGACACTAGAATCAAATCCTTGGAAGAGCTAATAAATTGCCCAGAGACATTGTTGCGTTAACGAAACAACTAAAGTTGCCCCCTACAAAGCATCCTTAAGCCAAGGAGGTTTTATAGGATACCAATCATAAAGATGAGATGATGCATCTCATTTTACAGTTAACAACTTAGATAAAAGCAATGGAAATTGAAATGGACAAATTGATCCAAGGGAAAGAAGCCAAAAAAGTAGATGAATTGGCTGCCACTGCCATCCCTGTAGTTACAACATTTGTACCTTCTAATTTGGCAGAATCACTGGATCTTAATGTTCTAATGGCCACAACACTTCTAGCTACTTCATCTACAACTTCATCCATTGAATCTTCAGCAATAATAGCACAACATTTAGATGAAGCAAGAAAGCTAGTAAAGGCTATGCAATATATGTCCATTCAAACATATGCGTTAAATAGACTAAAAGAACAACTCAAAAATCTTGAATATGCTATGAAACTCGCTCAAATAAATGCCAAGAATGAAGAAAAAAAGCCAACAGATTGAATGAGAAACTTAAAAATTTAGAAAAAGAACTAACATTGAAGGAACCACTGTCACATGTCAAACAACAGTTATGGTCCAATATCATTGAAGCGGTCAATGATATCTGGCCATCCATACAGGTCATATATGAGCAGAAAGACTTGGTGAAATCGGGAAGAGAAGCAATCGAGGAGATTCAAGAATATCTTGGTAAGAAACCTGAAGAAGCTCTAGAAATCATCAATTTTTTTAATTCCAAAAATAGACAAGAGCTGGAAGATATTGGAATTAATGATAGAACAGATACCATTCTAGAAGCTAGGAAGGTAATATCTGAGAAGAATTTGATGGAACAGTTAGAGGAGAAGTGCCAGGACATGGAGATTGCAATCAGAAGGTTCATGATCAAGTTTGATGTTCTAAGGCAAAAAGGCCTTCCCAATCCTCTAGTTTTTAATGATAGATTAATGAAGTTGGATGACTATGATAAAAAAGAAGAGAGTTATCCAGGGAGAAATTTAACAATTCAGCCTTGTAGGGAATACCAACAGGAAATGTGCTCTGCAAAATTTTTGAGAATTTGTTTTACTTACAACATGAAGTAAAAAACTTATTTGTGAACAAGCCAACATTCTAAAAGTATATTGAAGCTAATGAAAACTTCAGAAAGCTGATGAAGATAAAACTGCCAGAGGCAGAATTCTGGATAAATTGACTAATCTGTCGTAAAATGAAATTGTAGTAAGCACAGAACAGTGAAAGTAAAAAACAAAGCTTGTTGTTTTTACATCAACATTTACAGTTTTTGGAGTAAAATTGTATTAGGATAAAGTGTATCTGTTGAAAGGCTAAAGTCAAAATTAGAGCAAAAATGACTCTGCCAGTATGAAAGACACCTCATTTTCTAGCTGCAGTATTTTTTGAAAAACAAAGAGAGAAAACAGTGATAAAATCAAGACAACAAACCATTTATTTCAATAAAAAAGGGACAACAAGCATTAGTTAGAAAGCTGTCACTATCTTCTTGCATGAAGATATTTCTTTTCCATGAAGAATTCCTAATTTTATTTTAGTATATTTTGTATGAATTTTTGTATAAATACTTCTCATTTGGAAGTATTGAGTGTTGTAGAATTGCTGAAAATTTCTATAGATTGTACTATTCTGAACCTAAGGTTGTTTGTACCAATTTCAGGTCAACAGACTGGATTAAGGAAATAAAGCATCATATTATAGGATTCAGGTGTTGGGATACTACAGTGAAGTATTTTCACTTGTTACTTTGTCAATTGATTATGTTTTCCATCATTGCTTGAATGCTATTCTAAATCTAAATGATAAATCAAGAATTGTTAGTTCACAATATGTTAATACCACTATGTTTTGACTGATTTGAATTTATATGTTTTCCACTAATATCTAGATTAGGGAACCTTTAATTTCTCCCTATTTTCGATTGAACTCTACCTTTTTACTCATAATATAGATTTAAGAACCCTTAATTGCTCTTTTATCCTGATCAAAACCATTTCACCATCAGCCTTAAAGATCTGAAGTGACTCTGCTATCTTCCCCTGCAAACATTTCCCTTTAAGAACTCGATCGTGATCTGAATACTTGACACATTGACTCCATTAGCCCAATGGAATACAAATCTGCATTCATCCATCTAAGTAAGTGATTTCACCACCAACTCAAATCAAAACCCAAAACCAATTTTCCCTACATAACCAGCCTAAAATCAAATACAATCAACAAAGTTAAATCATATAGAGAGGTCCCTCTCTGAGAATGAGTAAGGCTAGATCCTAAGGATTAAAAGTATTTTTTTCGCTACCTCTAATATTCTTTAAACACAAAATCAAAAATCGCACAACGTTTGAGAATTATTGGAGTGATAACAGCACCAATTTCAAAATCCCCTTATAGGATGAATGCTACAGAAAGGAAATAGTTAAAGATTCAACTCAACGAGTTGTTGGTAAAGGGGTATATTAGACCCAATGTATCTCTTTGGGGTGCATCAGTCCTCTTCGTCAAAAAAGTAGACAAAAGATATTCTTTGTGTATTGATTACAGAGAGCAAAATAATCTAACTATGAAAAAGAAACACCCCTTGCCCATAATTGATGACCTGTTTAACCAAGTAAATGGGGTAGCCATACTTTCTAAGATCAAACTCAGATTGAGATACAACCAGTTCGATATTTTAGAAAAAGATATACCAAAAACTACTTTCATAAATCATTATGGTAATTAAGTTTTCACGGTGTTACACTTTATTTTGAAAAAGGCAATGGCTATGTGCATATGTCTTATGAATGGTATCTTCAGTAATTTTCTTGAAAAAATTGTACTAATTTTCATAGGTGATATAATAATATACTATAAAATGGTTGAAGAACATCTACAAAATTTAGAGATAGTCCTTCTAATATTAAGAGAAAAATAGTTATACACAAATTTCTTTAAATTTGAATTTTACTAGAAAAGGGTACAATATTCAAGGAATATAATTTCCAAAGAATGGATTTCAGTTGTCCCAAAAAAAGTAAAAGAAATTTTATATAGCCAGTTGCAAAGGACATCATTTACATTAGACATTTCATGGGAATAATTGGTTATTTCCACAAGTTTATAAAATGATTTTCAAAACTACCCTACCCTATAAGCTCCCTTCAGAAAAAGGGAGTAATATTTTAGTGGACTCACCAATTCCAAGTTAAATTTGAGGACCTGAATCATCTGCTCTATATGGCACCAATATTAAAAATATAAAATTTAGAGAATTACTTTGAATTTTGTACATATGCACACTAAGATGGTTTGAGATAAGTTTTATCATAGGAAGGTCATGTGTTGGCATATGAATTGCTAGAGCCAAACTAACATGAGAAGAATTATTGATTGTATGACCTGGAGTTAGCAACAGTAATCGATGCTCTTAATATGTGGAGGCACTACTTGATCAGGAAAATATTTACCTTAGTTACAGATCATTGTGCCTCATGTATTTCTTTACCCAACCAGACTTAAACACCATCAATGCCATATGGATGGATTTTTTGAGAAAGTATTACTTTGAGATTAAAAACATTAAATGTAAATAAAATAAGTTAGTGGATTCCTTTAGCAGAAGTATGAAATAGTTAAATTAAATCATCATTGGTCAGAATAAGGAAAATTTATTTGAGTTAATTAAAGAAGCTACTAAAACATACATGAAATATGAAGTGCTATGTGAAAAATTGGAAGGGATGGACACGGGATAAATAGAGGAATATGCTACCAATGACAAGGGATTGTTGTTATTTAAAGGAATATTATACATACCTAATAAGAAGGAAATTAAGTAAACTATCATGGATGAGTATCATTAGAAACCTTATGCAGCACATCCTGGTTATCATAAAATGATCACCTCCTTGAGGAAGGAATTCTTCTCCCCATAAATAAAAAAGGACGTGGCATAATATTTGACTAGGTGTCATGAATGGAACTTGGTTAAAGTTGAGCATTAACACCCAGAAAAATTGTTGAATCATTTATGCATAACATAGTATAAATGGGAATTAGTTACTATGGAATTTATCACTAGGTTGCCCTGAAATCGAAATGAACATGATGCCATAATGGTGGTGGTGAAAAAATTTATGAGGTATGCACACTTTGTAACAGTAAAATATACTTATAAAGTTACCTAGGTAGCATAATTATTTATGAGAAAAAAATTTAAATTTCATGGGCTGCCTAAGGTCATTATTTTATATAGAGATCCAAATTTTAATTTTAATTTTTGAAGGTCATTATTCACCGTCCTAGGCACGCATTTGAACTTCAGCTATTCATATAACCCTCAGATAGATGGGAAAATACAAAGGATGAACCACATTCTAAAATATATGCTACACATGTATTGTATGAATCAAACCCCAAAGTGGGAATACTACCTCCACTTGGTGGAGTTTGCATACAACAAAAGTTTTTAGCAATCATTAAAAATGATCCCTTTTGTGACATTATATGGAATAAGGGGTTAGATACCTATAATTCGGAGCATAGTTAAAGACAGACTCGTGTTGGGACCTGATGTGCATCAATATATGGATAAAATGGTCAAACAAATTTGGCAATCCTAAAATAGGCTCAGGATCGTCAAAAACATTATGCAGATAAAAACAAGATGCCTAGATAATTCCATGTAGGGGGGAAAGTGTATTTAAAGGTTCAATCAAGGATAATTTCTTTAAAATTAGGAAGTTACTCAAAATTAGCTCCATGATATTGCAGGCCATTTGAAGTTTTAGCTAGTATTGGCCCAATGGCATATCAATTAGCCTTACCTACTATTATTAAAATGCATAATGTTTTTCATGCTTCCCTATTAAAAATATATGTAACTAACTATAATCATGTGGTTAATTTGGATATGACATAGGTCAATCAAGAAGGAAAAATCCTCATTGAATCTATATACATTTTGGACAAAATGGGAGTGGTTTTGTGGAAAAGAACTATTCCTTAGGTGAAAGTATAATGGAACTATTACACTCTAGAAGAAGCTACCTCAGAATTAGAGGAAAAAATTAAGGAAGCTTTTATGTTTTTTTTCAAGGAATAAAATGATTCAATTTTAGTGAGGATGGTGTTCTTTTTAGGGGGGTAGAGATGTAATTCCCTAGAAAATTTTTACTGCTAATTAGATTTAACTTTTAATCTGTTAAGTAGAATGAATTTGTTTATTGGCACGTAGAATGAAATTTTAATCTGTTAAGTGGAATGAACTTTTGATTTGTTTGGTAGAATGAATTTTTAGTCATTTAAGTAGAGTGCTATATTTTGGGACAATTTTATTAAAAATTTGATGTTGTTCACTTTTAAGGAAAAGAAGAAATTAATGCAAAATTTCATGTGTTCATATTTTGTTTTAAGAACTAAAATATTAAATGAGAAACAAAATAATTATCTTGATTTAGTATAAGAGGAGGTTATTCAAAGAGTGCAATTCTCATAGTACAGAAATGGAAAACATTTTAAAATGAATTATTCTCCTAATAAAGAGGATAGATAAAAACAAGAAAACAAACCCTCGAATAAAAGGGGGTGGGGGGTTATTTTTCTCTTCTCAAGAAAAGGAGAAGGAAGGGAGATCAAAAGAGAAGATAAACATGCCTAGAAAAAGAGGACAGGGAATATAAATCAAGGAAGCAACAACTAGAGATAAATTATTTTACTTTTGGTGTCAGTTGAGGGGTTGTTGTGGGAGGAAGGTACAACAACCACCTAAAAATTAGTGGGATATAAAGCAAGTTCCATTGATAGTAGAAGAGGTCCTCTATGAAAGGGTCGAATAAAGCTTGCTAATAGCAAGTTTTAGTACTATATGACTGGGAGAAATGGAGGCTCGCGGGAAGATTGAAACGGAATTTGGCTTATGATCAAGAGGCCTAAACATCCATTAATATCTTCTAGTGTTCACAAATAAGTTCTACTTTTATTTTATGTTTAAGATATCTTTATTGTATGTATTAAATTTGTATAACCTATGCATAGGAGTTAAAAAAATTTATTCATTGCGTACATGGGAAGGTTTAATAGCTAATAAATATTGAAGAGCTTCCCGGATTATCCACTCTATTTAGGGACATTTTTCAACATTTTTAATCCCAACTAGGATCCATCTCAGGACATTTGAATGAAGGATTGAAAGAAGTGTTTTAGGCCATTAATAGTATTTTTTGTCCTGAAACTCTTGAAGGAAATGTAGATCTGCTACCCTTCTTTCAATCCTCATTCTGGTTCTTTCAAGATAAAAAAATCTCTTCCCAAGATTCCCCTTCGTGCAGGGTAATAATTTTGGTTTTTAAGTTCTTGTGTCTATCACTTATTGAAGAGCTTCCTGGATTGTCCAAAGTATTTCAGAACATTTTTTGACATTTTGAATCCTAACTGGGATCCATATATAGGAAACTTGAATGAAGGATTGAAAGAAGGGTTTTATGCCAATAATGGCCTAAAACCCTTCTTTCAGTCCTTCATTAAAATTTCCTAAAGATGGATCCCAATTGGGATTCGAAACGTCGACAAATGTTCCTAAATATTGTGGATAATCCGTGAATATCTTCAATAACAACCACATGAGCTTAAAAGATAATAATTAATTAAGTACCCACCTAGAGTTTAGGGGTAAATTTATTATGCCATACTAGTTGTAATATTTTATGCAAGGTTGTAGGCTTGGGGATCCATACGGCATCATGTAGGATAACTAAACCAAATGAACCTCGTAGGTTCTAGTCTGTTGCATGAATATTTTATATGCATAATTCAAATCATAAAAGAAAAAAATCCCATTCTAAAGAGGCCCAGGGAGCCATTTTCATATATGTTTTAGTAAAGTTAGATTTGAAATCTAAATGAGCGTATAAAATTTGCAAATTCTAGATGAATTGAAAAAAATTAGAAAAAAAAAATTTAGGGGGTAGCTATAAGAGGGAATGGGAAAAAAACAAAGATTCTTCTAATGAGGGTTAGCCCCAAAGCCTAATAAGCTAGATGACGATATGACCTTCTGCAATCCCTTGGAAAAGTGATTTATATGTAGGACATCTATTAAAAAATCTCCGTGTATGGAATAATAACCGCACATGGTCATGTAGTAGAGCAGGGTTGTAATTGGACCCCTCGTTAACACTTATTACCACCATAAGAGTGATATGTTCATCGTAACCCTGATAATATGATTGCAAGAGAGAAGGGACCTTAATCCTTTACATTTACACAGTTATGGTCGTTGACGTAGCATTAATGAAAAAAATCAAGTGTTTTAGCTAGCATGAAAAATATAACCATAACAACAATTGTATTGAAAAGTTTTAAAACTGAAATATAACTACAATCCAACCATTTCAATTCGGTTAAATTTCATTACATATAATACATAAGAACAAAAATGTCAGGATGACATGGAGCCATGTATTGATATTAGGAAAATTTAATCATTACATAGTTTCACAGCAGTAAGGGCCAATGAACAGAAAGCAAGAGAAATTTGAAAACAATACTGAAAAAGGAAAAAAATATACATTCCATAACATTTAATATCATTTCCAAGAGGGACACACAAAATTTTAGATAGTTCATATGGTAATTCAACCCTTAGGGTTTAAACAACCTAAAAATAAAAAATTAATGAAACATGTTTCCTTGAAATTATACAGTGACAAAAAACCCTAGATAACCATGATTCCGAGTGATCGAGTCAAGAGAGAGGAATCTGAACCACATAAAAAGAACCAAGAAAAAATTACACTAAGATAGACCCAGAACTGTCGACACAGAATGATAACTATAGAAAGCTGGGGGTTGTGCCAATTGATGTATACCCCAAAGCCCCGAAGCACCTGTGAAATAAAAAAACAAGGTAATTATGAAGCCGACAAGTATACCTTTTCTCTTTAGCAACAAAAAAAAAGAAAATTACTCAAAGGAAAAAACCATATAGAAAAGAGCATGTTCCTTCGGAAATGAAGTTCCATACTTCAGGGAAATAGTTAGCTATGAGGAAACAATACATTAACTTTACCAAATCCTTGTCTTATGTTGTGATGGGACCCGTGGAATGAGCTGAATTCCATGGGTTTGAAGGAAGAGACAATTATTTTCTAGTTGTGAATGGAAATAAGAAAAAAAATACAATATTTGCAACTTCTATTTGGGGAATCAAGGGAAGAATCATCCACCTTAGTGTCAAATTATGAGGGGACTCTATTCAAATCTATGTTATCCATACTTAGTTTGGTTATAAAAAAACAAATAGAAACGAGAAAAATAGGCATAAGTGTTATAAAAATAAACTTATAAGTGACTGGCTAATGAAAATATTACTAATATGAATTTTGGGATGCAAGAAGGTCAACACTATCATGCACCATAAAATTTCCTTTTCCCACCACTGTAACAAAAAGGTTCAAGTGGAACCTAGTCGGCATCGAGAAGGAGGGAAAACCCTCCACCTCTGTGGTAGAGAAAAATGAGTAACAGTTGGAGCCTATTCTCCCCTAAAGAGCTAGTCGCCTGAACCTTATCTATTTCCAATCGGTTGATCAAGCTCCTGTATATGTAGGGCTCAATTGATATTGAAAATATAATTATCATAAATTGATTTTTATCAAGGCATCAAAGAATGATGGACAATGGAGGAAGAAAAAATCTAACTTAGGTTAAATCAATTTATGAGCCATAGAGGAAAAGCTAAAAAAAAAATAGGATAACCATATCTGGTGCATACTATTAAGTGTTAAGCAGACATATTACTGCTAACAAGGTAACTTAGGAAGGTAGAAGAGGAATTAATGTAGCTTGGTCAATGCTTCATATGCAAGGATATATATATATATGCTACTATTTCACATAGGACCTGAAAATTAATTAAAATAAAGAAGACTTATATACCCACGGTATTGTGGCTTGTACCATGAAAAAATTATTGATGTATTCGTCAAGATATGCTTACGTAAGTGATAGCACATAATGTTATTTTTTTTAACATTTGAGTGGATATAAATATATATACATATGTTTTAATGATAAAACTTATATCTACTCTAACTTATAATTAAAATGTGTTACGACCCTCAGCATGTTATGTACATTTAAAAATAAATAAATAAATCCTCCTTTTTATGTCTATTCTTAATAAAAAATAGTGGAGATGTTACAACCATGGATATCACTATATCTTTGTACAATAATAATGAATTATTTACAAAATATAATCACCACAACTATTTTTTTTCTTCACATAACAATACATTCTCTCCGAAAATAAATATTGATGCCGCTACCCATATTTTTTTTAAATGAAAGTATCACAATAGCTATTATCTTTGTGCATACAAATACATAATTGTTTTTCCAAAATAAACTCGCACAACAATTGTTATCTTTTCCCCTTTAAACACATATTCTTTTTCAATATATCTAACACAATAGCTCTTATTTTGGTGGATAAGAACACATCCTTTTTTCAAGAGATCTAACACAATAGCTATTCTTTTTGTGCATTCAAATACATATTTATTTTTCAAGAAATCTAACACACTAGCTATTATTTTTGTACATATTTATTTTTCAATAAATTTAACATTAATTTTTATTTTCATGCATATAAACAAATTCTTTTTTCAAAAAACCTAACATAGTAACTATAAATTTTGGTGCATGCAAATACAGATTTATTTATCAAGAAATGTAACATAATAATTTTAATATTTTTGCATGAAAATACATATTTAATATAACACACTCACTCTTCTTATTGTGTTGTATTTCTTGAAAACAAATATAGCAAAATAGCATTTTTTTAGCATATAAACAGATTTTTTTTTCAATAAATATAACACAATAGCTATTATTTGTTTGCATACAAATACATATTTCTTTTTAAATAAATATAATGCACTAGTTATTCATTTTGTGTATGACAATACATATTTCTTTTTCAAAAAGTATCACATAATAGTTATTATTTTTTTACATATAAACACACATTCCTTTCGCAAAAAATCCAACGATTACTATTATCTTCATGGATGCAAATACATATTTATTTTTCAATAATTCGAACACACTAGCTATTATTTTTATGCATGAAATTACATATTTCCTTTCCAAGAAATTTAACATGGATTCCTATATTTTAATATACAAGATGCATATGGAATAGTTTTCCATAAAATCTTGGTTACCTATCTTCTCACTTATTACAGCGGATGACCCCAATCCAAAATCAACTCTCATATCAAGGAACATTATTGAGAAGAATCTAGGAAGGTTACGAATGGCCCATGTGAGGTAACCCTTGAATAGTTGTGATATTTTTCACTTTTTAGTTTATTTTGAAAGCCAATTTTATGATAATACCAATCTCGAGATAATAGCAACAAATTTGGTATGAAAAGAACCATAAATTTACTAGTGAGCATACATAAATTGGACACTATGGCATTGCTATAAAGATATACCAGAAATGAAAGTGGGATTTGTTCCATTTAATTCACTCTAAAAACCTAATTTTGATGTAAGTTTTATTATTAAGGTGGGGTCACATCAGGTATAGGACTAAACTGAAAAATAAACGAGAAGATAATACATCCACTAATGAAGTACTCCTTATTTCTCAGTTCAAGGACTATCAAGTAGCATAAAACTAAAAATATAATTATCATAATAGTTGTAAGCCATTCAAAACCATAATGGGTTATTAATGCCCATGGTAGTGTTTCAATGGAATGAGAACACTTCAAAAATATTAAGGAAAAATAGTATTTTCATATTATATGAATGATAAAATTTAATATTTTATTATAGGGCTATTAAAATCATATACAAAGATAAGGTTAAGATTTATCTCCAAATTAGTTATGTCATTCTCTCCCTATTCATTAAATTGATTAATCGAAGAAAAAAAAATTATATGAAAATATTTCAATTGAAGTGACTTACACTTTTTTGGGCACGTTGTATTTATAATCTATGGTATTGGTCCATGTTATTGCACCAAGGTCTATTTATAGATCAAATATATACATCTTCAAGAGGGGATAAATCTCCATGCTTAACAATACGGTTTCGTATGTGTGTGTGTGTGTCTGTTTAACTTATATATTAATTATTTTAATAATTAATAACAATAATTAAAAATAATGATATAACTTAGCTAGTTTTACAATTTATTTAATTTTAGAAACTTGAGTGACATGTATAATGAATATTTTTTATGGTTATTATGCATTGATGACTATTGACATTTACCGACTATTTCATCTATATATCTAAGCTAATTTTCTTTTTATTCATAAATTTATTTTAAAATACAAATTAGTAAGTATGGTACTAAATTTGCGCCTACTCATTACAATTTTTTTGGAAATCATTACAATTCCTTAATTTTAGAGGATCCTTCAAAGAGGAGATATCTATCGAGACGAAAAAATACTAACTAAAAACATTTTATATTAGGTCTACATATATAGATTCAGAAAAATTAAAACAACAAGATCACAAGTTTGTAGAAGGCTCCCATTATGGGGGAAAATATAAGTCTTCATCAGCAAGTTTTTCTAAGTCAAGGTGATAATTGATATAGGTTGGGCTTGGAATAAAGCTCATAGAATCCACATTCCCTTTAGAGGAGGCATTAATTTTGAGATTGTCAAGATGCCTTCTAATCACATCAATCTCATCATCCTCCTAAGGGGTTTTGAGTCTAAGGGAATAGTAGAAGGTTATATTTCTGGTGAAGTTTCCATTCAAGGTCCATATTTTCCATCTGAAGTATCTCCAATTGTTTTTTTCCAGCATTGTAGGTAAAGCTTCCAGAAGTGATTGAGTTATTGAGACTAGCGGGCATGACTAAAAGGTCTAAGAGGTATCCAAGAGGGGTTGAAGTGGTGTAGGAATTTACAGGGTCCTAATACACCCCTCAAACGTAGCTCGCGGGAATCGAACCTGGGTCCAGGCTCTGATACCATGTAGAGGCTGTTACACCAAAACTCGCAAGTGTTGGTAAAATTCCGATAACTAGGATCTCCATGGTGGAAATTATGGATTCCATATAGGTGTGGTGATTGCTACAACAAGCAGAAGCAACAAAAATTCCCTAAAATTTATTGCAGGTGAAATTAAAAATGATTCGAAGGAAAAAAATGATCTTAAGGGAGTCAAGGGGTAAGGGTGCAGATAAGTTAACATATGTCCTGGATTGAGAATGAATGTTAATGCAGGGGATGCTAGAGGTGTCAAGCAGAGTGAGATAAAATCCACCATCAACCACCGAAAGAGGAGTCGATAGGGTGCACCAAAACAAAGCAGGAAAACAAAAAGGGTTGCAAAGTGGAGATTAAAGATGAAGGAAATTCATGATTCAACTATTCAACATAATATGATAATCAAACCACAATAAAACATAGCACACATATCAAGAGAAGAAATTTCAATGCGCAATGTGTTCATACCACAAGTTGGATTAAGTTATTCCATGCACATGCTTTGATGTTGATCACTACACAAGGCCCCCCCGAAAGAGAACTCTACGAGATGATCAAGCTACATGGTAAGGGGGGGCAAGATCTCTCACAACCATATATAATGGCTCTGGTAATAAAGTGGGGCTCAGTACAAAGCCACCTAGAGTTGAAACAGGCATATGCCATGACTTTGTCAAAGGGAAGGAACCAAAGAAATAAATGGAGGCAAGTAGGGGGGGATTCTGTGATATCCCTAATTTTTAGCTTTTATAGACAGTTAATAAACCTAAAGGTCAACTCGACCTAAGGAAAAATATATGTCAACATATTATTTTGGAAATTAATAAATGAATGTGAAATTTTTTTATTGTATAAAGACTAGAGTAAAATCTAGACCAAGAATTCAAATCCATGAGGATGGACTATAATCCTAAGACTTTCCCAAAATTTTATAGAAATCCTTGGCGAAAAATAAAATAAATTAAAATTATTAGATGGGAGAAAAGAATCTAATAAAAGCCTCAGTAAAGTGGAAATTTACTAAGAAGATGTGAGAATAAAAATAGAAAGAGGAAAATATAGTTTTAAAAGGATATTATGTGGAAAAAACAAAAGCAAAGCCTAGGATAAGGGAAACAACATCCCAAAATAGCTGGACACAGTTATGGAAACATGTTGAAGGAAAACAAGCTTAAATAAGCTATTCCTAGTAAAACACGCGGGTTTTCTACACTAAGGAAGAATTAGTCTCTGCTTGGGGGAGAGCTGTGGAATAAGCTCAATATTAGGAGGCAAATAGTCTTCGTAACAATGGTATACACATTCTGTGAAGTTTTTATGTTGTATATTGTTGTTAATAGTTGTCTAATTCTTATGTGGAATGTAGAAAAAATATTATTTTATAAATTCTGACATTAATTTATGTAGATTAAATTAAATAAATTATGTGTATTATATAGTGTTTAGCTCAGAAAATATAAGTGTCATATGTATTTTACAGAGATTAACTATACGTGAATATAGTCAATATTTCTTTATTATTACATAGACATAGACTTAATTGAATTTAGGTTCAAATAGACAGAATCTCTAAACCCTTTGCCAGAGTCTATTTTTTTTTTTTTAGTTCACTAAATATCTGAAAATTCTATGAAAAGTTACTTTATATGTACTATGAAACTAAACATACTTCAGCTATAGTAATAGTAGAAAAGATGAAATAGGTATGAAATTCTAAACACAATATAATCTAGATATACAACATGAATTATAATACATATCTTAATGATCAATATACAATTCAGATTGAAATTGGAAATTATACATATATGTTTTCCTATAGAAATTATTATACATTTCTATCCATATCAAGATAGAGGCACATATTTACAAACATGTAATCTAGAAAAAGGTAAATTGTTTTATTAAAATACTTAATTACATCTGTGAATCCTATTCCATAAAATCCTCTAGTGGAGATGAGGATCAAATAATTCTATCAACCTTCAAATGATAGATCTAGTTTACAACATTTTAATTACAAATTAATGAGGGTCATCATCTAAATTAAGAATAAAATGTATGAAGATGAATTATATAGAGTGGATTAAAATCATGGAAGAGCCTCCATTTCTTGGATGACCGACCTGAAATAGGTTAAAATTGATAGTGAGTTACTATAACAATTGATTGCAAATAATTGTATTAGAGAATTAAATTATTAGGACAAACTTGAAACAAACATAGCGATCAAAGCTAGAAAAATAAATTGAAAAAAAATGAAAAGAAAAAATTAGAAATTGTACAGGTAATATTAATAATACCTATGAAATTATCTTCAGGCTGGAAGATTTCTTCCTGTACATACCATAAAAGGAAATGTAAGGAAAAATGGATAAGAAGAACATATTTAATTATGTGATAGTAATTAATGAAAAATTGTGAAAAGTGGATACTGACCTAAAGGAAGAGGTGTCCTGAAGCGTATTGTATATAGTTGCAGGAGAACATGAGAACCTCGAAAAAGAATTTCCAAATTAGTTTGAGGAAAAAAATTATTATAAACAAAGCTCATAATTAAATTCTGGAAGAATTAGTTTAAATTTTAATTCCTCTAAATGTACAGAGTAATACGATATAAAAATAAAGATATGAAATCTTCAGAATTTGGACAATATTAAATTATTTAAAATTCTAGTCTACAAAATTAAGTTTAATATAATAAAACAATTATAATTTATGTATAGTTACACAGTAAAATATATAATTGTATCAATCTTCTTTTACACAGAATAAATAGAAGAATTATATGATGGAATAAACAAAAGAAATGTTACCTATAACATTTAAAATCCAAATTGAGAATTGAGTGGAGGAATTGAACCCTATGTACTACAATTTCATAGTCTACGACAAAACAAAATGAAATGGAATTTCATTTAAAATCGAAATATAGTTCATAGAAAATTTTAATTAGGCATCTCTGTAAAATATGAAATAGTTCAAAATTCATGGAGGAAAATTGTCACACCTCCAAATTTCACACAGAAAAAAAAAATTTCTTCACGAATTCAGACTTTTAAGCATAGGTTTATTATGACATTTCAAATATTTTCACCATGATACTTTTCATCATTATATCATGTCGCAATTAAACCCTCTACCACTACCTCTTACCTTATGTTGTTTTTATTCCAAGTGTGAAGATATTTTATATGACTTTATTCTTTACACAGGTCTCGCATAACCTCGCGAACTCACCTTTGAATTAATGGTCACATATCTCATTCATTTAATTATTGAATCTAAAACAAACCATATGGTCCATTAACATGTATTATATAACATGATTTGAATGAACCTTTTCCCAAGGGCATTTTCGACCCTTCCACTATCCATAGCTCCGATTTTTCCGCCATGTATATTGGTATAGACTTTGGGGTATTGATTTTTCATATAATTCGATGTACATAATATTATGAATTGACTTTTTCATGCGTTTGGCATTAACATATATATACACCTGGGTTGGTATGACCACACATCACTGTACATAAGATTTTCAATCGATTTAAGATATGGTACTTGGAGTTGAGATCATTCTACACGTAGAGCGTATAGTCACAATTGATTTGGGTTTCTATGTGCATCGCCGCGGTGAAATTTTTATCCACGTCAGGCGTCATGATAAATAAATGAGTGTTGTATGGTTTATGTGGTTCTCCATACCCCTTCGTTTGCTTACATGGTGAATCCACGTCACTGGGCTTGCTCGGCTTACGTGGTGTACAACACTCACGCCAATATATGCACAGGACATATTGAATTCAATTCGGATTTACACCCCATTAATGTTATACGACGGTCTTAACTCTCCACTGCTACCCTTCGATCCGTGTCTTGGCTTCTACGATTCTGCCAAGTGGACGATGGAGATCAATTCTGGTTAGGGTTCAGGTGTTTGTCGAAGAATTATATAAGCCCTTGGGGTAGAGCTAAGTCGGTTTTCCGCGTTCATCAATTTGTTGTGCACCTCTGTGTCTGCACAATTCTACTTCTGCCGAGGGTTTGCGATTCTCTGTTGCAGAGAAGAATCATGGCGCATCTGTTTCACCAACACGATATCAGGTAATTACCTCCGCGCTCATTTTTACTTATTGTAGGTTTGAATGATTCAGAAAGTTTCTCGTAACTGGCCATAAGCCGGTTCTGAGTATATATTCAATCATCAGTAAGGTGAATGCATCTTGTTTTAAGATTTTCGAGTTATACTCTCAGCGCAAAGTGTGGTTGGTTTCCATTTTCAGGGTTATCGTGGACCCTACTCTAGAGATTTCATAAAATGAGACTAATTTGTTTTATGCCTCCTGTGTAGCGTGCTTCACATCCCTTCAGGCGGACATCTACTATTCAGTGGATCTTTATGAGGTGGGTTTTTGTTCATCCCGTCTCCGCATATAATTGTAAATTCCTCCTTATTCTATTCGAGGGTGTTTCATATTAATCCCTCTCTGTTTAAACTTCGATTTCAGGGGCTCGGTGCATCTGAGATTTGCGTTTCACAGGTAGCGTTTTAACACCATGAGCATTTTCTTCCTTCACTTGTTTCCCCACGATGGTGCAAATGGCTAATTCCCATTTTGGTTTGAATTTGTCGTCTACAGGTAACCGAAGATTTCTGGCATGCTTATGAACGCAGTCCGTAACACTTTCAATCGTTATGGATGCTAACATCGGTCTCTTAGCCGTCCAGGTCGGTATTCTTATGGGATTACTGCCCCTCTCCTATTGCGTTGTTTCGTGGGCGTCGAAACATTGTTCTCTTGTGATGTTGCGCAGTGTTCCTTGAGGAACGAGACTCTATCAGAGTCGTGGTTTTGTTTTTTTTTTTTGTTTCCGTTGTCACTCCTGGATGGCGCTTGTTTAAATTTGTTCTATTGAGATAGGGGTTGTGAGTTTTATACCCCAGCCTGATAGGATCAGCATGTATTTCGATATTTGTCGACATATATATATATATATATATTCCCTATTGTCTTAGGTCGAATTCAATATACGACGCTACAGTATAAATTTACATGGACTGTCTAAATCGTGTATATGATTTCATACCATGGAATTTTGCTTTGTTTAGTTTGCTCGTCAGAACATTAATTGGTTCTCGGTAATACTAATATTGTTCCAGATTCCTTGGGTACATTCATCAGAATTTTCAGGGAGTTATATTAAATTTTTATCTCTCCTTCTGATGTATTTCGTTCATTATTTTCTGTGGTTAGGAATATTCACTCTGGTACTTGTATCATAATTACAGTTTCCTCTCTTCATGGTTACATTGAACTTGTTTTACCATTATCTGTCTAGACATATGAATGGCATGCGGGAAATTATGAGTCCATTCTCATTTATAAACATATGGTTAATATGTATGAAAGTCTAGAAATTATATTCTCCTATTTTCCAAAGTTATATATATATATATTTCTATTCGCCAGTTTCTTCTCATTTTCTTATATCTAGTTACAGCTCTTATCTACCTATGTGTCTGGTGGTAGATGTTTCTGAAGAGCTGGTTATGGGATTGGAACTCATTCCCTTTTTCCTCTTTGTCAAGGGAAATAGTGGTTACATAAATGTTACTGTGTATACTGTTGAAAATAATTTACTCTTTGCTCCTATACTTCTCAACTGCTTACTCATAAATTCTGCACTCTATGTAATCATTTTCAGTGCTATGATGTTAGAGTAGTTTCATGAGGCCATAGTCTCTGATAACTTTTTTTTTTTTTTATAAATATTTACTCCTTTCCTCCACTAGACTAAGTGTGGCTTATATACAACCTTGTTGTTTTAGACCATTTAATTTTCTGGAATTATAATGGAATGGTTGGCTGAACCTGAAGTCAGTCTATTGAGTCTCTCATTCCGTTGTTTCATACACAGTATAAATTTTAATTCATTTCCTGCTATTATTCCGGTATACTACAGTGAATTCAATTTCTCTCTATGGTAGCTGTAATAAAAATTATGCTAGGAAACAGAAGCAGATTAAAACAATTTCACAACTTTTTCCTGAAAGAACAAGGTTTCCTCAGATTTAAACCAACCCTGGGTTTAGACTTTCTGTGGGATTCTACTTTACAGGATCTTCCTCTACAACTATACAGAATTATCAGGTTACTGCCTGGTGATTAAATTCTGTTAAATGTAGACTAGTAAAATTTAATACCTTAGAGACAAATTTTGTTTTTATATGTAGCCATTTCATACCATAATAAACAGGAAGACAATTTAACTCAGAGACATACCACTCGTGCAGTCGACCAACCTCCCAACCTTAGAGTTCTTCTGTCTCCCAGAACTCTCCCCCGAGCTAAGATCACCTCCTGTAACAGATCAACCCCTAATCTGTACAGGAGCAGCTTATTTAAGCTATTGTTCCCCAAAGCATGTTTCTAATTCTGCGTCCAGAATCTCAGGATGCTTTTCTTCCTGTTTGCCTAGGCTTCCCAATTTTAGGGATTCTTTAAAGCTGTTTTATGCTTTTCCTCAGCTTTTCCAGCTTTTTACCTCTTCCCAACTACTTTCCTCATCATTGGGGAAATTCAGATTTTTCCTCAAAAATCTAAATTTAAAACTTACTTTCTTTCAAGGATTTTTGAAAGTTTGTGGGGAAATATTTGCCTCATCCATCCTCACAGATTTAGCAAGTGATCTCATCATCTCATTTTGGTCAATCTGCACCACAATAATTTATTCATTTCCTCATTTAAATGTTTAATTACATTCAAAAAATAATTATCCTTTGGGGTCCACTCCCCTTAGGATTAAAGTTCAAGTATCTAACTTTAAAATTCAATCACATGAATTGGGGGTGTTACATATTCCCCCTCTGAAAATAAACACCGTCCTCGGTGTTGTTATTCAACTACTAGAGTTTATTTTGCAAATAAAAATGGATATTTTTCCATCATTTCAGTCTCTCGTTCCCAAGTAGCTTCTTCAGTAGTAAAGTGCTTCCACTGCACCTTTACTCTGGCTACTATTCTGCTTCTCAATTCAATTTCTTCCCGCTCCAATATTTGAAGCAGTTCTGGCAGAAACTCCCCTTCTGGTTCCACCTGTACAACATTCCAATCAACTATGTGAGAAGCATCATGCACATATATTTTTAACAATGAAACATGAAATACATCATGAAATCTAACATGGGGTGGTAAGGCCAGCTTGTAAGCCACTGGTCCCACCCTTTCTAATACTTCAAAAGGACCACAGTATCTAGGGGCCAATTTTGCACAACTCCCAGCATAAAGGGTGCTCTTTTTGGGTTTAATACGCAAATATACATGCTCCCCAACTTTAAATTCTCTATGCACTCTTTTCTTATCTGCATAACTCTTCTGGCGATCTTGTGCTGTCTTGATGTTCTTTTGTATCTGTTTGAAAATTCTTTCCATTTCTTGTAAAGCATCTGGTCCCAACATTAGTTTGTCTTATGGCTGACTGCAGCTCAAAGGAGTACGACACTTCCTTCCATACAGTGCCTCAAACAGACTCATTTTGATGGAGGATTGATAGCTGTTATTATAGGCAAATTCAGCTAAATGTAAGAAATCTTCCCACTTTGAGGGTCTATCCATCACATACATTCTCAGCATGTCCTCCAAAATTTTATTAGTTCTTTTCGTTTGACCATCAGTCTGAGGGTGGTAGGTAGTGCTAAAATTCAATTTAGTACCCATTCCTGCAAATAATCCCCTCCAAAATGCTGTTGTAAACTTAGCATCCCTATCAGAAACAATCACCTTAGGAACCCCATGGAGCCTTACTATCTCCTTCAGGAACACATTCGCTACTTGAGCTATTCCAAAGGTGGATTTCACTGGTATAAAGTGAGTAGCTTTGGTTAAAGTGTCTACTACTGCCATTACAGAATCATGCTGGTATTTGGTTTTGGGTAATCCTGTAATGAAGTCCATGGAAACGGTGTCCCACTTCCCTTCTGCAATGGGCAAAGGGTTCAGAAGGCCAGCAGGATGCTGATGTTCAACCTTAACTAATTGACATTCCATGCATCTACTTAAATATTCTGCTACCTCTCTCTTCATTCCTGGCCAGAACAACTTCTTTTTCAGGGCTGTTAACATTTTCTGATACCCTGGATGGCCTGCATAGGGTTGTTTGTGGTACTCATCCAGAATTTCTCTTTTTAAAGACTCTACATTGGGAATATACAATCTGTTCTTATAACAAATCAACCCTTTTTGGTTTTGGGAAAAATCAGTTTTCTCCTTTTTCTGTAATTTCACCAAAAGGGTTTCATAATTTGGGTCTTGGTTGGCAGCCTTACTCACCAACTCTTCTACATC
The DNA here is from genome assembly GCA_034641835.2 of Pinus albicaulis. Classification (NCBI taxonomy): domain Eukaryota; kingdom Viridiplantae; phylum Streptophyta; class Pinopsida; order Pinales; family Pinaceae; genus Pinus; species Pinus albicaulis. The sequence goes on along the minus strand of CM076582.1, from coordinate 530,713,538 downwards.
TATCTGAGCACTACTTCCAATATTATTGATATGCTGACAAGCATTTCTACTCAATGCATCAGCAACTTTATTCTCCTTCCCTATAATATATTTTATATCCATGTCAAACTCACTTAAAAAGGACAGCCATCTGGCTTGTACGGCATTCAATTCAGTTTGAGAGAAGAAATATTTGAGACTAATATGATCAATCATCAATGTAAATCTTTTTCCAAGAAGATAGTGCCGCCACATTTTCAAAGCATGAATAACAGCTGCTAACTCTAAATCATAGGCACTATAATTCTGTTCATGTATCTTTAGTTTCCTGAATTCGTAGGCAATCACAGAATTTTCCTGCAACAGAACTCCTCCCAATCCTTCTCTACATGCATCCGTACATACCACAAATTCCTTATCAGGATCTGCAATCTTCAGTATAGGGGCTGTAGTAAGTTTCAGTTTTAATTGGTCGAAACTGTTTTGGCATTTTTCAGTCCATTCAAACTTGACACCTTTCCTTTGTAAGGAAGTGATGGGATGTGCTATGGCAGAAAATCTCTCCACAAATCTGCGATAATAGCCGGCAATCCCCATGAATGATCTAAGTGCTGAAACATCAGCGGGTACTGGCCATTCTTTTATAGCCTTTATCTTCTTCGGGTCAACAGCACGGCCTTGTTCAGAAATAATATGACCCAAGTATTGGATCTTGTCCTTATAGAACTCACATTTGCTAAATTTGGCGTATAGTTGATTTTCCTTTAGAGTTTGCAATACTATCCTTAGGTGTTCTTTGTGTTCCTCCTCACTGTTTGAGTAAACTAAAATATCATCTATGAACACAAGGACATATTTATCCAAGTACTTGCTTAACACATTGTTCATTAGGCACATGAATGTGGCAGGGGCGTTTGTCAAACCAAAAGGTAGGGCTACAAATTTGTAGTGGCCATACCTGGTTCGAAAGGATGTTTTGCTGATGTCTTCCTCTTTAATTCTAAGCTGGTGGTAACCAGTTCTTAAGTCAATTTTCGAGAATACTGAAGCTCCTCTCACTTGATCAAAAAGATCATCAATTCTAGGCAAAGGATATCTATTTTTAATGGTCAACTTATTCAGTTGCCGATAATCAATGCACATCCTGAAAGTTCCATCTTTCTTTTTCACGAATAGCACTGGTGCTCCCCAAGGAGACACACTTGGTCTGATATACCCTTTGTCTAGTAGTTCTTGCAGTTGCATTTTCAATTCTATAAGTTCAAGAGGACTCATTCGATAAGGTGCTCGTGAAACAGGTGTTGCTTCTGGCACCAGATCGATTGAGAATTCAATCTCTCTTTTGGGGGGAAGATGAGGGATTTCCTTTGGAAAAACTTCCTTGAATTCTCTTATTACTGGTACAGCATCCATAAATTCTTCTTCAGTTTTCTGTTCTGTTTCTTCCACATCCACTGCATAAACTTGGTGTCCTTTTCTAGATGTTCTTTTTAATTGCAATGCTGAAATTTGTCTTACAGAAATATGTTTTGGTTTCCCTTTGAGAATAAAAGTTTTCCCTTCCTCATCTACATAATGCAAAGTCTTATCCTAGCAATTCATCAAAGCTTTCTTCTTTTCTAGCCAGTCCATTCCTATCAATAGATCATATGACCCTAAGGGTAGAATGTTTAAATTCACTTCTGTTCGAAACTCATTTAATTGGATTTCTGTTCTGGGCAGTTTATGTGTTACCTTTCTTTTTGTTCCAGTGGCCAGCTGTACCAACCATGACTGTTGAAATTTTTCAGTTTTTAAGTTACATTTTTCTACAATCTTTGGACTAACGTAACTCAAAGAAGCACCTGGATCAATCAGAACAGAAACAGGTAGGTCAGAAATCTTACCCTCCATTTCCACCATGGTTGCTTGATGTTCTGCTTGCCGATTTTCCAGGGCTGCACTGATAGTTGGTATGTTTCTGGCTATATCATTTACTGTTGTCGCTTCCTGATCCCTCATGAGCATATGAATGTTTCGATGAGGGCAGTCCCTCAAAATATGGGGTTCTCCACAGCCCCAACATTTCAAGGGCTCCTTCATTCTGACTGTCCCCTCCTTTTTACTGTCTCCATCTATTGGTTTTGAAGCCACTTGAGACTGGGAAATTTGACTTTCTTTGGGTTTATTAAACCTTTTCCGCTGATGATCTCTGCCAAAATTCTTCAAATAGGCTGGTTTCTGTTTTCTCCCTTTGAATTCATTCTTATTTACCCAACTTTTCCCTTGTTCAGTTTTTCCTTTGAACTGTTGGTAACACAATCTAGCTTTTCTAACAGCTTTGTCCATTGTTTTTGGGTTGTCAAACTCAATTTTCTCTTTGTATACCGCAGGCAAACAATTCAGAAACCTCTGTACCTTTGCCTTTTCTTCCCTTATGTAAGGTACATATCTTAATAGATTGGTAAATTTAGTAACAAACTCATCGATAGTGAGTTGTCCCAATCTAAGCTCATGAAATTCTTTTTCTTTGTCATCATAGTACCGTTCATTCAAGTAGCGATTCTTGAATTTAGCCTGGAAATCTTCCCAAGTAACTGTCTTTTCATCTATGGCATGCACCATCTTTGTCTCCTCCCACCACAAGGTAGCCTTACCTTGTAGCTGGTAGACAACTAATCTAGCCTTCAGATTGCTTTCATATTCATAAACCTGGAAATACTTAATCATATTCAGCAACCAGGCTTCAGCATCCTCCTCCTTTTCCTCATCATAGGAGGGAGGTTTGATTTTCCGGAATTCCCCTTGTAATTCCTTTTTCTGCTTATTCTGATGGCGAATAGCATCTTCCTCATCAGATTCATCAGTTTTCCTCTTCCCGGAACCTTCGCCTTCTTGGCTGTTCCGTGAGGTTAATTCCCTGATGAGCTTTTCCTGCTCCTCACTGGCTAATGACAATCTGTCATTCTGGATTTTTATCTCAGCCAATTCTTGTTGCAAATTTCGCAACATAGCCATCATGGCCGCATTGGGATCTGGCTCACCACGCAGATCGACATAAATTTCGCCACCTTCTTCCATTCTATCACCCCACTGTACACTACATAGCACAGGTTAGTGAAAAGAAAAAAACAAAACAACAAAAAAAAAACTTTTGCTACAGCAATAAAATTACACAGTGAGTACACAGCAATCATAAGCACAATGTCACCAGCCCAGTTTTATAACTTGGGCTCTGATACCATTTGTCACACCTTCAAATTTCAAACAGAAAAAAAAAATTTCTTCACGAATTCAGACTTTTAAGCATAGGTTTATTATGACATTTCAAATCTTTTCACCATGATACTTTTCATCATCATATCATGTCACAATTAAACCCTCTACCACTACCTATTACCTTATGTTGTTTTTATTCCAAGTGTGAAGATATTTTATATGACTTTATTCTTTACACAGGTCTCGCATAACCTCGCGAACTCACCTTTGACTTAATGGTCACATATCTCATTCATTTAATTATTGAATCTAAAATAAATCATATGGTCCATTAACATGTATTATATAACATGATTTGAATGAACCTTTGCCCAAGGGCATTTTCGACCCCTCCACTATCCATAGTTACGATTTTTCCCCCATGTATATTGGTATAGACTTTGGGGTATTGATTTTTTTTTAAATTCAATCACATGAATTGGGGGTGTTACAAAAATAGTATAATGATAATGAACTTATTTAAATATGTGTTTTGTAGAACAGTAACGAGATATTATATCAAACTCAATTTAGTGAGCAATAAGAAGCAAACCACTTACCATTACAGAAAGCGTAAGGTATCCATGGTGGTGAAGGACAAGAAAGTCTTTCTTGATAAGAAAATGCACTACACTGCCATATGATAGAAAAATAAAACATATCCAAATTAAACGGAAATGATAATGTTTGAAAACAAGAATTCATGGAACAAAGATATATAAATTTCAAGTAAAATGAAGAAAATATATACATAGTTGTTCTAAGTAAATATAAGAGAGGAATCGAAATGTTTGGGTGTCGTATCTCTTTAAATCATGATTGTAAAATGTAATTGTAATTTGGTGACAAACCCATAAGCCCAAATTGGGGAAAATTACGATTATGAGAGGAATCGAATGCATAGCTTAAAATTCGAAGAACAATTTACCGTAAGTAAAGTCTAATCATTCCAGTTAATGACAATGGAAAATACCTAAATATAAAATGGATAAATTCTATTATTGATACAAAACATAGATCTAATAAGAAGATACAGTGAAGGGAGAAGGCTACTCGAAGTAGAAACCGTTAACAAGGAATTACAAACCATCATATTTAAACCATAAATTCCTAAGAGAAATGTGTAATAAAAAAAAATTAGCATAACAAGGAAAAATACTAATTCTAGAATTCATGGGATATGAAAATCATCCCAAAAACTGGGAAACCAGATGAGGGCATTGAAACTCTGAAGCAAAGGTAACGAAAAAAACCCTGGATAAATTTCAAATAGAAGAAGTGGTTTTTGTACCTCGTTCTTTTGGTCGTGAGGAGTATGTTGCAAATGAAGAGGATTTGAATGATTTCTACATGAAATGTGACTCTTTCATAAAACAAATAAATTTACTGAAACATTTTGGATGTAAATAAAATTATACACAGAGAATTTAAAACCAAAAGGAATTCATAAAACTTCCATTCAATCAGTGAAATAATAAAAATACAAATTACATGTTCATGCTACGAGAAGATACATTATTCAAGGGAGTATCTCATTAACAAAATTTTATAAATTAGCGTAATATGACTTGCAGAGAAACGTCTTCCACAGTCGTAGCAATAAAATTCCAAAAACGCGGAGGAGAGAGTCTCTTTGTGTATTGTCTGCCCAAATGTACACCCAGAATAATGAAAAGACAAATGAAACTATGAAAACCTAACAATATTCATTAAACAAATGGAAAAAATTTGGATTAATCACAACAGTCCATCACCACCATACAGGTGTCCTCGCAACAACCGAAGCCATGTGATGTTCAGGAGTTAACGTACCAAAAATAAAGGGTTGATAAAAATGAAATGATAATAGTAGAGAGAGAGTTAATGCAGTATGGGTGCAATCACATTGTTTCTACGTTGAACTATTAATGTCAGTAATTTAAATTAATATAACTATTGAACTATGAGAAATCGAATGGATTTCAATAGATTTAATATGTTTAATGGTATATGTTATAGATAATACATTGATATATGCGAGCTTAACTTTTCGTTGATATATATATATATATATATATATATATATATATTCACTGAATAATCATGTGGTATGGTATATGGTAATATATAGTAAGTTCTTATACCACAAATGAATAATATCATAGGGTGGAGTGATATGTATTCTTGAAATAATAATAATATTGGTTATAAAATTATAAATGACAAAGTATAACTTGAATATCATAAGTGTAAAATTATTTCAAAGTTGTAACTAAAGCAGGTTATAACATTATAAGGAATAATGATAATAAAAAAGAGTCATAAATAAGTTTAAATACATAGGACATTATGATGGTAATATACTTAAGAGGGTCCCTTTGTGGATAAAATAATTAGGGCTCTTAAGAATTAATTATAAATGAATGTGTGATATAAACCAACCTTTATAAGAAAGAGTTTGAGGATGAAAAAAATAAAATAAAGAAAGTCTTTCAGGTTATACGGTTAGTGTAAAAACTATTAATGACGAATATGTCACAATAGACCACTGATCATGACAAAAACTAATATAAAAAAAAATAAAAAGAATTGTTTTGGGTTAGTTGTAGTTGTTACAACTACGGTAGCGGACTTAGCTAGACAAGGCAATGAGAGGGCCCAAACCAGACCATGAATTTATCGATCTGGAGTCTCCTGTCCTATGTGATGCCCGTCACATTATAACTAAAACACAATATACTCATACAATTCATAGTCGTCAATACGTAGGTTGGTGGAGAAAAATAAGACACCATGTTCATTACTTTACATGTATGAGGATGAAGACTTATTATAGACTCCCAAACGTGAGACAATATCTCCTAGTGTGCCACAACAAGGACCTTCA